>OX438924.1:11165000-11781666 GCA_949316025.1 Lapara coniferarum
AGAAAAACTCTTTCGTACGGGTGAAGTCGCGGGCAAAAGCTAATAATTATTAAAAGTCAATTTTTTTTTGATATCTTGTTCTTTTGTATAATAGTAAATTTGATGATGCACTAGATTATAAAACACATCGATGGTAGTTGCTCGGTATACACGTTTGAATTAATCACAATATAGGTGCAGTGAAGTGCCAAGATATCTCTACTGGATAACGCATTAAAGTTTACACGTGCCGTCACAAACTCTGGTTGCATAAATACAACAAAATCGCGTTAACGCTGCACATTTCAATTGTAAACTAATTAAATTATTATCTTAGCGAATATGCGTTTAACATAGTCAACTTTGTTTGCAGTATTTCGCAGCAGGACTCTATAAAACACGAATGGATTTAGATTATTAGTTTGGGGACAAAAGTCATTATTCATTCATTCATAACACAATTACTGTTTAATAGAATTAATCTTTCTTTTTATTGACTAATTTAGTTGCTTTTCCCCTTTGTATAAGGAACAGCTTATGTCCCATTCATTGAGTTTTAGAAACTACACAACAAAAGAATTCTGTCACGCTCCGCTTCTTGCCTAAATTCTTTTAAAGTACTTATGGCGAATAATGAGTAATCTTTAACAGGCATAACTTAAACATACACTTTCCACTCTATATAAATAAGAAGGACAACGAATATAATGTTTGTTAATGCAAAGCCAAAAAAACTCAGGAGCAATCATTTCCTGTGCTACTTTCTGAATTGGACTCTGTATTAAAAGTTTAAGTCATCCGTAAATACTCTGGATTACAGGACAACTTTATATTACTATTCAATTGGAGATTGCTGCGAGTTAAATTGTTTGTGACTGTTTGTATGAGCTATTAATTATTTTATACTGTAGATATGCGAAACGGTAGCATAGTGAGGAAACTGCATGCTTGAGAGTTCTCCATAAGAAATTCTTAGGTACCTATATGAGATCTACCAATCCCCATCAGGCAAGTGGTAAAGTCTTAACCTCCTTTTTTTTTGTTCATGACCCTACTGCCAGTAAGCCTGACGCGAGTCGGCTTTTCTGGCCACACCGGTCTTTAGGGTGAACGCAGAAGGCGCTCGCAACCCTTTAAATTAAGTGACTATGCTGAGGGCAAACCACTAACGGGTTACGAACCTCGGCTCAGGACGGCCACTGGGAGAGGATGAGACATCAACGATTAGGGCTTAACCTTCTCAATAAGTTCTCAATAATCAGTTTTGTGAATCGAAAAAAAAAAGAAAATTGTGAAGGCCCGTGTTTAGCAATACGCTCATACTCAAATAGAATAAATGCTAATAATTTTATATTGTTACCAAAGTATTTCGGATCTCCTGCAAGTTTGGTATGGAAATAATTTGTTAAACTTATTCCTTAACATAAAGTGCCATTGTTATTTATACGCGAAAATATACGAAGATCTGCCTAATGCCTGGATTTATAGCTGTCTCTAAACTTTATAGACTTTTTGTACGCGTCTGTTTTTTATTACAATATTTTGTATTCTTGTAGACCCAGGTGTTTATTGTAATTTAAGATTTAAGCGAATTTGTTCAGACTAAGGCAGAATGTACTTTGTAAGTTCACAGGTTGAACAAATTTATAGCAATAAATAAATTTGTTTATGTCGAGAATAAAGGAATAGTTTTGGTGTAGAGTTTTACTCAATTACACACTGGAATACTTACTACTAACTAAATAGATTCTTTTTAACAATAAATTGCTTAATTTTTACTAAGTAGCTATATCAAGTATGGAATCATAGCTTTTTTAACTCCCAGCAGAAAAAGAGGGGTGTCATAATTGTGTTCATTTAGGTTGTGTATCTGTATGTCTGTCTGTGGCATCGTAGCTCTCAAACGAATGGACCGATTTTGACGCGTTTTTTTGTTTAAAAGATGATGTGATCGAGGTGGTTTTAGCTATAATTCATGACGATCTATTCAGGCGTATTAAGATTATCAGCTCATTTCCAACTTTTACAAGTCCAATTGATTTTAAAGTGGGTGCACTGTGCCTTAGGCAATATACGGGAAACCTCTTCTGTTTATAATTTTTGCACTTCATTTCAAAAGCCCGGTCTCTAAGTCGACGGAGAAACACAACTTCGTTGCTATCAAATTAGGCGATAAACAAAAGACTGATGACGGATTGACTTATGGAAGCGCGGGTGTAGGTACACTCACCTCCCCGGCGATCCCCAATGCCCGGCCGGATTACAGCATTCACTGGACAATCGGGGAGTCCGGATTAAGGAGGCCCTACTGTACATCTGTATTGAGGTTGGTGCTAGCTTCCACACTTTCTCCAGCTTACATTCATTACACGCGCAAATAACCATATGGGGTACAAACCACCAAGCAACTCGGCTAAGTTACACTGGCAACAAGGTGTTAAAACCAGCCATAGAGGTCCACTTAAGTATGCCGCGTTCCAGAAGCAGCCTGTGTATACCCAATTCAAACAGGCAGGCATAATTGTGTTGTGGGATATTAATCGCTCGTCAGTAAACACTCCATAAGCCCCCTTATTCTCTATGACAGTTTTAACATGTAAAGCGGCCGCGTTACGTTAGCTTCGTGTAATTAGCGATAAATGGTATTCTGTATGCCAATTTATATAGTGATAAACGCGATGAGTTACGTTACACGTTTGTTACCATCATCATCATCATCATCATCATCAGCCTTTATCAGTCCACTGCTGGACAGAGGCCTCCCCTAATGAGCGCCATAGCGCCCTGTCTTCAGCTTGCCGCATCCAGCATCTGCCTGCAGTCTTTCGCAGATCGTCATCCCACCTGGCCGGAGGGCGTCCTACACTACGTTTGCCCAGTCGCGGTCTCCACTCAAGAACACGTTTACCCCAGCGGTTGTCGGTTCTTCGTGAGATATGGCCAGCCCACTGCCACTTCAGCTTGCTAATTCTTTTCTTTTTGTTTGTTACCATACCACCACTGTACTGTATATTGCCCACTGCTGAGCACGGGCCTCCTCTACTCACATACCTTCGAAATTCTTATAGAGAACTTCTCAGGTATGCAGGTTTCCTCATGATATTTTCCTTCACCGTTATCTAGAGATAATCAGAAGAATACACATATAACTTTAGAAAAGTCAAAGGTGTGTGCCCTTGGGTTTCGAAGCTGCGGAAATTCGTCTCGGTAGTCGGTTCTACTCCCAATTAGGCTATTTCCGATTCTTAAGTTTGTCACGAGCGGTGGAAATAACGTGTGTCATAGAGAATAAAGGGGGCTGGACCTCTATCCGTTTACCATCAAGAGCAATCAGTTCAATTTCTTTATGGAATTTCTGTATGGAAAAAAAAACTTCCCCAGGAACATATCTCACGAATTCGGATTTGAATTTTGGTATCATTAATTTGTTACCAAGCGCTCTATCAACACCATTATTATCCGACTATGTCTACTATTTTAGAGATCTATGTCTCTTCAGAATTTTAAACTAACTTTGGAAGCTTAGAGTCTAAGTTCGTTTGTTTTAAAATTTGGTCCGGTACAGTTATTGCAATAAATAGAGGATTTGATTCCGGGATTCCGAGTTACGGGATTGCCTCTAATGAGAAAGATGTGTACGACCACCCAGGGTTCTGAATAACCCGATATAAAGAGGATCTTGAATAGAATGAAGATTTTGAATCAGAAATGGACGATGATACTTATGGAGTTTCGATAGTAGACTATCCGTTCCAGACAGAGCTATAAAGTACAACGTGTCTTCGCAATCAAAATCTTTATCAAAAATTTAAATAAATTAGAAGAATAATTTTGTTTAACTTTCTTTTTGAAGGCTTAAAATGTAATCATTATCAAAAGAGACATAAAATCGCCGGAAATTTTTACTAACATTTCACTCCTGGGTCAGAGAAAAGAGCCGGGATCGAAAACTCAAATCGTACTGCTTTCACTTCATTTAGATAATATTGAGTGCAATGTAGGTGCATCAAATCTGTATAAATATTCGTGCCAAAGATCCGGCAACAAGTATTCGGTATTCAAACAGACTCAACACAAAGATAAACCAAACAAATATTTTTATTATGATTTAACGTCTCGACGTCTGATCCGAATTATATGAGAGTGTTATGTATTATCAGTTGTTTTTATGGATTTCTTAATTACTTTTATTTTCAAGTTTCAATCGTATTTTTTTATTTGTTCTGATTATGTGAACGCCAGATCGAAGTTATCTATAGGATGACATATTATAACAAATGAAAATTGCAGCTGAATACGTATATAATTGTTTGTTTCAATTCTTTATTAAGTCAGGTTATTCATTTGATGGAAAGTATTTATCTAACAATTAAAAATTAGTACTAAATAGTAATTCATTAAAACTTCTTTTACAAAGCATAGATTCTTCGAAATGGTTTGATAGAATGGTTAATTAATGGTAACATGTCTTAATATTAGAACTTCATCACACACCGACGTAGGGTAATAAGGACTTACACTTTGAGCCTCTTCGATCATCAAGATTCTGAGGGATGCTTGTCGATTCTATATACATCTTACGATGTTGAACACTTAGTATATGCACAAGAACTTAGTGAAACGATTTGTTCAAAGTATTTCTTAGTGTAGAATATGCAGACGCGGACTAATAAAGTAGACTGTATATTGAAATTAGAATGAAATCAAATTCGATTAGCGTTAAATCACGATTGACGCGCTTTAAAATAGGATAAGATTTGATATGGATATTTTTATCTTTCGATATAGTAACGACTATTAAGTACCACTGAAAAATGTTGCCGTTATTTACTATAGAGTTCTTATCTATCAGAATAACCACAACAAGGATAGTATATAACATGACAAGAATCCAGTGGCTACCTTAATTGCATGGGCGTAGCTAGAATAATATTCTGTGGGGCCAGTATCCTAGACAAAAAAATAAATGTCCTGTGTAGTTGCAGTTTTGATCATTTTTGTCGTTTAAAATATTTTTAATTTTTTCTTAATTTTTTTATCGCAAAGAATGACGAAACGAGCATACCGTTCGCTTGATGGTAAGCGATACGACCCATAAATAGTAGCAACACTATCCAGCACTTTGAGTTACAAAGTACTATGTGGCATTCCGTCATAGTAGTCGAAGGATCCATGAAAATTCTATGGATGGGCACCAGGCAATTCTGGGCTGGGCACGGCCCAACCGCCCCCTTCGCCCTCTAAAGACGCTTATGTTCGTTAGACCTATAAAATGTGTTCACTAGTTTTTGAAACGTAACCTCTTAAAACTTTTTTTAAAATTTATTTATCAACAATTTTACGTATCATATATCTTAGCATTGAAAAAACCACAAAGACTTGTCTACAATGCTATGATCTGCATCGGTTATCGTCGATCATCGGTTAATGCAAGGCGTACTCACAATCAATGTTAGTCTAAGCAACTAAAAAGTGACACAGTGCGTATCGTGCGTAGGTGACAAGAGCTAGATAAGCGTAGCAAAAAATTTGAAGATGGCAAGGCTATTGCATTTGAAGAAAATACGACTTTAGGATCGATTTAATATTTTTAAGGGTTAGCTTGTTTTTAGTATTCACTACCTAGTAAGTTTGGTGTGAGTAATTCCATAACTTGTGCAATATCATGTCAACAACGGGCTTAAAATTCTAACTAAAATTTTTTTTTGGACAGTTCTCCCAAAAACTAGGCCTTTGCAGTAAGTCGTTTAATTTTAAAGTCCTCCGATTTTGAGATTTATGCAATTTTATTCTGGTTAAAAAGTACACTTAAATGAACGTTTATGAAAAGTTATTTATAAATGGAGGGGTCTAAAATATGTTTTAATGGATCCAAGATATATATCCATATTTTTGCCCCTTTAATATCCCTAAAGTTTGAGCCTGGTTAGATTTTGAAGCTCAGCACCTATAAAAAAAACGGACTTCTCATTTAATCGTGGTTCACAGTTACCTCACAATTTATCTTTCCCCCAATACTGCTCTAAGTGACACCAATTTCTCATTTCATGTTTCAGGTTTACAATGTTTATCGTGGAGTTGCATGTTGGAGTGTAACGGAGATGTATTGCAGCTGCACATCAGTTGACGATTTGCGAAACTCTAATGTGCACCGCACTTAAGTTATTTAGAATCTTTTACGTGTGCACACGACTTTGTTTTCCAAATGTGATGTTGTTTTATAGTGTGTACTTAGAATATGGCAAAAAATACGACACGGCTTCGTTTTGCTTTATTGGGATTGTTTGAGAGAATATCACGTGACTGAATCATCATTATTATTAGAACCGACTTTAAGTCGTTTCCAAATCAGACAAAACCAAACATGAATGATGCTTATTTATTTTTATGTCTTTTTATATTTATGCTTTTTGACGTTAGTCATTCTGATGATTGTGGTTTTTGTATTTATGTTTTTTTTTATTTTATGCTAAAACAATTATGCGTAATGATTATTATGCACATTGATATTTAGGCTTAAAGCTAAGATGCGTAACAATATTATCACAAAAAAATTTATGCAATCCTATAGGGAACCTAACAATGCACTGTCACCCAAACTGAACGTGTATTCAAAATTTCAGCACAATCGATTGAGGGTAACTGCTTTAAAATTGACTTGCAAGATTCCACCCGAATAAACATCGTTACATATATTGCAAGTTAAATAAAAGCTTGTAAAGTTAAACGACATCGTCTTACGAGTTGCGTTTTGGAGACATTATAATAGCGACCATATAGCTCGAAGCACTCTATCTAATGTTCAAGAGGGCTGCCTGATGGTAATTCATCATCGCCAATTATAAATACACACAATATGAAATTAATGATGATGATGATGATTTAAAAAAAATACTTGTTTTTGCCCGCAACTCCGCCCGCGGTAAAGAATTTTTCCGGTATAAAAGTCCCGCTTTATATTTTCCCGGGATAAAAAGTAGCCTATGTGTTAATCCAGGTCATGATCTACCCGTGTGCCGAATTTGTCTCTTGTCGCAAACTTATAAAATATTCACATAAACCTTACATATTTCCATATAAACTTTAATTCCCTATTCCATATGGCTATTTTACAACCTTGAGAGTAAACATTTTACAAACTTTGAATGTCATATTTACTTGTATAGAATCAACAGCCTGAAAATGAGTTTCAAGTTTCTAGCTCTAAAAATGACGATACTTCCATACAACATTTCATCCCCTCTATCAACCCCTTACAACCCATTTTTCGCAATAAAAAGTAGCGTCCTTTCTCAGGCTCTAGAATATATGTGTACCAAATTTCATTTAAATCGGTTCAGTAGTTTTGGCGTGAAAGCGCGACAGACAGAGTTACTTTCGCATTTATAGTATTAAGTAAGCATTACAATCATTGTTTCAGGTTATTTTAGTTTTAGTTTTAATTATATGTTCTGATTTTCTTTTTATTCATTAGTATCAAACCTCACTTTCATCATCATCATCATCATTAACCACACGACGTCCACTTCTGAACATACTCCACCACTAAAGATTTCCAGACGCGGACCTGGCGTAAGCGACCTGCATCCAGCGTCAACTTCACTTTATTGACTTTTAAACTTATTTTCTGTTAATGTAGTACAATAAAGTTGGCCATTTTTGCTTAAATATCTTTATAGCTTCAAATGCTCTTTGAGACTGCCTCGGCGGCGTAGTTGTATTATGGTACGACTGCAATGCTGAGGTCTCGGGTTCGATTCCCGGGTCGGGCAGTGATATTGAGTTTTTCTATTCAGTATCAGCTCGGAGTCTGGAATTTGTGACCGATATGGCGATAGGCTCGCCCCCTATCACATCATGGGACGGAATAACGGCGAAAAGTGGGTGCACTAGTTGCGCCTCTGCCTACCCCTTCGGGGATAACAGGCGTGAGTGTATATGTATATATGTATGTATGCTCTTTGAATTTTTTTAAATTCAAGAATATGATCTGAGTTTTTGGCTCATTGAACAAAATTTAATTCCTAATTTTTTGTAATCAATTTCAATAATATAAAAGCAAAAACATTCAGCAGTATAGTTAGTTCTATAAAAGGTACTGTGTAATGTGCATTACCTGAATATGAATAAAAAATAATTATTACGATATCGAATGGAGGTGCATATTGGGATTTCCGTTTATTGTTTACTTGAATATGTAACGATTTGTTATCATGATGTGGATGCCTGATTTAATAATAATAATAATTATGGCAGGGGCGATTTTGTGCGAGCCGTCGGTGAGTGGCGACACCGCGTACCCTGATTCCGTGGGGGCTAAATGAGACCCCCTGACCCTCGGCTTGCCTTAACTGGCCGGCTAGGGGGGGAAATCGCATGAGCTAAGAACCTGAGCTCCAGGGTGGAAGTGCTCAATCTGCATAATAGCGAGGAAACCCACTCCGGGACGCGTTAGCGACTCGCGATGGTGAAATCGGTGCACACCTCTCGACACCGTTTAGCCACCCACACCGATGTTGCGTCCTTGGCATACGCCACTTTTTGGGATGCCCATCTAGTGGGGGGCAAGTCACCGTCTGCCTTGAATACGAATGATTGAGACATTTTACTTGGCAGGCGTCCCGTTGTCCCAATCAATAGCCCAGCAACCAGTCCATCTAGATCCCATCCATAGACCCAGTATAATTCCCATCTTCTCTGCAATAGTCCTTACGCCTTACGGGCGCTGTCTTTGGCTGTATTTCCTCCTTAAGTACAGACAGAGAGAGTACCCGTAAGGCGTACACATCCCAACTAGAGTAATGTATCTTAAAGAGGCCTCTACGTGTTGGATCCATATCCCCACGCAAGCCTTCCAAAAGGACCGGTCTTCGTGCCGTGATTTCCCGCAGGAAAGATACAACATAATAATAATAATATGTAACCGTTCAAGAACGTGATTTTTATTCATCTTATTAGATTTTAATTACATAAACACATCTAGCAGTATATATTCTAATTGTTCAACTGTACAAATCGTGCATCTGTATATATTAAAATGAAAGTTATTTTTAATATAAAATCCATTTTCATAGTCCAAAGTAAGAAAAATGAAATAATGCTGAGGAAAGCAACATTACAACCTCTTTGGTTAGTGTGGGTCGTATAACACGATATTTTATAGCAACGGCGATCGGCGAGTTATGGATATTTTGAAGCCGGATACAATATTGTGTCAAATTAAAAAAATGGTACACATACATACGCTCATCATAACGCATTTTGTCCTGAAAGGGGTAGGCAGAGGCGCAACTAGTGCCCTATTTCTCGCCGTGCGTATTACGTCCCATGATGTGATAGGGGCGAACTTATCCGGCATAGATTTCAAACTCCGGGCTAGTATTGAGTAGAAAAATCAAATATCATTTTGCCCCATCCGGGGAACGAACCCGAGACAGCACTGTAGTCGTACCGTAATAAACTACGCCACCGTGGCAGTCAAATTTGGTGAAATTAGTGTTTTAGTAATTGCTTCGGAGGTAATACACGGCACAATGAAAAAAAAAACATGATGTCTAACAACATGGACCTTTCTCAACTTTTGGTCAAAATTTGAGACTGACTTTCTCTTGAAAGCATTACGTGTATACAAATGAAAAATATGCCAAGTTTATCACCACTTCTATAAATATAATCAAATTAGTAACAACCGATTCGAAATTGGTCACGGTCATTTTCATGACCCGATATCGAGTTGTTATTCTCAAACTTAGAACTTCGTTGTTTATTTGCTTAGATTGTTCGCCACTTATCGTTCTACACACAAAGCAACATCGTAATTGTTTGTTTTATTCAAATTAGGTCGGTTCACATCATATTCAAGTGTTAAATGCCGTTTTCATTACGTCATGTCCATTTCTGAACTAGTATTTAAATTCTTGTCTAATTATAACAGCGTCTGTTAGCATTGTATAATATTATCAATAATGTGATACTAGTTTACCCGTGTGTGTGCACTTGTTTACAGCTATTTTGTCAGTGTTAATTAAAATTGTTAGATACTATATTAATATTTCATTACTAGCTGTGCCAGCGACCCCTGTCGAATTTCATTTACTTTTCCTAAGCATTACATGTCTATTTTAATTTTAACCGACAAAAACGAGATTCTGTATTTAACATGTATGTATTATGTCTGTATGACAGCAGCATTTTTCATTTTTATTTATTTCTCAAAATCTCCGGATTAAATCTGGATGGAGTTTTCGTTTGCCTATTTGCTTTTCATAGATTATTAATTAATACTACAAGCAGAATTCGTTTAGACGTTTTTCGAGTAGATAGCTAACAAATTAACAGATAATATTATGAACTATTCAATAGTTATACTTACTTATCGTGATTTTTTTAATGAACCTTTTCTATAAGAGTACCTCCTAGGCATTTGCTGGTAGTTTAAAAGAATATGCACCTACAACTTAAAATACCTATGTTCTTCTTCTTCTTTTAAAATGTTTCGGACAACGCTAGATACGTCAGTTGGTATTGACGTTGCTTTCCTGACGCGCATGTCTAACGTTTGGCGGGATTGGATGTGTGTCAACATTGATCGTTAGTTTAATGGTAGTATTTACGGCCAGTCACAACAAGTTGGAATTGGAATTATAGTATTTGATCGCCTGTAATCTATGACAGGCTATTGGCCGCATAGTCAAATGATAAGCTACTGTCAAATGCACTTCCAGCTCAATTCCAGCTTCTCCATTTGACAATTGTTAGGCGGCTGCTGGCTTTTTTTTATTGCATTGAATGACGACACAAGCATGCCGTTCGCCAGATGGTAAGCGATACGACCACCCATAAACAGTAGCAACACCATTAAGCAGCTTAAGTTACGTAGTACCTACTGTGTGGCATTGCACTGTGATCGTGACCCTGAGACATAAGATGTTAAGTCCCATCATGCCTAGTAGTTACAACGGCTACATTGTCCTCCAAACTGAAACACAACAGTGCATGTACACTGCTGCTTGGCAGTAGAAATAGACATTGCGATGGTATCCATCCATACGGACTGTTACATATGAGAGACAAGTAAAAGCTTTGATTAGATTTGGCTTGAAGCTAAATCGAAAATCTCGGAAATATAGACACTTTAACTTGTTAGTTTTTGACGTCTTGTAGCACAGCAGGCTATGGGTGGACTCTAAAATGATGTCAGGTTAAATTCTCTTATTGAGAAAAATTATCAGAAATTTTAATTTAGAATCTGGATATTATTGGTTGCATTGTTTTGTATCTTAGTGTGCAAAGGCACGGATAACAATATACTGTTGTCCGAGCCTTTGTAAATTTAAGAGATGTTGCTAGAATTATATCAATTTGTTGAAAATGATGAAGATTAATTAAACGACAAATTAAATAGATAATATAAGTCGCACGACATCACGCTCTTGCGAAGTGTTAAAGACATCGTGACAAACAGATCGACGAGCATTATGATAAGGTCCACGCGGTTCGCCGATCTCTAAAACAGCTCGTTATCTTAATTCTATAAATATCAAATCGTAACAGTCTCGTCTTGACTCGGTGGGCCCTCCGACTTATTGTTTTGAACTCGTGTTGTTCTCTTGGCACCGTTGACACAGGTTATCACGTCTATTATTGAAGCATCGACAGCACGCTAGACGGAAGCGCCAGTGTCTCACCAGCAGCCGACTGATACGTTTGAAAGAAAATGTTTGTGGGTTCGAGTGCGAAATTCCACTGGATTATTTGCGCCATGTGTCTGGTCACAGAAATTCACGGGGATCTCACGGAGCCACTCACTATGAACACGCTGATACGCTATAAGATATGCAGTAGTGCGCTATCGAATCTCATCTTCAATGTTTGTACAGGAAACATTCGGATTAGTGATGAATCAGCGGAAAGTGTGCCAAAAGTTCGAGGCAAGAGAGCGGCAATATACTCAGCGAGAGAAAGAATGAAGCGGCAAGTTGCTTATGAGTGTTGTGAGCATGCGTGCACGATATCGCAACTGATGCAGTACTGTCCAGAGACTTGGTGAAATAGTTTAGTGGAAGAAATGTGACATTGTTTAGGGTTGCTCGCGCCATTCTGACTTTCGAGAAGGGTTTAGGCAAATGATTTAGTGGAGCAAATGCTGACCTCGTCCGGCGAGTGTAAATTTTCCTGTTGTGAGTTCATCGGGACATGGAACTGAGATTGCATATCGTGTTGTTTGTTTATGTACCTTGAGTATTGAGGACAATTATGTTTTTATGGTTTGTTCATAAATTATTATAATAGTAAACATCGCTTCTTTACTATCAATATTAGTAAAATTATCGGATTAAATCTTGTTGTTTCGTATCATGAAAAGTGGTTTTATAATTGGATCAATACAATATTGTTCCTTTAGTGTCTCGACTGAGCTTTGATTTTCCGTCCATGCAGAGACTTCCGTAAAGTTGTAATAAAAAATTATTTAATATACTTAGTTGTCCTTGTTATTACTGTATTTGTGTGAAACTGTATTTAATGTTGTATAATATAGATAAGTAACATTGGAATATTTTAGCAAATATAACTTAATATTTATAATGTGTCATTTGATTTGTTCTTAAATATTTTACAACACATGATGTATTTGTTATAATTTTTTTATTGTTTTGTAATTCAGTTGTGTAACGAATGTTCATATTTAATATAATCAACTACATAATATGTATTTACAAAAAAGGTTCTTTCTTTGTACCTACCTAAAAGAATGGTATTATGTAATTGTACTTATTTGAATTAAATTTTAAATAAATAATACTGTTAGAACACACAGAGATAAAACTATAGCAACGAACAATGTTATTTAAATACACGTAAAAATCTATCTTTGCTTTATGAATTCCATAACCTATACTAATATTATAAATGGGAAACTTGGATGTTTGTTACTCTCTCATGCTAGAACGGCTGAACGGATTTGGTTGAAATTTGGCACAGGGATAGATTGTATCCCGGAAAATACACAGCGGACTTTATACCGGAAAAACTTTTCCACGCAGCCGGAGCCGTGAACAAAAGCTATTAATTTTATAGATTCCTGAAAAAGAAACAGTCGAAGGCGGGACTCGAACCCACGACCTCCGGAGTACCGTGCCGGTGCTCTTCCAATTGAAAAAGCTATTAAGCAAAAATTTGATTTCAAAGCGATTCGTTGGGATGCGGACATGTGACTTTAAATGTAAAACGTAAGCTTTATTTATAATCCTACCAATTTGCTCAAAAACTTTCATAACAACGATGTAGTTACATTGTAAACACTAGAATCTAGTTTAATGCAAAAATGATTCCACGAGGATTTCCAAGTGCTATTAATTAGACATTAAGGACAATATAGTGCAAAAATATACTATACCGATAAAGATAGTATGTGGTATTTATTGTTATTAGACTTGGGTTGAAAAGGACAAGTTTATATGCGGTGAATGCTAGGGGAATTGTGCTTAAGATGACATACTTTTTATTTCAAGACAAATATTTGAAATAATTGAAGTCGTGTGAGATCAGCATCTTGCGTATATTATTAAATGTATCATAATCAACAATATTAATAGAGATAAGAACAATCAACGATACATAAACTTTAAAAAAATAACACAAATGGCACTTAGGTCGACATTTGTAAGACGACATATCACTACGATGGAATGACATAGTATGTCATCTTAGGTTTTTTTAAGTATGTCGTCTTAGACAATAACAATTTTAAGAGCATAGTTCACAAATAAAATTTTTATTTTTTAAAGGTATGCCTGCGCATAGTGTATGGCACCAATTGGAACATAATTGACATTTCACCCAATGTCCTTTTGGCCTAGAATGACTAAATAGTTCTAGAATGACTAAATAATTTCAGCCAATCCCAGCCAGCTATTTTCTTATTTTTATCAAATATGTGATTCAGTCCCAACCTTTCCGCATATTGAAAAGCTAATTGTCTTATTTCGGTAGGTAGTGTTAAATCCAAAAAGTCGACTTTCAAACTCTAGAATATGATCCACTAATGCTTTTTCCATATCTTCGTTGAAGGTGGGTTTAAAACGACCGAGATTTACCGGAGTACGATAAAAATGACGACGAAGAGTTGCTTGAGGGACGTTCAAATGTTTAGATGCCAAAAGCCAACCCATTCTATTGTCTTTTACAGCTTTAATGGCCTCTTCCATGTCTTCTTGTGACCAACATTTTCGCGTCGATGTTCGTTTGTAATTGCCAGGCATCCTGTATTGAAACAAAAGAAAAACTAATAAATATTTCTAATTTCATAATGGTAAGATGACATACTATGCCATCTTACACCCACGTCTTGTATGTCATCTTACCAAATGTGTAGTACAAGTTTATTTAAACTGTAGTAACGAAAACTTTGAGGTTAGAAGCCCCAGTTATCAATATTTGGATCATTTAATAACCCTATTATACGTTTTAAATTAGTTTGAACAAGACATTCTTACCTTAAATATATTTTCAGCAACAAACAAAAGAGTAAACAAAGTTTTTTCCATATCAAAATCACGAAAACACGAACAACTTTCTAACCGGCGCTTTTTTTTCGGCACACTGAATTTGAGTACCAGCGACATCTACAGGGTCTCACTAAAACGTCATACCACCACTCCTGGCGCGCATATTTAAATCTATTTGATCGGTGTGTCATCTTATCTGACTATGTCATCTTGAGCACAATTCCCCTATGTTTACTAAAACTTGGGTAAAAAATTGCAGATAATATGATGTTCCAAAATATAATTTTAATATATATATCAATTGTGTTTTTTTTTATTTACGTAACTGAATTGCAAATGTATTTTATTATTTTACCTTTTAAATATACTATTATTTATTTAACTTTCCAGCCAGACAGTAGAAAGCACAAAGGTTTTAGTCCCCTTGGTTAACGCGATCTCCAAGTTAATGTTGGTTAGGTGTCTAACAATTATATTTACTGGGCTAGGTACACCAACTAAAAGGCAGTCGCGGGGTGTCCTCCATCCACCACCACCACAAACCGAGCACACTCACGCACGGTGGGAGATGTTTTTGTACTTTAGTGTCGCTACACTTACGTGCAAATATACCCGACCACGTGGTAGTGTGCTCAAGTTGTTTGCCGGCTGTTATGTTAGAGGGGAGATTGTCCTATAGCTCTAGTTCCTCAATGGCTCAATCAGGCTTATTACGGATTGCGCACAGCTGCTTGCAAAGAGCAAAAATATTATTTGTGTTCCTAAAACATAAAAGTAACGATTCTCAATACTTATTTATTGAAAAAAATACACTCAAAAAATCTTCTGTATTATAAAAATGCATACATTTCTGTATTTAATGACTATCGAGATTTACATTGCTTACATTAAGGTCCAATTTCACCAATTTCTTATTTAACGGACGTTAGTTAAGCGGGCATTAAAATTAACGTAAATTTTAAAGTATCGCGCGTCCCATGGAAGAATGCCTAGTCAAGGAAGATAATCATAGGTTATAGCCCTTGAGTCAGGTAAAAATTTGGTCAGTTATTTCCTCTCAAAGGATAATTAATTGGTGAGACGCATCAGAGAATAATACCACAAAGTCTCGTGAACGTCAGCTACGGTTCCGTGGGGCGATGAACGATGGTAGCCTCCCACACACGAAGAAAAAAAAGTATATTCAATCATTTCCTCCCAACTAAAAACTTGTTTAAATTGTAGCTAAACCAATATCTCGAAAAAATAAAATAATCAGCTGACTATAACTTAGTGGATTATACGTCAGCTGGTCGATCAAACATAAAAACTTTTAATGATTTCTTTTCAACACAAAAATTACCCGATGACAGCTTATATACAATTATGATCAGCTGGCTGTATGTCAGTGCGAGAACCGTCAGCTGATATATTAAAAGTTATAGCGCAGGATTGAGGCGGAAGTATTTACCACCTATTTAAATGCATCAGCTGACAATGTTTCCCTTGACTTACTGATAGCTTTTTTTATTAACAATCAAATCACAAATTTTCATCTGGAGGAAAACGACGTATCATAAATTTTTCGACGTCATGCTCAGATATGAGTGTTCCGATAAAATTAATATAATTCCGTATAAATAATTTACAACTAACAAGTATCAGGGTGACTGGTAACATGTAGGTATTCCCGTTATGAGCACGTTGATTGGGTCACAGGTAACAGGGTGTTAAAGTAACTAACCGAGCGTGGTGAAATTGGCCCTAAGTATCGCAAACAAGCTGTTATTTTTAACCGACATTCAAAAAAGGAGGAGGTTCTCCATTCGTGTGTTTGTATTTTTTGTTGCCAGTAAATAGAGGATTTGCTACTAAAAGTTGCTTCAGCAATTTCATCAATGTTTTAGTTCACATCGAAATGTTTTTAGCAAGAAACAGACAGCGTCTTAGTCTATACCTACCTATATTTTTAATTTAAGTACTGTCTGTGCTCATTTTGAAATCGGGGAAACCCACTTGTTTTATAAACACAACTATAAATTTTATAATAGTTTTATTTATTTGTGTCGTGTGATAAGAAATGACTACATCATAAATAGAATGGATAAATAGCACTTTTATTAAAACAATGACCTAATCCAAAATCGTTGACTTGTGGGAGTCGTCACAAAAACTAACTGTATACAACAGTTCTTTTTTCAGTTGGGCGGGGAAATTCAAACGATTTTGACCCTATTTCCAAGGTTGAAATAACTTTTTATTATAAGTCGATGCAGCTTGCCTTTTAGGGTCCACATTTTGCTAAAACGCATCCAGCTAAAATTTTGGATAAGGTCATTGTTTTATTAAGAGTTTTTCAACAGGTGAAAGAAAGAGGTCAACCGTCGAATCCAGCTCGGTTGGGCAGCATTCGAAAAACTAAGGAAGGTCTTCTCGTACAAAATACCTCAGTGCCTGAAGACAAAAGTCTTCAATCAATGTGTGTTACCAGTGATGACACACGACACTGAGACGTGGCCTCTGACTATGGGCCGCCTATAACGGCTCATGGTCAGTCAGCGAGCTATGGACAGGGCTATGCTAGGTGTTTCTCTACGCGATCGAATCAGACATGAGGAGAACCGTAGAAGAACGAAAGTCACTAACATATACCAGCGGATTATTAAGAGTGCGAATTATTAATTATTTTAAGGGTGGTATTTATGCAAAAGCCTACCTATTAAAATATATTAAAAACCGGCCAAGTCCGAATTGGACTCGCACACCGAGGGTTCCGTATAATTTACGGTTTCCGCAATTTTTCCTTTATGTGAAGACGTTGCGAGTTTCGAAAATTTGCGGCATAAACGGCTGTATCTTTTGATTGCGTTGGCTTAAAAGTTTGATTTTTCACAGCTCTAACTTCTAAGGGACAGTAGATCTGAGTATCCTACTAATATTATAATGGTGAAAGTTTGTAAGAATGTATGGATGTTTTATTACTCTTTCATGCAAAAATTACTGAACGGATTTTGATGAAATTTGGCACACGGGTAGATCATGTCCTAGATTAATACATAGGCTACTTTTTATCTCGGAAAAATATAAAGCGGGACTTTTATCCCGGAAAAATTCATTCACGCGGGCGGAGCCGCGGGAAAAAGCTAGTTTGATATACATTTTAGCATAACACCTCAACGTGTTCCTGGGAAAAAGGATCTTGACAGACAGACGGACGGACAACCAAGTGATCCCATAAGGGTTCCGTTTTTTCATTTCGAGGTATACGGTACACTAAAAGTACGCATTCGCATCACATAATGCTTTTAATAGTTTTTAGCAGATTATTGACCACAGTATTACGGTCTGTATTCAATTACTATCTGTAAATGCCACCTTTTTTTTTATTAATGGCCCTATTGCACTACTGCCAGTAGCCTGACGCAAGTCGGCTTTTCTGGCCACACCGGTCTTTAGAGTGAACGCAGAAGGCGCTCGCAACCCTTTGAATTAAGTGACCATGCTGAGGGCAACCCTCTAACGGGTTACGAACCTCGGTTCAGGACGGCCACTGAGAGAGGATGAGACATCAATGATTAGGAAAACATTGGTTTTTAGGCCTAATCCTATTAGATTGTGTTGTCATTGGCACGCGGGCCGGAACTGCTAGGGGGTCGGGGGCGGGGGGGGGGGGGGGGGAGCAGCCAGCGGTCTTGTGGAGTGTTGGAGTTTCAAGAACTCGTTCTTACAGCGGATGGCCAGAGTGATTTCGTCCTCTGGATCGGTTAATACGGAAAGCGGCCGTCTCCATTTGTCGCGGTCGAATGGAGTATATATTGACGCTTTACGGACTAACGTGTTTGGGTGATTTACCGCCCGATCGAAGTAGCGTCTGCTGGCCATATACATGAAATGGCTGATGGTCGGCATTTTGGTGTCCACGTGGAGGTTGCGGTTGCGAACGTACCACGGGGCACCAAGAGCATGTCTGAGCATTCTATTTTGTAAGACCTGCATACGCCGAAAACGAGCAGGCGGTAAATGGGCGAATACGGGCGATGCGTACGTCGTGATAGGTCGAATGCAAGTCGTAAAGATCATAATCTTGTTGCGGATTGACATTTTGCTTTTCCTGTTTAAGAGCCAATGCAATTGGCCCATCGCGAATGCGGTTCGCGTGCGTACCGCGTTTATATGTGGGATAAAGGTCAACTGATCAAGGGTAACTCCTAGATATTTGGCTGTGTCCGTCCAGGGGATGACCTGGTTGGACATGCGGATAAATGCCATCGTTTCTTTTAAGTACTACTCAGTATTGGTGTTCATTTTAATGCTATTTTCTTTTTTTAAAAGGTGAAAGTTTGTGAAGACTTTCGTATGTTGACTAAAATAAATATTAAAACACGAAAACTTCTCAATTTTTTATGGATTCTTTGTATCTAAGAGTGATGAAGATTATCCGATTATAAAAGATTATCTCCTGATCAAAAGATTATCATAATCTCTTTTGTTGTTCTGAGCTAAAGTTTGGCAATCAGAATAAAATTGATGAACATAATATTAAAACTGGTAACTTCATATCTTGAAAAACACAAGAGTTTTCATGTGGACGGCTAGCATGTAATACACATTTTAACAGTCGAACTTAAAATTTCTAGTTTTTCATGACCTTGATTTGATCTTAAAACAAGTCTAAACACTAATTAACCAGATAATGTCTACAACTGTTATTCTACAAATTCCATACCTACTATGATAAGTTCAATCCATGTTATGATATTTGTGATACTTAGTTACTCGTGTAAATTAATTGAATGTAGTACTTATAATTATTATTAATTGTAAACAGGGTCAATCAGAGTTTAAACAAAAAAGAGTGTACTATGTATATGTAAGTACATATAGATGCCATCTCGATATTGCGTTACTAGTCGAAACCATACTCATATTTATCTCTATGGACGTGGCAAAAAAGACGTAGCCGAAAATCCCAGTTTTAGTTTTCTGTTTTTTTTTTATAACTTTGTGACTTTCTTTATTTTGAACTAGACTTCTGCTCGCGGTTCCGCCCGCGTGACTTAGTTTTTTTGGCATAAAAGTCCCGCTTCATATTTCCCCGATGTAGCTTTAATATTAGTGAACGATTTTTTCTAATGTTGCCACTCTAACAAATACTCATATAAGCAACGGCATCAGAGCATGTACCTAACTTTAATTTTATTATTGGAAAACAATTTTTTAATTACCTCTACTGTAACTTGTAGAGTTAACTTATTGTAAATCGTTGCTTTCAAGAAGTCGAGTAGATATGTGGGTTCATTCGGTAACGCTATGTCAAGTTGACCCTGTAAAAGTACCCCAAGACTCTTACAAGAAGATAGTAAAACTCTATAGATTTTTACATAGGAAAAAGAAAATAGATAAAGCATAGTTCATAGCTACTATGACATTTCGTATCTTAAAAATCACTTTTTAGGTTAGGTCAGCTTTCAAAATAAACGAAGAAATGGCCACACTATTTTCATTTAATTTCTCCCACCAGCTTTATAAAAAAAATACGTCCACTGTAAAGTGACCCATCACTTTATGGTAGCGATGTGGGGTCCATAAAGAGTGCCTGACGAAAGATGATATCTCTCGTCAGTCGAAACAATTATGCCGGCCTGTTTGAAACGAATATATACAGGCTGATCCGGGAACGAGTCATATTTACGTAGGCCATTATGACATTTAAAATCTTGTGTATGGTCGCTGCGTGGGAGAATGCATGATATATTATCCTAACAATAAACTATGGAGCGTAGAAGTAAGGTGGATCATCTCAGTGTATTAAAAAGTGTCCGTTGAAAGGGAGAAAATTAAGGTGGCGCTATAGTAGCAAGTGGAAGAATTTTAAATAGAACGCCACAAATTATTAGAGATATACTAAATTAAAATTGCTTCTTTGTAGCTGACAACACTGACTGACTAACAAAGCTGTATCAACAAAATTTCATAAAAAACAAAAGTACTAGCGCTATTTCGGTGAGTGTTCGAACTATAATTTGCTGTTTACAAGTGGACACTTTTTCGACTAATCCCCCATACAAGATGGTCCTCCTTAATTCTACCGTCCATACAACAAACGTACGGATTGACCTCATAAAAACTTTGTCTTATAGGTCACAATAATAGACCTTGGAATCAAAATAACACCCACAAGAAAACAGCGTGTAACGTGCATAATTATCTATTTACCTCCTTGTACTTATCAAATAATATTGAGATCAAATGTCCACAGCATTGCACGCGACACACTTATCTTGACAATTTTATATCATGATTGTCCTATATTGTAATGTAGGGCATAATATTATTATGGCATTTAGGTCATAATATTAGACACGTCTAATCATCGTTTAATTTGATTTGCGTGAACTGTCCTGATAAACCGCTAAGCTGACACAAAACTGGATTTATTATATGGATAACTCCAACAAAAAGGACCCGAATAAATCTTCGGTTAAGTTAATAAAGTTGTCGTTGACGGCTTTATCTATACGAACGCGACGGACTTTTTTGAACAAAATACATGTCTTACGACTGGATTGGACTAATTTATCGTCTAGACTTATGAGATATTGATGTTGGTACTAAAATTGATGGCAGTTTTTATAGTCAGGTTATATTGAAAGTAAAGATCCGTTTGGTCCTATTTTGAGAAACAAAATTAAATATGGTGCGTCTCGATTCAAAAAGGTTTTATTGAAATGGTATCCAAAATATTAGTTTATAGAAACACAATTCATGTAATATTGTTTAATTATAATAAGTGTAAATAACTTAAAATATTACAATTCTTAATAATCTTAATGTATAAATAGAAATTAAACTATTTTGCGGATTTTATCGCGTTTTTTTTTTATATTTTCTCCCGACGCGTTTCGAAGACTACAGGTCCGCCCCGTGACCATGAAGTTTCCGAAACGTCGGAGGAAAATATATATTAAAAACCGCGATAAAATCCGCAAAAAAAAAATATTTCCACTTTTAGCATTCGAGTAAATTTAAGAAATCGTTAAATTTACATATACATATACACTCACGCCGATTATCCCCGAAGGGGTAGGCAGACGCGCATCTAGTGCACCCACTTTTCACCATTATTCCGTCCCATGATGTGATAATTAAATTTATAAACATATATAATGTATAATTTCAACGTAATATATTTTAATACTCTTTCAATTATTATTAACAAAGAACATAGAAAATCATGTACTTTTGCACAAAATATTGAGCTTCACACTTCGTTGATTTTTAGTTACGTGCTGATCTAATCCTGGCTTGGCATAGTATCATATTATGCATCGAAATCTCAGAAAAATAAAAATAGAGAAACGAAAAAAAAAATGCAATATGTATTTGCAAGGGAGAAATCAAATTCCGATGCAATCTTAGTATACACACGTATTCGTTTATCGATACCTCGCTGAGACGACGCGATCAAAAAATTCCAATATATAGGGCGTGAACTAGGAATTGTACATCGAACATACAAGTTACCTAATCTAACACTAATTTCTAACACCGCGACGTGACGTGCATGCTTTTACATAGGTACTAATAACTTTCTTTTAATATACACAGGGTCATTTTTACACTGTGTCACTAAATGAAACCACATATTCGTCAATACCTCTGCTAACATCGTGCTAATAACTATCAATGAATAACGAATATTTTTTTCCCGGTTGTAGTATTTCAATTTTTTTATCGTTTTGTAGTTTAGTGCGAATATGGTATGTGCGTAAAAGTGTATTTCTGACTGAAAGTGTGATTCTGACTAATGAAAATGAAAGTGACTTTCTGACTAATGGTGCTTCTGCGACGAATTCTCCTAGAGCAGCCATAGTGGCGTTAGGGCGTATAAACTTTAAGTTACATTTTATTGATATTTATTTTGTTCGAAACATACACTTTTTTATTTTACATCTATTGTAATATTTTAATGGAAAGTATTATTTTCAACGAGATAAGTAGGTATATGGTTTCATTTATTAACGCAATGTCAAAATGATCCTGTATATTATCTTTTGTAATTGTAGGACGCTATAAGCTGTGCCTAATAAATATGTTTTATTTCTTTCTTTCTAATGATCTGCTCAAAGAAAATAATTAGTGTAGGTACATTGAAAGAATATGTTATTTTCAAAGAAAAATTTATTAAAGTCCTTTATCCATTGTCAGATCATCATATCTTACTAATATAAATGACCAAGTTTGTGAAAAGATTTGTATGTTTGTTAGAAGAAACCGCAGAAACAACTAAATGGACTTGGATGAACTTTGGCACACGGGTAGATCATGTCCTGGATTGACACATAGGTTACTTTTTATCCCGGTAAAATTACAAGCTGATACTGAGTAGAAAAACCCAACATCACTTTGCCCGACGCGGGAATCGAACCCGAGACCTGAGCACTGCAGTCGTACCCTAATATAACTCCGCCATCGAGGCAGTCACTTGCGTTGTAGCTTTGTTGATTTTATAATAAGTATTCAATGGTCAGTGCCTCTGTGGACTGTGTAGCCAATGTTTTTAACCTTGTGTCTTATATCCAGTTTTTATTTTACATTACTGGACACAATGAGACTTAACAGCTTATGTCTCAGAATAACGAGCGCAGTGGATTGCCACGCAGTACTTTGTAACCCAAGGTGCTGGATGGTGTTTCAACTGTTATTGGGTGGTCGTATCGCTTACCATCAGGTGTTCGCCAAGCTCGTCTCATCCTTCGATGCAATAAAAAAAGGCGAGCTGCATGCTCGTCTGGTCATACCGAAAGTAATAAAAAAAAATTTAGAAAAAACAACCTATGTCGTCAAAACAAACGTTATCAAATATAATGAGTTGTCGAAATAAAACAACAATTTGCTTAGGGGACTCACCCTAGAATTCAACAACCTGAATGGTTATGATTCGTGCCTTTGTTTACTTCTGTGTTCTTGAAGATAAAAGATCATTGTGAGACTCTCCAAACGCCCACAAACAAAGAACAAGTATGGTAGACTCATGACAACTAAAACAAATCTTTACGATACAACCTCAAAGTGAAATCTGTACTAGAGGTGAACAATAAATGCATATAGCCGTAATAACATACAGCTATAAGGCTTTAGCAAGTCTCATCTGCGATATGTCGCGCGCAGATTATCACTCCGCAGAATGAATGGGACTAATTTACCGAGTCCCCTTTCCTCGGGAATCATTTTCTTTCAGTCATAAAGTATATTTTGTTTCACTGTTACAACACAATATGTTTGTTATGCCTTTTCAAATATTAATGTTACCTAATGAACGGGCCGCAGTCTGGTGAATAAGGATAAAAATTGCAGTTTTTTTGGTTCTCATTACGCGTACCCTCCATTTTACATTTGAAACGGTTGTTTAGTCAACAAATATTCTAAGATAATTATAATCTACTAGACTTATAGATAACAATAAGAATAATACAGTAGGTATATTTAGTCTACGGTATATTTTTCTAATAGGAAAATATGTTTGTAGAAAATATAAACACAGATAGTTACAATTCAAATCAACCTTTGCCATTATAAACATAGTTAATTACTAAATAGATCTAATCGATACTCCCAAAAATTGGTAATAAAATGATTACTATCTACGTAACTTGTATAATTCACGCTGTCAAATTAAATTTACTTGACACTTTTCAATAGGCCCTTAATCTGTCAAGGCCCGCGACGGACACCGGTTTCCATATATATATAGGGTTTTTCCATTCATCTATATATATAATCAGGGCTTGACGGGTTAATATACGGGTTTCTAGGCAGGCTCCCATCATAGGTTAATTCAGAAGCGGACTAGTATTCTTAGCAGTTTCGGCCATTACCAGCTATCCTCTTCTAAAACCAGTAGACATTTTAATTAAAAAAGTCCATTTAATATAACCTACATTGGATAAAGGCGAAGGCAAATAAAATAAACATTCCAGTCAAGCCAGCCCAATACAACGGTAAACAAAAGTCGGTCGCGTTTTAATATATCAGCTTTAAAATCCTTATTAGAATTCTTACTTATGCATACCTGAAATTATTTTCCTTATAACTTGGTGCGTACGCAAAATTTAAGAATGTATTATTGATTACAAAATATGTGGTTAGTTCATTGATCTATTGGGTTTTTTAATACATCAATGGGTTAGTTTGAATAAGCTATTTGATTAATTATGATGGTAATTCAATAAACAGAAGTATTTGTTGTCTGTATTATGAAATGTTGACTGCCTCGGTGACGTAGTTGTATTATCGTACGACTGCAATGCTGAGGTCTTGGGTTCAATCCCCGGCTCGGGCAATGATATAGTGATATTGGATTTTTCTAATGAGTATCAGTTCGTAGTCTGGAATTTATGCCTGATATGGCGATATGCTCGCTCCCTATCACATCATGAGACGGAATATGCACGGGAAAAAGTGGGTGCACTAGTTGCGCCTCTGCCTACCCTTTCGTCGATAAAAGGTGTGAGTAGGATGCGTCATTTCATTTCTGCAACCAAAATACATTTTTACTGCGCAACTTTAACTAAGCCAGCATTCTGAATTCTTATGCTAGGACAAACATGCATTTAAATATTTATGTGGAGCTATATTTGAACCTAACTTAGAAGTGGTTTGATGCCATATTTAAGTTAAACTAAAAAACAGTTCCTTACCCATTTTCAGACATACCCATATTTATGTCTGTGGAATGTAGTCATACATTATCACTTAGTCTAGATAAAGCTACTGCTTTAGATTGAGTAGAGCTTACTAGCTCTACTTAATCTAAAGCAAGTAATGTAAATGTAACTTACCTCGACAAAGTTCCATTTTAAACATACTTCAGTTACGAGTGAAGTAGTTGATTGTGGTAAAGCATTAGTGCTTGCAAAGGAAATGATGTGGTACCTTTAGATCTACGATGAATTGAAACGGTTTCTCTTTACATAGGCCTACAGAGAACGTAGTTAAAAAGCGCCCATTTGTGAATGTGTATAAGAAAGATATCCGCTTTTTGTATGGATGCTGGGCTTCAAAATCTAAACAGGCTCAACTTTAGAGATATCAAAGGCGGCAACATATGGAACTTAGATGAATTAAAAAATATATTTTTAGACCCCTCCGTTCATAACCAACTTTTTTGGTAACAGTGTTTAAGCCAAACAAAATTACATGCATCTCAAAATCGGAGGTCTATAAAATTAAGCGATTTATTGCATAAGGCTATTTTTCACACTTCTATCCAAATATATCGCACCTTTAGAACGAAAACGACACAATTCAAAAAATAGAAATTTGAGCTGTCATTTTTAAATGACTAAAAACTAGTCCCTTATTTATAAAAATATAATAAAAAAGGGACTTATATAACAGTTTTGTCCTTTTCCTGATTGAAAATGGCTGTGTTTGAACTATTGTTATATTGAGTACTTCGTTTTAAGTAATTTTATGACGATAAACCAATTTTCTGTCTTTTTGAAATGTGTCGTTTTCATCCTAAAGGTGCGATATATAAACTGTTTTGTTTAGATTTTCAGGCCCATTTTTGGATATGTCCTTTAATTTTAGTGTGTTACGTAGTGAGAGGCTTTGTTTGTAAGGGCGCTGTAGGAATGAATGATTGTGAAAATACTTTTATACGAATATTATACCTTTTCATATTGACATAGGTTATAACGTATAAGTATATGTAAAGATTTTTCTATCTTCATAATTAGCTTCAACAACATAGTGAACTTCCAACTAGGCTATCGTGCACTTATATTTATTTATAATGATGACGTCATTAGTATAGTGTTATGTAAAATAATAGAGAACAATGACTAAATATTGAGAATATTATTTAGCAGATTATATAACAATAACGTACTAGTTATAAGCTTCCTACACTTGATTATATTATATACCAGTTAAATTTAACACCTCTTCGTTTAAATGAAGCCGAGGAAAAAAATAATAACATAACGTATTCTATTCAAGTTTACGTATTAGCTTTTAAGTAACATCTTAAAAATCTTTGTGTCAATTATGTTGAATATGTTTATTATTTGAAAGTGAAAGTAACCTAAAATATGTACCTCAAAGGCGTACCTGTTAAAATTCTTTCTACATTCTATTAGGTCCACGAATAACCCCGAATTCCATAATGTAACGCTTAATATGAAGTTATAGCCCCCATGCGAGTAATACTGAGAACACGTGGTTGCAAAACGTTATAGGTGATATTAGAATTTATGGCCTTTTAGTGACTTCTTATACAACTTTCGTATTAATAAATTTCCTAACCATTTTACCAATACTTGTTACAGTTTTTGTGGGGTGTAGAAAAATATTAATACAGGTGCGATACTACACAATTTTGTTTACTTAAAGGATAAAAAATTATTGCATTCGATTTTATCTATAGTGGCTTGCTAATCTTATAAATGTGAAAGAGTGTGATCACGTTTGTAGCTTTTGATGATTAAGTGTTTAAAATAAACGGTTGGACCAATGAACCGACATTTTTTATTGGAATTTGGAACACAATAGTGCATGCAAACTGCTGCTTGGCGCTAGAAATAGACATTGCAGTAGTACCTACCCAGACGGCCTCTCGCATACTAGAGACCTACCAGTAAAGTTGACAGAGCAGTCTTGGTCCACACTTAGAACATTAATAAACCATCATCATCTAAATTGTAACAGTATAACTACAGGACATAATGAGAAATAACATCTTATGTCTCAGGATGACGAACGCAGTGGTATGCCACACAATACTTTGTAACTCAATGTGCTGGATGGTGCTACTACTGTTTATGGGTGGTCGTATCGCTTACCACCAGGGGAACGGCACGCTCGTCTCGTCATTCAATGCTATAAAAAAAATCATCTTCAAGTCAACTGCAAAACATAAATCTAAAGATATCCAAACCAGACTGTTAGACGCGCCCTGCATCTAGGGAGATCTTGCGTTGTTTATCGGTCGTCTATCCACCTTGTAGCTGGCAATGCTGCGCTTGCCGGTGCATGATCTCCACTCGAGAACTTTCTAGCTCCATATTCTCCAAGAAATAATAGACAGATAGTGCTAGGTTAATATAATTTTAAGCTAATTATTTTCAGAAAGTAAATAGTGGGATTTTTATTATAGGAAGTACTATCGTCTGTGTGAGCCAAATGAAACATCAAGTATTACATAAATCTATGGGCTTTGAAATTGACAAAAAAAACGCAACTCGTAAGACGATGTCGTTGAATTGTGATGTTTGATTGATCGAGAGACCAATACGTCAGTCACGTGTAAGTTTTTCAACCAATCCCGATACAGCGAAATGGAGTCGTGCCGTGTTTTTTTTGGCACATTCTTAGCCACTGAAATATTTTTTTATGCTTTGTAAACGCTTATCTCTGGAGCTAATTTATTCACTTTTTTAACACCAAAAACATTTTGTGTAATCTTAATCAATGAAAATAACACCACAGACGTAAATAACCGAAGAAAGCGCTAAATGAATTGGCTTTTACTTCATCTATGCAGTGAAGAGGGACGAAACCCTGATGCAAAATTCCAAATGTGATTAAATAGCTGGTGCAAGACGGCGGTGTCTTATCGAAATGGGAATTAAATGGATAAGCCAGGTTTTTGCAGATGGAGATATGTATGTGGTGTGGAAGCAGTATAAAAGAATGTAGAACTACAAAGCAATGAATGGTGCTTCAATGAGTCGTAATGCGCTACTAAAAGAGGTTTTAGATGTAATTTTTTTAATGTTCAGTACTTGCTCTATTGTCTTTGGTTTTACATCTTAGTTAATAAAGTAAAATAAATATACTCTCTTCAAATAACTTTTAACAAAGAAAAATGTTAACCCCAGCTCTTTCTCTAGAGAGTTCTTTGAACAATTAATTGCATCTAGATCTTGATGTTAGTATATAGAATTTGAAAAAAATCTTGCGTAGTTATATCTTTTACGTATAAAATGATTTTTTTAAGAAGTAGGCACGTTAAGTTCCGGAAACTATGGATTTCATATAAATTTAAATTGAATGGCTATAAAAATAAAGACAATGTACTTAGGTATAAAATATTATGTAAAGACAACGATAATTTTGTATTCGAATTGTTCTAAAACTTGACTCTTTAACCCTTCAAGCCCCGCTTATATATATAGATGTATGGGAAAACCCTATATATATGGACACCGGTGTCCGTCGCGGGGCTAGAGGAGTCAATAATACTTCGAAAATACAAAATTCAAAACTCGTTACAAATTTTGCCCCAAAACAATAAAATTTTGTACTCTATTTTCGAGTTAGTATTTCTTTCTACATTTCTTGTTAGAAGTGAACAATTTTTAAATGTACATTTATTAAGAACATGAGAAACGTTCGTGTAAGCCACATAAGTTGTTTCACTCTACTTTAACTTGACAAACGTGTAAACTTTTAAAAGGTTTTATCAGGCGGTGTGTTATCCTCTCTCGACTGCCAAAAAACAAACCCTCTTAAACATTAATGTTCACACTGAACAGTTTGTGGATTTATAGGTCTAGATGTAATAAATTATGGAGGTGAATCCACGCAATAATATGTATAGTGCGATATTATATAAGTTCGCAATTTATTTAATTTATGTACGATATTATATAAGTGCGAAATTGATTTAATTAATGTAGGATTTTATGTAAGTTCGCAATTGACTTAATTTATGTTAGATATCATATAAGTTCGCAATTGATTTATGTTGTATATCATATAAGTTCACAATTGATTTAATTTTTGTAGGATATTACATAAGTATGATTAACTAGCTTAGTTTCGGAATTTAGGTAAATTATAATCTACTGCTACGAAGCAGTCGTGGCTTTTAAGCGGCGTGTGAGCCCCGCAAGTCACTGCAAAACTTACGTCCTTATTGAGCGGTCTAAATAAAAACATTGATTCCGTATTTTGGACCTTATAATAATATCGCTCGTATGTGGCACCTGGATAAAGTGGTGATAATACCAATTGTCCTTTCTACCACCGGCGTTATTCCCGTACAACTCCATGACTCTTTGCTATCCCTACAATTACCAACATTTACATACATCACCTTACAGAAGTGCGTAATATTAATTCGTAATATTATCACTAGCAGGATTGTTAGGAAGTTTTTGCAAACCGGTTAGATAGTTTAACACAGTAAATGACTCATACTTGGCCTAGCCCCGTATGTTTCATTCTTTACCGGTACTGCTACCGTGACTTGTAGAAAGTTAAAAACAAATAATAATAATAATAGGAAATCTTTGGGAATCCTAAAGCTTTTACCAACGTTCAGTAATTCTACGTATTCATTGAAATATCAAATTGATTATGTTAACCCAATTTGCCACAATTTACCCCTTTATGAAATCATGACCAAAGTCCGATCCACTTTGCTACCGATAATGGAAGCGCAACTACGTGTTGTTTTTCTTTTTATAATACGTGTCGTGTCCGTAGTATGTATAAATTGTTGTTTACTGAACCATTGAAGAACCGCTTGAGGAGTGAGTTATCTACAAAAGTTTTACCTCTGGGACTGCTTACCAGAAAAAAATTGGACCGCTCTCTTTTATAAGCAACTTGCTTTAGTTCGCGGCTTCGCCCGTATTAATGTCCCTTCCCAGTAAAATATACCGAGCTAATAAAAGTAGCCTATAGCACTCAGAGGTAAAATAGCTTCCAATTAGTGAAAGTCTTTTCATAATCAGTTTAGTAGTTTTGAGTTCCATGAAAGTTTAATTCCCCATTTAACTCCTTATGGTATCAATTTCCAATAATCTCTTACTGCTCACTTAAATCATTAAGGGCATCTTTGTACAAAATATCATATTTCTAAACCCATCGGTTTTGTCTATGCCTTAATCGATCATTCAGATTATATTATAAAAATATTATACTTGCAACTCTAAAGAATGAACTAAGCAATGGTACAGTATAAGATTGAGAAATCAATGAAAATAATCATTATAATGATATGAGTTTTTAAATCGCGATGCGCCCTCTGTGCGCGAAAAAATAACAGAATTTTGTGTACTCGGTTCATGCTGCAAGCAAGCTAAAAATAACAAGGTTTACATTTGAAAACATTCCCAGCACCATTATTACTTCATTCGTCCCGTAATCATACTCTCAAAGGGACTTGAACGTTATTGGCGCTCATATAACACGAAATATATCGCATGTCATTTCGTTGCCTCCAGTCGCAAGAAATTGCATGAAATACATCTACGACACTACGCCAGTATGAAATGACCTCACCGAGTAACTTGGCTTTATGATAAAGCGTGGTAGGCGGCTTGTTTTGTATGAAATGAGGTGTCTACCGACGCTGGTCGGTGTGTAGTCCCCGTATGTGCTCTGTGCACCCCTGCAGGGCATATTGGACGCAATCTGTGATACCTGACGTGCCTGGGAATTTCATTATAGTCTATTGACTGCTCATGACGAGCGCCTAGATTGAAGTGTGATGTCGAAATGTTTGCTGCAGATAGAAGGGCTTTATGAAAATATTTGCATACTCGCCGCAGTGGTGTTTAGGTTTATTTTTGTTTAAAATGAGATTTTTTATGACTGTATTATAGTATTTTTTATTCATACGCTCAATATGAAAATCTGCAGCCAGTTTATGGTCTCTTTCGGGGTATTTATTGGTGTCTTTGATCTCGTGGGTTTCGATTTAATATGCGTCCCTAAAAGCTTAACAGCGCCTTAGCTGTCTCAACCCTCAATCAGTTTGTGTAAGTTTTTTGATGCAGTGAAGATCTATTATATGCTCGAGTTATTTGTGTCCGTTGTAGCAAGTCTTATTCTCTATTATAATAAACTTAATAGAAGTGAGATAACCTCGGTGATCTGTATGAACTCACACCTTTGCCTACCCCTTCGAGAATACACGTGTAGGGTTATGTCTATATATATTTTTATGAACTGCAGCTATCACCTCATAAAATAATTCTCTATCGGTGATCGATCTTATAAGTTACATTAAGTAATTCATTCCCAGGAACTACCGATAAAAGTATAAGTAATAAAACAGTTATTTACAGCATAGCCCAGCCAACGACCGAGTGGGTCGGAAGTTAATTGTTCAAACAGGCCATAATCATCTTTCATCAGTTAATATCTCTACTTCACTTATTATTAGATGCTATGCACTTTCCTGTGCCCGTTTAAAAAGGCATTCCCGCCTCTATATACCCACGCAAACTATCAAAATATTCTGGAATAACCCTGGATGCGCCGCCACGTTTTTTTGGACCTCATAATATCCCGTTCACTTCATGAAACGCAACAAGGTGTAATTTTACGTAAGACTGATTTTCGAGAGGCAGTGGTAATACCCCGGTCGAGCCGCACGTACCATCCTTACAATATATAACCGGTATTTAACTATTTAAACTCTAAAATTATTTATATTGAATGCCAATTCAGTTAATAAATCTCATGGTTTTATACTAAAATACTAGCATTTTATACTTTCGATTTACCGCTAAAGTGGTTCTTGCTACGTAGAACGTGTGCAAGATTAAAATAAGTTTTAATCTTTGGTATCAGAGTCAGCTGGGTATGGCTTAATAGAAAATAGTTCGCCGCATGTTTGCAATAAATAATTTCATAAACGTTATATAAAATTGTGTTCTATGACAGCTTCATTTAAGTTTAAAATCGATTAGTCTCTAAGTATACACTTATACTTTGTAAGCTTTAGTATGGAATGTTTGTCTTCCAAATCACATTTTACTTTTATTAATTTTATATTTAAGTTCTGCACCAGTATTTTGGTCAAGTTATTACGCCATTACTTTCCACGAACCAAAAAGTATTACAAGCGCTCTCAATTGCTATCAGAATTAAAATTTACAAGCCTTTATATAACACGAAAAAAATTAAATGTTCAGTGCATTCCAGAAACAACGAACATCAACAAAAGCGACTCTACGCTTAAGTGTTAGTAATCTTGGCCGCCACCCATAATGGCTTCGGGGAGTGAAAAAGTACAAATAATATTCTGGAAAATACTTGCGCAAAATATTAAAATGCTAACACAGGCGTTGAAAGCGCGTCATGTCGCCTTGTACCCCGAGTTTATCACACACGTGTTTATTCCATATGTATAGTTATGTAAATGTAGCCCCTGGGAGGGCATGAAAATGCATTTCATTGATTCCCATCCCGGTCATTGTCCCCACCGCATAGGTGGCTGCCAGCAACATTTTCCACCGCATTATTTCACTCCTATTATGCTCGGTTATTTTTTTTTAAATATTTTACTTGAATTTGGAATCCCAACCCAGTGTTAATTTGTTTGGTTTCCGTAGATAATTATTATCGAATCGTGATTATTTTACTAAATGAGTATTTATCACCTAGAAAATTAAGTTAGAATAATATTCCTTATTAGTCTTATAGACTAGATTGTAATTTATTGCTAAGAACCTCCCAGTTCTTATAACACATGATAAAAAAAAAATTAAAAAAAATGAGTATTTACGTAGATTTCATTGAAATTAAATCTATAGCATTATGTTATGGAACATGTATAATGCAAGTTTAGTGTATTTTTATGTAACACTCATCAAATATGTACAGTACTGGTCTATCTCATGCATAATGGCAAAATGACGAGAAGCATGTATTTATAGCGATGCTTTATATAGAGCTTTATAAAGCCTGAGAGTCTATTTTGTGATAGTTATAAGTTCTACGGCGAGCTACATGCTGAGCGGATAAAAAATGAGATAGAGCGCCTCAAATAGAACGCTAGATTATCCGGGGACCTATCCAATACTGAGAGGCTACTGCGAAAAACGAAATCCGAAACGTCGGTCCGAAACGAAGAAACGACGAACTTCGGATTTAACCTTACTACCAAATTTCTTCGGATCCGTTTATGATCCGAACGAAGAAACGACGTATTTTATGTCAAATTGGTTCTCAAAGTAGGGCCAACGAAAGTAAAAATGTCATTAGTGTCAAAATCCGAACATCGGATCCGTCTTTGAATCCGTCATCGGATCCGTAACACTTCGTAGTAAGAAAACGTGCGATCCGTCACCCGAAACTACGGATTTCGTTTTTCGCAGTAGCCTCTCTGGTCCTTTTATAAAATATTTTTTGAATATAGAATATAATTTGATTTCTATCATAGATATGCTCCGTATCAGCATAGTGTACTTTGAATACTGGCTGCACCTTTTTTATATTTTTTTAAGCTACCAGCTCTTCAATTTTCAGCTCTTTAATTTTAATACGAAATTTCGCTTAAATCTAGTTTATGAATATGAATCCTAAATTCGTTTGAAACATTTTTTTCTTATTTATATTTATATTAATTTATGCTGAATGCACCACAAACCGCATCCATATATTACCAATATGCAGCATAAAAGACACCCGTCGTATGGGTACAGCATGGCTATGCAATTGATAGAAGAAATATAATATGGCAGGATAAAGGTCATTGCGTTCTTGAAATAAATCAGATTGCTTTGTTGGAAACCCTGAGACTCGCAGTTGCAGCCTATTGTGTTTTACTCGTTTTACTACTTTATCTAGTTCATTTATCTATGACTTGTGCAATGTGACAGGTGCGAAGGTTTTGATTAAAGTCGAAAATGACGTCAAAGCGTTTTTTATCAGAGATTCACTCTCTGACTTCTCAATGAAATTGAAGAGCCAGCCTAGGAATGAATTGTAAAAAAAAAACGAACCACAAGGACTAGGAATCACAATATTTCTTTTTTAATAATAAAGTAAATCATCAAACATGGTTACAAGTAGATATTTAGGTCCTATGTTGATTACAAGGTAATCTTTACTAATATTATAAATGCGAAAGTAACTCTGTCTGTCTGTCTGTTGCGCTTTCACGCCAAAACTACTGAAGCGGATTAAATTAAATTTGGTACACAGATAGTCTACAGCCTAAGAAAGGACAAGGCTACTTTTTATCCCGGGAAAACTTTTTCACGCGGGCGGAGCCGCGAGCATTTTAAGCCATAAATGAGTCTTATTTCGGCAATAATTTGTTTCACTTGAACTTTTCAGTTGGTCGGCAAAAGAAGTTTCAGCTCAAAATGCTTTCAGGATGGAACATCGTACGCGACACAGCGCACCAAGTGAAATCTCTAAAAGATGTTCCTGCCTCGAAAGTTACAACACGTGAATAGGCAGCTGGAAGTGCTACTTGTGCCGTTTGCCTTCCTGCACAAGTTCGCCTTTGAGACGCCTTTGATGTCATATAAGGCATATGGAATGTGCGTTAAAGTTTATACAGCAGTCAATTATAACGCAATTGAATTAGAGAGGTCGTGGCGAGTTTCTGGTACAATAACATGCTCTATGAGAAATAAATCCCTCTGTTCTCAACATACGATTCCAAACTGGGTCAACATATTGAGTTACCCATTCCACTATACTTTAATTACCAGCCTTTGTTTCGAAGCCTTGGGCGAAGAAAATACTTGCCACTCAAGATTCGTTAAATAAGTCTCTTGATAACTCTGTTAAGAAGTTTCTAATCAACACGTTGAGTTAGCTAGTAAATTAAATGTATGTGTTGATTTAGCTTTGCGATTTTATATAAGAAAATACATATATATACACTCACGCCTGTTATCCCCGAAGGGGTAGGCAGAGGCGCAACTAGTGCACCCACTTTTCGCCGACATTCCGTCCCATGATGTGATAGGGGGCGAGCCTATCGCCATATCGGGCACAAATTCCAGACTCCGGACTGATACTGAATAGAAAAACTCAATATCACTTTGCCCGACCCGGGGATCGAACCCGAGACCTCAGCTTTGCAGTCGTACTGTAATACAACTACGCCACCGAGGCAGTCATATAAGAAAATGTTATGTTAGAATAATATTTAGGAACAAGCTTGATGAATAAGAAATCATCATCATCAGTCCCAATAAATTTGCTGCTGAACATATTTATTTAGGCTTCCCTATTTTTTTTCAGACTGATCTATTAATATATCAATACTAAATAATATTTTTTCTATTAACAAGACGACTTGTTCTGCTATTGACAATAGTTTCTCTGTTCATGTTTCCAGAAGACTAAATTACCCATTCAGGTATCTTAATATAAAACATATTATCCTCAAACCTTTCCCAGCACTGGGAAAATATAATACTAAAAAAATTATTAAATACTGCCTCGGCAGCGTAGTTGTATTAAGATACTACTGCAATGCTGAGGTCTCGGGTGCGATCCGCGGGTCGGGCAAAGTGATATTAAGATTTTCTATTCAGTATTAGCTCGGAGTCTGGAATTTGTGCCCGATATGGTAATAGGCTCGCCTCCTATCACATTATGGGACGGAATAACGGCGAAAAGTGGGTGCATCATCTGCCTACCCCTTCGGGGATAAAAGGCGTGAGTGAGTGTGTGTATTATTAAAGAATATTACTTATTGTATGTAGCCAAAAAAAGGGTATCGCGGTTAACTTAATCAAGCTTAGGTTTAATTTAGAGTTCAGCGCCAGACGGAGGAAACTTTCCACTCTCGACTTCCCCCACGGTCGTAATGACCGAAGTTTCGTGTTTTTCTTGTCGCCTCTTACTTTACAACGATTTACCACTATTGTCCTTTTGTTTTTGTACGGTAACTGTAAGATCTGTTATTATTAGTTGGCTGACCAGTGAAATTATAATAATAACACTGGTTAAAAAGAAACAAATATTTATATTGAAATATTTGTTTAAAATATTTAATTGTTTGTCTAAAACTCATTTTGGAAAGATTGTTCAGCAGATTAAGTTATTGAGGAATCAATAAAAAAACATTTTTTTTTCGTGGTTTAATCTATACTAATATTATAAAGCTGAAGAGTTTGTTTGTTTGTTTGTTTGAACGCGCTAATCTCAGGAACTACTGAACCGATTTTGAAAATTCTTTCACTAATAGGAAGCTACATAACTCCTGAGTTTTTATCCCGGGAAAATATTTTTGTCCCGGAAAAACTTTTTCACGCGGGCGGAGCCGCGAGTATGTATAATGAAATATTTCAAGTGAAAGTATATAACGAAAACGATGTCATACCATTTCATTCATTTAAAAGAAAAAAAATGCCTTCATTCAAATATTTTTTTCATATCGCATCTCTATTAATTGTTAATTTTTAATACGTCGTATTGTTTATGAAGAGATATTTCTATTTTCAGTTATTTTGTTTAGTTCATCTGTTAAACGTACCCTCAGTAGGATAATAAAACAGTAGCTCCAACTATATTTACGGTCCCTCGCACCATAAAGAAATAACTTTTCTACACCTAAAATGCGCCGCAGCAGAGCAGTGGTCTATTTACCCCTCCTTACCCTATTTATCGCTTTTATAAGGCAATCCCCGCAATAAGTCCAAGTCACCCGCATTTCCCCCTAGTGTGTCGCATCGTTTACACTTTTATAGGTGTATTCGGTGTTAAGTTTGGCGCAAAGGTCGTCAGCCGTGAAGCCGTCGGACGCACGTTCTGGCTCAGTACATAAGGTAATTTCTAGGCGGGAATGTTTTATTAATTGAAATATCTTGCCATAAACATTAGTGCTTGTACAAATATTTTGAATCATTACTAGCTTAGACCCTTTGTGAAAAATCCGTTAGGTAGTTTTATTTGAATGTCAAATATTTGCGCAAATGTAAGAAATCATTTCACCTACTTTGACTACATTTATGGACCAATCAGTGTGGAGATGGGAACTTATGAAGTAGGTAATACGAATTATTATAATAGAAAGAAAGCCACCAGCCATTTCTAAAAGCTACCAGCCATTTCATTTAGAAATGGCAGGTGGCTTTGGCCTTGAGTCCCGCTATCAAAGGGTCATTAATTTTTTTTATATTTTTGTATGTATTAATGTTTTTTTTTTGTATATATAAAAATGTAAAAAGAAAAGGAACATTTTGGAAATGGAAGGAATGAAGTGATAAATATGTTTCACTTTAAAATGGTTACCAGTCCCCAATGCTTGTTTCTATAATTTTTTCACATATAAATTGGACTGAAAGTTTTCAACTTAAATAAAAAAAAAAATCCAGAACACGTTAAATTGGGTTACAAAAAATAATACAGGACAAGCGAAGCCGACCAATAACCATTCCATTTATTATAGGTAGTTACAGCAAACTCGTTTACAGCACTTATCTAGATTTTAAAAGCAAATAAAGTATTTTTACAATAAAATGGAATGGTCTGGTCTCACGTGCCTTTTATATCCTGTATTGAGAGTTTATAGAGCAGTTGATAATATCAGGGGACTTCTCGTTGAATAACATTTCAATACTTTCACGTTCACGGGTCATGTAACAATATAATTTTATGTCAATAGTAAAAGTAATATGAGAAGTAAAATTATAATATTATTTTAAATATGATGTATTTAATCCTACTAATATTATAAACGCGAAAGTTTGTATGTCTGGATGTATGGATCTTTCTCTTTCACGCAAAACTACTGAACGGATTTCGATGAAATTTGGCACGCGGGTACATCATGTTCTGGATTAACACATAGGCTACATTTTATCCCCGGAAAATAAAAAGCGGGTCTTTTATCTCGGAAAAACTATTTAACGCGGGCGGAGCCGCGGGCAAAATCTAGTGTGAAATATGTTATAGTTCTTTGCCGCACCATCAGGCTTTGGAATAGCTTACCGGCGCGCGTGTTCCCTCCTTCCTATAATCGTGGGTTTTTCCGCCATAGTGTGAAGAAGCAGCTCAGTAGGCCGGCATGATTGTGTCGAATGGCATGAGATAACCATCTGCTGCCATTCGATACTCTATCTGGACGGCATCACGCTTACCATCAGGTGAGGTGCAGTCACTTTGCCGTGCCCGAATAAAAAAGTTATAGCAACGAGCCTACAAAGATCAAAATAGTGAAATAACAAAGAACACTTAAAACGAATTCGCGCTCAGCAGGAGTTACATATTCCCAAAAGAAATAAAGACCCAAACAATAGTTAGATGTCCGCAAACAAAACAGTACTACCAACGTAACAAACCGTAATAGGGTTGACAAAGATTGTCAGATTTACGCTCCACCGTAATTAGTACATGTAAAGTCATTCGCAGAGCAATTTGTTTTCTCTACAAAGTTGAAGGGACGGTCTGTAATCGAGTATGTTTTGTCAATTAGGCTCCTACCCAGGGAGCTGTAAATTCCCATTTACTTCGGAGTCTGCGTGATTATCCTTTTAGAAGCCCCGTTGGATTTATAGTTCTCTTGTTAAGTCCATTAGGGTGGTCAATGTAACGCTGTATAAGTGCCTCTTTTTAGGTGACAACTTATTGCGGTAATGAAGGGGGAGTTAAAAATATTATTTGGGTTTTTATTGTAGATCGATGGTTACTATGTTTAGAGTAATGACTATGTACAGCCACATAAGTAGCTAAACAAACTCAAAACAACAAAAGCCTTTACACTTTTGTGTTCTTACCAATTTTTTTTCTTATCAAATATCAAATTACAAGAATTAACCTTACTTCCCACAAAGAAAAAGGTTTTAATTAAGGCGTATAGGCGTCTTAAAAAATTAAATTGTTCAGCTTCTTATCGTGCTGACTGTACCTTTGTAGTTATGAATGAAGTACCAATACAGTATCCTGTTGTTTTAAATGGTCCATTGATTAGTGTAATTTGCAGATGGAGTTTTTGTTAAATATTTTTATCGAAGTTAACATTGGGAACATGTACATACTCCTATATCACGAATAAGCAGATTACATAACAAAGTGTGTAGCATAATTTCCAAGGTTTTGTGAAGTAAACGGCTAAACGGGAAACTGAAGAGTCCCATTTCAACGCTGAAATGAGAATAAATCACACCCCCATCACTTTGGCATCGGACTATGGGCCCAAGTAAGGGCTCGAATAATTTATTTTATCTGTGATGCAAATGTTTTTAAGTTAATTTATTTCATTTATTAACGAATTTATTATTTTTATTTGTAGTCTAAGAATACGGTTTTGTGGTAAAGCTTTCGAAAATCTGTAACACAGAAAGAAATGTGCCTTTATATTTTTGTACGATCGGCAAAAAATCTTTCAAGGTCAAATAAGTCTTTCCGTTTTATTTCATTTTTTCTCGACACTCACCTCTTTATCGCCTTCTCGAGCTTGAGAAAGCGTGTTTAAGCTGTGAATGTAATGATGTGCTGGGGTTGACCCACAAATCCAAAATAAAGTTTTGCGCGAATCGGTTCGGAATATAGAAAATAATTTTCGAGTACTTACTGGAATTTGTGCTAGTATAACCTAAAACACGCGCCTTATCATATCATATTGAATGTTATCACACAAACACGCCTTTTATCGCATACTAGGTGATGCTCACGGCTCCGCCCGCGTGAAGATTTTCCGAGATAAACATATTTTTTCGGGATAAAAAGAACTCAGGAGTAATGTAGCTTTCTATAAGTGAAAGAATTTTCAAAATCGGTTGAGTAGTTTCCTGAAATTAGCTTTATAAAAGGTACTAGAATAGAGTATAGACAACCAAGGGCATAACTAGTAAATTCAATTTGCCGTATCCTCTGTCCCATATGGGGCAAGCCCATCGCCATATGGGGCACAAATTATAGACTGCAGGTTGATTCTAAGAAAACCCAATATCACTTCCCGATCTGGGTTTCGAACCCGAGACCTCAGAGTGGAAGTCGTACTGCGTAGTACAACCACGCCACTGAGGCAGTCATTAATATTATCTGTTCATATAAATGCGAATCTTTGTGAAGATCTGAGGATGTTTGATAAGAGTAAACCCATAAATCATTAAATGGAAGGCTACTTGTACCTGAACAAATCCGTAACCTCATGGATCCTGGCCCAATTGTGTTCTTTCCTAGCTGATGTGGGCCACGGTGGCCAATCTCAATGGAGATCAGCCAGGTACGCAGGAGATATTATGGCGCACAAGTGTGTGCACAATACATAAGTGCACTCGCTATTCTTTCACTCTCATGGCCCGGTGAGCCGGCAATTCGACATGACCGGAGAGAAATCGGGCGCAGGACCAACGACTTTACGTGCTTTCCGAGGCACGGGGGTATCACACCGCCAACTTCCTGACACCAAGTTGCGACTGAGTAATTTTTAAGATGGAAAAACCCAGTCACAATGTTTTGGCTCGACCCGGGATTCGAACCCAGGGCCTCAGCACGCAAATCGTACTCTTAACGCGTACGCAATACAACTACGCCACCGAGGCAGTCCATTTTTTTTTTTGTTTACGCGGAGAAAGTGAATTATTATTACCGCCCAGTGTTCAAGGGTAACGACTGAGCGGTTATGGTGGGTTCACCGTGCCTTACGACCCGACGTTGAGCCGCCCGGAGAGATGGAAAACGTCGGGCGACCGCCGGGCCGAGTCCCTAACCTATGTACACCGCACGGCATACCAACCAAAACTCCGCGGTGGCCATCTTCGGCGCATTAGGGACGGCTGCGGGCTTCCTCCGACTCACGTCTAAGTTGTCGTCCGCAACCGCCCCACCGAGGCAGTCCATGGCCCAAATATACTGCAAATGGGTCATTAGACTAATGAAGCAATATATATGTTTTCATATCATAGTTACATGATTTACACACAACCTTTCCAAACTTCGATGTTTCCAAAAGCAATTAGTGTTTAAAATATTACAACGGACAACATCAAAAATCAGTACTTGTAACATTAATTACATTTCCATTTCTTCCCATTAACATATTAATATTAAAATATTACTGAGAAAATCAAAAGTTTAAATTTAATTTAATTACAGCTTAAAATTGGAACGAGGCTAATAATGTTTTGTCATTAATAGAAAATAAATTAAAATTAGATCAGAATTTTAGTGATGTAAAACAATTTGATGGAGACTAATTGATGTGTCGACATGAATGGAAGAATTGAACATGGAAATACCATTAAACAAAAATCACATTTGGAACGATTCGAGCGTTTTCAGTATGAATATTCTGGCCGACAATCTACAGTTTTACATGGGAGCTTATGTATTTAATGCAACAAAAAATGATGGTATATTAAAACATTTCAGTGTAACTCAAGTGTTTGGATTCGAAACGGAGACACAAGTGACTAAGATCCAATAAACTTTGAAGCAATGCAGTATTGCCGAGAACTTTAATTTTACAAAAACGTATTGGGTAGATACTTTTACGTTATATATCGAGACCGTCTAAAATATTTACAAACATTTTCTCAACATCGCCTGCAGATACTTTATAGCAAACGTTAAGCTCGCGCAAAACTTATAAATCCAAGAAAAACGGGAACATGTACAATGTCAACGAACGGCTTAATGTAAAAAGTCTCAGAGAGCGCGAGCTTGAAATCGACACGAGTTATCGGCCCTTCATAAACTTGTAAAGACTTTTATAGGATGCTGTTAAATATTTTATGGCCCCTCTGTCCGCCAGAAATCAATTTAAGACAAGGAACTTAAAGGAAGGGGTCGCTTATCTTTCCCTAACAGCTGTGCTGAAACAACACTGCCAATGAGCTGGCTGTGTGGGACCATGGTTTTATTGGAGTTTAAAGCCGATTGCCTTTTGTTTTGGTCAGTGTTTTTTTTTTGCGGGATTGGGCGTGTGTCACTTACGGTTTGGGTGTAATGAATATATTACGGGGAAAGGCACTTGAAGGTGTATTTTTAGTATTAAAATAACTTACGGTGTCTACGAATCTTGATAAGGCTTACGTAGTGTGAGCTATGTTTTTCTATCTATAAAGTCTAAGTTTTTTTTTATTAAGTCTGCCTCTTAAATAAGAATGAAATAGCTAGCTCGTTCAGCGAAAACAACAATTCCCGTTTACCTCAACTTCATATAAACGGAAAGAAAATGTGTACCGCAACAAATTGTTTGCAAAAATGATGAGGTACGGGTATTATAAAGGTTGGGCATGAAAACATAAATAAGGACGACAATATTATAATCAGTACGTGGACGAATGGTCCCTGTGTGTAGAGAAGATCTCAGATTCCCCCTTCACTACTTACGCACGTCGGAATACCCTTGCTTTGCTTACATACATAGAGTTCGTAAAATTTCAAAAATGGAATCGTTCTTGCTCTATGAAATATTATAGGTACTTTTTAAATTATCAAAGTTCTATAGCATTATTCGTTAGTAAAATCTGCTGAGTTATTTTTAAATATCTATATACGCAGGAAAGGTTTAAAATCAGTAATATAGATTGGCAAAAAAAAAAACAATCTTTTTAAATATTTTTGAACCTGTCGTAGGACACTAAACGCGTTCCGTTCCGTAGCCCACTTAGTTTCTGTAAAAATTACATATTATTTTTGGTCATTATTAGGATATCATTTAAAATTTCGGACACATTTAGAAAAATAACTCTGAATATAAACGAGAATTTTTCCTCGTAATAATTATTATACTAACGTGATGGTGACTTTTGTGTATTCAGAATCTGGGAATGTTATCATGTATTGTTTTATTGAAATATAACTCATAATTGTTTTAGTTACGCCAAAAAATTTTAAACCAAAGATATGCCAAAAGCAGATAAAGCTTGAACGAATAATTACACAGCTTTCTTACATGCTGTGCTTGAAGTTAAATGCAGTTTAATTACACGACCCGAATCCCTATTGTTACATTTCAGCTGTCACATCCAAATAAAAGGACCTTTCCCACATCCAAGAGGAAAAATTACTGTGTAAATTCGTGGGGTGCGACGCAACGGCACAGGCCGCGTATTTTCACGCGGTCAGTGCCGTTTTCGCCCACGCCGCGAGAGGGCGCCACGCGCGCTCCGTATCGCGCCCACGTGACTTGTTGCTTGAATCGTTCACGCTCAGTACAAACAAAACATGCGCCGCGCAACCCTTAATTATGACACTCAGACCTGATCAACATCTGACATGAATCTTATAGCGAAACCGTTTCACAACCACCCAAATCTATTGATGATACTAAGCTTCGCGCTAGCCGTATTGCTCACCGGTATTTTTCTACGAGTTTACAGTAAGCAACATATCCCGTCTTCGGACAAAATTCAAGAGCCCGAGGACGCAGAATACGAGTATATGATAAATGCGAGCACAACGGAGCCGGGTAAAACGAGAAGAAAAGAATACCTGTACCGCCTTTTGACAAATACGACCCGCTCCCTCATACAAATGGAAATAAAAGCTCGGCGACTGGAGGAAAATATGCGTAGGATTAAGGAGAAGACTGAAGATTTATTGTGGAAGAACAAGGACAAAGCGTTGTGGCACATTCTGTTTAAGAATATAAGCAGGCATATCTCGATCCGGCATCAGTTCCACCAGCACGCAAGTCTGCAGCGGATCATGCAGGACAGTCACACACACACGCACACACACAGTCGTAAAGGGAGGAGAAAAGATTTGTTCCGCAGATAAATTTAATAGTCCATAAAACTGTATACCACGTGGAACTTTAAATTCTGAACTGACAATAAGCGTATTTTAAGTCTTATTTTATTCGAGTGTTGCAGTGGGAGGTGTTTGTATTACCGGACACGTATGTACGATATATCTCTTTATTTCTTTGGTGCAATCTGATTGTGTTGGACTATGTTCTCCTAGTAGAGTTAACGATGCCACGTTCTGGGGATGATCTTTTGCTCACATATTCTGTTAAGGTGGAGGCAATTTGTTTCTGTCGACGAACGTTTCTTACACTTATGGCTTGATTAATGCTGAAGCCTAATAAGATAAGGCTTCTTTCATTTAATAACATAGTATGAACGCTTTTTACATTATGTTGGGTAAGGATACCTTACTACTAACTTTATTACATTTACTCGCTATTTAGATTTGCTTTACTACAAATTTATGAAAAATTCGACTTATCTACTTATAAAATATTTTTTATACATACATACATACATATACATATACCCTGACGCCTGTTATCCGCGAAGGTGTAGGCAGAGGCGCAACTAGTGCACCCACTTTTCGCCGACATTCCGTCCCATGACGTAATAGGGGGCGAGCCTATCGCCATTTCGGACACAAATTCCAGACTCCGGACTGATACTGAATAGAAAAACTCAATGTCACTTTGCTCGACCCGGGGATCGAACCCGAGACCTCAACTTTACAGTCGACCGTAATACTACTACGCCACCGAGGCAGTCATATTTTTTTATGAGATTGTTACATAATATTGTTTATCTATCTCACTTCAAACAAATCTTTCATGTTTTCAACATGTAATTATTTCTCTTTGGTAATTTACATTAGAAGATTAGTACCTACAATCAAAATAATGGAAATCGAATTACCGAAATGGCCATACAACTCTCAGAATAATCGACGTACATCTACACTAATGAATGAGATGAAATCCACTTAGCCAGTTTCGGCCACGGCAGCCAATCTCAACGGAGATCAGCCTGGTACGCAGGAGATATTATAGTGCACAAGTGTGTGCGCAATACACAGGTGCACTCGCTATTCCTTCACTCTCATAGTCCGGTGAGACGGCAATCCGACATGACCGGAGAGAGATCAGGCGCAGGACCAACGGCTTTACGTGCTTTCCGAGGCACGGGGGTATCACACCGCCAACTTCCTGACTCCGAGCTGCGACTGAGTAATTTTAAAGATGGAAAAACCCAGTCACAATACTTTTGGCTCGACCCGGGATTCGAACCCAGGACCTCAGCGCGCAAATCGTACTCGTAACGCATACGCAATACAACTACGCCACTGAGGCAGTCTACACTAAAATATTAAAGCTGAAGAGTTTGTTTGGTTGAACACGCTAATCTTAGGAACTACTGAACCGATTATGAAAATTCTTTCACTAACAGGAAGCTACATTACTCCTGGGTGCTATAGGCTTTTTCATCACGGAAAAACTTTTTCACGCCGACGGAGATGCGAGCATCACCTGTTAATATAAAAATACCCATACCACACATTGATTTTGGGCTTTTCTTTCCTTAAAAGTCGGGTAAAAATTAAAAAGGTGCTAACTTTTAGCAATTTATGGACAGAAACTGTCTCCCAATTATAATTTATTTTCCTTTAATTTTGATAGACTGCTTCGGTGGCGTAGTTGTGTTATGGTACGACTGCAATGCTGAGGTCTCGGGTTCGATCCCCGGGTCGGGTAAAGTGATGTTGGGTTTTTCTATTCAGTATCAGGTCGGAGTCTAGAATTTGTGCCCGACATGGTGATAGGCTCGCCTCCTATCACATCATGGGTCGGTGTATACACGGCGAAAAGTTGGAGCACTAGTAGGCAGAAGCGCACTTCTACCTATCTCTGCAGGGATAAAGAGCGCGAGTGTAAGTGTGTGAATATAAACTGTAATTTGCCTGTTACCGAAACTTGTTTAACTTTTCGCAGCTTTGTGCTGTGATTTTGTTTGACAAGAAGTAAATAAACCTAGATTTGAGGCCTTTTTTTATGGCATCGAATGATGAGACGAGCATGCCGTTCGCCTGATGGTAAGCAATACGACACCATACGGCACCTTGAGTTACAAAGTACTGTGAGGCATTCCACTGCGCTCGTCATCCTGAGACATAAGATGTTAAGTCTCATTATGTCCAGTAGTTACACTGCCTACAATGGCCTTCAAACCGAAACACAACAGTGCTTAGCACACTGCTGCATGGCGGTAGAAATAGACATGGCAATGGTACCCACCCGGACGGACTCTTACATTTGAAAGTCCTACCGCCAGTTAAATTTGAATACTTACCTAATTTGTTTTGTTATATTTATTTTATCCGTGGTTTTGAAGTCGAATAACTTTTACATTTCGTGCACCATAAAAATATTTAACAATGGCACATATGATACCCATTACTTTATTATTATATATAACCTTTCAAATTCAAATTCAAATCATTTATTCAGTAAATAGGCCCCCAAGGGCACTTTTACACGTCATTTTTCACAATGTTGTTTTACTAAAAGATTCTACCAGTGCTTCGGAAAAGCCCGCTGACCTGAGAAGAAGCACCAAGAAACTCAGCGTAGGTCTTTTATATATTTTTTTTATATATATATATATATATTTTACAATTTGTAAATCACAATATTACTTCAAATTTTAAAGATGGATATTAAGTGCGAAAATTAACGGAGAGTACCTAGGTGAAACAACCACCTACATGTTTAATTTTAAGTAAAAAAAATAAAGTCAACCATCAAACAGAGCAGACCAGTCCACACAAGCAGCACCCGTTCACGAGTATGACGCATGTGCCAGCCATCGGCCTTCTCAACCATGTTTCAGGGAAGTGACCGACCCGGCACACGACGCCGCCGCACGCACAGACATTTTAGCTTTAGCAGCTAGTGTGGATTCCCTCTTCTATCAAGTATCATTAAAAGGTATTAATTTATTATTAGTTTGCCACTTTCTTTATAAAAGGATATTTCGTGCCCATCTACGGCGAAGCAAGGAAGGGTAATTACTATCAAGAAATTACATTACTTATAATTTATATTAAAATTATTACGGAATTCACTTTATACTGAGTACATTATTTACTGATTGTAAATGATTGTAATATAAATAAACTGTAATAGAAATTATATCTAAGTACTGAGCCCGAAACCCCATGGGCATGTATGCGGCTTCTATTGACTTGTAGCGGTAACACAAGCAATTACGAGTTTCTTATCGACGGGTATATGAGCTTTCAAACAGATCTTTTAGGATTTCATCTCTTTGGCTTTGATGTTTGTTCGGGTTATATAAGTTCGTTTACTATTTACATGTCTTTTGAAAACTCTTATGTTGTTAGGTACATATCAATGGTTTTATCAATGATTGGTAAATAAAATATAATTAGCCTTTGATTGTCTTATAGTATAGAAGAAAAAGCATCATGGTAAAATCAAAGCAGTAGAAATGAGGGAGTTAAGGAATATATATGGCCGGTAACAGCAGAGTGCAAAATATTATGGTGATGGACATGGGTGGAGGGAAAGAGGATGTGGTGACCTAAATGCAGAGGGTATGATAAGATGGTTTGGGCATTTGAAGGATGGTCGATAGGAGACTGATAAAGAGGATAATATATAAGAATGTGGATGGAAGAATGGGAGGACAGAAGACAGGATAGGGATCGTACGCATGGAACGAATGTCAGATATCTGTCAAAAGTATCCTGAACCGGCGGGAATGCATGAAATGATTAATGGGAGTGGAGGAAACGACATAAGTGTGCCAGAATTGAGCAAAGTCGCGATCCTTACTCTCCGCCTACCGCTATGGCATAAAGACGTGATACTAAGTATGTATGCAATAGTTTCAATGCTTGAGAAATCAATATGGGTTATTATTGCATATTTTTTAAATATAATACAATTTATAATTTTAAGTTGAGATTAATTTTATAAACACAGTTCTTTTAATACTAAAATTAGTGCAAGAAGGAGGGGAGGGAGTATATCCTGTAGTGGTTTGTGATGGCCAATGCAAATGAATATTGACTTTCCACAAAAAAAATATGGAAAAATGTTTCTGCCGTCGTACAGGAACAGGGATCTCCCGACAGTTCTACTCGACAATAGATATACGAAGAACAACAGTTAAACTGACATTCCGGTTTTCTGTGAGTATATGTCAACTGGCGCTGCTTAGCCAATCAGTTAGATTCATTCAGAACGCAAAATTGTTTACTTAATATGACATATTTATAAAACAACCCATTGGTTGACACTACACATAAATTATTTTTATTCTTTTTTTACAATATTATTACCTAAGAAAGATTTTATCATTGCTTGTTGTTGACCGTTAAGTGAATGAATGCGATATACAATATGAGCGAGACGACCATATGCACAAAAAATACAAGTCAGTGTAGCCAATTACCGTACGGTTCACAGTTTAAAGGAAATAAACCGATGACAAGGTATTTCATCAATCATGGGAAATTGTATTTTATGTGAAACTTAGATTAAACTCAACAGGTACATTGTAGCTAAGTAATATTTTGTATGTATTATATAAAAAATAATGCGTAGCGCGAAAAAAATGGATACTGGCTTTTTATTATTATAGGATCTATGCAAATTAAATATAAGGTTGAAAATAAAGTAAAATAATATTGTTTCGTAACACATTCTTTAATAGACCCCCGGTTTATTTTATATTTATTATTCGCTTTAATTGCATAATATTAATCCGCTAGTATAGGGAACGTGCACGTCGTAAGCTCTGCCATCTGGCGGCGTAATCTGACTCTTTTTCAATCCATCGATACTTGGCATTGAAGTAAAATATTGATATTAAAAGGATGAAAAATAACTTTTAATTTGTTGATAATGTATTGTGTGTATCTGTATTCTGGATGGTACAATACATACATACATACATAGTATCACGCCTCTATCCCATAGGGGTAGGCAGAGACTATGGATCGCCACGTTGCTCGATTCTGGCACACAACTTTCGCTTCCTCTACCTTCATCAATCTTTTCATGCACTCCCGTCGGTTCAGGGTACTTTTGACCTGGCCTCTACTTAGAATGTCAGATATCTGACATTCGAAGGTTCGGTGCGGTCGACCCCTGCCGGCCCTTCCATCCATACTCGCCTTATATATCCTCTTTGTCAGTCTCCTATCATCCATACATAAAAATAAACAAATCAAATGGTGTAAAGTTCTATTATGTTCCCAAGAATAGTACCTAAGTACTTCAGGTCCATGTTTATGTGGAAATAGATAATAATAATAAAAGTTGTATAAAACATGCATAATTATGACTTCCAAAATCATTTAGAAATGTCTCAATACGTAATTTATAAAAATAAAGATGTTTTGAAGATAATATTCAATACAAACAAATCTAGTATTACGTATCGGTGGCGTAGTTGTATTATGTTACGACTGCAATGCTGAGGTCTTGGGTTCGATCCACAGGTCGGGTAAAGTGATGTTCAGTTTTTCTATTCAGTATTAGCCCGGAGACTGGAATTTGTGCCAGATATGGCGATATGCTCGCTCCCTATCACATCATGGGACGGAACAGCGGCGGAAAGTGAGGGCAACAAGTTACGGGTCTGCCTACCCCTTCGGGGTTAAAAGGCGTGAGAGTGTGTGTGTGTACAAACAAATCTGTAATTAAGGGAACATAACCTCCTAATTTTACTTCAATGACATTAAAATAACTAGCCGCCATCTAAATAAAAAGCTTATTCTGGCTACGCGAGGTATCAATAATATTCAGCTGGAACCCATATTTTATCTGTTTGACATAATAACAATAAATTATAGCTTTGAAAAGTTCCTTTTTTATCCACATGTGGCGCTTGTGTCGATTTTGTGCTGCCCCCTATAGTTTGTGCTCGTTCCCTATGGAAGTCTTTTTGCGAAATATAAGTATTTTCTGAAGATAAATTGTTATAATTTGTATGACTCAATATGTTAAGCTAAGACTTAGGATGACACAAATTTCATCCAACTATGTCTATCTAAAGAACCCTCAATTTTAACACATTTATTATATGAATAGGAAGACAGGGAGTCGTGGAATGTGTAGATGGCAACATTGATAAAAATACGATGTATTTATTTAGCTGACGTTTACTCACAGTGCTGTGAACATTAACCGGTTATAATACGCAAATCTAGCGATGTCGTGTTGTAAGTTTTTGTATTTTGTTTATTATTGCTAGAAATTTTTAATGAAATTAATTCATTTATGTCTCGTGTAAATCGTTTACAGTTATGGTCATCTTGTTGAAACTTGTATTCTTGGCGCTCATATTGTAATGATACTTCAGTGTTCAAAACAATACATTTTGTTTTTTAGCAATTAAATTATATGATTTCTGTTTTCAATAAGTATAACACCACTAAAATAAGTAGAGACTATGCATTCGCACTTTGCACGGCGCGATATTGACAGCACTTTCACTTCATCGTTTCGCATTCTTGCCGGTTATTGGTTACATCTACATCGTATTATGACTGTTCCACGCATAAATTCCCTTCGTATATTCACGAAAGCGCCCTTTGAACGATACTTTCCCATGGAATGGTACTTCAGACACAAATTTGATAATAACGAAAGTACGATACGATAGGATAGGATTTGCCTTTTGTTAATTATGTATAGAATGCTGTATTTTACAATACATTGCTGCCTAAATAAAAATACCCTTTGAATTAATCTTAATATTTAGTGTTTTTGTATATCACAATAAAAAAAATCAATATCGGGGCAATAAATAACCTTTCAATCAAATGATAAGACATCATCACTCAAGATTTTTATCTTCCATTTTGCTTCGACATTATGGAATATATCGTGTATTCAGATTTAGAAAATATTGTCGAAATTAATATAAAAATGTGAACGATTTAATTATAAGACCTACTTAGTACATACCTACGCCTCCATTTCGATAATTAGGTTGACTCCGTGTCCATATATATAGGGTTTTCCCATACATCTATATATACATATTATAAGCGGGGCTTGAAGGGTAAATGAAAAAAAAATCTTGTGATTTTATGTGCGCATCTTAATGCTCACACTGCACACACGATATAAAATTACCAAAGATAATATGTTATTCTACAAAAATATGCTTTCCAGAAAAGCCGGCAACACGGTGTTTCATTGTTTCATTTTATGTCTTGAGTAGGTAAGGCTTAGAGATAAAGGGATTTGGGACACCACACATATTTATAGACTAAAATATTTACTATGGTTATTTGTCAGCTCTTTAAGAAACTTATTTGGCCGTGTCGCGCGATAAGCGATATAAACGGCCAGAAAAGGTCACACTGTGGTGGAAATCTGTTAATGGCGCGCTTAACTACAGTCGGTGGGTTCCGCATGTAGGTCGCGTGACATTATGCAGATGTGTAGTACTTTTAGTGGCTAATTTACATTGTAAATGATGATTAATATTCCCTTTGGATGGACAAAAACTGATTTTATTATACATGAAATTAATACTATAAATACATTGGATATACTCAGAAATTTAAAGTAGGAACATAAAAGAAGAAAATAGAAAAAAACATGAGTATCCTAAAATCAATGAATTTTACTATAAGTAATATTACTTGTTTTATGAATAATTGTTCTATAGATTTTGTAATGATCTTGTAGATTTTGTAATGTAATGAATTGTTATCATTACTATTTTGGCTAGCCTTTTAGTCATGTGACTTCTTAGTAGTCACTGAATTATGCGATGCTGTAAATTCTAATACATAATCCTTTGTACAATACGATAGAACCAGATGAATTTATCGGAGATTCGATTTGTACCCGGTATGGATATTAATTCAGTCACATGACACTTAGGCGGGTAGCCTTTGCGAAATTTAGGCACACGAGTTATAAGAGGAAACAAAATTTCTTTGATATTCTTTTAGCGATTATAATCAATAAATTCGCACGTAAGACCTTGTCCAGAAAGGGCGAATTCGCCGCGAAACATTTCGCGCGAAATTATTCGCGCGTTGGTGAGATACTAGACACCAGTACATTGCGTCCACAAGCATCGCGCGAATTCAAAATACGCGCGTAAATCGCGTGCACTACGCCAGACTCTCGACTCGCGCGTATTGCGCGCGAGTCGAGGTACTAGGTACGCCTTGTTGCGTCCAGTTAACGCGCGAACTCTAGAGCGAGTGCACGTATAGAGGGAAAGGGAGCGACAACATTTTGACACTTTTTTTTATTGTCCCTGACATTACTCTTTCTAGCCTGACGAGGGTCGACTTATGAAAGAACACCGGTCTTTTGGGTGAGTGCTTGTTTATATGCTCGCGCGTTGGTACGCACCTTGTGGTCGCAACGGTCGCGCGTAATACGCGCGAGAGAATCGCGGCTAATTCGTCCTTTCTGGACAAGGCCTTACTTGCTGTGTCTAACGTTAAGTGTCACTTATAGTTAGACAAAACAATAAACTCATAACTGTTATAGATGTATACACAGTTTTTAAGCGCCAGTCAGTCAATAAGTAATCTTATGCTGCTAAGTATAGAGTTAAATTTTCCATGTGTTACGATTTGTATACGGACAATTGTTCAAACATCCGTTTTTATTGTTTGATAGTTTTTCTATTGTGAAATTTCATAAAGCTACTGATATATTTTGTACATAAGTACTAGTTTAAAAAAAACATAAATATTATTTATACTAATATTATAAAGAGGAAAGATTTGTTTGTTTTTTTGTTTGTTTGTAATGGATAAACTCAAAAACTACTGGCTGATTTTAAAAATTCTTTCACTACTCGAAAGCTACATTACTCCTGAGTGCTATAGGCTACTTTTTATACCGGGAAAATATTTTTATCCCGGAAAAACTTTACCACGCGGGCGGAGCCGCGAGCAGAAGTCTACATATTTTGTATAGTACAATGTTTGAAAGAAAAATGAATTCCAGATACATAATAACATAACACGCACATCATTAAGAGCTTGTTCATACATAAAGCCACTCCAAACTTCATTAATCATGGGACAATATTATAGTTACATTTTTTATACCCTTCTCAGGAACCAAAACCCAGTGACTTGCTAAGCCTAACAACCGCAGAACCCTAAAAAAGTGTCAGACACATCAAGCGGGTTGCAATTTATCATTCTCGCCCTGAGGCCGGACTTCAAAGCGTAGCGCTTTAAACGAGGTCCCTGGAACAGCCCTAGTGATTTTAATCTTACTGTTTAGATAAAACTTCTTTTAAACTGAGAAAAATCTTGAGAAGTCGGAATATTTAATCATGGCTGTAAATTATGAGGTCGAAAGATCTTGGGAAGAAATTTGTAATGAAAATTTACTAAATTAGATGCCTCTCATCATCTTCCTGCCCTGGTCCCAAATTACTTGGGGTCGGCGCAACATGTTTTTCTCTTCCATTCTCTTCTGTCTTTCGTCATCAAGTCATTCACGCCCTTTTCTTTCATATCATCTCTTACACAATCCGTCCACCTCTTCCTTGGTCGTCCTCGTCCTCGCCATCCATCAACACTCAAATTCATCACTCGTTGGGTTACATGTCTTTCATCCCTTCTCCTCACATGTCCATACCAAGACAGACGATTTCCTTTCAACTTTTCTATCACTGGTGCCACTTTCAAACTCCCTCTAATAATTAGATGCCTCTGTAACTCAATATTACGTTTTGCCAAGACGTTGTTCGCAAACGCTGATGCCTTTTAACCCCAGAAGGTTCAGACGCGCAATTAATACACTGACTTTTCGTTGTGCGTAGGTATTCCGTCCCATGATGTGACAGGGGTCCCCTCGACTGCCTCAGTGGCGTAGTTGTGTTACGGTACGACTGCAATGCTGAGGTGTCGGGGTCGATCCCCGGGTCGGGTAAAGTGATATTGGGTTTTCCTATTCAGTGTTCGATATGGCGATAAGCTCGCCTCCTATCACATCATGGGACGGAATACGCACGGGCGAAAAATGGGTACACACTAGTTGCGCCTGGGCCTACCCCTATCGTGAGTATGCGTATGCGTTATATACAGCAATATGAAGATAAATTAAAATGGGTAAGTAAGCCACTTTAGATTTCATAAAATATTTTATATTCTGCCACAGTTTACAGAAAATAATATTAAGTTTTATTATTCAAATGATTTTCCCAGTTATTTGAAAAATACAAATAGAAGTTTCTCATTATTCATGGCTCAGCGCAACTCTATTTTGAATGCTTTTAAAACTCCTTGAGTTCAATAGTTTACGATGTTGTTTTCTTTGCTATTTTACCGGTGGGAATAACATTTTATCATACCCAATGTGGAAGATGCATGTCTCCTCGGATTTGATAGATGTCTGTTGACTTTACAAGTCTGTCAAAATATTTTATCGTAAGCTCGTAAACCAATTTGGCGAATCTATAAAACCGCTCACGTCGCGCATTGTTAGACAGGATAACTGAAATACGGAAAAAAAATTACAAAAATATTATTTAAAAATGTCTATCGGTGTTACTGGATAACTTCTGAAACCTACAAAATGTTTTTGTTACATTAGTGTAATTAAGTGGACGATAGCCTAGTTGGGAATGGAACGGTCTCCAGAGACAATGTCCGGAGGTTCAAAACCCAAGGCACACACCTCTGACTTTTCAAAGTTACGTGTGTATTGTTTATCAATTATCGTTCATTTTAACGGTGAAGGAAAACATCGTGAGGAAACCTATATCCCTGAGAATTCTCCATAAGAATTTCGAGGGTGTGTGAAGTCTGCCAACCCGCACTAGGCCAGCGTGGTGGACTAAGGCCTAAACCATCTCAGTAGTAAAGGAGGCCCGTGCCCAGCAGTGGTATATGTCGGGACAGGAAGGAAGTATAAAAAGGAATTATGATTTTTATTAATCTCATTGAGGGTGTCTGAATATATTAAGTCGGGTAAGATAAAATAATAATCGTGCGACAAACCAGTCGGTATGTCGAACTCGTAGTGGGAGTTACAGTTGGGTGTATAAAAAGAGTGCCGAATCATTTGAAGCGACTAGTACGGTGCAGATCACTAATAAGTGGTAACTATGGTGGTTTCCATATCAGTCAGTGCTTAGTAAAGCGGTTACTATGTTATTTCGAGTTGTTACTAGGTGAGTTGATTATAATCACTTAACCAAACGGTTAAGTAATTGCCTCAATATGCAATGTGTTATAATAACCAAAGTTAATAATGAATCCTGACGTGGTATTGTACTCTGTGAACAGTTTATTACGCAATAATTGACCAACGAACAATAAATAGCGAGTTAAAGAGAATTCATTTGTGACTTTTATTATGTGAACCTACGTGTATCGATATCGGCCGCCACTCTGTCTCCGACATATATAATACAGGGCTGGTATTATTATTATTATTATTTATGGTTTGTAATTATGTGATAGAATCACGAGTATAATGTTAATTGTTTACGTTTTGTTAATAATAATTAGCATTAGGTAATGAAAATTTAATATGCAAAAGCCTAAACTAAATAGGAATTTATTCAACCATAATATTATGTGACGCGTACAAAATTTAACAAATCCGTTTTTGTTTTGTTAGTGCTCTTTGCTAAACAAAATACGTGTACCATATAAATCATGAACTATATGCACAGATACCTATCAGATATGATTTTGCAAATCAATTGTGCGAATCAATTTTATTTTAGTGTAATTATTTACTGTACTTAACAAAAGAACATAATTTAATTTAATTTGCATGTTGATTGCACACTATCTTGATAATTAATTGATGATCTGATGAATGAGAAGATGAGTTTTTCTTTAGGATCGTAATGTGTAAATCAATAGTAAAATTGAAATAGAGCTAGCTTTTGCCCGCGGCTCCGCCCACTTTAAAAAGTTTTTCCGGGATAAAAGTCCCGCTTTATATTTTCCCGGGATAAAAAGTAGCCTATGTGTTAATCCAGGACATGATCTACCCGTGTGCCAAATTTCATCGAAATCCGTTCAGTAGTTTTTGCGTGAAAGAGGAACAAACATCCACACATCCATACATCCAAACATCCATACATTCTTACAAACTTCCGCCTTTATAATATTAGTAGGATATTGACATTGTCAAAATGATAGCGTTTTTTTTAACAATGATCAATTTATCATATCCACTGGGTGCATCTTGGGTTTTTTAATACATTGATGTATCCACAGAACAACTTACATCTATCCTCCATAATTATATTACACATAGACGCCTTTTATCCCCAAAGGGATAAGCAGAGGCGCAACTAGTGCACCCACTTTTTGCCATTATTCCGTCCCATGATGTAACAAGAGGCGAGCCTATTGCCATATTGGGCACAAATTCCATACTCCGAGCTTACACTGAATAGAAAAACTCAATATCTCTTTGTCCTTCCTCGGAATCGAACCCGAGACCTCAGCATTGCAGCTGTACCATAATACAAATTACAACTACGCCACCGAGGCAGTCATATGTGGTGATTATAATGATGTGATAATATAATGTGGCAGTCGATGATTATATCAGTGTGACATTTTTATCAGGATTGACTTCACCTAAACGTTCTGAAGACATAGTATATTTCATATACATTTCATATTGCATCTTATCTTACTTCTTACTAATTTTATAAATGCAAAAGTTGAAATGAACGAATTTGGGTGAAATTTGGCAGACGGTAGACCGTGCTCTGGATTAACACATAGGCTACTTTTTATCCTGATAATTTGCTACCATGACAAATAATGGATGTTATAACATGATGAAACATGCGCCATCATTTTTGAAAATGATGGCGATAGCGTCGTACATTGTTTAAGGGGCTTTTGTAACGAGAAAGGCTTTTCACGCGGGCGAAACCGCGAACAACACTCAGCTTAGACTATTATGTAAACAACTTGAGTAATTTTCAATATCATTCACAGCCCGCTGTACGCCAAATGCAGTGTGCATGTTTATTGCGCAGTAGACACAAACACTGACGTTATTAATGGGATTATGTCGAACAAAGGAGTCATTTATATGCAAACGTTACCTGCCGTGATTATCAAATAGCAAGGGGCCAACCCCAGTTCGCCGACGACCTTCGCTTCTAAAACGAAAAATGCCTTGTATATCGAGGATTTATTGAAAGTGACATCTTTCGTTGGAAATTTGAGAGAAAATTGAGTGTTGTTAAACAAAATATTGGGAGGAAATTAAATAAAAAATACGCTCAACCGGAATGTAAAAATGATTTTCATTAGATTATAACGCGATTGCTTTTTGTTGTTACTTCCTTTGCCGACGGTATGATTTAGAATGTTCATATTGTTCAAGATAATACGATGGATTTACAAAGAGTTTTATGTTGTCCGAATGAAATTGCAATGAGGTTGCGTTTTTGATTATTTTTTTGCTATAACAGTTATATTTATATAAACTTATATTACACAAATTACGCTTTCGAAATGCCAATCAATTCTAGAAAGGTTTCAAATGCTTCGTAGGTAATTTATGATTATGAAAATGTTGATAATTTCAAAAAACTTTAAAATAAGTTGCAAACAAAAAAGATCGAAATTACCGTTGCCCTCGGCAATCATTTTTCTTAAGTGAGCCTGTAAAAGTTTCAACGTTCATTAAATTTCTTAGATGAATTTCAAAAACTTTTGTTCTCATTCAGATAATATAATTCGGATTTAATACATGCTATACTATAAGGGTTTGTTCTATAAGTTTCAAACAAATTTTATTTGATAGTTATCGTATTAAACAGCGAATGTAGACAGTACTAATTTTATTATGATTTATTGGGAAGCTTAGATTAGAGTCTGAATTTTGCATCTGGTCGGCTTATAAATTTATGTGACGAATATATTAACTCAGAAGTGTATCAAAATGTCCTCTATAGATAGGCTAATAAGGTCTGTAGTTATATATTTATTTCGGTTTAAGTGACATTAAAATTCGAAGCAAGACGTCACAATTAAACTATATGTATACTTACAAAATTAATTTGTAAAACCCTTAAAAACAAGAAAAAGCAATAATATATAGCTGATCCTAAGGAAACCTTATCTTAATTGAATGCAAAAGTCTATCCACAAAAGTATGTCAAATTCCAATAGCAAATAATTTGCGCATCATTATCATCGTTTGTTCGCGTATCATCATAAATCACTAACGGTATATTGATGACACTATTTGGGATTAAAAGCTTATCTTTTAGCGTGGGGTGCCATTCAGCTCAATATCTATGTGGGACTCGGTCCCATGCAACTGCGTGATCTATTTAAAACAGCCGTTCATCCATTGCCTTCCCATTGGAAATTAAAATATTCGGTTTTTGAACACCATTCTATTCTTTTATCTATACATCTATTTATATTTCATTTGTGGATATTAATGTTCTAGAGATTACTAAATAAACAAACTAATTTGTCTTTTTTGCTATGAAGATCTAATGACGTAAATATTCGTCTGTATTATCAGGCAAAGGACCCGGGTACGCGAGTCCACTGGACGCGTTCAAAAACGGCCCAAGAGAGGAAATTCTGTACGTGGTTACTGTGCAGCCAGACAAAAGCAAACAAGACTATTTGTCTACCGTCGACGTGGATCCCAAATCACCTACTTACTGTCAGGTTGGTATTAAATTACTTTAAAGGGATAAGGTTGGATAGTAGTGTGATATATTTACATTAGTCTCTATACTGACTTCCAATCTCGTGACGGACGAAGTGATATTGAATTTTCCGTTTAGTTGATACTGAGGCTGATGCTCGGAGCCTAGAATTCGTGCTCGATATGACTAGGTGCAATATAATTTTATTTGTTACTAGCTTTTGCCCGCGGCTCCGCCCGCGTTAAAAAGTTTTTCTGGGATAAAAGTCTCGCTTTATATTTTCCCGGGATAAAAAGTAGCCTATGTGTTAATCCAGGACATAATCTATCCGTGTGCCAAATTTCATCGAAACCCGTTCAGTAGTTTTTGCGTGAAAGAGGAACAAACATCCTTACATCCAAACATCCATATATTCTTACAAACTTTCGCCTTTATAATATTAGTAGGATTTGACAGTTTATATAACTAATGTATCACTTATCAGTATGGAAAGAAAAGAGTGCTGCAGATTATTTTATCTGATTTAGATAATGCAAGTTCTATGCAATTCAGTTATGCAATTTATTAATATCATAATTCATCATCATCATCAGCCACATGACGTCCACTGCTGAACATAGGCCTCTCCCAAAGGTTTCCGGATGAACCTGTCAAAAACCTTTACCAAGTCATCGGTCCACCTTGCAGGTGGACGGCCGACGCTGCGCTTGCCAGTACGGTCTCCACTCGAGAACTTTTTTGTCCCATCTGCGGTCAGTTATTCGAACTATGTGGCCTGCCCATTGTCACTACAGCTTGCTTATCCGCTAGCCTCTGTTAGGCTATGTCAGTGACTTTCGTTCTTCTGCGGATCTCTTCATTTCTGATTCGATTGCGTAGAGAAACACCTAGCATAGCCCTTTCCATAGCTCGCTGAGATATATGATATATCTCCCTTTCCACATCATGATTACTATGGTATTATTCTTCCTTTAATATAATTTCAGAAAGTGAAAATCTTTAGTAAGTAATTATATAACTTTAGCAGACAGCGAAAGTTAATCTTACTCCAGTTTCCATTAAAAGCAACTAATTGCTTAGGATTAAATTGTTGGTCTAGACTACAGTAAAATATTTTTATCACGAATATACTTTTTTTTACTTACTTGCGAACGATTTCAACTAATAGTAATTTTATTAGAGATGTAATATTTCGGCTATAGCGAAATGTACGAATTTCTTATACCTAAATACGAAATTAACAATACATTTTACTGTCTAAGGAAAATATGTTACCATTTAATAAGAGACAAAAGAGAAAACCCACAAAATCACGCACTACTTTTGTATTAGGGAATAAAATCTTACGTCGACCATTTAGTCCGATGTCGCCGGCAGCAATAACGTTGCCGTAATCCGGCAGGATTTCAGGATGTAGCCAGGAAGTATTATTGTGTACATTGCTACTGCGATACCAGTTGGAATCTAAATTAACAAGCGGAATGCAATATATCTTTAGCAAGGATTTTTTTGGATTACTTGCTGTATTTTCAACTGCGTTTCGTCGTCCAAAGTCAAAGAGTCGTTTGTTATTCGAGTTGCGTTTGGCTGAAATTGGATGGTACTTCTGGAGTGTCTCGTGATGTAAATGTAGAACTGAATCATGTAGTAATATTTGTAGATGTATTTTTATTTTACGTATATTGAATTATGTGAGGAAAATCTATACAGGTTTAAAAAGACGGTAGCAATAATGACTCCACAATAAGGATGTATGATTTGTTGAAAAATGTTGTTTAATCAAAAGTTTTCACAAATATCTTAATAATGTATTCAAATAAAGGTATATACTCACTTTGTGAATGTTTTATCTGTTTAAAGAATAAAAATGTACTAGTGCGGAATTCAATTAATTAATCATTTTAATTGGGATTATTATTGACTAGATGTTGTTCGCGTCTTCGCCCGCGTGAGGAGGCTTTGACTTCTACAAAAGTACGTAAAACACTGTACAACACCAGCGTCATCTATATACAAAACTATAAAGTTCTATTATTTCCCATGAGAACTAATTACTGAGATAAAAAGTAGCTAAGTTAATCCATGTGGTGGACCATCTACCACTGTGTCTAATTTCATTCAAATCCGTTCAGTTGTTACTGTGTTTACTTCTAACATTCAAGCATACAAACATCCAAACATTTTCACAATATTCCGTATTTATAAATATTAATAAAAAGAAGAAAAATAGTAAGATGATATTGACCTTTATACCACAATACTTTGAAATTAGTGAGTACCAGGAGAACATACCAAAGAAGAGTTAGTTATAGCTTATAACAATACAGTTCCCCAATTTATCCCAGTAGGGCTTTTAACGTTGCTTATCGAGTGACGTCGTTTGACATCAGCCCCGCCGACGGTTTAACCTACTTTCCAAAGTAGAGGTTTGGGAGGCCTCGTTTCAATCACTATAATAGTGACCCTTAAAACGCTGACAGCTCTAACCATTGCTTTGAGTTTTGAACTGAATATTCCTTTTGGAATAGAGATTAAAAAGAGCTTTAAATAAGAGATAATGTCTAAATAATTAACCATAGAAATTAAACCTTTTCATTGGTATAGAGTTGTGTTTTTTACTTACTATGTATATAAACGATTCGATATAGGGTTGTCAAAGATCTACTTTGAAAAGATGTTGTTTAATCATTCACGGCTGTTCAAAATTCGTAGAAGTCTTCTTTTGTTAAGTGACTGAAATAAATACAGTATTTAATTTAGAACAATATCGTCAAACGAATGCAATGGCAGACGCTTTTAATAATCTCCTAAATAGACTCAGACTAGTCCAATATTTTGTGTCATTGAATTTCAGATAATTTATATATTCAATGTCGTTATTAAAATACTGTTACTATAATAAAAAAAGCATTTATTTATAATAATTGATGATTGTATTATGTGAATGTAAACATGTGTTTGTTATCACTTGTCTCCTGTTTACGTTTAATGAGCAAATTTAAAATACACTTCGATTGTATTTAGTTGAGTTTTGAAATGTTGACTGCCTCGGTGGCGTAGTTATATTATGGTACGACTGCAATGCTGAGGTCTCGGGTTCGATCCCCAGGTCGGGCAAAGTGATATTGAGTTTTTCTATTCAGTATCAGCTCGGAGTCTGGAATTTGTGCTCGATACAGATAGGCTCGCCCCCTATCACATCATGGGACGGAATAACAGCGAAAAGCACTAGTTGCGCCTCTGCCTACCCCTTCGGGGATAAACGGCGTGAGTATGTGTGTGTGTGTGTACGAAATGTTGAAATTATCTTTTTATTTATTCACTGCTTTGTTAATATACGAAAATATTTGAAAAGAAAATGTTCATCTACATTTATTAGTGAATGAAATCCTCCTAGCCAGTTTCGGCCACGGCGGCCAATCTCAACGGAGATCAGCCAGGTACGCAGGAGATATTATAGTGCACAAGTGTGTGCGCAATACACAGGTGCACTCGCTATTCCTTCATTCTCATAGTCCGATGAGACGGCAATCCGACATGACCGGGGAGAGATCAGGCGCAGGACCAACGGCTTTACGTGCTTTCCGAGGCACGGGGGTATCACACCGCCAACTTCCTGACTCCGAGCTGCGACTGAGTAATTTTTTTAAGATGGAAAAACCCAGTCACAAAATTTTAGTTTATTAGTATTTAGAGTAGAAAAACTAAGGAGACTGGGATTTGGTAAAACTCAGTCATAAAAAAAATATTGTAAAAGTTGATCGCAGAATGTTAAGGTAAATATTTAGTTAAAATATAATATGAAAACATGGATTAGTCAGGGTATTAAATAAATGACAATTATTCAGACAATAACAGTCTATCAGCTGTTTTGCTGGCAGAAGGATTATTGATTTTCAAAGGCAACTTACGTACACATGATGAAAAAATCGCCGAGGTCGGTAATGGTACGATTCGATTGGCCGAATACTGGGTCTAACAACAAACGTCAAGAAGGCAGGCACAATCCTGCCAACCACTGCCAACTGTCGCATGCAATGATCTTTTGGTTAGTTCCTTTTTCAAAACATCCGATTATTCATACGTTCCTTTTTCAAAACGTCCAACAATCATCCGCTATCCAACCAGCTGGGGGCTTAGAATGTGAAAAAAAAACACGATGAGTCTCCGCTTCGTTTTATTGTGATTGGTTGAGAGACTGACGTATCGGTCTCTCGCTCAGTCACACACATCAAAATACCGATACGTCAGTCTCTCAACCAATCACAATAAAACGAAGCGCAGACGCATAGTGTTTTTTTTTTCACATTCTAAGCCCCCAGAACAGCGACTGTAAACGTGGTCTTCATACACAATTTCGCGTCATCGACCGCCTGACGGTTTCAACTCAGTATGCTAATACTGGCTGCAATGCCGTTGACCGACGTGGCTGAGGACCTAATTTGAAATTCAAGCACCTCGATAAATATGATTTTATAGTAGTTGTTATACAGTTAGGGGTACTGACGACTTGACAAAGGTCGCAGGAGGACGCTTGATACAGGCCGCTTTTGACAGGTCTGTCTGGAAATCTTTGGGGAGGCCTATGTTAGAAATGGACTTCATGTGGTTGGGCCAACAACTTGAAAAAGGCAGCGATAGGCTGATTGATTTATTGGTTAATCGTGGCTAATTAAGAACAAACGTATTAAGTGTCCATTTTACTGGGTGTTACGCTTCTTACATTAAAAATGTCATAATATTTTGAACTAGATAAGAACTACGAGTATTAAACTGTATTGGTTAGTCTTGACTCTTCATTTACGTAGATAGATGCATTCATTGTTTACAAATTGTGGTAAAATGATTACTTTAAAACATTTCTTTTCCATTCTTATATTCACGTGATTTTGCAGCAATACATTAATGCGATAACTAAATACGTTGTAACTCTGTACCCGTAGCATGAATTATAAAGAATCTTGACAAGTATCTGTATTGTGGGATCCACCCACGTACCCACATATCGCCGCCAAAGCATTCCAACTAGGTACGACGGGTGCGGTCTCACACTACATGCATGGAGCACGAGAAGCGACGGCGGAACAGCGAACGACGGAATACCAAGCTCACCGGCGTCGGTCTCGTGGCACGTCTAGTCGCCGGCGCACGGAGGCGCGCATATTTATAGTGTGCGAGCGAGCACGCTGTGCGTGCGAGGGAGATGGACTGCCCCCTTTCACTAATCGGTTGGGGCGATTGTATAAATATAGGGACCTTTGGCAATAAATCACTCCTCATCCAGGAAACGTTCCTTAAGCCCTCTCACCGCGATCCCAACATCCCAAACTTCAAACTGGTGCGAAATGATCGTACCAGTGGCCGTTTAGGAGGCACTCTCATTTATTACAAAAGGTCCCTTCATTGTATTCCTTTAGAATCACCGATAAGCTTGAGCAACATTGAGGCTTCGGTCTGCAGGCTAGCCATGACCGGACACCCGCCGATCACCATCATATCGGCCTATCTCTCGCCCACTAAGGAGCTTCACTCCAACGAACTAGAAACATTATTTGATCTGGGGGATTCCGTCATTTTGGCGGGAGACCTCAATGCCAAGAACACTCTCTGGAACTGCAACTCGACCAACGAGCGAGGTGCAGTCCTAGAGAGTTGTCTTGACACAATCAATCTAAGCCTATTGGTTCCTTCAGAACCTACCCACTATAGTTACAACGACGACCACCGACCGGACATACTCGACGTGGCACTTGTACGGAACGTAAGCCTTAGCGTGCGTTCCATGCAAGTGTTACAAGAGTTAGACTCTGACCACAGACCTGTGATCCTCGATCTAGTCCCCGAAAACAGTCCAACAGACACAGGTCCTAATATCCCGATGAAGGTGAAAACGAATTGGCGTCTTTTAGGCACCAAGCTCGCGGACACCTCATCCACTGATCTCTCCGCGATCCCGACCAACATCGTGACTCCTGAGGAAACGACCAGCGCGATACGCGTCTTCACCGACCACCTTCAGAACGTCTTGAGCGAAAGCTCCGAGAGGGTGCCAGAGACTGTTCACAGTCACTGGCAACTTCCCGAAGACGTTCGGTGGTGGGTGAGGTTGCGTAACGCTACGCTCAAAGCCTGCGCGACGAGACCCGTCCCGGAACGACGACATCTTGCGCGCTACCTCCAACGTGAGGTTAAGCGTCGCATAAAAGAGGTCGTCGATTCGAGGTGGAACACTCGCCTTGCCGATATCGATCCGACTCATACCGCCTTTTGGCAACTGGTTCGTTCCTTCCGGAGAAACGATGTGGCCTCCATGCCTCCGCTCAATCGTCCGAATCAACGCCCGGCGTTTGATGACGACGAGAAAGCGGAATTACTGGCCGGCAGCCTGGAGTCTCAATGCTCGCTCTCCTCTGTACCCGTAGATGACGACATTCTTGTTGCGGTTGACACCTTCGTCGATGATAGGAACGCGGTCCGGCCACCGCCAGTCTCTATACCGCGACCGCTATACGACAACGTCGACCCGGACGTCGACCCGCCGCCCGATCCCCTTGCGCCGGTGACGATCGAAGAAGTCACCACTCTGATCAAGGCACTCAAACGTAGGAAAGCCCCCGGGGGCGATCTAATCCCTACTCGCATGATTAAGATGCTCCCGGAGCATCTAGTTCAAATCCTAACATCCATTTATGACGCCGCGTTTCGTAACTGCATCTTCCCAGAGGTCTGGAAAGAGGCAGTTGTGATAGGAATCCACAAGCCGGAGAAACCCGCTTTCGAACCCTCCTCTTATAGGCCCATCAGTCTGCTCAGTACTCTGGGCAAAATCTACGAGCGGATCGTCCTCGACCGCCTCAAAATAGTAGCTTTTAATCAAAATTTGATCCCTCCAGAACAGTTTGGCTTTCGTCCTAGACACAGTTGTGTCAATCAGGTGCTCCGCATCACGGAGTACGTCCACGATCAATTTCGTAAAGGAATGCCTACCGGTGCTATTTTCTTCGATATCGAAAAAGCATTCGACAGGGTGTGGCACAACGGCTTGCTTTTCAAGCTGTACACTCTCAACGTGCCCACACAACTCGTGCACATCATACGAGATTTCCTGTCGAATCGCGGTTTCAGATATCGCGTGGAGGGAACTCTCTCTTCCCGACACACCATCACGGCCGGAGTCCCGCAAGGCTCCGCCCTGTCCCCCTTTCTATTCTCGCTGTACACAAGCGACATCCCTAGACCACAAAACGCCCATCTGGCACTATTCGCGGATGATACCGCAATATACGCTTCACGTATAGACCCCGACAAAGTGGTGCGCACTTTGCAAACCGCCGCCGACGAACTCGGTGAGTGGTTCCGCAAATGGCGAATCACCGTCAATCCCACCAAAAGTCAGGCCATCCTTTTCACTCGGAAAAGGAAAGTCCATGTCCCTCACTTTTCAGTCCGCATGTCCGACCAGGTTATTCCCTGGAAGGGCCAAGCCAAATATTTAGGAGTAACCCTTGATCAGAGGTTGACCTTCATCCCACACGTAAATGCGGTACGCGCGCGAGCCGCATTCGCGATGAGCCAGCTTCACTGGCTCCTAAACAAAAATAGTAAGATGTCAATCCGCAACAAGATTAGGATCTTTAAAACATGCATCCGTCCGATAATGACATACGCGTCGCCCGTATTCGCTCATTTACCGCCCGGTCGCCTTCAGCGAATGCAGGTGCTTCAAAATCGATTCTTACGACATGCACTTGGTGCCCCGTGGTACGTTCGCAATCGCAACCTCCACGTGGACACCAATATGCCGACCATCAGGCACTTTATGCAGTGCGCCAGCAGACGCTATTTCGACAGGGCGGTAAACCACCCGAACACGCGTATCCGTAAAGCGTCTATATATACTCCATTTGATCGCGCCAAATGGAGACGACCGCGATCAGTCCTGACCGATCCAGAGGACGAAATCACTCTCGCTTTACGCGAAAAGAACGAGCATTTAAAGCTCATACACTCCACAAGACCGCTGTACCGTCCTCGCCGTCGAGGACCTCGTCGCGTTCCCCATAACCCTGCCCTCTCGTAGCAGTTCCGGCCCGCGTGCCGAAGACTACAATCAACACGTCAAATAGGATTAGGTTAAAAACCATCTTCCCCAAACGCTGATGTCTTATCCTCTCAGTGGCCGCCCTGAGCCGAGGTCGTGACCCATTAGTGGGTCGCCCTCAGCGTGGTCGCTTAAATTTAAGGGTTGCGAGCGCCTTCTGCGCTCACCCACAAGACCGGTGTTCTTGTATAAGCCGACCCTCGTCAGGCTAACAAGAGTTTAGTCAGGGACAAAAAAAAAAAAAAAAAAAAAAAAAAAAGCAATAAATCACGAGTATCAATCTGAGCGTCGTGTTTAATTTACTTCTGTTGGCTACCACATTACCTTGACCCCTACAGTATCAATTAAGTTTACGTAATATGTTTCTACAGTCGTTAGATGTTACTATAGGCCAAATCGAAATTCGTGTTGCCGGCTCCTATATATTTTGACACACACTGTTTTACGACTACACGATTTACTATTCGAAGCTTACACGCGCAATGTTCATGCTGCCGTATTTCAGTTTCAACTATGCTCACGGGCCGCTGTTTTTTCCACATAATCGAAACTATTATAGCGTAGGTTCGAGCTTGGGGTACTTTTTATTGAAATACGGCATCGTTGGCCATCAAATGGCCAATGTTCAGATTCCTTGTTAATAAAAATTATATTAAGACTTAGATAACTTTCGACACAAAAAGCCTATAAAAAGTTAAAAATAATAATGTCTTTCTCGGTAAAGTACCTAGCAATATTTTGACCCAAGCGTCGCGTCGTCGCCTCGGGGGACCGCTAAAGAAGTATTTTCATCGCCCTGGTCCTAAGTTGAGCCCCCCGACGCGAGGATGCTTGGGTCAAAATATTGCTGGGTACTTTAACGAGAAAGACACTACTATTTTTAAAGTTTTTAGAGTTTTTTTGTGCCGGAGGTTGTCTAAATTTTAATTTAATTTATATTTCAAACTTTTTAAATTACTATATTCTCCATCATGGGCCTTGATAATCTACTGTCTTACATCTACTCGTTGAGACCATTCTTATGATTCCACACACGCTATATCTGCTATAAGTTACTAAAGAGTTCGGTATCCTGCAGATTACTGGATGCTGTAGCTTGAGATCAAGGTTAACATCTTAAAAATATTGCCGAAGTGACAACTCACAGTACAAAAAATCTAAATCAGTGTGAGTTGTGAACGTTGGAAATGACTTGATAATATTCAAACTCCTGAATAGATCTTTATAAATTATAGCTAAGAACTATCTCGATCACGTCATCTTTCAAACAAAACAAAAAAAGGCGTCAAAATCGGTCTACTCGTTTGGGAGCTACGAGGCTACAGACAGACATAAAGATACACAGATACACACCCTAGACTTATAACACCCCTCTTTTTATGGGGGGTTAAAAATTAAAGAAACTATGATTAATTTATTTTTCTAATCTCTATTTTCCCAGTCTTTTTTATTAACTTTATAATGATGGTTTCTATCTAATAAACTATGAAATAGTTCATACATGATATGACTAAACAAAGTCCAAAATGTTCACAATACGTTTACGCCCGGCGACTAATACGGATTAGTAAATTTTCTAAAATCATAATAATATGTATTCTTTTAAATTCTCGTGTTATTGATTTCTGTCCACAACAGGTGATCCATCGTACGTATACTGGAAGTACGGGCGACGAGCTCCACCACAGTGGTTGGAATGTGTGCTCCAGTTGCCATGACGACGTCAACCTCCAAAGAAACTTCCTGATTCTGCCTTCTCTTCACTCTTGTAATATTTTTGTTGTGGACGTCGGTAGCGAGCCCAGGAAACCGAAGTTGCATAAAGTAAGTCATACAAAAAAGTTATTTATAGCATTCCTCTTGGACTGAATATAACAAAATTCGAAACAAAATAGTTTAAGTAATATAAAAAAATATATCTATACATCGAAAATGACCTTTGCCAGTTACATAAAGGAGAAAACACTCTAAAACTGAAAATAAATTATGTTCTCTTCAAATAAGTGCCTACGTTGTAACTTTTTCATTTAATGTCGACGTATGTTGCCTTAGAAAGGTATGTGAAATGTAGAGCTAGGCTCACTAAAATAAATTTATAATTTTACATTTTCTATATTATTTTATACTACGCTTATCGTAATGATTTTTGAAATTATTATTTAGTGAAAAGAAAGCATTTTCTAGTTAGTATTATTGACTATATGCTCTTCGCCTCTGTACGGTATAAGACGGTTAAAATAAATAATAATAAGTTGTTAATGTAATAAATATATGAAAAACAAAGAATATATTATTAGACTGCCTCGGTGGCGTAGTTGTACTACAGTACGACTGCAAAGCTGAGGTCTCGGGTTCGATCCCCGGGTCGGGCAAAGTGATATTGAATTTTTCTATTCAGTATCAGCTCGGAGTCTGGAATTTGTGCCCGATATGGCGATAGGCTCGCCCCCTATCACATCATGGGACAGAATAATGGCGAAAAGTGGGTACAATAGTTGCGCCTCTGCCTACCCCTTTGGGGATAACAGGCGTGAGTGTATATGTATGTATATTATTAGAATTTTTTTTTTGATAATAAAGTAAAGGTTGTGTAGATAAAAACAATTACATTATTATTTTTAAAGCAGCATTAGATATTATCAAAACAATTAATTACATTATACGAAGTAACATTTACTGCAGTATTATTGTTTGTAAAATAAAGTCTGAACAATGCAAAGGTTGTAAAGCCTAGACTTTATTCCAGATCCCCTGCCGATTTATGCATCTATAAAACGTCCTCCGTTCTTCTAGACGTTACGGTAGTCTAGTTTGTCTGTTAAATTTATTTTACGATTATTTTATTAGCCGAGTTTCGTAGATTGAAGAGTAAACAATTTGTTTCGACTCTTAAAAATGCAGTCGCGGTCTTATAAAGTTGAGAACTTGTTTCGACTCGGCGAAATTGTGTTTATACTCCGCTCAACTAGAGTCGTATAACTGAATTTTTATGTCAGCAGATCGGAGAAAGTTTTATAATTCTTTGTTTTTTTCCTATTTAAATATTCGAAAAAGTTATTTGGGAGGAAAAAGTCACAAAACGATATTCTTTTTATATATTCTAACTATATTATACTTTAATTATACCGGCTTATGGTATAATCTTAGTCTTCTTAAGTTAGTTCTTAACTTAGTTAAGATTGGCCGCCGTGGCCAAAATCTGCTAGGACATTATTAAAAATGATAGTTTATAAAAATTAAAAAACACGCTTATAGAAAATCGAAATAAAAAATAGAAAAGAAATTTTAATAAATTTGAATTAAGAATAGTGTAAATAAGAAAACAATGTTTATAATTGTAAAATAAATCGTAAAATACATTGTTTTCTTATTTACACTATTCTTAATTCAAACATATTTTCTATTTTTTGGTTCGACTTTTTATAAAGCGTGTTTTTTAGTTTTTTTAAACTATTATTTATCTTTCATTTTTTAGTTCTGTTCTACTAATTTAACAGAATATGTCACTAAAAAATAAGTGGAAGCGCCGTCTTGTAACAAGTTGGCTTTCACAAAAAATAAATAATAGTATATTTATTTTTTGTAATTAATAATTTTAAATTTTATAGTTGGATTTTGTATAAAGCGTGTTTTAGTTTAAAATATAGAATTGTCATCGGTCCTTGATAAGCATGCCAAATTTCGATTCAATCAGACGTTTTGAATGGGGTGAAAATCATGTTCAAAGTTTCCGTTACCTACATACACACATACGTCTGAAGCTAATAAAAGCGTGTTTAAAATTGACCACGTGGTTTCGATACGGTCCCCATTTATAAATTACATATTTTAATGGGTGAAGACCTCTAATTAAAAGGTTTTGAAATTATTTAATCGTTACGATCAATTTACGATAATGGAATTAAGGGCGGACCTTTTACAGCAGGGTTATAGCACGTAAATTTGGTGCAAATATTTGATTTTGTATTTTAATTAAAGTTTCTGATAATTTTACATTTAAACCATATAAGGGATACACAATTTCATATTATGTGAAAACATTCGGGTATTTTAGGAAAACAATATTACAGTACTGATATATCATTATATATAATTTTGTCAGGAAAACACAAGAAAGTGATTGAATAACGCTATTTACTACAATCATTCGTTTAATTACTGAAAAGCAGTACACTTGCTGGAACTCACTTTAATATCGAATTATCGTACTAAAACGCACTCTAGTTTTAGTGCCCATGTAAACAATAATATTATGTAGGTAATCAATCAATTTCAATTGAATTGTGTTTAGTGTGAAACACTTTCTTACTCATAAAATATCGAAAAGTAAAAGCTTTGACCATTGATAATAGGAACTTAACGAAAATTCGATGCTATTTATTATTTTAGTAATATTTTTTTCTTAGTTTAGACTTTTTCATAAATATCATTCTCCTTCAAAATTTAAAAGAGATCTTAAAATATTTCTTGCATTCAAATCGCCTAATACAAGTTTTATGAAAACACGAACCTTATACCTAGCATTTTTCATATAAACGTTTTGATGTGTCGAAGTCCATAATTCATAGTTTATGTTGAAGTTTCTAGAACTTTAACGTCTTTGAGTTCTCTTACCGCAATTTTATTTCGTTCAATTGATATAAAAATACTAGTTTTATAATAAATGTACTAGCTTCAAAATGTATTTTGTTTGTTCATTCTATTTAGCTTTAAACTAATGAAATACATCATAATAAAAAAAAAAGGAAAATTGGTATCGGCTTTATCATTACGTTGACACAAATAGCAGGATTCTAGAAGAGTCTATTATACACAATTAAGATTGGACTGCTCACAAGTCATACAATACAATTAATTAATACATCTTTAAGGTACAACTTTGTAAACGTAACGTAGAAGCATTTAGCAAATGTCGTATCAAGCGTTATGTTGTGTGCTTGAGTTACCACTCTGAGCGTAGTTGTGTCATCCAAGTGTTATTTGCACTAACATTATTAATTCGAATGTTTGTTTGTCTGTAAATAAGACATCATAAGTTTCTGTAACGATGTATCAAAGGGGAATGTTCGCGGGTAAAATATTAGTTTATTTATTATAGAACTACAGTTAAGTATATATTGATAGATTTTTTGTAAGTATAGCAATATTTGTATAACGTAAATGCAAGTTTTCATTGTATATTACCTATAATTAACAGCATAATAAAGGTAAGTAGTCAAAAGCATTATGAATAAAAACTTGTGTCTATGTTTAAGTCCATATTTATGTTACTAAATAAGACAATATTTAAGTCAAAAATAAGTTACTAGAATAATGCATGATACAATTTTGAATTTCGAAAGTTTCAGTAAGACTATAATCTCAAACTCAAACATTACATTTATAAAATAGGCATTGCAAAACATTTGTAACAACTTTTAATTTGCAAAAGTACAATCATCACCGAATGAGTCTTAATTTTATTAAAACTAAACGATTATCTGAATAAATTAACATCTCTTCCTGCGTACATTTAAGGGTGCAAGTTATTAAAACAGCCTTTTAATCGGCTTTTGACATTGCTGTTATCGTCGGCTTATATCTATTTTGATTTATTTCTGTGTTGAGAGCAATAAGGAAATTTTCTTTTTGAATGTGGTTAATGTCGTCTCCTTTTTCTGGTGTCAGGTCTCTTGCATGCGAGGGGCTGTGTGGGTAGGTACCACCGCGATGTCTATTTCTACCACCAAGCAGCAGTGTGCATGCATTGTTATGTTCCTGTTTGATGGACATTGTAGCCAGCGTAAATACTGGACATTATGAGACTTAAAATTTAATGTCTCAGGGTAACGAAAATCACTTGTAAGTCCACTTAACATAATTATAGCAATGAAGTCTTCTAAAGGTGGACCTATCTGGCTGAGTTATTATGCTATTTCTGTTATTTCATTAATGTTGGCTTCCATGTTTGCACATTCTTGCATTTCGGTCGCGAACAATGCTCTAAGAAATCTCAGTATGCGACACAGCCTCCTGTCTTCATATGCTTTTGACAAACTCTTCCACGCCTCACGGGCAGTCGTGGCTGTGCGCAGATGCGGAATTATCAAAGATTGTACCAACAGTGCAATACGCGCTAAAATCTTTTGTTGCTTCTGCGTCAGTACAAATCACCTTTTCGACTCATTCCCATAATTCTTCCTGAATTAAAGGCATTCGCACAATATATTTACATGAACTATTGTTGTTAATAGCCTTAATTTTCTCTATAGAAATAAAATTTGTGTTTGATGCTATTATGCCGAAACCACGCCGCTTTTTTTCTTAGGTTATGGTTTTGCTGGTTCCGAGTTATTGTGCGAAATTCTTTGATATGCGCAATTTCTTGATATCCTGGGCCCATATCCTGATAATTTATTTAATAAAACGAACAAATATTCCAGGATAAATAGAGATATATTGCCACAGTATTACAAAACGTTATTACAAGGGCCGAGAGCAGAAACAGAAAGAGAACGTACAAAGCCACTTAGTATCTGAACAAATTCAAAACTTCAAATCACCTCTACACTTTCGTGTTCTTACCAATTTTTGTTTTCTCTTCACAAAAATAAAATAAAGACGATTAACTTTACATCTCACAAAGAAAAAAATATTTCGATTAAACGTAACGCGTGGAGGTGATTTGAAATTTTGAGATTGCTACTTATGTGGCTGAGTGTACATGGGATGTGACAACAAATATCAGTAGTGAAGTGCTTATAGAACTTTTTTTATATTGAGTTTACAATAATCGCCTAACAATGTATGTATGCTTTTATATAATCTATTATCATAGAGAACATTATTGTACACGCTTCATACACACACGTAAATGTTACAGTAGTCATTAACCTCACCTAATCTAGAACCAGGCTGTGGAATTCTCCTTGCAACGATACATCGCCTACTCCACGAACTATTTATCAAAGATTTCCAAATATTTGTTATGTATCGATTGCCGAACTGGATAATTATTGCTTGGATCGTCACATAGTTGGAATTTTCGAAACTAGCTCGCTCAAACCAGGGCTGTCTCGAAATCTGTCGTCAAACTTGAACGTTCCAACTTGTGCCAGACAGTTGGCGAACTCGTTATATTGGTTGTTAGACCTTTGGTTGTCCTTTTCATACACGGGTGTGAACGACCAAGAAAACTACAAACATTTCTTGCTGGTTTTAGTTTGGCCAACTTGGCTAATAACAAAGATTTTCGAATTTTAAATATGGAACGTTTGGGATTATTAGTAGAATAAAGTCTTATAAGTTGAAGGAATCTTAATAATGTATGGAAAGGGAATTTAGAGCGGAGTATTGCGGTTAGACGGAATAATTACATAATATAGATTCATTGTATGTATAAAGGACATGTCTAATAACGGGGTTAAATTTTTCAAGATACTTTATATATATATTTTAATAGTAGATACTTCCAAAAACTAGGCCTTTGCAATAGTTTTAAAGACCACTGATTATGAGATTTATGAAATACTAGCTTTTGCCCGCGGCTCCGCCCGCATTAAAAAGTTTTTCCGGGATAAAAGTCCCGGTTTATATTTTCCCGGGATAAAAAGTAGCCTATGTGTTAATCCAGGACATGATCTACCCGTGTGCCAAATTTCATTGAAATCCGTTCAGTAGTTTTTGCGTGAAAGAGGAACAAACATCCTTACATCCAAACATCCAAACATCCATACATTCTTACAAACTTTCGCCTTTATAATATTAGTAGGATTATTTCCCTTAAAAACTACACATAAAATGAACGTTTTATTTCGTGATAAATGGAGGGGTCTAAAATATTTTTTGAATGGATCTAAGATCCCACATACTTGCTCCTTTAATATCCATAAAGTTTGAGCCTGGTTATATTTTGAGGCCCAGCACACCCATAAAAAAAGCGGACATCTTTTTTAAAACAATAACTTTGATCTAGCTATAGTTTGCTTTTCTACATATCACTTTTAGAATCTTATATAATCAATGCGAATGTCGGTCATCGTTTTTATTGAGAACTAGCTGTTGCCCGCGGCCCCGCCCGCGTTAAAAGTTTTTCGGAGATAAAAGTCCCGCTTTATATTTGCCCGAGATAAAACGTAGCCTAAGTTACTCATTATTACATCAGCTACCTGCCAATAAAAGTCCCGTCACAATCGGTCTAGCTATTTCAGAGATTACAAACCAACAGACAGACAAAAATTAAAAAAATATATTTTGATATAAGTACCGTATATAATACCTATATACGGTACACAATATACCAAAATATATACTATTCATATACATGTAGTAAAAAACGGTTATTACAATATTACAAACAGACACTCCAATCTATACTAAACTTAATATTATAAAGCTGAAGAGTTTGTTTGTTTGTTTGAACGCGCTAATCTCAGGAACTACTGAACAGATTTTGAAAATTCTTTCACTAATAGGAAGCTACATAACTCCTGGGTGCTATAGGCGAGCACTACTAGATTTATTTATATGTATACCTAGATGTATAGATAACACGAATTCCATTTTCATAAGTAATATATTCGTAGCTAATCAGAAACTCAATTTCATTCCATACTTAATCCAAAATCTAAATAAATTGAAAATCCCGAACTAATCTATTTATTCGTAAATGTTCGATGCAAATATAGCTGGAAAAGAATCTGTTAACTCTAAACTGCTAAAGAGATCGTTGTATACTCCCTTATAGAGGGTTCATAGCTTCGAAAATCTCATTACCAGGTAATCGACGGCTCGGAGCTGAGGTCATTCAACTGCAGTTTCCCGCACACGACACACTGCCTGGCAACGGGCGAAATCATGATTTCCACGATGGGAGATAAGGAAGAAAACGGAAAGGGGGATTTTGTGCTTATCGATGCGCAGACTTTGAAAGTGAAAGGTGAATTGTCAACGGACCTCAAATCCGGTGATGTTTGAATTCCGAATTCGGTTTGTTAGAAATCATCCTTTCCATTGTTATTCTTTTCTCTTGGAAATATAAAATGACAAGTGTATTTTGCATTTATTTTTTGTGCTTTTACAATGCTCAGTTAATATACAAATCTATATTTTGATTTGAAGACTATGCGTTTTGCACTTTACAGACAAATGTTGAACTCTGTATCACATATAAAATTACAGAGAAAAATTACCGGAGATCAGATAAATCCAAATTTACCTTTTTAGGGACTTGGACGAAGGGTGAGAAAATCGCGAAATTCGGCTATGATTTTTGGTACCAACCTTATCACGATGTAATGTTCTCGTCGGAATGGGGAACGCCGAAATACTTCAAGACGTGAGTATTTATTTTTATAATGATTTCGTCGCCTTTTTACTTCCTTTTTTCGTTTCAGTGATGCAAATTATTATGGAATTTTTATAAATAGCAGGGGGAAAGGTTAGGTTTATTCGGAGATAAAATTTAGTATAGGTATTAAAAACGTTTGAAAACACTCCTTAAATAATAAAGTTTAATTATGAAACCAAAATTTGTAACTGGCATAATAATTGAACTTTTTAAAAAGTGTGTTATCAAGAAAAGAAAAGCTCGTTATGATGTTACATATAGTAATACTGCTTAACCCAAGCCCGCGGATCTTAATGTGACCCTCGAAGGAATTTTATATCCATGCAAGCAAGTATAAAGTATAAAATCCCTGTAAAGCTGAATTCGTGTTAGCTGCCGCGGAAAGAACGAGTGCCGCGACACCAAATCGAAAAGGAAAAGAGAAGTCCCTCTTCTTAATGTAGGATTTTTATTGGACAAGTCTTAAAAGTAATTAAAATAGAAACCGCCAGTAGCCAGCGAATAATGTCTAAATTATCCGATTTTCCCCACCATTTCCAAAGTTGAGCAGCCCTAGGCTATAGTATTATTAAATTAATACAAATTGATTAAAATAAAACTCGTTTTACTAGTATTAATATCATGTCATCACAGTTATGTCGTACAAATAATGACGCAACAGCATACTAAAGTACAAGTTAATTCATTTGAAGATAATCTTCAGCGGTTTATGAAGATTATACTTGTAAAGTTATTAGATTTTGAGCCTTAAAGGTATTATGTTAATATCACGAAATATCATATCACATTTTCATAATAACGTTTATTAAGAGCATACTCGTTTAGGAATTCCAGTGTATTTTATGAACAAATTTGTTTATTAATAGCAGTTGTTACTAAGGCATCTTAATTTTCATTACTATGCAAATGTTGCTGTAATTTGCCCTCCCAGCCTTGATACTAACATTTCCCAGTTTGTCTGGTCTTGTCCGAAAGTTTCGAAGGAAGATAATTTGTGTCGTTTTGATATCGGTTTTTTTATAGTCGTAGATCGTCACACTAGCAATGTGGTGTTAATTAACAACGTCCCGAAAATATTATAGAAAAATCATGGATGTACCTTTGTCTTTAAAGGAAATTAATATTCAACGATTGCCAAATAGTTTGATAAATTAAGAGCAGTCATACTAATTGTATATTGATTTCAATGGACATATCTGCCATCAGTTACCCATAATATTTCTTACTGTATGTTTTGCAATAATCTTGTCATTAGTCTGGCGGCCGTGCTTTCAAAAACACAAAACTATATAAGCCTTTTATTACTTAATTTTAATGTAGCATTCACATCATTCATTGGGCTATATTACACAGTCAATAATATCGTGATCCTGGAGTCGCGATATTATCACAAGATCGCAAATACTATGCCTATAACCTGCGATATTATCACGATACTGCGATACGCATCAATATTGCATTAATATTATCGTGATAATACCAGTATCGCGTGACATTATTGATTGTGTAATGTACCCCATTCATAGGTACTATTTATGAAGTGAAACGCAAGTCCTTCGTTCGTGTCATCGAGTTATCAAAGTTGTTGCCCCGTCTAGCCCGGGCAGTCCCCTTAAGTCACTGTTACTGTCCTTAGCATACCAATTTATATCATGTATGTTTACCAGAATATTATTATGGCATTTACTTCATAACTCGTTCGCTCTATCAGTTATCAATAACTTTGTAAATAAACTCGGTGCGAAGATTGCGTTTACACTGTATTACGATCAACTTTGGATTCATTTTCAAATAAACCTTAAATTATTCATTTTCTACCTTACATTGTTGATTGATGTTTTAAACACTTGATTTATGAGTTTTCGAAATGTTTAACTTTAATTATTTCTATAACTAAATGCTAATTCAAGCTAGGCAGCGTACTGATAACTATGGATTTATTTTAAAAGATTTCAAGTGTGAGAAATGAATTTCTAATTAAGTGCTAAAGAAATGAATTTAATAGTTTCAAAATGCAAGAAGATTGAATGTTTTTAACAATATAATTTTGAGTTTCCAGTACTATAGCATTAAGATGATATTAATTTAAATCAGCTTAAAATATAATATCTGTATGAGGCGCTTTCAGTTGTCTTGTTAATTGGGAATTAAATGTGAAATAATTAATTTTGGTGAGTTCTTCGGTGTATTAACTTATTAAAGCAGAGCATCATTTATATAAAATGGAATTCCTAATTCAAATTCTCTTTTCTCATCCACGTCTACTAAAACCTGACTTAGATATTCTTAGCGCAGTTAAAGCCGTCATTCGATGCTTTGTTCCGAAAAACGAAAATATATAATTTGTCATTTTCAGAGGATTTCACCCAGACGACATTGCCAACCCGGAACGCTATGGGACTAAGCTAAATATTTATAAATGGTCAACGCATGAGCTTATACAAGTCATAGATTTGGGTAAGGAAGGATGCGCGCCTCTTGAGATCAGATTTCTTCATGATCCCAAATCCGCCGTGGGATTTGTCGGGTGTGCGGTCGAGGCCAACGTCTACAGGTATGAGATTTATATGGATTTAATATGACTTTTATGACTTCAGTCAAGGTTTGGGTTACTTTGCAATTTAGTAGCGTTATGCAAGTCTTGTTTCCGAAGAGTGGGCAGCAAATTATAACTAGAAGACATTCTATAGATGCCAAGGAGATTATGTCTATTGTGCAAGATAATATTCAGTCCTAATAACTATGTTATTAATATCGGAAGATTTCAGAATATTATAATAACACGTAATTTAGATTTTGAAATAAACGCTTATAGCATTACAAGAATTGTTTATTTCATTATATAGGTTCTTCAAATCTGATGAAGGTTCATGGAAAACCGAAAAAGTTATTGACATACCGGCTAAGAAATATGTGAATAATGGCGTCGAGTCGGAACTGAACGGTAAATTTACTATGTAATTTTGATTTTCTGCTTTATTGCTACAACTCTTATAAAAAAACATGCTGGTTTTTATGTTTTTTTTTTAACACGGGATAATCCGTTTATAGATTTCTGTCGGACTCACCGATTTAAAACGTCCTACCAACTAAAACCCCGCCATTCTACTCTCTCTCCCTTATATTAATGTTTACAGGGTGCGCATGTGACACAGATACTTCCCGAAGCAGCCGTGAAAGTACGAAAGCCGTGCCGAAAGTACCTGTCTCATTCTAAGGGTTAGGGTGCCATGCCTTCTCCGAATCCATTCCGCAAATAAAGGCTGAATAGCTTCTACTGTCACTGCGCCAAAACTGGGATGTTCTAGGCGTTGCTTCCATTCCTCTAGGATGCTACTTTTTATGCTCGATCAAAACTTTATTTGATGATTAAAAAACCTGGTCTTAGTCTACAAAATCCTTTAAAATACAAAACACGATACTTTCGCAACTTGACTCCTCAAGCCCCGCGACGGACACCGGTGTCCATATACATAGGGTCTTCCCATACATCTACATATATAAGCGGGGTTTGAAGGGTTAATAGTACCAAAATGATGATCTTTCTGATATTTCACTATACCCAACACAGTCAGTTACCACATTGTTCTAAATGTGGAATATAGTTCATACGTGTGGAGAATTCCAGAATTTAAGCGCGTTCTTCTTGGCTTCGATTCAATCCTTTGCTTTTGTGCGGCGAGACATGACAGTTCCATTAACTTTTTGTTCTAGCTTTAATATCCGACATTATTATATCGTTGGATGACAAATATTTATACCTTTCTTGCTGGTTGCACGGCGAAGTTCATCAGTACGATATCTCGGACACGGCGCATCCAAAATTAATAAGCCAAGTACAAATCGGCGGCCAAATAGCTAACGAAGGCTGGAAAATCACGGAAGACAAAGAGTTGAAGGCAAGAATTTCTCTTTTTCCGATACAAATTGTAATGGTTCAAATGAATGTTACATGACTTCGCACAATTACGTTCGCGCTGTGTCATTCTTTTCATTTGAGTTTTTGCCGTCACTTTCTTGTTAAATTACGTTTCATTTCTACCGTTTACGACATTTTTCACAATGTTCAAGTTATGTGTAATCATTTGTTTTCATTTACGAGTACAATTATGACTTATAATTGTCTTGTCACGCTAGTAGATTATAAAGTGTATTTTGCATAGGGATTTATATTTAAATTCGAAATTATCTACATATAATCGCATAAATACTCATAAAAGTCGTACTTTACCAGGCACCCCCGGAATTACTGACATTTAAGGGCAAACGGCTTTACGGAGGGCCGCAAATGCTCCAACTGTCTTTAGATGGAAAACGCTTGTATGTGTCATCGTCACTTTACTCTCCATGGGATAAGCAAATCTACCCCAAGGGCGTTCAAGAGGTAAACTGTTAACTTTTCACTTCCTATGTAAGCATCACGGATGTTCCGTTACGAAGTTTCATGTTTATAATTAAGTTTACTATTACCGGCTCAAAATTCGTTTGAGTCATAAATGAGATTGCCAGTGTGTTTGGCTGCAAATTTATTTTTAGATAGTGCCATAAATATCTGGCCAAATGAAAATATGACATCTTTATTTCAGTAAGAAACTAATAACTTATCGAACTGTTCTCTAGTTTTTGCTTCGTAAACTTTAAAAACTGCTTTTCTGTAAATAAAACTTCGCAAGAGTTCTGGCAAGACCGTTAACTCGTATTTTATATTTAATTTTATTTTCTGATAGAAGTTCTGGATAAACTTCATAATTATTTTGATCTTGATGCAAGAAAGGAAAAAAATATGCATTAAAACTTTAAAAGGGTTATATTTTTTTTAGAGCGATTCAACGCTTCGTTTTATGTTTTAATATATAAAACCATATTATTGCAGGGTGCAATATGAACATTCGACTTTAAATTGATATCATTTGAATAATTCATTCTTCTTTTCTTAATAAGTGAATGCTACCTTGTTTATTGTATACTAGCTTCTGTCCGCGGCTCTGCCCGCGTTAAAAGGTTTTTCCGAGATAAAAGTCCCGTTTTATATTTTCCCCGGGATAAAAAGTAGCCTATGTGTTAATCCAGGACATGATCTACCCGTGTGCCAAATTTCATCGAAATCCGATCGGCAGTTTTTGCGTGAAAGAGGAATAAACATCCATACATCCATACATTCTTACAAACTTTCGCGTTTATAATATTAGTAGGACTAGTAGGATTTTGTGGTCTTACTGTACAAGCAAGTCATAAAGCGTTTGTATTCCTATGTGGATTGTGATCAAAGTCATTTTATTGGATGCCGCATACATCGAATGTCGCGCGGACTGCGATAAACAGTTCTTACGTCTTACATCCTCCTTCCTTATTTATGTACCTACTGAAGTTATTTTTCTAAAGCGAAATTCTGTGAGACCTACGTCACCTGGGTATAACTGAATAATTCATAAGCCACGTCGCATATTTTGTCATACAAATAACTGACAGACGTTGTAATTTTAAACCGGGCTTGTTCTTGTATATTTTTGCTTTTTACGACGACCAGCCCGAATTTCATTTCATTAGTTATTTCTATTTTTCCTTATTTTTTTTTAGTTTGCTACCCATTTATTCGTTGATATTGCATTGTTTTATTGGAATATTTTCTTTATGAAATATATTTATTTTATACTTAAGAATACTTGACACAACTACCATTCTTCTTTGCTACGTATTAAGAAGTACTTACCTATAAATCAAATTAGTAAAGGAGTTTCTTATACGTTCAGTTTTATGTGAACAGTACTTACATACATATTTGTTAATAACCAAGCTGTGTTTCGTAAGTGCTAGAACGATATTATTAAAGGTATGTAGGAAAATCAATGCAACTTATTGTTGTCAGGGTGGTTGGATAGTCAAGTTGGATATAGATACTGTGAATGGAGGCATGGCTTTTGATCCAGACTTCCTCGTCCACTTCGGAAACGAGCCGGACGGACCAGCACAGCCGCACGAAATGAGGTACAGTCCGTAGCAAAAACCGTTATTTGTTGATGTAATTTTGTGTTGAAAGAATAAGAGTTACGATAGGTTTGTAAGGTTTAGAATTAAAGTAAAAAAGAAAATAAAATAGCATAAGATATAAAATTTAAAAAAAGAATTGTATCGGATTGAAAGGTTATTTTGATTAGACTGTCGGTCATCGCTTCGCGGATTGTTTATTTTGGAATTATAAAGACGTAATCAAGTTTATAAGTATTGTTTCTATAATTAATGAAGTATTACCCATTAGGTACCCCGGAGGAGACTGCTCTTCGGATATTTGGCTAGCTGAAGATTAAAGGAAACGACATCGAAGTATCGTTAGCTTTGTGCCAATATTTTTGTACGGATATAATCTATTAGTAATATAAAATTAGTTTATAGTATCTAAACTATGGGTACTAAGATTTGCTAAGTTGCAGAACGAAACTAAGCTTAGATTAGTTTTGGTCACATAGCTGAGATATTTTTTCATACTTGTGTGGAGATCGCAAAAGAGCAATACTAATTTCAGGCCCAGTTAGTGTACATCTTTAAACTATTAAACCGATGGTTCATATAGTGTATAATTTAAGTTTTAAAATGTAAAAAAAATAGTACCTATTGTTGTAAATCTCCCTCAAGTATTTGTTGAAGAATTCAAATGATCTTGTGCATATCAAAATGGCAGGAATTCTGACTGACATGTTAACCTAACAATACATTTCACGTAAGTATTATATTTGTACAGTCAGCAAGATAAGTAGCTGAACAAATTCAAAACTTCAAATCGCGTCAACACTTTCGTGCCCTTACCAATTTTTGTTTTCTCTTCACAAAAATAAATTAAAGGTAATTAATTTTACTTCCTACAAAGAAAAAAAAATGTTTCAATTAAACTTAACGCGTGAAAGTGATTTCAAGTATTGAATATGTTCAGTTACTTATGTGGCTGACTGTACATATAATAAATACCAATAAAATCACACCAAATTCAACAATAATAGCCGTGTTGTTTTAAATTTCCTATAAATCCTGTACATCTGTGAGTACTATTCAGGCTTTTTTTAATTGTATTATTATGTTAGTGAGTTTATGAATGAAAATGTATTAATAATTATTGTTTTGTGGTTTAATTGGATGTAATTGTTTTAATGTTGTTAGTATTCAAATAAACAAAAACACAGTTATGATTTCAGAGTTCGCATCTTATGCCTTAGCCTCTATGAATCATGGACATTACTTTTGTGTATGCTATGTTCTGTGTGTAATTTTATCCGCCTTGCGAACTTAGGCAGAGTAACTTAGCTTATTCCTTGGTTGGTAACCAGCGATAAACGTATGGTAAATAAGCAAAATAGACTAAAATATTTGTAGATTTTTATTGCGTTGCCGTTTTATTATTCAGATTTGAGGGTCGTATAATGGTTAACATCGGCTGTAAAACGTATTTTTCTAACAATTGAGGGATGATTTTTTCAACCGCTACGAGTATTTTTCCCTGAATGTTACGCGGTAAGCTTAGGAGTATTTTGGCAAGTAATGTTATTTGCATTCCATAAAAATACGGGAATAAAGGAACTCGGGAGTTTTGTAAAATCAATTGTTTTAAAGGCAAATCTAAATGAACGTTGTAAACTGTATTATGATATAATTGTAAAATCATATTTTTTAGGGAAGGCTTTAAGAAAAATATTAATTTTGTACAAATTTTATGTCTGTGAATACTATCCTTGTATCTGCATAATATAAATAAATAATATAATAAATTACGTTTTTTATTATATAATATGGTCTGGAGAATGGTGAAAATAATTACAGAAAATGCAATCATCAGATATGATGTCCACTGCTGAACATAGGCCTCCCCTAAAGATTTCCAGACGAACCTGTCAAAAGCGGCCTGCATCCAGCCTGTTCCTGTGACCTTTATCAAGTCTTCTGTCTACCCTGTAGGTAGATGGTCAAAGGCCACGTCTCAGTGCCGTATGTTATCACACATTGACTGAAGACTTTTATCTTCAGGAGGTATTTTGGTTGAGAAGACCTTGTTTAGTTTTCCGAATGCTGCCCAACCAAGGTGGATACGACAGCAGTTCTGACTGACAGACTGCTGGACGGTAAGCATTTACAAATCAGGGAATATATTTTCTCATCATACTATTTTTTGCTATAAATACTTAAAACATCCTTCGTTTTTGTGAGAATGTCTATATTTACAATTTTTATTAACTTACTTCCATATTGTTAAAATCTTCAAGGAACAATGTGAAGTAAAATTGGCGTATTTTATCAGCTTCCTCGTAGGAGTATTTAATCATTAATAAAGATATAATTACATATTTGATTGAAAAGGCACAACGAGGTTTCAATCATATTATAATAAAAGCACAAAATGTAAATCAAATGGCGTTAAAATTAGCAACTGCTGATGTAATTACAACGTTGGTTGGTCGTTGAATCCTGTCAGTTTATTCCTATTTATTTTATTGGTAGCGTTGGTAGCGTACGATCCACGATAATGAACAGTTTATTTGCTATGTTAGAATTTAATGACTGCCTCGGTGGCGTAGTTGTATTATGGTACGACTGCAATGCTGAGGTTTCGGGTTCGATCCCCGGGTCGGGCAAAGTGATATTGAGTGTTTCAATTCAGTATCAGCTCGGAGTCTGGATTTTGTGCCCGATATGGCGATAGGCTCGCCCCCTATCACATCATGGGACGGAATAATGGCGAAAAGTGGGTGCACTAGTTGCACCTCTGCCTACCCCTTCGGAGATAAAAGGCGTGAGTGTATATGTATGTAGAATTTAATGAGTTAACCACTTGAATAAAGTGATTATCAAAATGAACAAATATTTGATGATTAAAAATATCCTGTTATATCGTAATCTCTTTATAATATATAGAATTCATGTGATACTGGCAATAATGTCGTCAGAAGTAATATAAAGGTTGAATTGTAAAACAGTAGACATACATCCTCCTAATATTATAAAGGCGAAAGTTTGTAAGAATGTATGGATGTTTGTTCCTCTTTCACGCAAAAACTACTAAACGGATTTCGATGAAATTTGGCACACGGGTAGATCATGTCCTGGATTAACACATAGGCTACTTTTTATCCCGGGAAAACATAAAGCGGGACTTTTATCCCGGAAAAACTTTTTAAGGCGGGCGGAGCCGCGGGCAAAAGCTAGTCTCTATATATAAGCGCGGCTTGAAGGATTAAATAAAAAGTTTTGTTATATTGAAAAACGAATTGGCGTAGGATTTCTTACAAAATATATAGTGAAAATTTTGTTATTTTCTAATTTAAAAGTACTCAAGCATTTAATAGTCTTAAAGAGCTTTTTGACCTTTATAAGCAACAGGATCAATTGACATAAAAAGGATTTTGCATAATATTCATATTTTTCAAAACTTGTGAATGCAGATCTTCATGTTTTAAAAAATGGCGGACTGTCTTAAAAAAAAACTTATCTTGTAGCTACAATGGTTAAGGCAGCTGCCCTTGCTGTTCCACTCAAAAATACACCTTGCATACCTACTATCTAGTTATAATATTGTACAGCATGAAAATATTGAAAAATGCTTTTTATCTCCTGAAATAAGTATTATGTGCAGTTGGTACATTATTTTAATGGTTATTAAGCGGTTTTAGGAACTAGGCCTCTAAGGAACCTACTAGTTCTTATCTCCGACTAGAAGAGGCGATTAACATCTATTTTCCTGGTGGTGGGAGTTAGCGTAGAAAAACAGATTGCATTATAATATATAGCTTTTGCCCGCGGCTCCGCCGGCGTGAATGAGTTTTCCCGGGATAAAAGTCCCGCTTTGTATTGTCCCGGGATAAAAAGTAGCTTGTGTGTTAATCCAGGTCATGATCTACCTGTGTGCCAAATTTCATCGAAATCCGATCAGTAGTTTTTGCATGAAAGAGAAACAAACATCCAGACATCCATACATTCTTACAAACTTTCGCGTTTGTAATATTAGTAGGATTTTCAACTAACATATGCATCTCCATAATATTATTCAGCAAAAGCGTAACGTTATGAAGTACCTACTTCAACATTGTATTAAAATATTTCATAAATATGGTCACAAACATACTGCATACTTACATTTTATAATACCAGTTAGTAGAATACACAATGTAGAAAATTACTGATATTAAAAATCTCAAATAGACAAGTATAAGTTTACAATCGTCCCCTGGAGGGCCAAGGTAGAGACAGAACTTATTACACATTTTATAGTAGTGCAGTAAAAACTCGCGTAAACGTATATTGAAAAATTCTCAATATTCATGTTATATGAAGGATATTATCAGAATATGAATATCAAAGTGATACCCCAATGCATTTATTCCCTTTGGAGTTTAATGTTAACTAAATAAACCCTTTACTTTAATACCGTTAAACAATTTCAAAAATGTGTCGCACTGAGACAGACACACACACGCACACGCATATATTATTCCCGAAGAGGTACGCGGAGGAAAAACCAGAGCATCCACTTTTCGCCAAATGTGTTCCACTTCATGACGATATAGGAGGCGACCCTATAGTAATTTCTGGTACAATTCTAGAATCTGGGTTATACTCAGAAGAATATTTAACTTTCACCGACTCCAGACTTCATAGCGTTGTTTTACCGCAAATGCAATAGAACTACTAAACCAAGGCGTTTAAAAATATCCGTCCGCAGGTTCAAAACTCAAGGGCACACACCTCTGACTTTTCTATACATTTATGTGTAAATATATTGAATTATCGCTCGCTTTAACGGTGAAGGAAAACATCGTGACTCGTGAGGAAACCTGGGAAGTTCTCTGAATGCCGAAGGTATGTGAAGTCTGACGACCCGCAATAGGCCAGAGTGGTGGACTTAGGCCTTAACCCTCTCAGTTGTAGAGGAGGCCCGTGCTCAGCAATGGGCAGTATATAATATAGGGCTGGTATGGTATGGATCAATAACAATAAAACAATTACTGTGTACATGCATTATCTATATAACAACATAATTGCTATACTTCCCAACAGAAACATTAAAAATAAAAGCTAAGCAACGAACCCCAGTTAGGCACTTGTGAAAAGAATTTCTTTTTCGGCAATTACATTCTTAATTACATTTTCCGCAGCTTAAAAATACCATTACGGAGGGTTTATGGTCTTTAATAGACCCAAATTCTAATCTTAACACACCAATCGATACAAATGGTAGAAAATAAAGATTGCTTTCACGATAATGAAGGAGGCTTAAAAGGGTCCAGAAATGTCCAAGAGGCATTAGAGGCCAGTCGTAACCATTACTGGCATTTGCAGCCAGATGGGAGAAATTTAAATATTTCATTTCGGTGTATAGACGCCTAAGTGATCGACCTTGAGGCTTATTTATTTTGAGTTATTTTTCTTTAATATTTTTGTGATAATGTAGTGAGAAATAATATTAAAGAAAAAATATAGATTGCTTGGAATCTTCTGATTTTCTGTTTTTTTTTTGCTTTGTTCAAGTGTTTCAAAGCAATCGCCTAGCTTAACTGAATATCTTTAAAGACAGACATATTTTTGATGGTTATAAGCTGATCTCTATCACATCATTGATTTGAAATAAATTCCACGGCCGTGGAAATTACAAATTCTGCCTTACAGAAAATCATGTAAGTATGTTACAAAAATTATTAAAGAACTCTGCCTTTCATGTACCTATACTAAGTAAACTATTAAAGATCTTGCCTTGAAGAAATGAATTCTCGTGGCAAAGGAATATTTCATGGGTGTTAATGACTGATAGAATTAAATCGAGAGTACTAACGGAATTCCTAGCTTGCCGAATTGTCTAGAATTAAGTTTTTATGGTTTATAACACACCAATCCCTGAAGGGGTAAGCAGAGATGCTACAAGGGTGCTCACGTTTCGCCATATGTGTTCTGCCCTATGATGTGATAGGGCACAAATTCCAGTCTCCAGACTATGACAGACAGACCAGACAGAAATATCCAATAATATAATAATGAATATATTTAAAAAAGTAGGCAAATGAGGCGCGGCAAGTAACGTCCTGTCGGGTGTCAATTGCCGTCGTGTGCGGAATTGGTCTCATACAATTTAATACTGCGTACTAGTGCCGTCTGCCGTCGCGGTACATGCTGTTGCCGCCTGCCGTTGCCGTCTTTCAGATATGCGGGGCGTCGAGCGTCACGTGCGGCGGACCGGCCTTACTAAATTCAAACATATGGCATTGGCGATTTTGATAAAATTTGCACACGCCTTTGCTTGAAATGCGGCGATATTTGCAACAGAACTCGCGGGTTGCAACGACGCGCCCCACCCGGCGGCGCCTGCTGCGGCAATTCTCCGTTCAAGTGACACTCGCGGCGTCGCACGTCCGGTCACTGCTTCTGAATCGGTGCACGGCGCGGGCGCCGCGTCTGGCAACGCCAGTCTTCACGCCCCGCGTCTTAATAAACAATATCCTACATTGCCACATATTTGTGTTCGCGCGTGCGATGACGCGCGCCGCTGCACAAGTCACCTCTCTATAAACGGAAAAATCGCCTGACGCCCCGCGAGACTCCACGCCACACGCGCCGCGAGACGCCCCGCTTCTCTGAAAACGAGGCCTTACGTTGACCACTATGGCGGGTTTTACACCTTGTAAACGGTGCTCGTTATCCAGGTGAATAAAAATACCCTACCACCAGGATCTAGCATAATGATGCTTGAGCGGTAAACACCGGAATCCTCTAAAGGTTATTACTGTTTTATGAATATAACATGTTCATTTATAATTCCATATCAATTATATTCCTTCTCTTAGCTATACTAATTACGGAGAGGCAGGTATTGTAGGTAATCTTCAATTAATATTAATTAGAGGAAGGTCATATCACGAATGTACGGATTATAACGAAATAACATATTAACAATACATTAGGTCATTATGTGGATATCAGAACTGAATCTCTATAATAATAGTATTATAGTAGACATTCTATTCTTTTTTGAGTCTAAAACAAAGTACCTATGAATTTTTATTCGAGGAGCCTATTTAAACAAAAAGCTGTTCAGACGTGCATGTAACTTATTAAAATATACGAAAAAAGATAAATTACAGAGGAAATCTCAATAAAAACTGTAAAAAGGCACCCATCGTGTAGGTGTCCTTGTTCAAGCTACTTATTTGACGTATCATCGGTAATTAAGTAATACTATGATCTTTAACTATGATCCTTTTCACTTAACACTTCAAACCCGGCTTAAGCTGTGATTCCGTAGAACGCGGCAGACGGCACTACTATGCAGTATTAAATTGTATGAGACCGATTCCGCATACGAAGGCAAATGACGCGCGGCAAGTGACGTCCTGCCGGGCGTCATTTGCCGTCGTGTGCGGAATCGGTCTCATACAATTTAATACTGCATAGTAGTGCCGTCTGCCGTCACGGCATATGCCGTCTGCCGTTGCCGTCTGCCGCGTCACAGCTTTAGGAAGGTAAACATATCTAGGTATTGTAATACCCGTAAAAAAGTTCCCATTCTGTTCAAGCAATAGCTGTATTAAGTTAACCTAAAAAGTTTCAGACGTTTCAACCAAACTGGTGGTAGGTCTCTCATATGTAAGAGACCATCTGGGTGGGTACCACCGCAATATCTATTTCTGCCGCCAAGCAGCATTGTGTATGTACTCCTGTGTTTCGGTTTGAAGGACATTGTAGCCAGTGTAATTACTGGACATAATGAAACTTAACAACTTATGTCTCAGGATGACGAGCACAGTGGAATGCCACACAGTACTTTGTAACTCTAGGTGCTCTATGGTGTTTCTACTGTTTATGGGTTGTCGAATCGCTTATCATCAAGCGAACGGCATGCTCGTCTCGTCATTCTATGCAATAAAAACTTAAAAATAAATAATCGTTGAAGGTAAAGCAAACCAGCATAATTTTCAATAGAAATTTAATTCAAAATTCAAATGAAGATTTTATCTTGAAGTGTCTGTGAACGTGTTCTATCGCCTAAACGTCTCTAGAGTTGTCAACAGGTCTTTTTGTAATTAAGTGCAAGCACGGCCGCTCGCAATAGCGTAAAGTGCTTAGACACCCTTCATTGTGCAACATTTATCTTGAAAGGCAAATTTTCTCAGCTAATATTTCACTTGAATCAAATTACGAAACTCGTAACACTATGCCGGGGAACATATTGTGAGACGGATGGGAAGGCCCAATGTTATGTAAAATACGCACGGAAACGTCTTATGGACTGTATAGGAACATTTCCAAGAGTTATTTCTTTCCTAATGTCTGGGATCACGACCGTGATCGCAATAATTTCGTGGCAGTTTAAAGGGTACTGGATTATTTACGAGGTTCCTTGGTTAAGGTTCTTATTTATTCATGGCGTTAGTACTTTATATGTAGATATATCGTGCTATAGCCATATACTGAAGATAGGCCGGTCATAAATTGACAAAAAGGCTAGCGGAGTACACACTTAAGGCGTTTTACTGTCTAAATTCATTAATATATTCCTATTTTGAACTTATTCTGTGTACGCAGTGCAACGGCGTAATATAGTAAAATTAAATCATCAAAGTTAAATTTATTTTCTTACTGTGTTTAGGATCTGTGGTCAGAAGTGGACAAATTAAAGATGATGTTGATGTGTGGCTTTAAGAGTTGCTATTCTTTACGTAAGTAAGAAGGTTGTACTAGCATAAGGCAAAAGAGGAAAGAAAGTCGTCACGAAGAAACAATTTATATCAACTAAAAAGACGAATATAAACGTCTTATCAACTTTTCAAACGCATAAGCTGTTTATACAGAAAGATAACGAAAATGAGAAACAATGACTTTCCGTTTCTGTCCATAATTTATTTCGCTTTTATCTCCGAATTTATTTCCACGCTCTTAGGCCGTTAACTTAAACTTGCTTCAGAGAAGGATTAAGAGAATTTAGGTAATTTTATACGACTAGGTACCTCAGTGCCATAAGACGGATCTATAAACCAAGTGCAGTTTCATAACTCAATTTCTTGAGTTTCAGTGAGACATTACGTATTTTACTAAAGGATTTATTTTGTGTTTCGCTGTAAGCTTGCTAAGGAAGTTTTAATTTAATTGCCTTACAACTTTATCCCAGGTAAAATCAGCGCGGCATATGGTAAGGTAAACGGGCCGTTAAACAACCTGGATCATAAGCGCTTTTAATAGGGCTACAGGAGTTGGCAATTATAAATATGTAATTAGTGTCAAGATTAATTTCAAGTGGAAACATCTGTTAACCTTAGAGCCTGTAGGTATAGGTACAAAATGGAGATGAAGTAGCGGTCACTATTAGTTTATTTGTTTATTACACCTGATTATAGGATTTCTCATCATTAAAAGAAATCCAAATAGGTTTTATAATACTTGCGAGAATTCGTCTGTGGATACCATTCATATAAGTTATTATAAGACTGAGCTGAGGGTACGGCGCGAGTTCGCCCTCGGGTCGTACCTGATGAAGCTTCGAGACTATCCCGCCGTCACACCCACCACTGCAACTCCTGTAAGTCAGGATCGACAGTGGCACGCATTTCATGACACCGAGCGGTGAAGCTCGGCGAGTCTCAGGGCACACTAATTAGTTAATCAAACAGAAGAATAGGGAGGAGTAAGAAATATATTTTCCACTTCCCTCCATAGCAAAGCGGGAGACAAAATAATGAGCTAAAAAAAAGGTATTTTTAACGTAATTATTTAGACTTTCACAACTGGAAAAGCCAGATGTAAAGCACCACGGATAAAATTAAAGGGGTCCTATTTGAGCTGTTGCGTGGTGTTGAGCACAACCCGAGGGTTCTGTGCCGCCTGTGCCTGAGCGTGCCGGACCGGTACGTGTGGAGGCGGCACCGCCCGCCGCTGCTGTCGATGCTAGCGGCCAGGACTAATCTCTTAGCTGAAGCGGCTTCCACCCGAGCGATTAGGACCATTAATGAGGTGCATGCCAAAATGTTTAGGCATGTAAGTGGAGTGAATTAGCAAAGAATTTTTTTATTTAATTTATGTATATACCTAATAATAAGTATTTATTCATTGTATGTTTTAATAATGTTTTTGATTGTTTTTTTTTTGTTTTTATCACGCTTTTATTTAATTATACATGACCTAATGATAGTTACCCCACATTGTCGCTTTGGAAATTTTCTGTAATGACTCTGTGTGAGAATATAAATAAATCTATACTAATATTATAAAGCTGAAGGGTTTGTTAGTTTGTTTCTTTGAACGCGCTAATCTCAGGAACTACTGAACCGATTTTGAAAATTCTTTCACTAATAGGAAGCTACATAACTGCTGAGTGCTATAGGCTACTTTTTATCCCGGGAAAATATTTTTTACCCTTTTTTTATTTTTATTTATTTAGCAAAAACATTTTTTACATACACTTACAAATAACATTATATATTATATACACACAACAATTACATTTTAAGTGTTTGGTTGAACACTGGTACCCAAGGTAAGATTAAACTTGTGTTATGGGTACCAGGATTCTTACATGGGGCTGTACCTAAGTGTTAAATTTGATGCATCGGAGGACAGTTATTTGTAAATTTTGTATTTACTTTAGTAGGAGCGTGTGTGTGTATGTGTAAGTGTGTGTGTGAGTGTGTGTGTGTGTGTGTGTTTCAGGTAGAAGATATTTTAATAACATTTTCAGTATCAGTATCAGTATAATTTTTAGTCTGCAGCCACTCGGTAACTTTTTTCTTACATTTAAATTTATTAACTGAGTATATATTACAGTGCTGGTTTGCTATATTGTAAAGATGACTCCCAATAATGTTATAATGTCTTTGAGCAAGTGCCGTTCTACAACCTTTGGTTGAACATACCATGTAAGACCGACGACGCTGTCCTTCAACATTTGTGCCATATTGCAGGGCGGAGTGTTTACGCAAAATTATATGGAGCACAAAAAGCTGTCTTACTGAAAGAACCCTACTATCTTTGTATAGGTTATCTGTAGGATATATAAAGGGTTTGGACATCATTACTTTTAGGACAGCTCTTTGGGCTCTTTCCAAGCAGAGAAGGTGAGTTTTATGCGCTCCACCCCAAACAGAGACACAATACGTTAGCAATGACTGACACAAGGCGAAATAAACTGTCTTTAGGGTTGTAATATCGGCGGAGTGTCGTAATTTTTTGAAAATATAAATAAGTTTTCGAACACGTGAAGTTAGGCCAACAAGGTGAGGTTTCCAGTTTAATTGATTATCAATCAATATCCCAAGGTATTTGATGGTGGATGTTCTGGATATTAATGGACACTGACAAGGTGCATTAGGTGAATTTTGGCTGCAAGTATGAACTTTAATGACAGCGAAGCTAACAGTGGGAAGTGCCGATGATTTCAAGGCAAATGGTAGGTAAACGGTTTTATTTAAATTAACTGTGAGGAGGTTATTCGTTAGCCAGGTCACTACAGAGGTAACTGCTTTCTCAGCAAGTTCGAATGTTTCAGACCAATTATCACCATGAACAATTAATGCTGTGTCGTCCGCATATGCGAAGACTGAGCAATTGGGAAAACCCGGAAAAACTTTTTCACGCGGGCGGTGCCGCGAGCACTACTAGTAAATAATAAAATAAAAGACAAAAAAATCACACACACTTCACTGCTAGCCAAAGTTATATCATTTAACTTATGATGTTGCGTAGTCATGAGGCTTACTATCACTAGAGCTATTTGCTCGTCTCGACACTAATAAGAAAATTAAAAAGATAATCATTATACTTACTGTAAAATTTCATTTAATCCTACTAATATTATAAAGGCGAAAGTTTGTAAGAATGTATGGATGTTTGGATGTTTAGATGTTTGGATGTATGGATGTTTGTTGCTCTTTCACGCAAAAACTACTGAACGGATTTCGATGAAATTTGGCACACGGGTAGATCATGTTCTGGATTAACACATAGGCTACTTTTTATCCCGGGAAAATATAAAACGGGACTTTTATCCCGGAAAAACTAATTCACGCGGGCGGAGCTGCGGGCAAAAGCTAGTATTTCATATAGAAAAGTATTATTAAACTATGTAAAAAAGTATTTGTTATCAAATTCAAAAATATGCTAAACCAAAATAATGCTCACATTTCCCTCGTAAAACATCTATACTAATACTATAAAGCTGAAGAGTTTGTTTGTTTGTTTGTTTGAACGCGCTAATCTCAGGAACTACTGGTTCGAATTGAAAAATTCTTTTTGTGTTGAATAGACCATTTATCGAGGAAAGCTTTAGGCTATATAACATCACGATGCAACTATTAGGAGCGAAGAAATAATGGAAAATGTGAAAAAATACGGGGAAAATTTTTCATCCTTGAGGGCTTCCATTGCGAGCGCTGCGAAAACGGTTCAAGATACCAAAAATATATGTATGAACGAATTATTCCTCTTGAAATGCAGCGCTGCAGTGTCAGTCAGGCTGACGCTGCAGCACGAAGCTGAATGGGGGTTCCCGTTATTGGCGCAATATTTATAATTATTATATTATAATTTCTTTGTATTTAGTTTTTTCTCCCTTTTTATGTACATGTATATTTTGTGCCAATAATAAATATTTCTTTCTTTCTTTCTTTCTTTCTTTCTTTCTTTCTTTCAAATGATCTAAAAAAATGTCCGCGACAGTATATGTCTATCTTTTAAGATTAACTCACTAGAACCGTTTTTATGGTAATGAAATAAGGTCGAAATTAATGCATTATTTGTTAAGAGTTGTAGCAACGTCATAATATTAATCTTTATCCAAATAAATGTGTTGGATAGAGTGATTCAACGGGAAGGTTTTTATGTACTTTTAGCCCGGAAAAACTTATTAACGCGGGCGAAGCCGTGGGCAAAAGCTAGTAAGAGATAAACCCGAATATTACCTAAATTATGCCCACATATTTTAATATTATACACCTCTGAAAATCTTTTTTATATCCAATGCCTTACGAGAATGTGGGATATTTTTATGATCACCTGCAATTTTCATGAGGAAACTGTACACAATAGATTCCTAACATGCAATTTATGCCTCGCATATGGTGTTTCTGTGTATTGATAATGTATATATTTGTTCGGTTAAAGAAAACAATAATCGTCTACGAATCTAGGTCTAATATGCCTTGCTATAAGATTCAAGTTACCGTGTCCTACACACAAAGATAGGCTAGTTTTAGATTGGTGTAAAAATTCCGAAGGGTTGCTTGACAATAGCGAACGTGTGTATTGAATGAAGAATTTTCTGTAACATAAGCTGCATGAAACTGGCTAAAACGACGTTATAGGGGTGCAGTCTTTTTACAGCCTTTGATAAAATCAGCTCAGCGTGACTCAATTATTTTTACTGCAAAAATATTCTTTTTTGTATAATCTGTAATGGAGATATAACATACATTGTTAATATCCGTATAATTAAAATATAGAAGAAAATGTACATACTGCTTGTGTTTGAAAGCGTTTATCGCTTAAAAGTGTCATGGCTTCGCTCGCGTGAAAAAGTTTTTCCGGGATAAAAGTGTCGCTCTATATTTTTCCGAGATAAAAAGTGAACTAAGTCCTTTCTAAAGTCTTAAACTATCTCCATACCAAATTTCATCGAAATCCGTTCAGCAGTTTCTGAGATTTGTAGTAACAAACACAAAGAAAAACAGACAGAAAAATTATAAAAATCACGGATTTGTTTTCCATTACTCTTTTTTAGTCACCCCTTTTTTTATCACATTTCTTTCAATGTACAGACCCACCGGGATTTACTGATTTATCTATACTAATATTATAAATCTGAAGAGTTTGTTTGTTTGTTTGAACGCGCTAATCTCAGGAACTACTGGTTCGAATTGAAAAATTATTTTTGTGTTGAATAGACCATTTATCGAGGAAGGCTTTAGGCTATATAACATCACGATGCAACTATTAGAAGCGAAGAAATAATGGAAAATGTGAAAAAAGCGGGGAAAATTATTCATCCTTGAGGGCTTCCATTGCGTGCGCTGCGAAAACGGTTCAAGATAGCAAAAATATATGTAGGAAAGAATTATTCCTCTTGAAATGATCTAAAAAAATGTCCGCGACAGTATATGTCTATCTTTTAAGATTAACTCACTAGAACCGTTTTTATGGTAATCAAATTAGGTCGAAATTAATTCATTATTTGTTAAGAGTTGTATCAACGTAATAATATTAATCTTTGTCCAATTTTTCAATTTTCTTTCAATTTTTGTCTGTCTGTTCCGGCTAATCTCTAAAATGGCTGGACCGATTTTGACGGGACTTTTATTGGGAGGTAGCTGATGTAATAAGGAGTAACTTAGGCTACGTTTTATTCCGGAAAAGTATAAAGCGGGACTTTTCCCCGAAAAGACTTTTTAACGCGGGCGGAGACGCAGGCAACAGCTATTATACTATATATACGAGAGAACTACCTAAAAAGCATATTCTCTATGACATAAGTACCATTATTTATCAAGCTATCTTTCTGCAAGTGCTCCTAAAACGTTACTTTTACGAGAATTTTATGATAGGTTCATAACTTAAATGCATTCTATAATAGTATGTGGAAATAATCCGAGCACTTAATGTTCAAATGAATTTCTAGATGCCTACTTTATGACCTACACAGATGGATGAAATAATATACATATACATATGCATATACAGTCACGCCTGTTATCCCCGAAGGGGTAGGCAGAGGCGCAACTTGTGCACCCACTTTTCGCCGTTATTCCGTCCCATGATGTGATAGGGGGGGAGCCTATCGCCATATCAGGCACAAATTCCAGACTCCGAGCTGATACTGAATAGAAAAACTCAGTATCACTTTGCCCGACCCGGGAATCGAACCCGAGACCTCAGCATTGCAGTCGTACCATAATACAACTACGCCACCGAGGCAGTAATATTAGCATAAATAAATCTATACTAATATTATAAAGCTGTTGGTTGTCAGCGATGTCAATAGCACCAGCATTTTTTGCTTTGAGTTACCTTTTTCCCACTTCAATATCTGAAGGCGCAAATAGTTAAGTGGTAATATTATCTATAAACAGATTACAGCATCATAAACACATATCATTTGGTGTAGATTTTAAGGTTTTTTTTTTTTAAGTTTCTCAATCTGCTATTATTAGCTTATGGTTGTTGTTACAAAAATGACTAGAATTAATAGCTCAAAGTTTTATATTGATTTTTTAATCATCTTCCACTAGATAGTAAATATTCATGGTTGATGGAAGGGAAATGCAATTATTTACAATTTAATTCATTCACAAGTTTTCCAAATTTAACGAACTTTTAGTTAATTTAAACAAAGATAATTATAAATGAAAATATGTGTCTAATTGCAGTTGGTAGCCAAGTTCTGAGTGAACGAATTGCCTCCTCATAAATTTCGTAAAAAAGGTTGGGGGAAGCGGCCATTTAAATAAATAATTAACATTGCAGCCTAACTTTCACTCGTAAAAGCCAAGTACATTTTTAAAGTGTTAACGAGCTGTTTTTTTTTTGGGATAGGCAAAGGAACGTTTTGCAGCCATAGATATCTTTGCCGAAATTTTGTTTTATTTAATTTCATTAATTTGGAAGGTCTATTGACACAATATTAGTTTTCAAAGCGTCTTTATTATCGCTAATATTTGGAAGCCAAAGAGGCCAATTTCACATACTCTTGTACAGTCAGCTACATAAATGTCACCTTAAAATGCTTCTACACTTATGGGCTCTTAGCAATTATAATTTTCTCTTTTCAAACATAAAATCAAAGGAATTGACTTTACTACACATAAAAAATCAATTAAACATTACAAGTATCGGCGATTTGAAATTCTAAATTTGTTCAGCTACTTACGTGACTGATTGTACGTATAATTGCAAGAATACAAATGTAAAAAAACAGCGTATAAGTATTTTTAAAGCTGTCTAGTAAATGTGTGTGTATAAAACTTAAATGAAACCTATGGCAGGTTTAGTAAACACATGAATGTCACATACAGTCAGCCACATAATTAGCTGAACATTTTCAAAACTTGAAATTGCCTGTACACTTTTGTGTTCTTACCGAATTGTATTTTGAAATTTTCTCTTCACAATCATAAAATACCAGGTTGTTTTTTTTTTTAAGCCTCATATGTGTCCCACAGCTGAGCAAAGGCCTCCCCCTTTTTCTTCCAATTCCTTCGATCTTCCGCTAACTCTTTCCAGTCTGGTTCGAATGCGTCTAGGTCGTCTCTCCATCGCTTCCTTGGCCGTCCCCGTTTTCTGCGACAAGGGATTTACTTCACATAAAAAAATATTAGTTTTAATTAAAGTTAACGCGTTTATGCGATTTGAAATTTTGAGTTTGCTAGGCTATTTATGTGGCTGACTGTACTTCGCAGAGTATTGTTCGGCAGTCGACACGACATCGCATTATGTACGACACATTTCAAACAGACTCAAAACACGTCGTTTGAACGTGTTACTGGTAATTTAAAAAGTATTGGCAGTTGTAAAATAGCCTAGAATTGTAATTCTGTTTTAGTAGTGTTTTAATTATTTCGCAAGTATAGTGTGTAATATGTTTGTGTTATGATTTTATATATAAAATTTTACATATAACATCACTTTTGTATGAATATTTATGTTATTGACTTTAGCTTTTAGCTATAACGTATGTCGATCCAAACGCCCACATCAATCGAATACAAAACCAATAATTGTGGATCATACAAACACTTGACGGTGGGTTAAAAGGCTACAACATGGTACCCTAGGCTGTCTCGTTTGTGCCGAAGAAGGCCACTTCAGGTTTTGGGGCGAGAATGCACAATACTTTTCATTACCGTCGTGTAGATTCTACAGTTACTTAAAAAAAAAACATCTGCCCTTCAATAAGTCATTCTCATAAAAATCCAAAAGCTGTGTTTTTATAAAATATTCAAACACTTCATTCTCCTTGTGTTCTCTTATGAGACGATTCATCCAAGGTGTTATCACCTTGGATGAATTATATACTTAGATAGACACTGAACGTTTCAAACGAGTCGATAAAAATAGAGGCGAACAGCTCCCCACTAACTTAGTTCGACTGAATTAATTTTTGCTGTTTGTCATGCATATAATTTTTGTCTCCGTTTTAATAGAAACCATGTAATAACTGGTATCATTATGCGCGCACACAATGATACGCAGCACGATGCAGCGATAGCGTGTGACACATCACACAGTTGTCACTTATACTAGCTTAAGAAAGGTTGGCCTGCTGGGTTACTCTTGACGCCAAGATAATTGTAATACCAATGTCAATGTAATTCCAATCTCAATTTGTACGTCACATGATTTCGTACTCTTGAAACGCAATTTATTGTAATTGGATTAAAATTAGAATTGCATTGTCATTGGGTAACGGGTTCGTCGTTAAAAATGAAGTTAGCTGACATTAGAGATGTCAGAAGCTTCAAAGAAATCAGTAAAACAAACATTAAAGACAAAAATCTTAGCAATTATCGGTTGAAATCCTTTATCCATAAGTAAAATTCATTTCTCTTCCAATATTTAATATTTTCACGCACGTCTCATTAAAAAAATATATTAAAATGAATGTATTTGAAGGATTGAGGCTGTATGCTGTTTGTCCTTTGCCATGGACGGTTTTTTAAAACGTCAAATATTTACGGGAACTAAAATAATTATTTGTGATATTTGATTTTATTGTTTTACTCCCAATTTTATTTTGCATTATTTATTCTACACATTCCACATAAAGTTTCTTAATAATCAAGGTATGCTTACTTAAGCGCCAACGTTGTTGTGTTATCATCATTTGGCGCTTTAGTTAAGATTTAGAGTCTTGTAACAGGAGTTTGAGGTCATAACTGGCATTAGTTGTATTAGTTTCTGTTTTAACTTATAACAAAACCATTCTCGAGCGTAGAAGATGTTGTCTCTAATTTTATTATGAAGGTATAGTGTTTTATGTTTGTAAAGTTCCTTCAATTGGATTATATCCTTATTTAACGGTGATGTGTGTGCATTTGCTTATATAACTAATCTGACTGTGTGCATTTTGTTTTTATTTAGTTAAAATAGTTAAATAAATTCGCAAAATACTGAAAAAGCAGTATTTGGTTGTTAAAATTCGTTATGCGTGAATTTTTACACCTAGAAAGGCGAAGATATTCGGTACCATATAGCCTAAAAATGTTTTTTATGTACATGAAAATATCTAGACCAACTTACGTGCAAATTGAAGCCTAAGTAGATTTTTTGGAAAGCCACCCGGGCATGGCAAAAGGGCTTTTAAAAAGTGCGCATGCCGTCACCTGCTTTATACACCGAGATACCGGCTATTGGGATACAATGAGCCCCTTAGTACCTCCAACAAGGCGCTGGTAGCTCCCGGTGGTGTAAAAGGACAACGCTACTAATATCTAAACGTTAAAATACGAACTTTAATTTAGCAAATGGTACTTGAGAAACATTTTTTACTCAGATTATTGATTTGAAATATTTAGGTTACGTTAATGATTATGATAAAGATTGATCTAGAAGTACTAGTTTTAAATTTAGGTAATATTTCACTTTTTCTTTTGGGGACGGGTAGATATGGTTTCAACTCTATGTACAAATTTTCAAATAAAGGTTTTTTTTATTCGAGAAATTGCTCGAAATTCATCGTCTGGTAAGGACAATATAAGGTATTATAGGTATAAATATATAGGTATAATAAGGTTTTGAAACGCCTCGACATAATTCCCGTAATCGGGTATTGTGCAATAACTTATAGGCGAACACCAAAGTTACCATTTCAATACATTATTCTTAAAAATTTCCAATGAAAATTTAATACAATAAAAGTAAAGTTACTATTTTTTTATTGAAATTTTTTCTTTGACAACGCAATCACACCGCAATCTAATATCAATTTGAAATGTCAAAATCATGTCAAGAGTACCGCTAACGAATTTTCCAATGTCAATCCCAATTGAGTTTAGTTCATTAAATAGCCACCTAATATTGGTCCAATGTGGCGCTGGTGTGATGTTCAAGAATACCAAATCCGATTGGACAATATCCAATCGATCGGTATTGGCGTCGAGAGTAGCCTAGCTGTTTGTTTTAGTTTCATTGAAGCGCGTCACTCTATCTAGGGATATAGTTATTCAAAGCCATCTTATATTCACCCGGAGCGCAACGGTCGTCTGACAATTTATAATTTTATATTTCGTATCACGTACGAATACAATAGAAGCGAGTTGACATGTTACACGATTCTTGTTTTAGAACAAACGAGCTAATATAAAAATATTGTCAGCACCTGTTCACCGTTCAATTAAGGTAATACCAGTTCCACCGAGTTTACACATTGGCTGTAACATATCTAATTCAATTCTCACCTCGCCGTTCCTGTAATCCCCTACCCTGTTTAATATTCGACCCGTTGCGAGCCTAAATGGTAATGAGTTACCCAGTTTTAGCCAAATGAAGACTGTTTATACGATCGTAACATTCCGGTTATCCACTTAATCCCCCACTACGGCTATTGAAAACTCATTCAGTCTCGCCATAGACATTAACGGCCCTATCAATTTATTGATGTTCGGAGTGAATTAACGACCGGCGCCCCTGAGGGAAAAACAAATTTCGCCATGAGAAAAACCTGAGAAAAGACAGACGTTTTACAATTAAACTGTTGTTTTCTATATAAAACAGAATTGTATTGTCAATTTTAGAACAAAAATTTACGTTAAAACTTCGCACACCATAAATAACGACTTTTTTGTCATAAAGTATAAAATATATCAGTTGTTTGCAGATTTTGCCGGTAAAGGATTTTAATGAATTTTTGAAACTGACTCGGGCCGTATCGTGGCGACAACTTTAATTAAAATCCCCAGCAGCGTGAAAACGACGATTTCAAAATAACTGGAGGAAAAAAGTGGAATGATTCCGTTTAGTTTTGTTCCTTTGGGGATTTCTAACAGCTGTGTGCGCGTTTGTAACGGGCCGTAATTTAAAACTGTCTGGTTTTGAATATAAAAGACAAAATATGAAATCTACCTTTGGATTTTGGAACTAGTTGGAAGTCGCCATGCTTTCCAAGATTTCGTATTTAAATTGCTTTGTATCTCCTATTATCGTAAATACTAATAGGTACTTCGTATCTTGATTTTCTTATTAATCCGAATGATACTATAAATTCAAATATTACGATTTATATAAATAAGTGAGAAGAAGATAATATACAGCAGATATCTTTAAAAATAGAATAATAATGAAAAAACGCTTCACAGAAAATCCAACTAAAAATAGAAAATAAATTTTAATAAATTTGAATTAAGAATAGTGTAAATGAGAATAAAAATATTGTATTGTAAAAAGGGCGTGGGTTGCTTTTTAAGATATTATCAAAATGATAATCCTTCTACTCATCATATTATCTGACAATAAAATAATTATAATTGTTAACGCCATGCACCGCTTTTATTTACTATATACATATATACAAAAACTTTTTTCTTACTTCGAAATTTTCGACCTCGAAATAACTAGCTCCTTGTTATTACTTTCTTGTAGTCTGTCACGGCCCGCGACGGACACCTGTGTCCATATATATAAGGTTTTTCCATACATCTATATATATAAGCGGGACTTGACGGGTTAAACTCCAATTGAAAATTGAAATACTTGACTATAACTTTTAATCAAAATAAAAGTAGATTATTTCGACTACGCTTTCAACCATTAATTTATTCGAAGGCAGTTAGATATATCCTGATATATCAAACGAATTTTGCTCCTAATACACAACCCCGTAATGCCAACGAGGTAGGCATCTGATCAAGAATTCTCTTTACCACGCCAGACTTTAATGCACCTGCATCTAAGAGATCACCGCATGTACGGTACATATACATAGCGTAATGTTCAACGTAATTGGGTAGGATAATATTCGGGATTAACCAGCCCATTTTAGATGAGTAATTTTTGCAATACCCAAGAGGAATACAATTACAAACCTATTAAATATTAATAGTTTTGTAATGGAAAGGGTTAACCGATTTTCATATAATTTTCAATCTTTTAGATTAGTGTGGGCGTATACTAAATAAGTTATATTGAATTATAAATGTAACGAGTATGGCTAGAGATTAAATATTATAATATAGGGTTGGTATTATAGTTAACAAAACAACGAAACATCACGCTTTTATCCCTAAAAGGGAAGACAAAGGTGACAAACTACAAGACATCATTATGTCTTGTCTCATTAAACTTAACATATGTCTCAGGATGACGAGCGCAGTGGAATGCCACACAGTACTTTGTAACTCAAGGTGCTGGATGGTGTTCCTACTGTTTATGGGTGGTCGTATCACTTACCATCAGGCGAACGGCATGCTCGTCTCGTCATTCGAGGCAATAAAAAAAATAACAAAGGCGCAACGAGGGCACCCACTTTTTATTGTGTATTCCATCCCATGATGTGATAGGGGCGAGCTTATCGCCATATCAGGCACAAATTTTAGACAGAGGAACGCAACGAAAAACAGAAAAACGCAATATTTTTTCATTTTGTCCTCTCTGGGATTCGAAAATGGAACGTAGAATTGGTGTCGCACCGCTCACGCAATACAACTACGCTGCCACGGCTTATATGAAATTAGTATTAAACGTGAGAAGTTGTTTATGAAATGAACTCTTGGATCGAAGAAATTGCAAAGCGTGTGTGCGCTTTCTATTTAATCACTTTTAACTAGGTAAATTATGCATTTATTTTTAGCTAGCTATTACGTATACCGTCTTTGTGTCATAAAAAAATCTAATAAATCAGTAAAAACAACAATTAAGTGTAAGTACTAACAAGTTACATAAATAGTAAGATAATTATATCATTGGAGATAGAGGCCAACGCATCTAAGCCCGTGCTGTTTTATCTGTGGTCAAGTTGGTCTTGTTGTGAAATCGCTTGCTACTCGCCAGCGTGATAAGATTTTTAAATAAATTGAATGAGGATTTTTTTTCATTGCATTGAACGACGAGACGAGTATGCAACTCGCGTGATAGTAAGCCATACGACCACTCATAAACAGTAGCAACACCATTCAGCACCTTGAGCTACAAAGTACCTACTGTGTGGCATTCCACTGCACTCGTCATCCTGAGACATAATTCAAATTCAATTCAAATTCAAATCATTTATTCAGTAATTAGGCCCCTAAGAACACTTTAACACGTCATTTTTCATAAGATGTTAAGTCTCTTTATGTCCTATAGTTACACTGGCTACAATGCCCTTCAAATCGAAAAACAACGGTGCATGCATACTGCTGCTTGGCGGTAGAAATAAACATTGCGGTGGTACCCACCCAGAGGGACTCTTACATATGAGAGACCTACCACCACTAAACCACGAGGACGAAACAATTAGGTAAAAAAAAGTTTTAATATTTTTTTACCTTTGTGTCTCGCATGCAACAGAGACTCGTCCCCATACGATGTACTGTGTGTAAACGTACACACATTGTGGAGTATAACACACTTCCTAAAAACTCATTACACGCGAGACCGGACCCTTCCCTTCACCCTCATTAAGAAATCTTATCCATTACCATAACAGCTCATGTATTATGAAATATCCATTACAAAGAAACATACCATGAATACTAATCATTTTTATCTAGATTAAAAACTAGTCTCAAGTTTTTGCGTGAAACGGAAGTTGGCGAGTCACTTGAAAATGAAACGGAAATTGTTAAGCGGAAACGACTTCATTCGAAATGTCTTTCAATCGCGCGTTGTTTTATTTTAATACTCGAGTTTGATATGTAGTCCTATATCGGAACGGAAGAGAAATAATTTTATGTACCTACTGTATTACTAATATCCAAGGACTTTCCAGTCTATGGCAGCATATTATATTATTTTCCATTTAAGACTGAAAATAACAAAAATAAAAGTAAGAATTGCTGAGCTGGTATGGAGTGCAAGTACATTGTAGGTATTATAGAACTACATTCTTTGTGCATTATGTGAAGGTAAGTCTTAATTGTAGCCATGAACTTTTTATTAAAACCAATTACCACGGATATTCAAATAAACTACTTAGGCTATCTCATACATGACCAGGTAAAAATAAGGCTCTTATCTCCCTGACGAACAAACGAAGAGGTGATGGCGCAGCATGTTCGTCCAGTTTAATAAGACTGCATCAGTGTCTACTTGATCACGGATGAAACGATACGGGAATACACACCCTCACGCCCTTTATCCCCGAAGGGGTAGGCAGAGGCGTAACTAGTGCACCCACTTTACCCCGTGCGTATTCCGTCTCATGATGTGATAAGGGGCGAGCCTATCGATATATCAGGCACAAATTTCGTACTCCGGGCTGATACTCAATTTAAAAAAAACAATATCACTTTGCCCGACCCGGGAATCGAACCCAAGACCTCAGCATTGCAGTCGTATCATAATACAACTACGCCACCGAGGCAGTCTAAGAAAATATCGATAGAGATTTAAAAACGCAAATAAAATCAAGTCAAGTAAGATATTGAATATTGATAATTCGAACTTTTCTCAAATTACTTTTAGTGAGTTCACTGAGATTATAACCGAATATTTCATCATAATTATGAAATATGTATTAAGCATGTTTCCTTGAATTTTGTACCTGAGCACGACTGACTTCTGATTGGTCTGACGTGAGACCCCTATCAGAAAAGATACAATGTATCGACCTCACTCATGCCACTTGGCATTCCATAGCGAAATTAACAATGTGAAAATAATATATGAGATAATTACAATCAACAGATTTAAAGCAATATATTTAGTTATACAACGCTTATGTTAAGGTGATAAGAACTGTCTAAACCACTTGCGCAGCGTCAGTACAGAGGATAAAATACTTGGAATTGCAACATTCATGATCATTAGCAACAAGATGTTCACTTCAAACATTGACTTCTCCTTCATTACAATCATCAGCCAGATATGTATCTATAGCAAGTAGGGCGCTGCCAAATTGCAACATTAAAGTACAAAGTGCTAATACAATTCAATAACACGCTGTTGTACCCATAAACTCGCACACACTCTTGATTAACAATTCCATTGGTGTATGCAAATATATTTCTTGTCGAGGGTAAACAGAGGCATCTGCCCCTCTGGGGTGTTGTTGAAAATTGACGTAAAACAAGGGCGCGTAATGAGGTTAGGCCCGCGCAAGATATGCGGTTTAGTTTGCATCCCGCCTACAAACAGTGCCTTTGATGTTTACTAAAATTTGATGTTGGAAGTTTAACACTGTATGTGATATGAACTTAATTTGTGCGAATGTTAAATAATCCGTGAAGTGGTATGGATATTTGTAAGCATTAAGATTTTATGTGTCGCCAAAGCCCTTGAGCGTTGAGGGCGTTGTTCTATAACGCTCACTATTTTTATTTATTCTTGACGCTTAAACTGGGCATAATATTGATTTTTGCGTAACATAAGCCCTTACGACGTGGTTCTAGAATGAACAATTGGAAAAATTTAAAATGGACAATATGCTGTATGTGTTAGTTCTTAGAAATGTAATTGTGGAGCTTGCTTAGTTGTGTTTTAATGTAATATTTTAGTATTTTAGAAAAGTGTGTGAGCATTTGCCGTCAAACAAACAATATTCAAAATGAAATTGAAACTTATAGGCCTCCTGTAGTCGCAAAGGTAAAGTTACTAAATCATTCTGATATGTTTTGTCTCCTTATCGCATTAGATTGATAGACTTGTCTGATATTCCCATCGTTCATGGATTAGTAATATAATTATGAATGCTGTATGTAATGTACTTTATTTATAAATTGAGGTACATAGGTATCATAGATAGCATTTCTATCTGAATTGTAGGTTCATAATATTCTCACTATAAACAACAATGAATAAAATAATCCGTGAAAGTATTTAAATTAGCTAATATCAGATACAAAAGTTCCCACAACACTTGAACTTATCGTCCAAGTACAGAAATTGAAAATAAAGCAAAACTGGAGGATTCTTATCGAAGAATTCAAGATTAAAATTCCACCCTTTATTTTGCGGAGAGTCAATAGATTGAAATGAAAGCGAGAAATCAAAGGAGGCGATCCTACTTATACAGGAATTCCTTCAAGGTTATAAGCGAAATTAAAATTACGGAGGAAGTAATGGTCGGTTAAACATATTAATGGGAAATAAGAGTGTCTCTGAAGTTTTGAATAGAAAATAACCTATACATCCATCATCATCAATTATATAAAGTCCACTGGTTAAGATAGTCCTCCTCTAAAGATTTCCAGACGGATCTGTCAAAAGCGGCCCGCGTCCAGCATGTACCTGCAATCTGTGCCAAGTCTCTTTAAGTCAATAAAGTGTCAAGTCTTACTCTGATTAAGTCTTATTGCGACAGCAATCTTCTTTTCGAATCCAAAGATAAATAATACCCTGCCAAAACTTTTCTGCACTAAAATCTCATAATTTTAACATTTACCCACTGACTGTAAGTTTCTTAGTATCGTGAAAATTTTAAATTAAGCAATATAAAGTGGGACTGATTACGACGTGCCAAAAGTTTATATCCTACTTTTTTTTTTTTTTTTTTTTTTTATTCGGGCACGGCAAAGTGACTGCACCTCACCTGATGGTAAGCGCGATGCAGTCCAGATAGAGTATCGAATGGCAGCAGATAGTTATCTCATGCCATTCGACACAATCATGCCGGCCTACTGAGCTGCTTCTTCACGCTACGGCGGAAGGACCCAGGATTATAGGAAGGAGGGAACACGTGCGCCGGCAAACTATTCCAAAGCTTGATGGTGCGGCAAATAAAAGAATTGGCGAACCTATTGGTTCGGGCCGAGATAGTTTTAACCATCAAGCTGTGGCTTCGGTTGCCGGCACGCGTGGTTCTGCTGAGGAAAGGAGAGGAGGGGATCAGATTAAACAACTCTTCAGAGCATTCGCCATGATACAGACGGTAGAACACGCTTAGAGAAGCGACATCCCTCCGCAATTGTAGCGACTCCAAGTTGCTCGTTACGTCTGCATCATCCACAATGCGGATGGCCCGCCGCTGCAATCCATCCAAGGCATCGAGCAAGTATTGGGCGGAACCGTCCCAGAGGTGCGAACAGTATTCCATACCCGGCCGTACCTGTGCTTTATACAAGCGGAAGATTTGACCGGGCGTGAAGAACCGACGCACCTTGTTCAGGATTCCAACCCTGCGTGATGTGGCAGATATAACGCCTTCGATGTGATTCCTTGGATTCAGATCACAGCGGATATCCATACCAAGGATATTCAGGTCATTCCGCATTAAGAGTGGAACACCCTGAAGATTGGGGAGAGGAGAAAACGGGGATCTTTTGCACGTGAACGCACACACCTGCGTTTTCTTGGCATTGAACTCAACCAGGTTCATGGAACCCCACGTGGAAATGAGATCCAGAGTCCGGTTGAGCTCAATGACAAGATCATTGCGCCTCCTCACAGTGTCCACCCGCAAACCAGGGGGCTCATGGTAGTATCGCCCATGAACCGTGCTGTCGTCTGCATAACAATGAATGTTGCCAAGCGATAACAAATCATTGATATGCAGAAGAAACAGGGTGGGCGACAGCACCGAGCCCTGTGGAACCCCGGCATTTACTGACATGAGCTTCGAAGCGTGCCCATCAACGACGACACGTATTCTACGCTCATGCAGAAAGCCAGAAATCCACGCACACAGGTTGTCGGGCAAACCATATGCCGGAAGCTTGGAAAGGAGACCACGGTGTCAGACCCTATCAAAAGCCTTAGCTATGTCGAGGCTCACAGCTGGAGCCTCGCCATGCCAATCAATCGCCTCCCCCCAGCGATGCATGACGTACGCTAGAAGGTCACCCGTTGATCGGTTCTGACGAAATCCGTATTGTCTGTCGCCGATCAACGAGTGTTTCTCCAGGTAGCGGGTCAAGTGCGAGTTTATTAGCCGCTCCATGACTTTGCATAGCACTGAGGTTATAGCGATTGGGCGGTAATTGGTAGGGTCAGTCCGATCACCTTTTTTGGGGATCGGTTGCACATTGGCCTCCCTCCAAGATTCAGGCACTATACCTGAGAGGTACTAATATTATAAAGGCGAAAGTTTGTAAGAATGTATGGATTGGCACACGGGTAGATCATATCCTGAATAAACACATAGGCTACTTTTTATCCCGGGAAAATATAAAGCGGGACTTTTTTCCCGGAAAAAATCATTCACGCGGGCGGAGCCCCGGGCAAAAACTAGTATTAAATAATATCAACTTTTTATTTTAAAGATGGTATAAGGTATCAAAAAGGATAAAGAAGGCACCCCGATGTTATATATTACGACGGCCAAAAAACAAAAATGTACCTGTTATTAGGATTCCCCCTAACAGATGTTAAGGGTTCGATTTAAAGTAACGTCGTGAATAATTCACACCGCACACCCCTATGAAAGGGTTGATTATCCCCACGCGCTGGATCAGGAAGTGAAAGCCTCCAGCTTTGAGGTTTGTTGCGCAAAAGCAAAAGCTGGTAACTGGTACATAAAAATAAACCACTGCAAACCAAAAAATAATTCAACTTTATATTTGCTTAGTATACACGTATATTTGGAGTCGATGCCTAATTTAAATTGTCAGCTAAGCCAAGGAAATACAAGATCAAATATACGAAATCTTTGTTCAATTTAAATTAGGCACCGCCTCCAAATATACGTATATACTAAGCGAATATAAAGTTGAATTAGTTTTTTGGTTTGCAGTGGTTTTGAAGTCGGTTTATTTTTGGTTAAAAAGTTTTTACTTATTCCTTTTTTGTTAGTTAATTATAGAATAGTGTAAAGAATACATCATAGATATACGATTGCAGCATTCGCGAGTCATCTGCTGTTAGTTATTGAAGAGATCCATTGTGTATCTCCGAAGATCTTCATCAGTTTTTCATAAATTATACACTAAAACCTTCTCTGAAAAATATACATTTGAATATCGAAAACCACACCCAAATCGGATCAGTAGTTTTTGAGATACTCGCGGCCATACAAATTTACATACACACATACATACTTACATACAAACATACAAATATACAAACATACACACATGCATACGGATCGAATACAGAACCTCCTTTTTGAAGTCGGTTAAAATGTTAACGATGACGCAAAATCTGCGTCAATAAAAAAAAGTCGACGCAAAATTTGCGTCAGTAAAAAAAAGTAAAATTATGTGTCCCATCAAAATACTGCAGAATTGCCTGGGCTGCATTAAATAATGGCAATTTTTTACAGCTCATAAAATAACAACAGATGTGTTTGAAAGTTGCGAAGTACGAGTTAAATTAATACCATTTATAGCTAACTATTTAAGTTATTACATAGATATTCAATAAAATAAACAGAAATTATAAAGATAGATGACATTATTTGTGAGGTATATTTAAAATTAAATTGAGATTGATTTAAGTTTATCTTTTTCTTTTACCCATTTTTTTAAATGTTTTTTTTTACGATATAATGTAATGGTTGTTAATATTATAAATGCGAAAGCTTTTGAAAATGTTTGGATGTTTCTTAGAAGTAAACGCAGAAACAACTAAACGGATTTGGATGAAATTTGGGACAAAGGTAGATTGTGTCCTGGATTAACACATAGGCTACTTTTTATCCCGGTAATTTGCTCCCATGGGGAATAATAGATAGTTTTTAAGAAGATGGTGCTGGCGACCTAATGTGTTTTAGAGACTTTTGTAGCGAGAAAGGCTTTCACGCAGACGAAGACGCGATAAACACCTAGTAATTCATAAAGCCAACTCATAATACCGTATAGTTTCGTCATAATGAACGTAAAGATTAATTACTCTAATCGCAAATCGTATTCCATTATCACAAATTACGGACCCATTCTCAGCCAATCCCTAGTCCTCGAATGTGTAGGCGGTCTTCCCAGATAATGTTACGTATGATTGAAATAGGAAAATTGGACCCATTAAGGAAGCCAGCGATATGATCGTCGGGTTAGTAGACGCCTTTGATGTTGAATCGCTTGCCATGCATTGCCCTATCTTGATTTGAACTATTGTTCATGTACAAGAGGATTTATGGTTTCCATAGATGGAATATATTATTTTCCTTGTTGTCGTTGAAAACTGCGTCATAGCTATTGTTAAAGATATTTTTTAAAAGGAAGATTCCTAAAATGAATCGAGTCGTTTTGAGTTAATTTTCGTCAAGAAAATTATGCTGATATCATGTCGGTCTTCAAACTATTAATAGACATTTTTCATTGAAAGTATTCTGTTGGAAAATACTTTGGAAGTGTATTGATATTATTTGAAGGTCATTCTTTGAAAGATACTGATTCTGATTTTGTAGTAATAATGAGATGTAAATTTAAAAAGAAAATCAGACTTTTTTATTCTCAGACAATCAAAAAGAATTAATGACAGCTAAATATAAAACATAATATTTAATAACTTGCGAATGGTAAGCGTTACTTTCATGAGAACCGAAAAAGAATCGTAAATTATATTTTTCGCTCGGAACATTACGAAGATTATGTTGCCGCGAAGCAATTAAGTTAAAATAATAAAACAAGAATTTTATAATGAGTGTCGCCACCTACAAAGGTACAAGTGCTCCCAGAAATTTGTAGTGACGCAAAATAAGGTTCTAAAGTTGAGCCATAACGGAGTTTACTAAACAACATTTTATTTTTATTACAGGCCACGTGCGTCACGATTCTTATTAAAATTTCTTGGTACATTTATCAGTTTTAATGAGGCCATAAACAAAATTAAATATTTATATGTCAGTAACAAAGTGTCTAGTTAGAGTTTCTTCAAACCCATAATGCTGTGAATGAGTGACTGAAAATACTTTATTGTACAGCACGTTATAGGTACAAAAAAGTAAATAATAGGGTATTTGACTACTTTTTTTACATACAATTTTGAAAAATGTATGCTATCGAAAATCTAATGGAAAAGGAATTTTCAAAATTGGCGCAATAGCAAGTTATAAAACTTTGAAATTTGGTGGAAGGGAAAGGAAGGAATCTGTCAAATAACAGCAATACTAGGCTGTAACGTCACCAGGCGCCGTCGGCAATATTGCTGCGTGCGTGCGAAAGAGATAGCGCGATATCCCCGCCACGCCCCCACTTTTGCTAACAAGAATATTTAAAAATTGAATAACTGCTTTATGTTTCAATCGATTTTTATGCTGATTTCAGAGAAGAATTTCTTTTTCGTATTATTTTTTGTTACATATAAAATATTGTACAAAATCAAACATAGGAAACTACCCTATTAATAAATATGTTTAGAATTGTGAATCACGCGACAATAGACGTTCTTATCGCTAAAAAGCGATCTCTTCCAGACAACCTACACTGATTGTGAGAGATACCTATATGAAGTGATGAAAGGGGTGTATACATAACAAACGACGATATGACGGATTTTTTCAAACGTAATATTATATCAGATGGGTAAAATTTTGATTTCGCTCAATTTCAATTACTGTACATAGGAGTTATTACAATTGGATACAGATAACATTTTACTACGGACATAATAATAACCTTACAGCTTTTGTATTTTAAATTGGATATAAGAAAAATCCTTTTTACGCGTTTTTACGAAACCTTCGTCAGCTATTACCTATACACTTTAGGTTTATTTCATGGAAATCCTCGTTTCAAAGGCTAGACCCGAAAAATATTCGATTGTAAATAAGATACCCGTGTCAAGACAGTCGCGCTAAGAGCCTATTACCATAAAACGTAAAATTGCAAAAGATAATCGCCTGAACGTTTGAACATAAGGCACGAAATATTTTTATAAGATAATCGCAGAGAAAATGATGAGAAATCATTCGCTTTTACGCCAGAACGTATAGAAAAGCGACTTTAAAAGTAATGGTTGGTAAAGCTCCCTAATATTATTTCTTTGTTTCTTGGAAACATATTTGTGATACTTAATGGATGTATTACTATCTAATCCGGATTATTTTAGAACAGAATCCGTAAGTAAACCTGTTATCCGATATATTTTCTTTACTGGGTATTACAAAATATATTTTTATGTTATATTTTGGAGGATCGAGTATTTTTTGTCTTATAAAAACTTGGAGACGTTTACTTTTATTGGATGAATTACATTTCATGTGAATATAATATCTTGTTTATATGCGTACTGGCGTAATATATTTATTGTTTTTTTTTCTATATGTTATGATTTTCTGAATAGATTTTCATCACGAGGTTAGACGTCACGCAGACATCAACTTGCACAAACACTCACCTTTTCTCCCCGAAGGGGTAGGCAGAATCGCAAATAGTGCACCCACTTTTCGCCGCGTATTCCGATCTATGAATACGACTAAGCGAAGACAGCTTTAGTATAATCATGCCCAAGCAAAATACGTTCTAAATTCAATTACCTAAGCTGTAAATGTCCTTGCCAAAGATTTACTGATGTTTGGTCCGGATCGACCAGCCTGTCAAGAAAAATGGACGGTCGAGCATTAAGAAGGAAGGGTTAAAACGCTTAGTTGCGCGTATCGGCTCTCAGGGCTGTGGTATATTTCTTAAGGTGTTAGGGTGTCAGTTACTTGTGTGAGATTTAGTTGTTTATGTTCCGTGGGGAGATGGTACTATGTAAAGTTTTTGGGGGGGACTGTACGTGTATTTTTCTGTGCATGTTTTTTTGCATTATTATTTTATTTATTCTCATTGGATTATTGTACGAGTTAAGAGTATGATTTGCGCGCTGAGGTCCTGGGTTCGAATCCCGGGTCGGGCCAAAAAACTTTGTGACTGGGTTTTTCCATCTTAAAATTTACTCAGTCGCAGCTCGGAGTCAGGAAGTTGGCGGTGTGATACCCCCGTGCCTCGGAAAGCACGTAAAGCCGTTGGTCCTGCGCCTGATCTCTCTCCGGTCATGTCGGATTGCCGTCTCACCGGACTATGAGAGTGAAGGAATAGCGAGTGCACCTGTGTATTGCGCACACACTTGTGCACTATAATATCTCCTGCGTACCTGGCTGATCTCCGTTGAGATTGGCCGCCGTGGCCGAAACTGGCTAGGAGGATTTCATATTCTCATTCACGCTTTTAAGAGAAAGAGCCCCCATATTAGTAGAACTAGTGCACACACTATTCACCATATTTATTCTGTCGAGCCTGTCGCCATATCCGGCACATATTTGATATTTATTACATATTTGTACTAGGTGGTGCTCGGGGCTTCGGCCGCGTAAAAAGCTTATCCCGCTACAAAATCCCTTAAAATCTAGCGATAAGTACGTAAAGAATCAAATAAACATATCCATTATTCCCTACGGGGGCAAATTATGGGAAAAAAACCTATGTGTTAATCCTGGACATGATCTACCCGTGTGCCAAACATCCAAATCCGTTTAGTTGTTTCTGCGTTTACTTCTACAAAACATACAAACATCAAAATAATTTTCATTAACTTTCACATTAATAGTATTAGTAAGATAAGATGAGATTTAATTCTATACGTGCTTTAGTCCAAGATGAAAAGTAAAACCAACTAGGTCACCTTATGTGATCGCTGCTGTTGAAGAAGGCTCACAATACTAAAGGAAGCGTCGCTCCGATGTCGACCTTTAAGGAAAAGGCAAAATAGTGGAGAGAGTCATATTTACTTTTCCTCCAGTATTACTAGTAGTCAGAAACTGTATACCAAAACCTCTGTCCCGTTATAATATAATTTGAAATAAAGTGCGACTACAAAAATATATTAAGTCAACTCTAAGTCCCCATTAACGTAGACGCGGGCCGGCGCACGTGGCGTTGGGCGTGGCGGAACTCACTATATTCAAAGATAATATGGTGTTGTATGAGCGTGTTTACGGAAAAGCGATTTTACACGCGTTTGCGTGATATTTGCGACGGAGCCCGCACATTGAAATGACGCGTCCCACACCCCGTCACTGCACCCGAATTGGTGCCCGCCGCAGCGATGCCGGCCTCGGGCATCGCGACTCTTCACGCCCCGCGTCTTTATGACGCGTGCGAAGACGCCGACCGCTGTACGCGTCGCCTCTCTATAAACTGAAAAAAATCGCCCGACGCGCCGCGAGACTCCACGCCACACGCACCCGCGTCTCTGAAGACAAGGCCTAAGTCATGTAAAACTTCAAATATTTCTATTGAATAAAGCGGAACATTTTAAGTCTTTCCTTTAAAATCTACTCCATATGAGGCCCAGAGGTGTTTTCCAAGACAGAATATAACTAATGTAGCAATAAAACTTTTAATCTCACCCTATTCGGTATTCGACCTCGCATCGCCTTACCAATCGACGTACAAGTTTCGATATAGGAATGAAAATTAAAATGATCACAACAGATATTATGTTCAAAGGTAACGTACAATATGTACTAAGCAGCAGGCTTGCTTACGATCTAGGGATCGCCAGTACAGATGTTCAAACATTTTTCTATAATATATTATAATAGACGTCGGTACTAGATACTGTTAACGCTTAATTTTATGTGGGCAAAGGCCACATAAAATAAGCATAATTGTTAGGCGAAAAAAAGGTCTACTCTATGATGTTAACACGTTTTAGCACAACCCATTATTAGATTATAATGAAAGTAATTTAGAGCAAAAGTAAATATACCGAAAAATAAATATGGAATTTCATTTTACTGTAACGCGAAGAAATCCCGCCAACTCTAAATAAATGCCAAAATGGTAACAATAGCGTTTTCCGTAACAAAAACACGATCACAAAAGTATCCGTTGCTTTATGTTCCCAAAGGATTAGCTTCGTATGTTTACCTGTTACTCCATCATCTGAGTTGAATAGAAAATATGGCGGTTCAATATGGCGGATAGGTACACCTATTTCCCACTGATGGCAGTAACCGCCGACAATTGCTTTGTGTGTTGCTTTCAAAAGAAAAATAGTAGGCCTCTAGATTGCTTTCAAACCCTCGAGGTCGTCAGGGGGATTATTTACATCCTATTGGAAAAAGTTCCCTTTATTTAACCGACGCAATTCTCCAAAAATGTACATTTGTCCCATATTATTGTGCAATTTCTTTTGTTTTCGGATCTGGTGAATTATAAGGAATGTGTGATTAGGGTTGAATTAGATTAAAATTGATGATATCTATTAATTAATTATATATCTATTTTTTTACCTGCGAAAGACTGCAGGCAGATGCTGGATGCGGCAAGCTGAAAACAGGGCGCTATGGCGCTCATTAGGGGAGGCCTATGTCCAGCAGGGGACTGATAAAGGCTGATGATGATGATGATTAATTTACGAACAAATGATAAATAAATAAATTGGTTACGGTACAAATACAATACAGTCATATCTTTGTAAGATGTTGATTGTGGTTTTTGATATGAGTATACCCAAATGATTTTCAGTTTGTTGGTAGGATATGTCGCACCTTTAGACCGAAAACGACACAATAAAAAAAATCAGAAATTGAGTTATCGTCATAAAATGACTTAAAACTGGTCCCTTTTTCTTAAAAATATAATTTAAGGCACGATATAAAAGTTTGGTCCTTTTCCCACTTGAATATGTCTGTGTTTAAGCCATAGCTGTATTGAGAACTTCGTTTTAAGTCATTTTATAACGATAACTCATTTTTTTATTTTTAAGCTATTGCATAGCTTCTATCGCGGGCCTCTTTGCGCGGGCCTTGAGCGTGGAGACCGAATCTAGAAATTCCGTAACGAAAAAACCTGTCACCCCTCACTCCGACCGGCACAGCGGTGATATTTTATTTTCAACTCTATCACAACCGCGTAGAGTGTAAAATTCCATAAGTAAATTTAATATCGCAGTCTTGTAAGAATACAATATGTAAGAGGATATGAGCTGAATGTTAAACGATAAAAGGTCGAAATTACCGTGTATTTAACAATTGTTCCAGTCAGTGAAACGTATCGAAATATCAAACGCGGCGGGATGACGTGATTCTAAGTTTGAATTTTTAAATAGTTTTTATTTTATATCTGTTCAAAGAGGTTTTTATTTAAATATTACGGCTCTGGATACTAGTCCATTGAGCCCGTCTTTTATATTTTTTTTAGTTTTGCCATCTATCAATGAATATTTTATTTTATATCTGTTCAAAGAGGTTATAAATATTAGAATTTATTCATAGCTTTACCGCGGCAGTCTCCGAGTGCCACACGTCTTTTTTTTAATTTTGTCGTTTTCGTTCTAAATGTGCGATGTATTTGTGACCACAAGTGCCATAGTATTGAACTACGCTCTACTGTGTAATTATAAACATCAGTTTATTCACAGTATACATATCTCTATATAGCGTTATCTTGATTAAGTACTCAAATTCACATTTATATTAAGTGTCCGTGTCATTAAAATTGACGATAATGTATTTTTTTTTTATTGCATTTAATGACGAGACGAGCATGCCGTTCGCCTGATGGTAAGCGATGCGACCGCCCATAAACAGTAGCAACATCATCCAGCACCTTGACTTACAAAGTACTGAGTGGCATTCCACTGCGCTCGTCGTCCTGAGATATGTCTCATCTTATGAGATGTTAAGTCTCAGCATATCCAGTAGTTACACTGGCAACAACTGGCTGTCCCCGTCGCGTCTATTTGTCTGAGCGCAATTAATTCAAAAAGTACCAAACAGATTTGGGTGAAAAATTTATGGACATAATTTAGAATCCTGGGAAGGACATAGGCTTTTTATCCCGGAAAACCTCTTTCATGCCAGCGAAGCCACAAGTAAAAGCTAATCATAACTATTTTTAACGTAATCACCTTAGAAGGATAATATGCGATGCCAATACCAAGTCCGGGCCGTAATTTACTTGTCGGGACAGGAAGGAAGTATAAAAAGGAATTATGATTTTTATTAATCTCATTGAGGGTGTCTGAATATATTAAGTCGGGTAAGATAAAATAATAATCGTGCGACAAACCAGTCGGTATGTCGAACTCGTAGTGGGAGTTACAGTTGGGTGTATAAAAAGAGTGCCGAATCATTTGAAGCGACTAGTACGGTGCAGATCACTAATAAGTGGTAACTATGGTGGTTTTCATATCAGTCAGTGCTTAGTAAAGCGGTTACTATGTTATTTCGAGGTGTTACTAGGTGAGTTGATTATAATCACTTAACCAAACGGTTAAGTAATTGCCTCAATATGCAATGTGTTATAATAACCAAAGTTAATAATGAATCCTGACGTGGTATTGTACTCTGTGAACAGTTTATTACGCAATAATTGACCAACGAACAATAAATAGCGAGTTAAAGAGAATTCATTTGTGACTTTTATTATGTGAACCTACGTGTATCGATATCGGCCGCCACTCTGTCTCCGACATACTAAATTCCCGTCGCGTGATTAAAACTATTTATAGACATCTTAACAAAAAAGTTAATCAAATAGTACCAGATGTTTTAATGAAAATTTTGTACTTAAGATTCCCGATACGACATTCTACGAGTATTTTATGAAAAAATGACGCGAAATGAACTGATTCATAAAACCTAAATAAGTCGTAAAGGAGGTTTATTAAGCATTTACGGTGCAGACATCTTTTTATACGATATCAGTGATACTTTATGAGGGAATCGTAAAGTCCGTGTTCTGATATCCCTAGTTTCGGGACTGAGGGTCAACGATGATGCGTCGGATGGTGTGGGACGACTATTCGATTGCGATAAAAAGTGTGACTAATTCGACAGTCGTTTTTTATGTGGACTGAAGTCGTATAGATTATTTGAAAAGAAATCAAAGTATAGTATTTTATTTGTAAGCTTAAAAGAGAAGTGGAAAGTTCGGTCATTTGATGGTGATTAGTCAATATCACCGATATGTCACCGAATTTCTATACTAATATTATAAAGAGGAATGATTTGATTGTTTGTAATGGATAAACTCAAAAACTACTGGACAGATTTCGAAAATTCTTTCACTAATAGGAAGCTACATTTCTCCTGAGTGTTATAGGCTACTTTATACTCAAGGAGATAAGTATATGGTTTCATCAGAGCTATTTTATCAAAATATGCCATTAATACCGCCAAATGTATTAATATTTAAATTTGATTAAATATAATAGTAAGTATCCTTTAATAATAAACAGTATCCCGTAAGTCTGCACACCCACAATAATTAAAAAAAGAAAAAGCACACCCAGTGAAAGCTTAACACTCGTAGAATGCACAAAACTCAAAAAAGAAGTAGAAAAATTTATCGTCAAAAACAATCCTCAACAAAATTTCCATGGATTTAAATCAAATCATTGTATCTACTATGAATTAAAAGCCGAGGCATATTGCAGACACGGTTGTCATGGCAACCAGCAGGCACTTAGGCTAGGGGGAGGCTCAATATGAACTGCACCATTTGAATTTAAAGAGCTATGCAAAGCGAATCCGATCTCAGAATCATTGAGAACCCTTTAATGTGTTTCAGTAAACAGAAGTAAGTATCATCGTTCCATTTAACAATTGTACTTTGTATTTGAAGTCTAGACAGTCTGAGTGTGGTAAGTATATACTTATTACTCATTTCACAGGCTCATTTTAGTGTAAATTTTAAGGCATCGCAATGGGTTTTTAATACATCAATGATCTCAATACAATGATTTTTAAATCCACATAATATTCTCATTTTTAATCATCATTGGAAGAAAATGCTGACGCGGCAGTTGGAGGGCGAGTCGAGCTTTCATCAATCGTCGTTTTCACTCTGTTATGTAGTTTTCATCATGTTGTAGTTTTTTCGTATATAAACACTATATTAAATGCTGAAAATAATGTTTATTGTTATAAAATTATGAAAATGTTGAATTTTGAATTACTTGGAATCATGGTACCTATTATGTGTAGGTCCTTGTATGCACGAGTCCAGCCACCCAGCCGAATCAATTTCTGTCAGGCACTGGTGCTCTATAAGAACATTGTGGTCTGTGGACAGGTATATTTACTTGGAATTATGAGACTAATATCTTAGTCATACACTGCTACTAAGTGCTTAGCTGTTTAGATTTAATTAGTACTTAAAGATGTATTAGCATAGTTAGGATTGCAATTAAAAAAAAAACACGCCATGTATTTTTTTTATTACATGGAAACACACTATTACATGCATGTGCGGCTTAGCGGTAGAAAAACTAAGACCATACTGACTGGTGAATTGTTGTAATATGTCTGATCTGTGACGTGTGACCGGTGACTTAACTCCCGTTTTCCAATCTTGGAAGTTTGATATTAGGTTTCAGACATGTGATATCTCTCATCACACATCTGATATCCGAAATCTGACTTCTGAGATCTGATTTTAGATAAGTGACTGGTGCCTGGTGATCTGGCACACATGATCTGTAACTGGCAATTTTTGACCTCCTATTGCCAATCTTCGAATTAAGACATTAAACATCGCACATATCTATCGCCTATTTCTAAATTCATCATACAGGCTTCAACGTTATGTTTGGTTAATTCCAAATTGTAATATTATGTGGGTAATTTCTGTTATAAATGTCGTATGGAAATATTTATAGAAGAGATTACACTACATACAATGTAATGTAGAACCCATAGAATAATGCTTATAGTCCTTATTCTGAGGTAGAACCAAATGCAGAACAACATTTTTCGTTATTTTTCATTGTTATGGCAACCTATATTACAGTTCCAATTCAGCCAGCTAAATTGATACATAGACATATAAAACCTTCAACAATTTCAAGTGGGATAACGCAACTCAGTTTCAAATGAACAATACAATATAAAACCTTTACAACATTTTTACGGTTCTCATATTAAAAGTGTTAAAGGAATTTACGCTGGTTGAGACCTATTATGATTCACCGGTAAATGATGAGCGCAGCAATTAAAATAGAAATGCTTCGAAAGAGAAAACGTATAAAACATAGGAAATAACAGAAGTACGGTATAAAAGCGATACTACAATGCAAATTCTCACAGTAATTGATCATTACATTGCGAAGCACTTCACAAACAATTCTAAAGAGGATCGATTTCAGAGGATTGTACGCGGACAGTGGTACAGTCGGGCGTAAGACGGAAAAACCTGTATTTTCTATTTGTAAATTCAAAGGTTACGAAAGTTCTTATTTTATTATTAAAGTTTTTTGGTTGAAGATGAAAGATCAGGTTGATTAAAAAATAAACAAATTTGCAACGTTTTACACTTTACAATTTAGTTTTATATGTAAGTGTGTATACAAATTGTTGGTAGTGTGCAGTTTGAATAAATAAAATATCTTGGAAGGTAACTAGGGTATTAAATGTGAAGGAAAACTACTGTTAGTAAACCTGCATACCTGAGAAGCTAGGCCTAAACCCTACAGTATACAATACAGGGTTGGTATGGTCGAGGTGGTCAACAATGCGCGTGGTCGGTCTCCCATTGTCGTAGGCACCAAAGGCGTCTTTTAAAGTTCGGGGGCATCTTAGCCCCCTTGTACAGAGAGGGGCCGCAACGGCATCGCGCGGCAGGCACGGTCCCGTGCAGCTATTTAGATACGCCAGGGCCGTCTCGTATGCGCCGAAGAAGGCTACCGCGGGTTTTGGTTGGTATGCCGGTGTAGGGTGTACATAGTGTTAGGGACTCGGTGCAATACTCACTCGGATGATGGTATACTCCCGAGTGTCGACATTGTACCGTCAGACTGTGTGAAACCAACATAATCGTTCCACTCACTCGTGGTGTTACCGATAACGCGAATTTCCCTACGAAAAAAAAAGGGTTGGTATGGTATGGTAGATGAAAATTGACATTTTTAACCGAGATTTACTTGTTGCATTTGCATTTAATTAACTGATGATTTTGGTGTGAAAATAAGAAATCGGTCAAAGGTTACTGCATCCTTTTTAATTTATTCATTCAGTTTACTATTATATAAAAAACGACTTACAATAATAGCTTGTATGAATATTTTCACATTTGTTTCTCCGTATAAAAACGTTGCAGACTTCCATTCAGAATTCAACTAGTCAGAATGTACCACTAAAGTTTAACAAGGTTTTCAGTTACGTTCGCATGTGATTCAGTACTCATACAAAACTTATCGCTTGCTTTTCTCATAATACGATGACGCTGGGAACTTTGAGGTGTTTAGTGCAGTGAACCTTTAGTGCCACATTTTCAAAATATTTTATATTAAACATTATATCCTTAGTAGCTATTATAGTTTATCATGTCATATTCTTTAATGGTGCAAGTAACAGTTATCACATTAGTATTTTAATTTACGATATGAATAAGTAGGAATCGGTCTATAGAAATCGGTAATATCTACTGCTGTGATAAGCGCATAAGCGGTATCTCAAGAACGCTAGTTACGAGGAAAGTGAAGTTTTATAAACATAGTTTTCTTTTTACTCTTTGAAATTTGACGTAAAACTGAAATAGGGGACTTTCTCTGAAGAATTTTATACACGTTTTAAAAATATATCGCTATTTGGTTATATTATTCAATAAAAATCAAGCTTACGATATTTTTTGAAATACGGCTTTTGCGCTTAGCACGGCAGAATATAATCCTTGTCTAATTCATCCGAAATATTGTACCAGATCAATGCCCTAAAAGCACTAAACATTTTTAGTGCAAATGTGCTCGCACTAATGACATTAAGAGGCCGTATACGAAATTTTAAAAATATCACGATGAAAAGTTGACTGAAATTGTCGAAATTTCGTATACGGCCTCTTAAAGTGTTAAAGGATTTGTACACGATTGTACCATTAAAGTTGTTCAACGTTTGATGTATTTAATTGACAAGTAGTAATTGAATTCCGATGGTTCTGAATTGTTTATAACGTTAGATGTAGCCTTAGTTTCGGAACTTTTAATCACTACACGAAAATGATATATTATATTGGATTTAGGACGATAGTTGACAAACCTATTGGAATTGTATAATTAAAATACCACGTTCTAAAATGAACTACAACGATACACGAATGATCAAATGTATTTATTATATTTATTTAAACCATTTATTTTTCTACACACATAAAAACAACAACAACAAAAAATATTTATTTATATGACATGATAACTGAAAAGTTTTCGAGGAATTCTATGAATAACATACCTATGTTATTCATAGAATTCCTCGAAAACTTTTAAATTTTAGGATGTGGTACCTACCACATCCTAAAATTTTCAATGTTAGTAATGTTCAATGTTTCATATAATACTTACATTAATATTTATATGCGACCAGTTAATCATAATAAATTCAGTGCCAAACTGAAATTATAGAGGTTCCTAAAGCTATTACTGGCACGATCCATACAACAAAAAAAAATAACAAACGAAGAAAAAATATGAGAAAAAAATATAGACAATATAGTTATTATCTTGATATATATGTACTAGCTTTTGCCCGCGGCTCCGCCCGCGTCAATAAGTTTTCCGGGATGAAAGTACATATCAACCTATCTATTAAAAAACCGCATCAAAATTCGTTGTGTACCTACTTTTAAAGATATAAGTAGAGGACAGACGGCGGGAAGCGACTTTGTTTTATATTATACTTAAGTATAATTATGAAAAACCATTCAACTAAGATTTAAAAAATCTTGTAATAATGACTAGAAATTAAGTTATTCGTTATTTTTGCCGTCCATTTAAGGCAAGTTTATCAGTTTCAGGATCAACACACTATCCGATCGCCCAATTAATCACCTTAATAAGTGAAGGAAATTACTTCAATAAGCGTCAAATCAAGTTAAAAACAATGTAATCGACCAAAAGCCATTCGGACAGTAATTTATAAATTAATTGGTCACATATCACTAGCATATTACGTTATATTACGTATAATGCGATTCAAATAAGAATAGGATCGACTTGGCGCCATATTGTAACGTCTAAGTAATTAAATATTAGGTATAGCAAATTTAGCAATAACGTTTTTGTTTAAACTTAATGTAAATGTCAATAAGACAAAATAAAATAAACCGTTATTGATATGGTAATAAGTTATCTACGCAAATGTTGTATTTTTCAAGTGATATTTGACACTTAAACGTCATTGAAGTTCCTATTGTTATATGAATTGCATTGTATGTACTATTTAGATGCCCCGTGACCGCTATCGATTACCACTTGAATAACAATGATGACATTAGCGTAATGACAATTACAACGACATGCCTTGAAAGACGTATGCTAATCTCATCATGACCGGAATCGGATTGAATACGAATCTATAGTAATATTATAAAGCTGAGGAGATTGTTTGTTTGAACGCACTAAACCCAGGAACTACTTAACTGAGTTTGAAAATTCTTTCACTAATAGGAAGCTACCTACCTTACTCCTGAGTGCTATACGCTGCACGTTTATTTTTTTTTTCCTGGAAAAACTTTGTGACGCGGGCGGAGCCGCGAGCGTCACCTAGTTTCAAAATAAGCTGTAATTGTAGAACTTCGATTACTATTTTATACATCATTTTCGTCAATTTACTATCATGTAAACACTCGGTTCATTCTGCTGTAAACATAGTAAAATATAAGAATACTACTAGTAGTAGGTCGGTCATACGAGATGCAATGCTTATTCTTCCACCTAGCAGCAGTGTGCATGTATTCTGTTCTGGTTTGAAAGATGTTTTAGGTAGTGCACCTGGCCATTATGACACTTATCATATTATGTCTCAAGATAACGAGCATATTCCTTTGCAAATCAAAGTTCTCCTAGTGTTGCTATTGTTTATCGTCGTATCGCTTACCTGGTGAGGACGCTCGTCATAGTTGTATAAAAATCTTCGAATGGCAAACTCGTTGTAAGCTAAAAATACTATTAAATGAATAGAGAACTAAAGTAAGCGACATAATAGTAGTTGGAAGTCTGACATTTCCGAGGATATTCTAGTTTGGCACTAGTTCTATGTAATAAAAAACAATCTCCAAAACTTGTTGTACCTTACAAAAATACACATTACAAAAACGTAAGTAACGAAAACGTGTTTGTATTTCTTTAGGTAATTTTCTGACCCACTGACGTATAAAATAAGCTGGCCCGTATAAATATCAAACATTTTAGATACGGTGTGTCTACATTACTGTTACTGTATTTTGGCATTTATTGCAGGACGAGGTGATGCCCGCGGCTTTGCTCGTGTTAAACACCTGTCACTTGATGCCTGCCTCAGTGGCGTAGTTGTATTATGGTACGACTGCAATACTGAGGTCTCGGGTTCGATCACCGGGTCGGGCGAAGTGATATTGAGTTTTTCTATTCAGTATCAGCTCGGAGTCTGGAATTTGTGCCCGAAATGGCGATAGGCTCGCCCCCTATCACATCATGGGACGGAATAATGGCGAAAAGTGGGTGCACTAGTTGCGCCTCTGCCTATCCCTTCGGGGATAAAAGGCGTGAGTGTATATATATGTATGTATACTTGATAAATATCGACTATGCTTTCCAGGATAAAATGTTGTGTCTTTCCAACGTTTAATTTGATTCAAACTCACTCAGTCGTTTCTACGTTTAGATACTTGAAAAAAAAAGATAGATACGTCTAATAACCATCCAAATTTATTCACAAACTTTTGCATTATAATATTATTCAGATAACAATAGTATCTACATGTTCAAAAAAGTTAGACAAAGATTAGTGTGTGATTATATTGTTTGGTTGGTTTATGCATTTATGTGAAAAATTGCGTGTATCAGCAAGCTGTAAAATCGGCCCAAGTCTCATAATGCTTTATTATTACACGGAGTGCAAAGCCCCTTCGAAATTAGAATGTACTTATGCTTCGCATAATAAAGTCCCGTCATTTTACACCATTTCACAAACTAAATAACGTAGTGTTTTCATTCTCTTTGCCTTCTAATAAAAATATCACAACTGTTAACGTAGACGTTACACTACCTCACTCGCACAAATGCCAGCAATTCACAATTATAACGTACGAGAATTCGTCCATTTTTCATTTAATACAAAACTTATGTGGGTGGATTTAAAAATTACAAATTACCTTCTACTTTCGTAGTGCAGTGGCTCTAAGGCACTTTTTTTTTTTTTTTTTTTTTCGTTTACGCGGAGAAAGTAACTTATTACTACCACCCAGTGTTCAAGGGGAACGACTGAGCGGTTATGTTGGGTTCACCGTGCCTTACGACCCGACGTTGAGCCGCCCGGAGAGATGGAAAACGTCGGGCGACCGCCGGGCCGAGTCCCTAACCTATGTACACCGCACGGCATACCAACTAAAACTCCGCGGTGGCCATCTTCAGCGCATTAGGGACGGCTGCGAGCTTCCTCCGACTCACGTCTAAGTTGTCGTCTGCATCCGCCCCGGCTCTAAGGCACTGGCTGCCAAATGTAATTTGGAAAGTTACAAACTGAATTGTAAAATGGACGCAGTTTTTTGTAAAGGTGTGTTTTCTTTATCGCTGCTGTAAAAGTTACCTTTCAGAATTCAAATAGCCATCATCTTTTTGTTTAGTTAACGCTTAAATATATTTCTATTGCATTATCTCAACGTTCATTGTTATTATCGTTCTGTGCTTTCAGTTTAGTGATACAGGGGTGGGCCTTAACCGTTCCACTCACCCCCCAGTGGTGGTGGCGATAACGCGTTTTTTCCCCGCGATAATAAAGCTCACCCGGCTTACGGTCATTTTCAGACTTCGAAAACTTAATACAATAGCTTTAAAATATTTTAAAGTCTTAGCGTTATTATACAGAGTTTAAAAAACCCATTTCTCTTTCTCTTAACTGATATTTTACTTATCATAAAAAAATATATACGTCTTCATCGTTATTCACATAGACCACCGTATATGGTATAAAAGTTCGACACAGAGGCTCACGTAAGTGTGCAGGGTTCCGGGATGCATACCATACCATACCAGTCCTGTATTATATAATGCCCACTGCTGAGCACGGCCTTCCTCTACGACTGAGAGGGTTAACGCCTTAGTCCACCACGCTGGCCTAGTGCGGGTTGGCAGACTTCACATACCTTCGAAATTCAGAGAGAACTTCTCAGGTATGCATGTTTCCTCACGATGTTTTCGTTCACCGATTAAGCAACGCCCCGGGATCAGCCTGTGTACATCCGATTCCAGTTAGAGATAATCATTGCTCTTCAGTCAGTACTATCTGGATCCCTCTTCGCTTACCAGAAGATGCAATGGTGTCACTTTGCCGTGCCCATAAAAAAACTATTCCGGAATAGCAATCCCACTACGTACCAGAGCATATAGTTCTATAAGTTAAATCAAGATCCATCTGAGTTCCTATTCCATTAAAATCCCATTAGAGCTTTCTATGGTACTTCTAATGAAAAACCAGACACCTTCAAAAAATGACAATACTTATAAGATAGCCAATGTCTACAGCAATTTATAACACGGAACTTAATAATTCATTCACATCTATCGTAAATTATAATGAAAGTCATTACCGAGCCTGTCTTCCTCCGGTCAGGACAGCACGACATCTCTAATTGCATCGGCCAACTTCGAGCAAATTGGTTCTTGTTAATTGATTCGGATTGGACGTAGACTTCGTCCGGCTGTGTTGAGCAACGATTATTCTATTAGTGCCCAATTGTTGTCGACCTGCTACTTATTTACATAATATGCGGTGTCTTCAAGTTCCTTACTTTTTAATTGGTATACAGATTTGATTGCAATGTGATAATTTTATGTTTTCGGACTTAGTGTGGGTTGACTGGCAACGGAGCCTTATTTTAATTAATTACCTCACTATATCGTGTCTCCAGCAGTCTGTCTTTCTGTATATCTTTTAGGAACCTATTTTTGTAACCGAAAACATCATTGAAATTATCAAAACATAATTTGTTATTTTGATATATCAATAAATTACTTAAAATGAAATGTTAGGCCATGAAATATTCAGTTTTTATACAAACTACCAACACCAGGAATAGATTTTGATCAAAACGATTGGCATTAGATGTCCACACTTAATATTTCTTTTACTCTATATATTTTTTAATTGTCCAGATCGCGCTGGAGGTCGCGGGTTCAAATCCTGCTTTCGACTGTTTCTTTTTCAATGTTTCCATATAAATATAAAACATTGTCCAGATGTCAAATTTTCGATAAAGCACAATAAATTGCTGATATCACTTTACCGATAACTAATCGTTGAACTGACAATTTGTCTACATCAACTAGAAAGTATGCCACAATAATCATTGATGACAACAATTACAATAATAATTAGGCCATCTTTGAAATCAAGGAGCTAAAGTGTCTTCGCTAACCTTGTAACAGAAATGTACTTAAATATCTATGCACTTTGAGTTACTTTCACTGTATTTAATACAATTTCTTCTAAGCACGAATAGATCTCAATGTGATTGTCTCGGTGGCGTAGCCGTATTGCGTCCATTTATTGATTTTGGGTTCTTCTAATCGTTATCAGCCCGGAGTCTGGAAATGTGCCCGGCAAATGGCAACAGGCCAGCTGCATATTACATGGGACCTAACGTAGCTGGCGAAACGTAGGTATGATACACCTCTGCTTACCTTTGAAAAGGGCAAAGGCGTGGTACTATGTATGTATGTATCAGTCCGCAGACTCGAATTTGTTGCCGTTTATTGGCTTTGCTATATCGCCCTTCGCACCATCACGTCATAGGATGGAAAACACTTGACAAAAAGTGGATGCCCTGGTTGCCCCTCTACTTAGCTTTTGGAGGCTAAATGCGTGGTGTATTTTTAGATCATCGTGAATAGTTAACGAGGTCTTAGAAAATAATTAATTCATTAGATATTATTTACATTTCCCATGCAAGTCTCATAAAAAGCACTTCATAATTAGTCAACTAATATAATTTCAAAGCTACGCCTTCACAACATGGGTCGTATCCAATCCTTTCTACATAACTTTTCCCACCATAAACAAATTCTTTAAACGGCACTCGTAAATGCACAGTAAAACCGAGATTTTTGGTGATTTTTTGTGTTGCTATACTTGTACATAGTGCTTGGCAGAATTTTGGATGTTTTGTAGTAACAGCCCGAGAGTTAATTTTAGAGTACTCAGGGCCTAAGTCTTGAACAGTCATTTTTGAAACGGGACCATCTTTCAAGTTTTTGGCAAGGTCTATAGAGTATTTACACAAGACTGTGCCTAAATTTTGTTTCCTGTATTCTCTGAGGGTTGCCAAGAACATTATTTCCAAGCTGCAGTCTTCTTGGTACCTGTAATAACGATTTAAGTTAAAAATAATGTAATAGTAATTTTCGTAGTAGAAACTGATTCTAGATTTAACAAAGTATTTAACTTAAATTTCAATCTTTCCAGTAAAGTGTATATGTCAATAAATTAACATAATTAATCGCTATTGAATCTGTAACGAATATTCTAGTTCCGTCGTAAAATAGTATTATAGTTCCAATGATTCGGATTGTATAACTAATTGAACAATCATACTTACAAATTCGCTGAGTTACATAAACATTTATATCTACTATATTGATGTAATCTACTGTTATAATTTAAATAATATCTGGTAGAGTTTGATGTTTTGTATCAATAACTCTTCTTTTAAGCCTGCCCTTGTTTCACTATTATGGGGTTAGCACGGCACATTATTTATAATCGACTAGTAGATATAAGACAGCAGTCTTATACCTACCAATCCCTTCTGGGCAACCAAACTCGGGCAAATCGTGTTATAAAAGTTAAAATGTTGGTTGACGTAGGAATCGAATCCAATCTCTCAATGAAAGGACTCTCGTAACTTTATTCTAAATAGGCGACTATTTTTATCAGGTATCGATGATTATTGTTATGAGATTTGTGCCTAAAGAAGCTTTGTTCTGCGTTATCCCAACAATATTTACAAGTTTTAAAAACAAAGAAATAGGTACCTACTTTTGAAACATATTTATTCTCGAATCAACATCTGCCATAAACTGGATTAAAGCCCGTGACGACGCTTGCGTGCATCTCTCCTCAGCAAAGATTTCAAAGAATGGCTTTTCTGAACTGCTGGCTTCCTTAAAATAAAAATTATTATTAAATTAATAATAATGTTTTAATGCATTGCTAAAATGATTAAACAAATAATATTGGATATTACATAACAATTTATAAAACCTGTGAATTTTAGGCACAGTTTTTTCTCATTTTTTTTTATTATGTGAACCATCATAGAAATAAGTCGATTGAAATAGATCTTCTCATTTATTATTTTTGGACTTTCCCAATAATAGACAAACCTCAGTGGCTGCTTCATTGGCAAAATTTTATTTTTCTGTACCACACAGTTCCATCCTAACTTGTTGGTCCATCCATTCTTTAGAGAATCCTTGCTTTTTCTCTCTATCTGTCGCATCTTTAAGTTTTTTGAATTATAAAATACTAACTTGCAACTTGTTGAATGCTGCTGAAACCACTTCGTTTGTCGCTGTGTCAATTGCAACCAACGACACTCCGTCTAAAGCGGCATCTGCACATAGTTCTAACAATTCTTCTATGGCTATAGGATTTTTGTTTACTTCTGTACCCTGGCACACGTATTCATCTTGACAGAACGCTACTCTTATTACCTGGAAATCATTAAAAACCATTCCATTTAAATATATTACATTGAGCTCAAAAGTGACAGCTTTTGAAAATATTCAAAAACGCTAAATTGTAGTCTTGTAACACATGAGTTAAGGATTTATTTTTGAAACATGAGCAAAATTATTGCATTTGGATAACAGGGCACAAAGATTTAATATTAAAGGCTTGATGAAATATTTTTTATCTTATAATAGGACTAATAAAAACATTCATATATTTGATTCATAAGTAATTACAAAAATTCAATTATTCAATGGGTATATTGCGTGTAGTTATTTATATAGAATTAAGTAATACTCTTAGCCGTCTGAGCGTAGAGGTGTTTTCAAACAGTACTCACATTTAATGCACCGGAAATTGTAGCAGCTGACAGTGACTCTATTCTGTATTTACCTGAAATGTTTAATGGAGGTTGTTCATATAATCGATGTTTATTAGATACTTTGTTCAACTACTTCAATATTAATTTTAGGTGAATAAATGGGTATTAATTTGTTGTTTGAATGGCTTTTTGAATTTCATTTAAAATCTTATGTTCCTAAATAAGAACATGACTCATAATGCACTACTTAAGATCGATTCTATATATAGGCCTACCTCTATCACAATATTGTTATATGAGACGCCAATTTATACAATTAGTGTAACATTATGCATGATCTCATTAATATTCTATCTAACTATTCTTAGTTGTTTTTGTAACTAATAATAATATTTAATAGTTCTGTTAATGTTTAAATGTTACTATTTACACAATATTACAAAAAGTAATAGGAAATCTTATATTTCGAACAGCCATTAAAATGAGGAGGAGTATCTTTATTGGGTCTTTCGTTACAATAACAAACATGATCATAGTTTTTATTTGTAGGTATAGTTTTTATTGATAACTAGTATTTTTCCGCGGCTCCGTCCGCGTGTATATATTTTTCCAGGTTAATATTTCCCTGGGATAAAAACTATAGCACTCTGGAGCAATGTAGCTTCCTATTAGTGAAATAATAAAACCTACTATATAAATTATAGAATTTTCATACAAACTTTACCTCCCCCTTTTACCCCCTTAGGTGTTGAATTTCGCAAAATCCCGTCTTAATGAGCACCTACGTCCTAAAAGGAATCCCCATGCAAAGTTTGAGACTCCTAGCACTTGTAGTTTCTGATATTTCGTGATTAGTGAGTGAGTGAGTGAGTGACCATTCGCTTTTATATATTATATAGATATAGAGATGAAGCTGCTACAAAATTAGTCGTGGCCATTGATGTATTAAAAAACCCATACATCAATGGTCGTGGCTATTCATTTACATAACGTGACTCGTGCGATGTATACATTAAAAAATGCTACGTGTATAATCAATAAATTTGTTTAGATTTATCCAATGACTGCAATCCACCCATAATTATAATTGGAATTCTTTTTTACACATATTGCACATTAATTATGCTAAAAACGTTACAAATGCTGGTAAAGATACATGTACCTACTATTCACATTGTTTAATAATAAACCCTAACACTGTTCAATTCTATGGACCCCCCAGAATCATATTCTCTATTTATACTATAAATAAAAATAAGAATTCTTACCACATTCCGTCGTAAACCATTCCATTGTGCAAATGAGAAGTCAAACTAACAAGTAACAACACAACGTGCGCACGCGCAGCGATACTAGCGACAACTGACAGCTAACTAGTGATAACTAACTGTAATTCCGGTTTGGTTCGTATACTTATGCTGTTCAATGACCTTCACATTATCAGTGTATTACTATAACCGCTAGTAATATGGTTCAAAAGATAATACAAAGATTAGCAACTTTATTCGTACATACACTCAGCCACATACGTAGCTGAACGAATTCAAAACTTCAAAGCGCGTCTACGCTTTCGTGTTCTTACCAATTTTTGTTTTCTCTTCACAAAAATAAAATAAAGGTGATTAACTTTAGTTCCCACAAAGAAAAAAATGTTTCAATTAAACTTAGGCGTGGAAGTGATATGATATTTTGATTTTTTTCAGCTACTTATGTGGCTGACTGTACAGTGTACATCACACAATTTGGTGCTAGTACACTTTCTTAAGATAAAACTCCTATTATTAATATCTTACCAAGCAGGTGCGATTCGGAGATGTACAGAGAAAACAGCAGATGACTATTATTGTCCACTTTAGTTATAAGTTGCATGTTGCTGACAGACAATGCGCAAGAACATATTAAGAACCTTAAGGTGGTCGAGCATACACATTTGTAACTGTACGTGTCATCTGTCACATGTCCAGTATGAGCTCTTTAAAAAGTATATTTTATACTCTAAGAGTGAGTTGCTATATTTTATTATAACAAATAGGTACGTGCTTGATTATATCATAGAATGCAGAAAAGTGTGACTTGATTTGCTGCCACGTTACACACAATCAATGAGGAAGCCAGGTGCCCAGATGCGCATTCCTCCTTAACCCGTCAAACCCCGCTTATATATATAGATGTAAGATGTATGGGAAACCCTATAATATACTCGGACGCCGGCGTCCGTACTAAGGCTTGACGAGGCAAATGTTTTTTTCCTTCCTCGAAGGCCACGCATTCACGTTTCCTCTAATACTATGGGTATGCACGTCATATGATATAGCGTATACAAATAGTTCTTCGATTGATCATTTGCCCTATAAAAATGTTGTTTAATGAGGGTTATTTAGTTCGTACCTTCTACGCAAACAACCGCAACTTCCAGTCAGTTTTTCCTCCTGGGCATTTGTAGTTGATAAGCTGATGATGATGTTGAGCCCTGGGTGATACTGCTGAGGTACCACAGAAAAACTAAAGCGTAAGTAAAGGACATACGTGTATGCCTTACCCATAATGCTTATCGTTATTTGTATCATGTTATGTATCAGTCAAGTTCATGGCTACATTGGGTACAATTCCAATGCTAAATATATCAGATGGATTTTCATAAAGTACGTCATCTTTTCGATTTGAGGATCGAATTTAGAACCTTACCGGTTCTTCAAATCATTGATGAAATCAATCAGAATGGGTTGTTCCTGTATTTTAAGGAGTCTGTTATCTATACTAATATTATTAAGAGGAAAGATTTGTATGTTCGTAACGAAAAAAAAACTACTAGACCAATTTTAAAACTTCTTAAACCAGTGTAAAGATACATTATCAGCGATAACACAAGTTACTTCTTATGCCGGAAAAATATAAAGCGGGACTTTTATCCCGGAAAACTCCTTCACGAGGGCGGAGCTACGAGGAAAAGTCTAATAAATTATAATTCAATCATGTTTGGAATTTCCTACAATAAATATTAATGCCACAGAAAATTATATGAGCCGCGCGTGTAAAGTGGCACAAAGTATACAGTACTCAGTTATTGTACCTGCCGGCAAATAGCTCCACGTAATGATAGTGTAATTTGTCACTATAGATTGCTCAATTTAACAACTGAGTACGACGGTACTCATTCCATGTCCAATAACAGATATTTTCAATATTACATTCTTAATGTAATCAATAAATTGTATGTAATATTTTAAGACGGATTTGTTATTGACAAATAAGTATTGAACAATAAAATATAAGGTGACAGGTGAGAAATTGAATTTATACATACATACATACATAGTATCACGCCTCTATCCCATAGGGGTAGGCAGAGACTATGGATCGCCACTTTGCTCGATTCTGGCACACTACTTTCGCTTCCTCTACCTTCATCAATCTTTCCATGCACTCCCGCCGGTTCAGGGTATAATATAAGAGCCTCATAAAGGACATGTCCAAAAATGTGCCTAAAATTCTAACCAATACAGCTTATATATATTTGCATAGAGCTTCTACAACTAGCCTTTACAATAAATCGTTGAATTTTGAAGACCTCCGATTTTGATATTTGTGATTTTTTTTTGCTTAACTGCCTCGGTGGCGTATTTGTATTATGGGACGACTGCAATGCTGAGGTCTCGGGTTCGATCCCCGGTTCGGGCAAAGTGGTATTGAGTTTTTCTAATCAGTATCAGCTCGGAGTCTGGAATTTGTGCCCGTTATGGCGATAGGCTGGCCCCCTATCACATCATGGGACGGAATAATGGCGAAAAGTGGGTGCACTAGTTGTGCCTCTGCCAACCCCTTCGGGGATAAAGCTGATGTGCGTGAGTGTATATGTATGTATATAATGTTTCCTTGAAAATACGCTAATTATTATGAATGGATCCAAGTTCATTTTACTTTATTTTTATTTATTTATTTATTATAAGGAAAGCTTACAGACTAATAACTTAATAAATATGATATCGTAATTAACAGTTCATTAGCCAATTACAGGCTTTCACAAATATTAACTACATTTGCACCAAGAACAGCTACATAAATGCATAACTGTTTTAACGTAATAAGAATTATAGTAATTAGGTACTAATTCATTGTAATGTTTTCAAGGACAAATTGTTCACTTAGTTTTTGTCTCACCACAGAACTACTCGTGCAGAATAAGTCTATATCTAAATTAGAGGGAAGCTCATTAAATTTACTGATTGCACGTGGTAAGAAGGCATTGCGCCTATAAACCCCTTTAATGACCCTAAAGTTTGAGCTTGGTTAGGCTTTGAGGCCCAGCACCCATACAAAAGCTGTCTGTAAGAAATTGCGGAAAGCGATAAGACCGCCAATTGTACTTGTGTTTTTGTCATCGTAGTTTTATTTTATGTTTATACATTTACCTTATGTTGATGTACAATGAAGTGTTAAATAAATAATAAATAAAAGCGGACATCTCCTTCGAAGTCATGTGCAAAAATCAAGATTTTAATGTTCAACGCTGCTCATTAATTTGTTCATTAAGATATAAGTGCATTTTATTTAAATATTCATTTAAAGTTAAAATTTGAGTCAACGCGGCGAATAATTTTATTCTCTGTCTATGTTTTTAAACGCTTGAAGTGCGACCTGTAATTCCTTGAATTATTCATTACAGTGTCAAACCAAGGTGGTGTAGTTTCTATTTTAATATTTTATTTTATAGTAACTATTTACTTTCACGTAATTCAAACCTTATATTTTGAATGTACTACATCGCCCAAGAATTTTATACCCATATAATTATAAACTTCTTGACATCGCCTCATTGACATGACAGTGTACTTTAGGACTGTGTTTTTGATAGATACTCAAGTTTAGCACATCGATTCGATTAGATGTCGGTCATTTTAATTCTAAAATACATTCCTGTTTTGAGAATCGAGCCCTAAAATAATAAATATGTAATCGTCTAGGCGACGTACTTATTTTATGGGTATTTAAGGAATCTAAAAGAACTTAACATAGCTTTATTATTTGTTGTATAGTTTCGTTATAACATGTAACACAAGAAGCAAAGGTTATAATGATTACAAATTAAAAAAAAAATCCATAATAGCCCAGTTCCGTGAAGAAACCTACATACCTGAGAATTCTCTATAAGAATTACAAGGGTATTTGATATCTGCCAAACCGCACAAGGCTAGCGTGGTTAAGTAAGTATATACCTTCTTAATAGTACAGGAAGAACTTGCTCAGCAGCGAACAGTACATACAGGGCTCGTAATATAAACTTGAAATATGGTGTATCAACCGAACAAAATGCCTCGGTGGCGTAGCTGTATGGTATGAATACAAGGCAGAGGTATCAGGTTCGATTCCCGGGTCGGGCAAAGTGATATTGGGTTTTTCTACTCAGTATCAGCTTGGAGTTGGGAAATGTGTCCGGTAGATGGCAATAGAGCCGCCCCTATTACATGGGACCTAAATTATCTGGTGGAATGTGGTTGTGATAAACCTCTGCCTACCCCTGAAAATTAAAAAGGCGTGATGCTAAACATACTATAACAAAATAAAAATTATAGCACTTATCTATAAAGTATAGCTTGTACTTACATTTAAAGCCTTATTGGTCTTCAGAATAAAATAATGAAAGATATTACGAAAACGAAACATAAAAATAGCACGACTAATCAACTCATGGGTGATGGAAGAACTTATCAGTAAGGCTTGAGATGATCTTGTGCTTTTATGGCACCAATATTTTGTCATAGGTTCTATTAACAATGACTATGTTAATTACAAACCCCAGTGGCATTTCAATCGTAGAAAATGTAAGGGTTTGAATAAAAACCACAGGAAACAATCGAACTAATCCTTCTGCCGAGGGAAGTGCAATTAGAACCCCGATGATTTGAACTGGTTGCACTTTGTGGCAGATTAATTTTTTGATCCATTCTGGATTTGCATCACATTTGTGGCTGACATTGTTACTATAATTAAATTAATTATTGTTACTGTAGTAATTAATTCAATAGAGTCGTCATTGGATTAATTATTATTTCACAGGGGCTAATATTTTGGTGATTGATCATGCAATATACCTCAATGTGCTGTACACATTTATAGATAAAAGAAAGAAATAGTGACTGTCGTTCAAAAAAATTTGCATTCGAAACATGATGTATAAAAAACCCTTTACATATCAATCAATATTATTACTAAGAGTAGCAACTAATACATACATCCACTCGCCAAGCTTCTATTAGTCCTATGATGATCCAAACCATCCTCCAACCAGCCTCGAATTTCACTGGTACTGTCCAAGTACGATGCCAATAGACCATTACGTGATTCAGTATGAATATTTGCACGATTGTGAAATAAACTTATAGCTTATATTTGATGTAGTTATTAGTACATTATTGACTCGTTAAACTTTTTACTGTAGTTATACATTTCGTGTTACTAACTTAATTAGTGTAATTGGTTTATCGGTTCTTATTAAAATAAATAAATAACGATGTCACGATAATTAAATTATTTTATATACATTTTCAAAAAATATTGATTGCCTTGGTGGCGTAGTTGTATTACATTTGCGGTACGACTATCGCGCAGAGGTGTCGGGTTCGAATCCCGGGTGGGCAAAGTGAGATTGGGTGTTTCTGCTGAGTTAGGAAATGTGCCTGGCAAATGGCGTTAGCCCTGCCCCTATGTAGAACCTACCAAGGTTGGCAAAATGTGTCTGTGTTCACCTCTATCTACCTTGAAAAGTGAAAAGTATGTATTTTACAAATATTACGATCAAGAAAGAATTCATGAAAACTCTAAACTTAAATTTTCGATTCCTTATCAAATAGATAAACTACCAGTATGACAAGTCAGGTCGCAATACAGCTGATTCAGTCCTGAGCAATCAGCACGCGGACCACGACAGCCAAATTCAATTTTTACAACCAACAGCCACCGGGACTGCGAAGCTTTCGCTCATTTTAACTGCAGCAATTCTACACAAAAGTACTTTTCACGTTTTTTTAATAAGTAATTCGTCTGGTTTTTCTGTGTCGCTCGGGATGCTAATTCTTTTTAAGTCCTTTCAATTGCTGTTACCAGTTGTTACGTTTTTGCTTGTAAAGTTTTTATATTCTCGTCGCAAAATGTATAGATGGTGTAAAGACAGATATCATGTACTAACAAGTAGGTTTTTAATTGCACTTGATTGAAGTAAAATAAATGTGAACGCTCTCTTTTAAGCAGAAATTAATCTAGTAACAAAAATATAATGCACTACGCGATGCTCGCCGCTCCGTTCGCGTGAATAAGTTTTTCCAGGATTAAAAATATTTTCCAGAAATAATCCCGGAACACATTCCGGAATCAGCCTTAAACAGGCCGTTATAATAGGGTAGTTGACTACTCTGTTTTAACACATTTATCAAAAATGTATGCCCTCCAAAATGTAACGGAAAAATAATTTTCATAATTGGGCCAATAATTAGTAAATAAACCTTTGAAATATTACCCTGTGACGTCACCAAAAGTCGCTGCGTGCATGGGAAAAACATGGCGCGATATCCACTCCACGTCCCCACTTTTGCTCACTACAATATTTCAAATATAAATAACTGATTTATTTTTCAACCAATTTTGATATTAATTTCACAGAAGAATTTCTATTTCGTATTATTTACTGTTACACATAAAATAATTTACAAAATCAAACATAGAAAACTACTCCGACTCTGACTGCCTCGGTGGCGTAGTTGTATTTTGGTACGACTGCAATGCTGAGGTCTCGGGTTCGATCCCCAGGTCGGGCAAAGTGATATTGAGTTTTTCAATTCAGTATCAGCTCGGAGTCTGGAATTTGTGCCCGATATGGCGATAGGCTCGCCCCCTATCATCATGGGACGGAATAATGGCGAAAAGTGGGTGCACTAGTTGCACCTCTGCCTACCCCTTCGGGGTGAGTGTATATATATATATATGTATATGTAAAACTACTCTATTGTATTGACTGGACAGGAATAATCATCTCTCCATCGTCGACACTATAGTCGAAACTCTATCTAGATCCCACTCCGCTTAACATCAGGTGCAGTAGGCACACTACCTATAATGGACACGTCAAAACAATAGTTTAAATGAGTCTCTGGTTGTCTATCAAAATCCATAGCGGCAATCGCATTCCATAATATGATAATATGGGACGCTAGCCCATCTGTCGACCAGGATTATTATTGAAAATAGATTCATAATTCCGACAAAGACGATTCCATTCCATTTCAACTTTATTTAACAAGTCAGTAATCTGGAATATAGCAGCACTAAAAAGTCTATAAAAATCATTGTACTGCCCGTCACGCTCATACCTAATGAAACACATCTAATGGCGCGGCGCACGAGCGGTGAATTTCAAACGCGAAGCCCTCTTATTAAGTACAAACTTGTCGATTTAGTACAAAAAGAAAATTGCCTATCAAAAGTAGGATAAAACCTGTGTTCAATTTTTGAAAATTTCACTTAAAAATAAATAAAATGTATTTTTTTTAAACAAGCTTTTATTTAAATGCTCTAAAATAAAAAAAAAATCGTTAAATTGAATCAAACTTTGTTTAATACTATGTCGTATACTAAAAGCTTGTCGCGAGATTTATATTTGTCAAGATCAAGTCACATAATTATTGTATTATCTACACAAGTAAATGAATACACTGGACAAAAAAATAGGTATATAGCCTTAGCCACATACAATTGACAACTGAAAATGGAACGTAAATCGTGCAATGACGTTGTCGTTCAAAATGAATGTTCTCGGTTGTTCGCGCTTGTTTTGTTTTCATGGAAATGAGCTTATTTACGTGTTCAATTTGTAAGCCATCTTCATTAGGTTAATTATATACCTATTATTTGACAAGTGTTTGTCGTCTTACAATGAATTGGCATGGCTTATATTTTATGGGTTATTCGACTAAGTTATTTTTTTGGGTTGGATAACTTTATGTCGGTTATTATTTACGGCTACAATTACCTCCTACAGCAAATTAGTGCTTTTAGATTAATTACAATAATTAGTATACCTAATCCTATCTATATATAATTCAGGCCTTGCAAGATCAGTTCATACGCAGTTTGCAGTTGCAGCTTAAACTTACACACTGACAGAACAGCTCAACCCACAACTTTACGTGAGCTACCAATGCAGGTACTATTATGATATCGTTCGGCTATTTTAATTAAATCCCAAAAAAGGACTCAAGTATTTTTTCGTTGTGAACACACAAATATTATGATAGCAGTATTTTCAGTTGAGTCTCTGAACTCTATGATTACAAAGGAAATTACATTTCTAAATATATAAAGAGGACAGTCGTCCTCAGAGGAATATATACAGAATGGACATCTGTAAATCAATTACCAGAGTCAATTCGATTTCTTTAGTCTCAAAACGAATTCTATTGAATAGACGTTTTGCGAGAGGTAACCGAGTTATTTTTTTTTTTTTTACAAAAAAGTGTTGGCAGTGAAATGGACGAAATTCTTCGTCGCGGCAAAAAGCTAATTAGAAACTAAAAGTTCACTAATAAAATACTCTGATGATTGAAAGTGTTGGATGAATTCAGTTGAATGGTCTTCAAAGCTTGTAATTAGAGAGATGCAATGACATTGTAGAGAAAATTAATTTGACAAACAGTATCGATCTTTAGAGGCTTATTTTTTAATCATCAAACTATATTGGACCTTATAATTGGTGTTGTGTTGAAGTACTATAGAAAATCTGTCAGTTATACATCCCATAAGAGTTATTCGTCGATTGTAAAATTAGTCAAATATCATTTGAAATTTATACAATTTTACTCTCAATAAATTCGTTACTTTCTTTCAACAAATACCTATTTAGTTTTTTTTTTTCAATTGCATATTTCATATAAAAAAAATATGATAATTAAGTACCAATACTGACGTACCTGACTATGGCCACTTTCTACGTTGCATGATTATTAAAACATTGGTTTAATTATACCCACAAATGAAATATACCCACTTTGGATAGATTTTATAAAGTTTCAGGGTATAGAATAAACATACTGCTGATGTTCTCTGTGATACGGAATAAATAGTAGAATCCTGTAATTCCAGTCGTCGGAAGTCACGAGTGATATAGGTACATGTAACTGTAATTTTCAGCCAACAAAACATTAAACATCAGCCATTACCATTTTATCCATAAAGGTAATATTTATCTAAAGACATTGGCAAAATGACCGCTGCAACGGTGGAGCCATAACCTAAAAGAAGAAGAAGAATATTTATCAACTTTTCGTTTAGAGAGAATAAACTAGATACTAACACGAGGTATGAAATTGATTCTTTCCGAGATTTATTCATGGCAACCACGCGTCTCTTATACATTTTAATAAAAACGACACAGAAAAAGTGGTATCGCATTCTGAATCTTAAACTTATCTGTGCAACGTCGAGATTTCAGTATAAAAATGAAATATTAAACAAAATCGTCCGAACACGGCTTTCATCGCCGTAAAATTTTATGCAAATATGGTCGGGAATTTATACGGTTGATATGCCCAATTACTCTCCAAGGTATATTAAAAATGGGCTTGTTGTGCTTGTTACGAATATGGGGTTGTGGGGTTGATATGGTATTTGTGCACCCCAAATAACACCATTACAGTTAAATCATTCACGTGCAAATATTTGTGTATGAGAATTAATTGCAAATAAAAAAATATCCTCGAGTCATCCTTTGGTTTTACTTGTATCATATTATACTTTTTTTTTTTACTGCCCTCTTCTATGTGACTTTTAATCTACTTATGTCAAATGTTACACTCCTCCGAGCGCACAATGTGTTAAAGGGGTTACACAGTTTTTTTACGTATTACTATAAAAATGAATCCCAATAAAAATCTACGTCTTTTCTCATTCCCATTCCTCCTTCTTCCTAAGCGTTGGTAAGTTGTAACCTTCCAGTCAGAAGATACATTTGCTCGACCTCATCACTAAAATACATAGCTACAAATAAATTCTTCAAGACAATCCATACTTCAAAGCTTCACCACTCGAGTCGCATTGTTACTTTTAAATGTGTCCGTTAAAAGTTTATTGTGCAAATGGAGTATTATCCTGAACGTTATGCAAAAAGTAGCAGACGTGAGAATTCGCAATATTTAGAAACGACCCGTTGCTAATTTCTCTGACTTCCTTTTGTTCCTGCTTCCGCTAGTATATTGTGCCAAGAGTTCTCAGACTGTTCGAGTTTCTTTTGGTTCATTTAATAAGAGGTATTTCGCTCATTACATTTGCGTGATTTTACTGTTTCGTATCTGCATGTTTGCTCGTACTAAATTTGTTTAGGAACAGTTTCGTTTTGGTCGGTATAGTTGCAAATTCATCCCAGCATGAAGTGTCTATCTGTATTAGCGATGCATGCATGCAATGGCACTACTTACTTAATTCACTTCGATTACATTTCTGCCGTCAAGCAAATATTGTATGCAAGTTGAAGTCATTACAGATAGTCTTGTTAGTTGACTCCTACTAACTTCTTCTATCCTGCTCCTAGGAGGTGGGTGAAGTAGTTTTCATGCGAGTTGCATGATTGAGCAAAGTTTTAATGTAAGTACGTGTCCTGACTCGTAAGTGACGTTCACAATTATAAATATTAGTTAATATACACAAACACACTCACACTCACGCCTTTTATCCCCGAAGGGGTAGGCAGAGGCGCAACTAGTGCACCCACTTTTCGCCGTTATTCCGTCCCATGATGTGATAGAGGGCGAGCCTATCGCCTTATCGGGCACAAATTCCAGACTCCCCGGGCTGATAGTAAATAGTAAACTCAATATTGCTTTGCCCGACTCGGGGATCAAACCCAAGACCTCAGCCGCCTTATTCTCTATGACACGCGTTATTTTCACCGCTCGTAACAAGCGCGTAACGTAACTCATCGCGTTTATTACTATGGAAATTGGCATACAGAATACCATTTTACGCACATTACACGAAGTGAACGTGACGCGGCCGCGTTACGAGTTAACAATGTCATAGAGAATCATGCCTCAGCATTGCAGTCGTACCGTAATACAACTACGCCACCGAGGCAGTCAACATAGGATGAAAATAAACACAGAAGAGTATATTTTAGCGTCATGTACTTTTTTGGTGTGAAGATAGATGTCTATGATCAGTTGTTGCATTAGTAACCTTAACGTCTACGTAACAATTTCTTATTAAGTGAAGTAAGAAGGAGGAAGTAAGAAAAAAATATTAGTTACCCATAAAGTTCTATTGCAATAGTAACAAAGTACATAATGCCAGTTTCACTCATTTGCTGTCAGTGTTCCGCAAATACTTGCAACTACAAACAAAAAATTGAAAGCACTGACTTCTCGCAAAGTATATTCTAAAAAGAATACCGAAGACTTCAAGGTTTTAAATACTTCTAAATCTAAATTATACATAAAATAAGGGTTAAAACGATCTTTAATCTGTGAGAGTTAACCAACTTATGCTTGGTCAGACGTTTATGCTAAGGTCACAGTTAATCTGCTCTCCGAGAATATTAAGTACGTAAATTAAATTAGGTTCTTTTCCGGACAGTTTCTTCGAAATTCGAGACATTATTTTTTGCGTTTTTCGTATTACATAATATTCAAGCAATATTGTTTTTGTTTTGTTGTTATTCCTCCACGTTGCGTACGTTTAATCGTATTAATGTTAATAATATTTTTATAGGAAAAAATAAAGATAATAAAAAAAAGACCTGTGGCACTCGAAGACTGCCGCGGTAAAGCTATTGCATAAATTCTAATATTTATAACCTCTTTGAACAGATATAAAATAAAATATTCATGGATAGATGGCAAAACTAAAAAAAAATATGAAAGACGGGCTCAATAAACTAGTATCCAGAGCTGTAATATTTAAATAAAAATCTCTTTGAACAGATATAAAACAAAAACTTTTTAAAATTCATTCTTAGAATCACGTCATCCCGCTGCGTTTGACATTTCGATACGTTTCACTGACTGGAACAATTTTTAAATACACGGTAATTTCGACCTTTTATCGTTTAACATTCAGCTCATATCCTCTTACATATTGTATTCTTACAAGACTGCGATATTAAATTTACTTATGGAATTTTTACACTCTACATGGTTGTGATAGAGTTGAAAATAAAATATCACCGCTGTGCCGGTCGGAGTGAGGGGTGACAGATTTTTTCATTACGGAATTTCTGGATTCGGTCTCCACGCTCAAGGCCTGCGATAGAAGCTATGCAATAGCTTAACATTGAAATAATTCCTGGCTTAATTAAGTAGAAATAAATGTAAGATTTCTGACAACTCTACTCTCCTTAATTTATATCAATATGTAACTAAAGACCTGTATATTTTAGTCTTGCTTGATTGAGCATATGAATCTTTTACTACTGAAATCCCGTAAATGTTAAGCACAATTAACAAGACAAGCCGGACAGTAGTGTCAGGCCATTAAAACTCGTCGGAGCACATCCGAATCATGAACTAATATTGACAGTCGATTAACTGCTGGATTATGGGCTGTGTGGCCATCGAAATGGGCATGGCACATTAATTCCCCGACACACGATCCTGACGAATGCGTCTAGCCGTTTCGATCAACCATTGTGATTTGAAACCCTTGTCTATAGGTGTCGCGACAGTGCGTAGTTTTAAAAGAGGCTTGTTATAGCCTGATGATAGCAAGCTATATTTACGATGATGAATTCAATTGAAGAAAACGCAATGTTAGTGCTAAATATTTATAACTATGGTGGTATATGATGTTTGCATAATATGGTCTGTATGCAACTCAAATTTCTACTGGTGAAATAAAAAAAATGAATCAGAATCATATTTATTATTCTTATGATACGAATTTCCATTTGTCATTAATTCTAGTGATTTTTCAAACGTATTTCACTGCTTAAATAACCCTAAAACTAGTTTTTTTTGGATAGTCACTCGAATTGAAGCCACTCTCCATTTCCTAGACTAAAAAGCAATAAATGAGACTGACAAAGCTGCATCCTGACTCAGACAACCTGAAACCGACACATTCGATTTCGATCACTATTCCGTTTAATGTAAAATAGAATTTGCTGTAAGATTTCAAGAAGTTATAAGACCCTTTGATATTGAAAAGAATACTCGAGACAGTAGGCTCTCAGTCTGAGTTGCGGTCTAGGAATTAATGTAGCGTGTCTAAAACCTAGCACGCACCTCTGCCGGCGGTTTTTCCTTTGTTGCTTCATAGACAATGTATATGACTGTGAAGAGACGGAGCTTGTTTTGTAAGGAGGCTTCCAAATAGCTTTATGTAACGGCTTTTATGAATTGTTTCTTGAACATTATAGCAAAATGTCAAGTAGTTATTTTTCTGATATATTTTCTGGCTATCGTGATATTTATAGGGAAAGTAGTCTTAAAATTAGTAAAAAAATCGATTATACATACACACATTCACCACTTTTATCCCCAAGGGGTAGGCAGAAGCGCAACTAGTGCGCCCACTTTTCGCCGAGCGTATTCCGTCCCGTGATGTGATAGGAGCCGAACCTATCGCTATATCGACCACAAATTCTAAACTTCGGACTGAGACTGTGCAGAAAAATCCAATATCACTTTACCCGACCCGGAGATCGAACCTTAGACCGCAGCACTGTAGCCGTACCGTAATACAACTAAGCCATCGAGGCAGTCTCCGAAGTATTATGTAATATTAGCTTTTGCCCGCGGCTCCGCCCGCGTTAAAAAGTTTTTCCGGGATAAACGTCCCGGTTTATATTTTACCGGTATAAAAAGTTGCCTAGATCCTTCCCAGGGTCTTTATCTATCTCCCTACCAAATCGCATCGCAATCGGTTCAATGGTTTGGCTGTGACGGCTCCACTCGCGAGAAAATTAAATCCGGATAAAATTCCCGGGTAATGTTTTTCCAGGATAAAAGTAGCCTATGTCCTCTTCTGGATCTCCAACTATCTCTATACTTGTTTTCTTGCGGTTCCACTCGCAGATAATGATTTTCCGGGATACAAGTCCCGGTTTATATTTTACAGGGATAAAAAGTAGCCTATGTATTAATCCAGGACATGATCTACCCGTGTGCCAAATATCATCGTTCAGTAGTTTTTGCGTGAAAGTGTAACAAACATCCATACATTCTTACAAACGTTGGCGTTTATAATATTATATTATAGTGGGATCTTTGGGAAGAGTAGGATATCAGCATTACTAAATTGTCCCGAGGCTACAAACGTTTTTCCATCAATAAAAGGAAAATGATTTCCCTTTGCATCTCTCATCATTTCTCCTTGTCATGGTGTATAATTCTATTGTGTTTGAGTGTAATTACATAAATTACAGTACAATCCAAGGAGAATTCTCAGTAACATTGTGCAAACATATCTCAACGGCTGGCATAATTATACGAGCCTGCTTAATTGTTTTTAGACGCTTCCTTGAATGCACTCAATATTTCCAGTGAAAACGTGAGTTTGGGCCGTTTTTTGTGATACTTTAACAAGTGACATACCAGGGAACTTTAGGATTGGATATAATCTCGATGTTTTGTTAAACTATATAAATGTTCGCTCGTAATCTTTATGCCCGCCTTAAAATTCTTTTCCCTGGCAAAATGTAGCCTATATCCAATGATCCTGTGCCTACCAATTGAAATTCCGTCAGGAACAGTCCAGACATTTAGGAAATTTTGTTAATGAGCAAATAACATAAATAAAATCATTATTTCGAAATCAGTTAGTTCAATTTTATTTATTGATGCATAGATGCGCAGTATCCCGGTGAAACGTTTGTTCCTAAACCAGAATAACCCATCGGTTACGCTGACGCATCCGTCATCTCACTGGTTTATTGCCAAGATGGATTACGAATCACCTAGGGCTCCAGTCCTGGCTTCAGATTCCCAAATACTCGAAATAAGTTTTCTGATTCGTATAGTATGATTATTCGTATAGTATATTATACTCATGCCATATCATTTAATCTTCATCTTTATCACAATATAGGTAATACAATTTACTAGCTACACCTCTATCTATTCTTCCTTGGATACGAGAATACATATCGCTTTAATTTAGTTCTTCAAAATTTCATTGTGCGAACAAAATTGAGCAGAAAAGGTAATCTTTGTTCATTTTAACGTCAGCACGTGCCTAGTTAACAAAGAGCCTATCTGATTCATAAATGTGAAACCTAGATAACAAAGTTATGTTCGTCCTGAACAGACGCTAGACTGTTCAAACTCAAGAAATTATCCAGACAGCGGCGTCTGGTATGTTTTTTAAAGCATTTCGTTTTTATGCATTGTGAAATATTAATTAAGTTCGAGGCTAGAGAAATTACTTTTTTTCACAGACATATTTAAATTAGTAAAGCCTAGTTGACAAACGTGTCGTCTTTCGCCAAACTTTTTATAGACCTTACCTTTTTTACCTTTTGGTGACTTTATTATGCTGTATCTACCTACTTCTTCTTCTTACTCCAACCTCACATTTTTACACATATTTCAGAAACGATTTTATTCAGTTCTTACACCCGACTACATAATATGTCGTCAACCACTCCTACTCCCTCCAAGGAAATCGTGTTAGAAGAACTCACAAATTAATTTGCAAATCGAATGCATACCAATCTGGTCCAAAATTCCGTTTACGCTGTTGTTAGACCACAAGGCTACAATATGCTTTACTAATAACATATGTTTGATACAATTCAACTCTGCAAAACTGTAATTAATCGTTGCGGAAAGCACAGTGTAACATATGGGATAGTTTTTAGTCCGGAAATTAAAAATTCCTACAGGATAAATAGCACGCTAGTAAGCCCGCGGGCAGTACTTTGTGAACTTGTCAAACTGTGATTCATATTGGATAAACTTTTATTTACAATGTTGGTTTACAACTGCAACGCGTGAAATTTGGATTTAACAGATGTTTATGTCTTGGATTCAAGTAAATTTTTCTTAGTAACTTTATTTATTATGAATCTTAAGCATACATTATAGACATGACTTTCATGATAGATGTGGATCATAAGAATAGAAATATAATTGAAAGAAAGAAAGAAAGAAAAATCATTTATTGTCGCAGCAGTGAGCATAGAATAAAAAAAAACACAAAGTAATAATGCTTACGATACTATAAAAGTAAGCACGACGTCAAACTCCATGTCTACGCCGCGACAATTAGGTGACCACCTCAGCATAAGCTGTGTTATGGTGTGAGTCAAAACACAGCACTGTTTTTCAGTAAATTGTGAGTTTATTAAAAAGTCTTCGACGGGTAATTAAAGATATTTAATTGCTACTACTGTCCGATCTTGCGACAAGTGTTACTTATCTTCTTTTTTAGAAGTGATGACAATCGATGTTAGGGATCCAGATGCATGATCATTTTCCAATTTTATTGATAATTCACATTACAATTTTTCCAAATTATTCATTTTATCTCCCCGTACTCTATCTGAACCACTGTTTTGTCTTCTTCTTTCAAACTCAATTCAAAATTCGTTTGAAGAAGACAAAACATTCCATCTAAAACAGGTTTATAAACAGTTTAGGAATAAGGTCGTTAATTTATAAGCTGTTCTGTTAAATTGTCGTAGTGGTATAGGTAGATAGATAAATGAATTTCCCATCCCGATTTCACGGTACAGCACCGACCAATAGCGCTGCCGTGAAATAATGAATGGAAATATTTATGGCCCACGAGGTTCGATCAGGTGGATGACTTGATGACAGCCAATATATCATATCATCATGAATAATGGAAGGTGACACATAAATATTGTGGAACGTTCTTTATTTTTATTCTTTTAATTACAGACATTAAGGGCCGATTTCACCGCTTGCTGATATATTATGTACTAAAGCGAAAAGTCACCCACTCACTCATCACGTATTCTCAGAAACTACAAGTGCTAGGAGTCTCTAATTTTGCATGGGGGTTCCTTTTAGTACGTAGGTGCTCACTAAGATGGGTTTTGCGATTTTCAGCCCCTAAGAGGGTAAAAAGAGGTCGCAAATTTTGTATGCAATAAACTCAAAAACTACAAAATAGATTTCGATGAAATTTGGTATGGAAATAGTTCGAGACCTTGGGAAGGTTTTAAGCTACTTTTTATCCCGGGAAAATGTATAGCAGGACTTTTATTCAGGAAAAAATCTTTCATGCGGGCGAAGCCGCGGGCAAAAGCTAATATTAATCTCACATATTGTAAATGCGAAACTTTGTGAATATATTGTGATGTTTGTTAGAAGTAAACGGAGAAACAACAAAACGGGATTGAATAAAATTTGGCACACGGGCAGATCATGTCCGGGATCAACACATAGGCTACTTTTTATCCCGGTAATTTGCTCACATGGGAAAAATGAAATATAAGCAAATTGAAAAGCCCTGAAACCATCTTTTCTATCCAGACTAAGACTTCACGTACAATGTAACAACATAAGGTCATTTTAATTCCTTGCATACAATAGAAAGTCCCAGGAAAAATCTCGCCTTGCTAGCGAAGGTAATTTTGGCTTGTTCAAATATTATTATAATAATAAAGCTATACAAAATACATGTAATTAACTGGATCGCTTTTAATTGAACTAGTGAATATACCGGGTGGAAGGGAAACGCTCTCTCTACCGGAACGGTAAGAGAGAAGAACCATAACATTAACGAAAAACTATATTCATTTGCAAAGCTAAGCGATAATACTTACGATTTTAGTATTTCCGTAATTCATGTGCGCGCAATTTAAAGCGTACAAAAAACTGGGTAGGGTACAAACTACAAAGCAAACGCCGACAAGGCGGCGGCCGCCGCGCCGCGCCGGCCACGCGGTCGTTAACCCGTCAGCTGATGTACGTGTTTCATTACGAATTTTTTGAAATATTGACCTTTTGTACTATGTTTTTCAAAATAATAGTTTGAGTTATCTATCCATACGTGAAGCTGTACAGAAATTTGAGAAAATCCTACTAAAATTGTAACAATGCGATCGCGATTTTTTTAGTGCTATCACGCCAGGGATTACCAATACTATCACCTGTATTCGTTTCCGAGAGCGTTTCCCTTCCACCCGGTATGATACAATAGTCAATATCATTAAACCTAGGAGTAGGCTGTGAAGTCTGCCAACCCGCACTAGGCCAGCGTAAACCTAAGACCTAAACTCTCTCATTAGAGGAAACCTGTGCTTAGCAGCGGGGAATATATAATATAGGACTGGTATTATTAATATGGTATATTACCGAATTGTAATCGGGCTGGTTTATTACCAAATAATATTGAGAATAATAATTAAATTGTAATTTTATTTCTCGATTAGATTTTACCAGATATTTACTATAGTTAATTCATTATTGTCAAAGTTACACATGAACAGTGCCGATTTAGCCCGCGACGGACACCGGTGTCCATGCATATAGGGATTTTCCATACATCTATATATCGCACCTTTAGGATGAAAACGATACAATTCAAAAAGATAGAAAACTGGGTTATCGTCATAAAATTACTTAAAACGAAGTACTCAATATAACAATAGTTCAAACACAGCCATATTCAAACAGGTGAAGGACAAAACTGTTATATAAGTCCCTTTTTATTATATTTTTATAAATAAAGGATTAGTTATTTAAAAATGTCAACTCAATTTTCTATATTTTGAATTGTGTCGTTTTCGTCCTAAAGGTGCGATATATAAGCGGGGCTTGACGGATTAAATCGTTATTAAACAAATCGTTTCCAATAGTGAGTGTGTGTGTGTGTGTGTGTGTCATTTCCAATACTGTCTTCATAATCAAACTCGCTTAAAATATTTGCAAAATTAGTTTAAGTAACTGAATTTTCGTACAGAATAATTAAATTGCTAATTTAGTCGCCTTAACCACCGGTAATACTTTACTACAAAGTCCCTGCAACTTTGTTGGCAATAAAATTAGTCGCTCGCTCCTCCTTCCACGTAAAATTAACCTCATACATATGAAGTGCCACCTCAGGACTAAGTGGCCTTAATAAAAACTTCATAATGTCGCAATTTTCCCCTTGAAAACGTCTTCGGCTATTATTTCAGTTTGAAGCACTTACTGACATAGTCCGAATGGAATAATTTGGACGGAATGTAAACAAAATTAAATCGCAATGAACGATAAAATGATTTGAATTTGAAAGTGTTCGTTATAAAAAAGAAACTTATCGCAGTCAGCTATAATCTTGTTAAAATGAATAGCATAATAGAAGTAGGTACTGAATGCTGATTCACTATTTTTAACGCAGCCTATTAGGTATAGGGGCGGTTGCGGACGACAACTTAGACGTGAGTCGGAGGAAGCCCGCAGCCGTCCCTAATGCGCCGAAGATGGCCTTTTTAAAAAAAAGCCTATTAGGTATAGATAGCATGTTGGTGACTTAATTTATAAGTTTAAAACCTTTTTTCTGACTTCTTAAGTTGTTTAATGTAAGACACAATGATTTAGTCAACAAAACGCGTTGCTCAAATCTTTATTTACATTTTGAACACAGTCTTTGGTAAAGACTTTAAGCGAACTATTCTGAATAGGAAGGATGTCTTAATTTTAATTTTGAGTGGACTTGCAAGTTTGTAACGAGACGGCTAGACGAATGCATTTCTTCCTGTAACTAATGGCGTAATTGGATTTGAGCCGGAGATGCCATTTTGAATTGGCGCCAGTTACTTTGTAACGGATTTAGGACTTTATTCTTGCACATTATTATACTATCGCTTAAAAAAAACGATAAATGCTTGAGCGCCTTTCTATCTGTTAAATAGTCCAATAACAAAACCTATACAAAAGTTTTTTAAACGACCTGACGATGCGCTTTAAACGCAATTAAAGACACGCAGAACGCAATGCATTCACAAACACTTTTACATAATACGTGCTAAAAGAGCACGTGCATTAGAAACGTGTTTTGTTTTTCTTTTTGCAGTTAAATGGCGAGATGAGCATGCCGTTCGCCTAATAGTGAGCGCACGACCTTCCATAAACAGTAGCAACGCCGCACATAACTTTAAATTACATAGTACTACGTCACATTCCACTTCGCTCTTCACTCGGAGACATAAGATGTTAAGTCTTATAATGTCGAGTAATTACGCTGGCTACAATGTTCTTCAAACTGGAACACAACAATGCATACACAGTTGCTTGGCGCATGGTGGGCATTAAACACGACGAGCCGATGGAAGTTTCACCACAACCATAAATTATCAGAAACAAATATCGGAGTCCGTGTAGATCCAATTAAAATGAAGCACAATAAAGAGAATAGATTTATTATCGATCTATAACTTCTTTCAAATGTTTCAGCGCTTCATCCAAGGCGACGTAAACTTCTTGCGTGTTCGGCGCTCTCACTTCCAAAGAGACTGTGGCGCTCCTGAACTGGGATTTATGGAGCATACTCTGGGTCAGAGGGCAAAAAACATCAGGGTTCATAGAGTCCGTCCTCGATTTCCCAGTCAAGTAGCTCATAGGAACTCCGATCAGAAGAACTGATATGGCACCCGCGAAGGGGCAGTACGTGAAAGAGATCCGAAAGAGCGATTGCAACGGTTTTGTTGGTAATTGGCTTCTGGAAATAAAAATGGTATAGTATTAGTTACTTTAACTTCTAATAAATAACAGATAGATGATATAAAATATGGTAAAAGATGGTAAATGCTATCTATTTTATTTGTTTCTATTAAAATATGTTATAATTTCAAATCTACTAAACACAAAGCTACTGTATATCTTGAACAGATGTATAATAGACGATTCAATATATTATTTTACTAACATAAACTTTTTATCTCAAAAAATTCACATAGGACCTTCCGTTCCAAGAAACCACTGCACACGGGCGGAACCGCGAGCAAAAACAAGTAACGTCACGTTCCCCAACGCGCATTGAATAGTAACACCAGCGTAAATAAAAAAAAATTACACCGAACGAAAGTCGTAAAACTGCACGGATGGGGTAATAGTAATATGGAGAAAGTTTTAATAAGGGGATGAGGAATAAAAGTGAGCCTCGTCTCGATATCACCGAAGTTACGAACGAAGATTAAAACTTCGACCGAGAATCTCTAACCAAGTGTGAACTCATTGGTGGTCGTAATAAAAATGTTCCATGGTCGTAAAATCAGAGATATGGCTCGCTGTTCACCCACGTAATTGAGTTCTAAACGATTTATGTTACTTTACTGATCATGTTTTAAACTGTGGCTCTATTATGATGTTAGGTAACGAAGAGTGTGTAAAGGCGCACTTTGGCTTGAGTTTATTTTTATCTCAGACATATTTTAATAATTATCTTAAAATAGCAAGGCTATTGTAGTGTTTCATTTAATTATAATTTTATGTAAAAACAGTTTTTTTTTTTAGAAAAAACAAGGCTACGATTATACTGAATGAAGTGGGTTTAAATATTCCATAATTTATAGGTAATGTTATAAGGTTAACAGTTTTGCAAATAGACACTATCTTGTCAGTTACTTCTTTAAAGAAATATATTATCAAATAAATAAAGCCTTCGGTTGCTTTAATTTTAAACAAAGATGAAAAATATTGTTCAAACATAAAAAAAATATGCTGACACCAATATTTTTATCTTAAGTCGAAACAACACCAATCTGCAGTGATTTTCAATAATGGTTTAACAAATTGGCGTATAGTTTGTCCTCGTTAACTAAGTTACAAGCTAAGCTAGAACAGCTGTTGTACAACTCCGATCTGAGTGCTTATTGCCAACTTAGGTCCACTTAATTCAGCTTAGGCAATGCGGTTGACGTGCCGATTGCAACTTTCAATAGTTGTTCACAGCTCGTTTGCGGTTAATCGAATCATTGCGTTCTGCTAATAAAATTAGATGTAGGTATTCACTACGTGGTAGGCCTCTCATATGTAAGAGTCCGTCTGGGTGGGTACCAACGCAATGTCTATTTCTACCGCCAAGCAGCAGTGTGCATGCACTGTTGTGTTTCGGTTTGAAGGACATTGTAGCCAGTTTAACTACTGGACATAATGGGACTTAACATCTTATGTCTCAGGATAACGAGCGCAGTAGAATGCTTCACAATACTTTGTAGGTCAAGGTGATATATGGTGTTGCTACTGTACCTATATTGCTTCTGTATATGGTCGTATCACTTACCATCAGGCAAACGGCATGCTCGTTTCGTCATTTAATGCAATAAAAAAAATATGTACAAAAAGATGTAGTGAAAAGAGGGTAGGTCATAAAAAAGTATTTGATTTTTAGTTTGTGTTTAATTAATACAGACTGATTACTGGCATTATAGTAAAGTAGGTATTCAAACAAATGTGTACCTCTGGTTTTGTTTGCTTTACGCAAACCGAACTTCAAATACATTTTCAAATGCTTCGTGTTTATTTTCCATACATATTTTATTGTTAGGTCCCTTTATTTCTAATGGTGTGATGAAATGTTTATAAATGGATATAAGGTCGACCTCGTGGGTGTTCGAGTTGAGATTCCGCCCAATCTATTAGATATATTTATTTCAGATATTTATTTATTTTTTGAGCTTGTTTATATGTTTTATAATATTTATACTTACGCAACGTTTGGCAATGCAGTAGATATATTGTCCAGAATTGTATGTGTGACATTTGCTTTTCCGCATCCTGATGTAAGCAAAGGTTTTCCCTGGAAGGTTAAAGCTCCTCTTGCAAGTGAATTTTCGGCGCCGATAAGTAGCCAACCGCATAACATGAGACTAAATAAACAACCACCTAAAGCGCCCTGAAATTATAAAAAGAATATTTTTTTTATACAATGTAAAATATTCGTATAGTACTTAACGCCATCTGTTATTAGTTAGGTTAAACTAACAGTGACATCTAGGCACCTCGAATTGGAAACTTTTCTTCGATGTAGTCTATGGTAATGTTGTCATGTTTTTGTCTGCGAAGTACAAGTAACGATCGCTAGATGGCGTTATACAAATGTATTGATTTGATTTTCAAAGTCGGAAAATTAAAGTATTATTTTCTTACAGAACAATTTGCCCTGGAAAAGACTATTCCTAGGGTGAACAGTCCCAGTAATGTTCCAGCTGTCACTCCTGTTACACCAGATGCTACATGCTGCAGACGATCCAATTCCTTTGCAAACCACACTACGCAAGCGCAGTAACAGCCCACCAGTACGCACATAACCTAAAAATATTATTATTATAAATGCCTGACAAGATGCTGCATTATTGAATTATTGTAAGCACCTACTTTACAGAAATAACTTTATATTATCTTAGTAAATACGAGTACATCTATTATATTAATTAATAATATACTTTTGAATTAGTTTTTAGTATGACAAGTAAATTATTTCTTTAACTTTATTCTTGATTTTAAGGTAGGTATTGCCTAATTTGTATATTATATTAAAAATATATATTATTATATTATATTGAAAAGCGATGGCTCACCTTCATAATTTTGCAGCACGCAATTTCATTGGTACTTTGCGGCATCCACGGTCTTATAAACTCTTCGAATAAAACACCCGCTATGGAATTTATCAATGAGGCGATGCATCTGTAATTAGTTTCTATAACTGTTACTTAATAATATTTTAAATTTATAAAACAAAATCAACCGTTAAATAACTCACCCCGTAGTTGCACTGAAAATAGATATTATGAATATTCCACATATACCGGGAAACATAGCTGACAAACTATTTAAGAATTGTGGTACTAGCTGAAAAAAGAAAAAAATATATCAGTTATAAATAAACTCTGAACACCTGGTTTTTGGTATATGGATATACAAACTTTAACTTAAAGAGTAAGAAAATATGAAACTTGCCTGCTCATGCTTTTTTATTTGACCACTCAACAATGGATCGCATTCATTAAACCATGCATACAAGGCAAGACCTAGGAAACAAGAGAGCAGTTTCATCAGAATCACTCCAGCACAAGATATCGTGAGACATAGCCTTGCTTTGCTGATAGTGGGAACAGCAAGGAGTTTCTGTAGCGTCGATTGGCTGAGAGCTATCTTCCAGAGCCAGTTGGTGCTTAAAGCCAGTGTGACTGCGAAAAATGACGTGTGATGAGCCAGTTCTGGATCTGGGCTGCAATCAGTGAGATTATAATTGGGGTTTGTTTTATTTCTAATTTAAATTGATAATGAGGTTATGACGAATAGGCCCGCCCTCTATTACATGGGACCCAATGTATATATTTAAGAAAATATATTTTTGTGATAAATTTAATTGGCATAATGTTTTTGGAAAACTCATAATGAATTGTACAAACTTTCTAAATTCCCAAACAATATGAAACTTACTCATATAAGACCAATCGACCTCCGCGACTGGCTCTCTCCCACATACTTTTGAAGCCTATTGGGAGCAGCGCCAGACCACTTGGCAGTGCAGTGCCAGCTAATGCCAGGAAAGATGTTAAGATGCCAATGCTGACAATGGCCCGTAATCCGCCAACAGCAATAAACGTTGCACATGAGACGCATATTACCGCTGTGATGCGTCCCGCCAGAGGATTCGTTACTGAAATTATAAGAGTTGGTGTAATTAATGGGCATTTACAAAGACATTACAAAGACTTACCGTGGTGCTTTACATCTGGCTTTTCCAGTTGTAAAAGTCTAAATAAGTAAGGTTAAAATACCTTTATTAGTTCATTATTTTCTCTCCCGCTTTGCTATGGAGGGAAGTGGAAAATATATTTCTAACTCCTCCCTATTCCTCTACTTGATTAACTTCGTTGCCGATTAAGACTAATTCGTGCTCCCAGAGACTCATCGAGCTTCACTGCTTGGTGTCATAAAATGCGTACCACTGTCGGTCCTGGCTTACAGGAGTTGCAGTGGTAGGTGTGAGGGCGGGATAGTCTCGTAGACTTACCATATCACTATACCCGCACTGTATATACTGCCCACTACTGAGCACAGACTTTCTCTACTACTGAGAGGGGTTAAGCCTTAGTTCCATTCCAAACTAGACGGGCCATTTATATAGACTTGATATTTCAGAATGACGAGGTGAGTTCAGTATCTTTGAGCTTTGGGTAGTGTTATTAGTGTTTGTTTGTTGGGAGATTTACACAATTACTCATTCAGTTGTAAAACTGGTCACGATAATAATAATGAGATAACATGACTGTTATATAATGACAGATATTATTCAATGTACTTTCTCATGCAATAGACAAAATTTTTTTACTCGCAAAGTTATGTTGCTAAATCAAAATATCAATTATATTCTTTGATACAATAATATTAAAGATATTACGTAAATATTCAGGAATGGCGAAAATTAGAAAAACTATGAACACCAAGTAACAGTTTACAATACACACCTATAAAAGGACAATTTAAATAGGTAAGTATTGGTAAGTACCTGTGGGTAGAAAGTAGATACCAGCATCATAATGTACCTCTCTATATGGTTCCAGAATTCTAGGCTATGTAGTCTCTGCTATAAATAAAGCCTAATCTTAACGCAAAAGCCCACATATAATAAATTACTTTAATGTTGACAATTAATTCCACGGGCCATTAGGAACTATTAGAGCAAACTTGCAGTATGTTAGGTATATGGGAGAGATAAAATGAACTGCAGCAAGATACCGCATAGATATTTGGTAACAGTTTAATTTACCACAGCAATTAACACAAAAAAATAATCTATATTCTAAAATGTTACTGTAAATACGATTAAGTCGCAAAATGTTTTCCGTTTCTTAATAATTTACCAGAGCAGCAATTCGTTAAAATACCCGCCATTCATGTTTCATGATTGAATTCAAGGCGATACATCACGATAGTTATTATCATAATATGAACATAAAAAATATATCAAGTAATCAATATATTATAAATTACAACTATGCATTGTAAGAACACCAACGTATTTGTGTACCTACATATTATTGTGTTGTCGTCTTTCAATTGTTTGATTAACTTTATGACGTTGGATGCCGCAAACATAATTACAGTATTGGTGCAAACATGAAATTTTCCTATTCAAACTTATTTTATCATGAATAAAATAATTACTCACCCAACCTAAAAGCCATAAGTGGCACATATGGCACTATCGGTAGTAACATAAGCTTGCTCACAACAAATAGGACAGCCGCTATCGTCCGAGTATGAGTTGAAAATCTTATTTCGAGGTATTCAAAACTTGACGATAATTGTAGTTTGTGGAACACTGAAACCCAAAACATTGAGATAAAGTATTTACTAGGAACCGATGGCTTGATTTTCGCTCTTGGTGAATTTAATAATTTTCTACAGATAAGTTCAATCGGTTGAATGAAGATGTTTCGAAATCTTTGGAGAATAATTCATGTTTATTTCCCATGGGAGCAAATTGATGAAAAGTAGTCTATGTGTTAATCCATGGCATAATCTACCTGTGTGCAAAATCTGTTCAGTAGTTTCTGCATTTACTTCTTACAAACATTGAAACATCCAAATATTTTCACAAACTTTCGCATTTATAATATTATAGTAGGAAGTAAGATTTTAAGAAAGAAGAGTATAATTACCCCAGTAGTATTACCCCATATACTCGGGCAACATAAACCTATGAACTTATTGATGATCAATGACAAAACAAGTATATTTACTACTGAAATAGATAAGAAAGGAGATATAAACAGAGAATATACCAATCAAATAAAAAAAAATCTAAATGTAATTACCAGGTAAATAAATGACGGCGGTTAGTATGGTGACCACGATAAGTGACAGAGCCGATGCCCAGTATTGAGTGCCTCTCAGGTATATCTCTACGGGCACGCCGAGCAATGTAATGCTCGTCAAGTGGCTGCGAATGTAAACAGAAAGATTTCATATTGGAGACGAGTAAACTGCGCAAGGTTTTAATGATGAATTTAGAAGACCGTTAGCCATGTTTTGAAATTCTAATAAAATCAGATCTAGTCTATAGATACGTGAAATATGTTTGTGGTTCTTGGCTATAATTTTTTCAAGTAATTGAATTTATTTATGATAATATAAGCGGGGATATAATTGAAATGAAACTCATGTACAGAGTATTCAATCTGGAAGTTTGTCGATTGGACCACCTTTGTAGTTCACTTGAATGCCTGAATTATGTTATGATATGCATTTTTTATCGTGTAACTTAAGGCTTATTCATCTGGATTATATCAGCTTTTGTAGAGCATGACTTCTCTAGGAAGATGCTGTACGTTTTGCCTTTGTTAGAGATAATTTGTGATAACTATGTTTGGCGTGGAAACGTATTTGCTTTCCAACGCAAATGACAAGCAAAGATGTTATAGATAGTGAACAAACTGTATATGCTAACAAATTTTAATGACACATTCAATTGAAACATGACTGTTTATTGAATAATCTTATTTATATAGAAGTGATGGAATTTGTTTAAGGTAAATCGCTGACGACGAGCATGGAAAATAGGACACAATAGTTTTTCTAGATGCGTCTAGTAATCTAGTTGAGATTTCTGGATATAAATTTTGTAGTATGTTAAGCGCTGTCTTAAATATACTAAGTTGGCGTTTAAAAGGAGCTGAATTAGACAAATGTTAAACGCTAAGCTGTTTATAGTGATAGCCTTGGAGACTGGCTGAAGAAACGAGACATATTCCACTTCGTGTACCTACATTCATGACCAAGTTATGAAATTAATAAAATAATACCTATCAGATTCCCCAGGTGCCCTAAAGCATGTCTTTAATGCTCTAAGTTAGGCAAATTGCCACACGAGAATATTGATAGAAAAAAGAAGAAATAATCACCTTATGCGAAGTTATTTTGATGAATGAATTTGTGTATTATACATAAATTATACATAAATGGTCTTTACAAAATTAGTGTCGAAATATTGATACAATATTCACTTACCTCGCAATTAAAGCCAAAGATATAGAAATAACGGACATATTTTTCCCGCCAAACAAAAATCCAGCCACAGTATTATACTTTCTATTAACCACATTGTAATACAGTATTATTCCGATGATCAATCCCAATATGATACCGAATAGACAATATTCAGCGACATTAAAATATATCGGAGGCATATGAATACCAGCGTTCCTCATTTTCGAAATAAAATAAAATTAATTCGCACTAGCGTGTCGTCTGTACGACTGCAAACAACGCTATCAGCGCGTCTCTTCTAAGAGTAATACAAGATATAACATAGATAAAAGTGGATTTGTGTTTAATCTTTCGGCAAATAATGAGCAAAAGAGATTTTTAAATGCTCTTTGTTACCAAGAAAAATTGTTTTGTATTTGCTAAATTCATGAGATGTGTTTAAAATTGTTGAGGGTTACCGAAACGTGTGACAGATCGTACATATTTATGATGATGAATATGACGACAAATAATATCATAATGCTAAGGCAAATGATATCTAGGAATTTGTGCAATACAAAATAAACGGAATCAGGCTTAATTAAATGTACGTATGATTTATAGCCCTGCTATTTAATACACACTGACAGACAAATGTTTGGTAAAATATGCGTGTAACTTGTAAATTAATTCCTCAAACTTTTGCTTAAGTTACGTGGGAATATTTTTTACTAGTTGTGTATAGTGCCATCTGTTAATGATAGCTAGAACTAAATAATATGCCAAACAATTTCAACAATGAAACTTGGTAAAAAGGTACCGTAGTATTTAATTTCTTTATTATTTTGTAGATGGCGCTGTGTCGACTTTCGTTTAAAATAATGATTTCCAGGGTTTGAAAATTTCTCTAACCGCTTTGTCTAACAGTTACCAGTTTGAAACCATAACTATTGATGTTTTAGCTGATATCAATAAACTAGCTTTCTTCGTCTTTCATCTCCGTCCACTAATGGCGGTGTGCTTAGCTGTAAAACGTGATGTTTTGAATTCTATTCCCAAATAAAATCAATTTGTGTGTGCTTTTTGATTTGAAAACATTGCATTTGAAAGCGGTGTTGCTTCTGCTATATGTTACCAATAGATTCGCCGACTTTTTTCTTTGCCACACCATCAGGCTTTGAAATAGTTTGCCGGCACGCGTGTTCCCTCCTTCTTATAATCCTGGGTCCTTCCCGTAATGTGAAGAGCAGCTCAGTAGGCCGGCATGATGTTATCGAATGGCATGAGATAGCCATCTGTTGCCATTTGATACTCTATGTGGACGGCATCACGCTTGCCATCAGATGGAGTGCAGTCACTACATCACGCGAGCATAAAAAAAAATTTAAGTCTTGTATTGCTCAGTAACTACACTGATATCAAGTTCTTTCCATTTGGAATACAACAGTTGGCACATTGCTTGCCGAGCCGAATCTTTTGTCATCTTATAAAAGTTCTACTATCGTACTTTCAAAGTCTTTTTTTGCATTCCATGACAATACAAGCTTTCCTCATCTTCTCCATGACTCACTTCATGGATTTCTTCCAACATCAAAGGCAGTTCAAAGTGTTCTGTAGTCAGAGTGGTCTGAAAAATAAATGAAAGTATTGTTTATTAGGTATATTGTAATTTGCTGTTAATACAGACTTGACACCCAAATATTGGTGTGATAGTGACAACTGTTAAATATATTCTGAGACAACACACACGCATATATACTTACACTCACGTCTTTCATCCTAGAAGGGGTAGGCAGAGGCACAACTGGTGCATCCACTTTTCCCCGTGCATATTCCGTCCCATGATGTGATAGGGGCCGAACCTATCGCCATATCGGGCACAAATACTAAACTCCAGGCTGAACTGAATTTTAAACCCACTATCATTTTGCCCGATCCGGGGATCGAACCTGAGATGTCAGCATTGCAGTCGTACAACAACGCCACCGAGGCAGTCAGTAATATTCTTATAAATACCACTAAAACCGGTGGTAGGTCTCTCATATATAAGAGTCCGTCTGGGTGGGTACCACAGCAATGTCTATTTCTACCAAGCAGCAGTATGCATGCACTGTTGTGTTTCGGTTTGAAGGACATTGTAGCCAGTGTAACTATAGGACTTAATGAGACTTAACATATTGTCTCAGGATCACGAGCGCAGTGGAATGCCACACAGTACTTTGTAACTCAAGGCGCTGGATGGTGTTGCTACTGTTTATGGGCGGTCGTATCGCTTACCATCAGGCGAACGGCATGCTCGTCTCGTCATTCAATGCCATAAAAATTGTCCTGTACGTAAACGAGGGAATGAGCTAAATTATTATGGATGGCGGGTCGTCCTCTACATTTAAATATTACCCACTCACCCAGGTCCCCTGCCGAACAGAGTAAGTACAGGTTACGTAGTTTTACGGCTATCACGGGATTACTTTGAAAGGTGATTTTGTATCCAGAATATATTACAAAAAGGTGTTACGAACAGTTATTGCGATATATGTGCTGAAAAAAAAGTCCATATAAAATTTCATTAACTTAACAAATTACTTGAGTTAAAGCTACTGTCAACAAATCAATTGATTAATTAACCAGTTAAGAGAACGTGACTGTAATTTTTGTGTCGGCTGTCTAGTGCAACAGATGCCAGCATCAGCGCGGTGTCTAGAAACAAAATTATAATAATATACCTTTTATAATAATTCACAAGGTAGGTACTATATACCACTGAGATTTTAAAGTAGGTCCTAGTCATTTATTCATTATTGTTTTTATGTTTTCCGTTTTCGACTATACAGGTGCGAAGACAGTAATTTTATCTGCATAATTAGTTCTTTGTGAAAGCATTCGTTGACAGCTTACAGGTTATGAAATGATGAGAGATATAACGATGAAAACTGACACTATATCCTGATAAACCCAGAACCATAAACACGTACAATGTCCATACCTTAAAAGATACAAAACCGTTACATTCCGTTCAAATCAGCGATAGTCCGATAAATTCCTACACATTCGAATACACAAATCATCTAATACAAAATATCGCAAATATTTCTCGTCCAGAACATTAGGTGACACGGGGCCTCCCGAACAAACGGAAGTTTTGGGCGGGCGAGGAGCGAGGGGGTGCACTGAGAAAATACAAGACAAGGACATAAATACACATCTGCATGCGCCAGAACAGCGCGGAGATAAAGAAAAATTAAATTATATTTCCCAATGGTGTCAGCCAGTTATTAAGTGGCCAGACGCCATTTTGAATTATTATATTTTTTTATTCGTTTTCCCCAGGTTTCCCTTTTGTACGAGGAATTCCTTTTATTTGGAATAGTTGTAGGACCGGATTGCAAATGGATTCAGTAGGAACGTGTTATAAATCAATGAGAGTATTTTTTCACGACGTATGTGAGATCATTAAATAAATAAAGGTTTATATTTTTCGTGGTCCCTTTCTACCTCATTTATGGCGGCAAATATTTTCACGGTTCAATAGATTTTGAAGAATAATTAATCAATCTTTAAAAGATGCTTGATATTGTGTTCGACTCTAGATTAAACTGGGGTTCCGCAAAACGCGGCAGACGGTAACGGCAAACGGCAGCAGCACGCGGCAGGACGTCACTTGCCGCGCGTCATTTGCCGTCGTGTGCGGAATCGGTCTCATACAATTTAATACTAGATAGTAGTGACGTCTGCCGTCTGCCGCGTTTTGCGGAATCACAGCTTAATAATTACAGAAACACGCTAGATGCAGGCCGCTTTTGACAGGTCCGTCTGGAAATCTTTAAGGGAGGCCTATGTTCAGCAGTGGACGTCATGTGGGTGATGATGAATGATGATGAATAATAACTACAAACTAAATATCTCTAATTTACTAAAAACCTGTAATTGTAACTGCAATTGGAGATATAAGTAACATTAAAAGGTATGACAATTGCTGACAATTAAATACAATTTTATTTATTTCGGCTACAAGATTCGGGTTTTCTAAAAACCATTTGAAAAAATAATATAATCCCAGAATATATTTTAGAACAGTTCATAGAGTTTAGTATATTATCCACTAAACAATTAGAGTTTAGTATATTATCCACTAAACAATTCAAAACCTTCATGCATTGCAATTACAATAAGAAAGCACATTTATCGCGAGTGAACAAGTATAAACTGAGATAAAAGTGGATACTTTTTAGTCTTTTGCATTTTTTCCGCGGTCCAGCTGGTTTCGAGCGGGAAAATTGTGAAAGAAACAGGAAAAGGGAGGGTGAACAAAAGCCTCTCATCCGTGCCTCCGCGTGATTGCACTCCGCAGGAATGGTCTTCTATTTACTGCTGTTACATTAAATCCAATTTAAATGGAAAATCCTTTGAAATAAATGTGAAAGTAGCACTTTTGTTTTCAGTCACATTTAATGTGGTTTTTATTTAAATAATTTGTAATAAATTGATTCTATAAAATTTAGATACATCGATATTAATTTTTTCTTAATCGACACTTATGAAAATTCTTATGAAATATCTTATTCAGTGCATAAACTACGATTTGTCATTACTGTTTTAAATGCTATACACGAAACATTTTGTTGAATTATCTGTCGACATTGTATTGTTCCATATTATAGCGTTTGATGTATATCAGTGACATCATATCGATCAAAATAACACGTGACCATCTCAACTTATCATTATGTCCTGTTGTCTTCTTCTCTCGGTATTTAGTCATAGCATAAAGTAACTGTATCGAACTTACTACGTAAAATTGCAATATCCATAACGAATAACAGCATAAACTGCTAAAGCCATCAATAAGGGGCAAGGAAACATCATTATAATCATGGAAAAAATCTTAAGGGCCATGTGAAGGGGCGATCCACCCAAGGAATGACAGTTTAATCAAACATTAAGGGTTGAAGCTTAAAATAATCTCGCTAGGAGTTACAGTGGGCCCTCGGGCGTATGATAAACCGGCGATAACCGGATATGGGAACGAATGAATTGGATGCTCGAAGCGACGTTTTTTCGTGTATCTGTAGTTTTTTGGACGTCAATTTGTTTTCATTCGATATTATGAATGTTTATTAACTACGTAAGTAGTTATAAAAAGTTAAGTATCTAGTTTTTAGCTACTGGTCATTTGAGGTAAGAAAAATATAAACAGTAATCAATTTAAAAACAAGATTTAATTTTATGTGTAAACGAGGCGAAGTTAAAATAATTGTACACAATGCAGTTTCTTAAACTTCGCTATATTACCAGAAATTTCTCACCATCATACGTACTAGACAGAATTCTTATTATCGCATGCGATATGAATCCGAAAGCGCCTAGAATACGCCGTTTACGCAGTCATTTAACGGGGACACGTTATCGAGGGATATGCTTTCTTTGGTTTAACATTACGTTATTCCGGCGAGGGTGTCATTAACATAAATTTTACGCTTCTCTTAGATAAGCTTGGACTGCTGCCCGGCCCTTATATTAGAACGTATCCTTAGGCCGAATTTACGGGATATTATTACGTACATTACGAGAAAGTAGCTCTATATTACAATGTGTCGCTTATCTTCTAGGTGGATTTGTAGGTCAAAGTAGGTACTATAAGTAAGCTTGGTTTTCATTTAATAAAATATAGAACTTTCATATGTTTTGACACAGTTTTTAAAATATTGATTTATTTATATAGAAAAATTGGAAAATTAGGAAGAAATTTGGAAGGAATGTGATGATTAATATATAGGGATAAATACTACGGTAACCGACGAATATGATACAGGTCAACATTTTTGTAGCAGCCATCTAAACAATAAAGACTTAAAACAGAAAGGCAGAAAGAAACTAGGAGCAAATTTTTTCAACAAGAATTGTCAACGCATTTTTCTGTTTTTATCAATACAATTATTACCCTATAAGTAATAAGATATGCACAGTAAAACGCAAGTAATCACATATTCATCCTCTTGATCTTGGATCCGCCAAATCGCTAAACCGCCAAATTGTGGCCTATTTTTCTTCTCACTATATTTCCATATAAGAAAAGAATATCAATAATATTCATTCTGCATGTCTCGCTTGAATTAGGAATCCTAATACCTCGTCTCCCACGCGCCTTCAAAAGTCGGGCGCGAATAGAAAAATGGCCACAGGCACACGACACTCGAATATATTACGTAATCGCACGATAGTAAAATGATGTATAGTAAATGTTAGAACAGCATTGCAATATAAGAAAAGAAACAGGATCCTTCATGGTATCTATAAAGATTCTATAAGACAAGCTGCAACTTCTACTGCTGGGAGGTCTCTCATATGTATGAGCCTATTTGGGTGGGTACCAACGTAATGTTTATTTCTACCGCCAAGAAGCAGTGTGCATGCACTGTTGTGTTTCGGTTTGAAGGACATTGTTGCTAGTGTATCTTATGTCTCAGGATGACGAGCGCAGTGGAATGCCACACAGTACTTTGTAACTCAAGGTGCTGGATGGTATTTCTACTGTTTATGGGTGGTCGTATTGCTTACCATCAGACGAACGGCATCTCGTCTCGTAATTCCATGCAACAACAAAAAATGTTTTAAAAGAAAAGAAAGATGTTGAGCGTGTCAAGACTTACTTGTTTAGTTGTGGGATTGGACTTTGGTTTCTAGTTCAGCAAATTATAGATTGGTCACTTTTGTCTCGAATATAAATTACGTAAGTTGCCATGGAATTTATGCTCAATATGTCTAATGGCGCTGGCTTAACTGGGAGTGGAACGTACTGCCGAGACGAATGTCCGCAGGTTCAATACAAGGGCACGCACCTCGGACTTTTAGAAAAAGTGATAGGTGTATTATTTATGAATTACCACTCGCTTTAACGGTGAAAGCAAAACATCGTGAGGAAACCTTTATACCTGAGAAGTTCTCTATAAGAATTTCGAAGGTATGTGAAGTCTGCCAACCTGCACTATCCGAGCGTGGTGAACTAAGGCCTAAACCCTAAGGCAAAGGAGGCCGGAGGCATTATACCGGGTGGAAGGGAAACGCTCTCGGAAACGAATACAGGTGATAGTATTGGTGATTCCTGACGTGATGGCACTAAAAAAATCGCGATCGCATTGTTATAATTTTAGTAGGATTTTCTCAAATTTCTGTACAGCTTCATGTATGGATAGATAAATCAAACTATAATTCTGAAAAACATAGTAATAAAGGTCAATATTTCAAAATAATCGTAATGAAACACGTACATCAGCTGACGGGCTAACGGCCGCGGGCCGGTGCCGGCGCAGCGCGGCGGCCGCCCAATGTTTTGTACGCTTTACATTGCGCGCGCATGAATTACGGAAATACTAAAATCGTAAGTATTATCGCTTAGCTTTGCAAATGAATATAGTTTTTCGTTAATGTTATGGTTCTTCTCTCTTACCGTTCCGGTATAGAGAGCGTTTCCCTTCCACCCGGTATAATACAGGGCTCGTATGGTGATATGGTGGAAGTCTAATGACCGTAGGTTTGCTATATCACATGACCCTTACCACATCTTAAAACTGTATTATAGTAGCCTTAAACGAATATTGTTTGAAAAAATTACAGATATCAGTCATCATGGACACAGGTGCGTGCGTTGCACATAGCTGCCCTTCTGAATCCCAATTCACCATCCCTAGTTTGTATGTGAAGTGTGGTATAGGATAAATGTGTTGGTTTTGCGACGCCTCCACCGAACTCTGATAAATAGCACTCCCTAATATTTTGTTCTGAAAATCGCTAAATAAATTGAATTGGGAACGGTGCGTAGTGTTAAGTTTCAATAGGTTTATGAGTGGTGGACGTGCGTGTATTCGAAAGTGGCATGGGTGTATATAAGGGGAGAGAGGTTAGCTCCCCCCCTTTGCATACAACAAAAATAATCCGGAGCACAAAACATGTACCTACCTACACATTAATGCCTATGTGCACTTCTAACAAACATCCAAACATTTTCATGGGGGGGTATACTGGGATCCATCCGAGGCGGTACATTTAGATATCCTCGGACCTCCCCTATGTGAAAGCTATAGCCCGTGGAAAGTGGATATCAATGTATTGAGGATTTCGTTAGTTATTAATTTGGTAAGTGGTTCAATCTAATGGCATACTGGAGATCCACATTTTGATTCTAAGTTCGGTCATTTTTGTACTATTCTGAAAAACAATTTATCCGAAACTGGATTCCCATTGAGGATTCATGTCAGACAGGGAGACGCCTCGCTATTTCCCGATTGATAAATTACCTTAATACATCAGTAATAACACTCAAATTAGCATGCAAGATGTCGCTACAGTTCCTTGAATATAAGAGTGTACATGAAATAGAACAAAGAAACATTCGACACACTTGCGTATGAAACAATAGTAAATACATAGTTACCCGCTCCACCTTTTAGTGTCAAAATGTGAGAAGAATATGGGTAAACAAATCCTCCAATTTCCATCACATTTATTCGAGGCAACGTCGTGACGTCACCACCCTCCCCCGCGACCTGATAGAATGGAACGTGTAATTTCTTTTGTGGGTGCTACGGTTCAAGTGGTAAATATTAAAATCTAGCTTTTGCCTGCGGCTTCGCCCGCGTTAAAAAAATTTTCCGCGATAAAAGTCCCGCTTTATATTTTCCCTGGATAAAAAGCGTATGTGTTAAACCAGGTCATGATCTACCCGTGTGCCAAATTTCATCGAAATCCGATCAGTAGTTTTTGCATGAAAGAGGAACCATAAATTCTTACAAACTTTCGCGTTTATAATATTAGTAGGATATCCATATTGTTTTTCAATCGTTTCGGGTTCGTGATTTTTGATTGACTTTTAAAAGCTCAGAAATTCTTTATTTAAGTTTTTCGTAAAAATGTTGTGATTAGTTTAATCTTATTCTGTCCCCGGGAAGGTTCAAACGTACGAGATTATTGCATTATCATGTCATATTGCTGAGCTCAAATCTCACATTTATAAGATAGGGTTTATATTAGTAAGATCTGTCCATAAAAAAATCGAATTATTATTAAACTCTGAGTCTTCAGTTATAATAACTGATTTTCCGCATCCACGGTAGCATAGTGTGAACATACACACCCTATTGGCTGCGACACGTTGTAGTGATAGAAAATTTTTGTCAACACTACACAGGGTTGCGTGAGCCAATTTCCCAATAATGTCATTAAAGCATCTACTTCGACATTGATATGGCTAGAGATGAAAATGTAAATGGAGCTTTGGCACGTCAAGGCTGGTTTGTGGATGTTGATTTTTATTTTAGATGGATTGTTAATGCTTGTTCCAAATTGAATCTTTTCGCGTATGGCTAGACTGCCTTTGTGGCGTAGTCATATTATGTAGACAGTACGACTACCGCTCTTTGGTCACTGGTTCGAATGCCTGGTTGGGGAAAGTGATATTGGGTTTTTCTATTCACAATCAGCTTGGAGCCTGGAATTCGTGTCCGATATGGCGATGGGCTCACTCCCCTATAAATCATAGAATGAAACACACAAGGAGAAAAGTGGGTGCCATGGTTACCCCTGCCTATCCCTTGAGAGATGAAGGCGTGATTTGTTTTGTTTAAATAACTAGGTTGTACTCCATTGTGTTTACTGATCAAAACCACGTCAAACTTTCTACGACCCTGTATTTTAGACTGAGTTTAACTATTTATGAATCTAAATCGTTGCTGCTATGGATTAAACTTGAATATCTATATGGATTAGACGGACCTCATAAGGTACCTAAATTAAGTCCTTGAATGTATTCTATCTCATTTCGGTCCCTACTTCGGAATCAATTTTCAGCTTGCGCCCCTCTTATTTTGTAAAGATTGAAAGTGGTTACGCTCTATACAGTAGTATCGTATAGTTCATGGTTCATCCGAGAGCTAAACATTAATATCTAATAAATACCTTATTTTCAACTTAAAAACGAGTGTCATCCGTATACTTGGTAACAGTTTTCGGCGGATTCTTAACCAAGAAACCGCTATTTAGTCGCGGCTTTTCAAATATGAAACGTCATAAGTTTCTGTCTACAATAAAGTTTGCTATAAATTCTATTATCAATATGGTATCTAGAATTATAAAAACTTTATAATTTCTTGTATAAATGACGGTCAAATAGTTAATAACTATGTATCAGGCAAAAAATTCAAGATTTTCACGTGAAAGTCAACCTGAATCCAAAAGCATTTGGCACCTTTCCTTCCTAATCTCTTTACCAATTTCACTAACCACAGCTTGCATTGCGCACAAAATTAAACTCAATAATCATTTATTATATTTATTATAAAATATACGTATTCCTAGCAAACGATATTTCAAAAGCATTACATTTTGTTTAGACAGTGTCACATTCGTTTTACATTCCGGACTCGTGTCCAATATCCTGGTCGTCGATATTTATTTAACATATCATATCAGTATTAGCTTGATATATAGGCGCTGATCCTTCGACTGGGCACGGGCTGGGCAGCGTGATTTATGCTTACATTATCGCCATGCAAAGAAATGAGAAGACGTGACTCATTCTAACTATTTCATGTTCAATATTGAATTTCTATTATTTCGTTGGTGTATTTTGATGGAATTGGTTCAAGTTATTGGAGTTAATTAGCTATAAAAGAAGGGGTGGGGGGATTTGCAAGCTCAGCAATATCGTCATTTAAAGACCTACTTTTTGCCAATATAGTATCAAATATAATGCGTCGTATCAGTATACAACAATTTTCGATTCGACAACTGTGTCGAATCAAAAATTGATAATTTTTCAATGAAAAATCAATATTATTCAACGCATTAACTATCGTCATCATGTATAATTAAAAACGTCGAAACGCCTTACAAAACATAGATAGCCTACCTCGTAACCTGTGAGTGTCCAAAAACTATCAAGACCCAAAATAGACGCACGCACACATCGCGCGACGAATTTTCTAATCGCGTCCGCGCGGAATGGGAAAACATCATATTTCACCGGGACCCCGCGGGTAGGGGGCGGTGGGAGGGCATAGGGGGGAGGAGATGAGTTTTTTACGCATTATTGCTACACACGGCACAAAATTGTTCACATATACGCCGTTAATAAATTTTGATTTCGATTATTTGTGACGGGCTTCGTTTAGGCTTGATTAGTTGTATTGGGAGGAAATTGTATTGCAAATCAATTCAACGATGAATTAGTATGAAATCTTATTGCTTCTTGTCTTTGTTTAATATTATATTTGAATAAATTGGATGATAACCTAGTTGGAAATGGAACGTTGTGCCGATACAATGTCCGGAGGTTCAAAACCCAAAGGCATACACCTCTAAATTTTCGAAGTTACGTGTGTATTGTAAATCAATTATCGTTCGCTTTACGGTGAAGGAAAACATCGCGAGGAAACCTACATACCTGAGAATTCTCCATAAGAATTTCGAGGGTATGTGAAGTCTACCAATCCGCACTAGGCTAGCGTGGTGGACTAAGGCCTAACCCCTCTCAGTAGTAGGGTAGGCCCGTGCTCAGCAGTGGGCCGTATATAATATAGGGCTGATTGCATTGTATTGCATTGCATATTTCCATAGGCTATAATGTAAGAATGTTCATCAGTAAAAGCGTCTTATAGATATGGACATGTTTATGAAAATAGCCTGGTAAAATGCTAAATGTGTTTTGTAACGAGTGACGTATCGCACCGTTAAATACCTTTCTACAGCAATCAAGAATGTTCATAGTTGTAAAAGTTCCATTCTAGAAACCAGTACCTACATAGTTGACGTGGTAAATGTTAACAAACAAATTGGAAATAGTCCGCGAGATAGCTGCGTTTCTAATACTCAACTTCATTTCAGAGGCACGAGCCACTGATCGAACGAAAACATTGTTGCGAGTCTTTACTAAAAGGAATTAGAGGTTCTGGAAACGGCTGGGTAGGTTTTATTGATGGGCGTAGTGATCGCCTTGTCGGTCTGCGTCTGGGCCATGTTTCTAGGTTCGACTCTCAGGTCGAGCATTATAAATTAGTGTGTTTTCGATCTGAATATACACACCTATGTTTTTTGGGAATTGGTAAGCAATATGTCACTGGAATTGGTAAACAGGATCGCTTTCTATCACATGATAGGATGGTTGTAAGCTCGATGAAAAATTCAGAGACGACATAGTAGGTACCTATATATAAAGGCAATATAGCCTTTTTATTTGTCAAAAGGATATTGACTTTGGACCTCAATCTTTGATGAGATTAAAATAAGATCACCAAATAAGACGTGTACCTACTCTGGTTCGCTAAAATTGCATCTAAAACAATATGTATTATATTAGTGATAACATTATACCTGTATCTTATATTGTATCATTATCTCTTTTTATACCTGTGTTATTTATTACCGGAAACTGCACTGGATTTTGTAACACATTCTTTTGTTATTTACATTTAATATTTTCTGTTTGTTTCCCAAATATCACATAAATAAATAAATTAGTGAATTAAATTTAGAGAATGAAAATAACAATACATGCAAGACACATCTAGCATACCTAACTATGAAGAACCTAACATGCAGACTGGAAGGTGTGTTTTTATTAATAAAGCGCTTATGCTTGCGCTTCCGCATGTGAAAGCTTTCCGTGTATCGTTTAAAATGTGACGTTAGGTGCAAGCTTCTTTTGCAAATGACTACAATCGAGGAATTCTTAGTGTGGAAGTTTGTTCATTTTTAAAAATACATTCTATACAGCTAGGTATATAAGTATATTCTACTTATAATAAATATTATATGTAATTGCCTGCATCGGTTTAGTTGTATTGCGTGCGAGGTACGATAGACCTCAAAGGATCTGGGTTCATATCCCTGGGCGGAAACCGATATTGGGCTTTTCCTTATAAGCCTGGATTCTAGAATTTGTGCCTGATATGGCGAAAAGTGGGTTCCCTGGTTGCGGAGAAGCGTCAATGATATCTTAGACTTTTTGGGTATGGTTGCCTAGCTTGCGCTTGGTATGTTTTTATTCATACGATGAGAATAGGATATTATATAATTATTGGAGTATTTTCACAAGTTATAGACTCAGGGCTGATACTGAGCAGACAACTCTAATATCACTGCCCGACCCGGGGATCGAACCCAAGACCTCAGCAATACAGTCGTACCGAAATACAACTCGCCACCGAGGTAGTCATCAGTCAGTGAATAGCATCACTAATGAACATGCAATGCAAATGCAATCAGGCCTGTATTATATATTGCCCACTGCTGAGCACGGGCCTCCTCTATTACTGAGCGGGTTCAGGCCTTAGTCCACCACGCTGGCCTAATGCGGGTTGGCAGACTTCACATACCCTTGAAATTCTTATAGAATTTTCAGGTATGTAGGTTTCCTCATGATGTTTTCCTTCACCGTTAAAGCGAACGATAATTGATAAACAATACACACATAACTTCGAAAAGTCAGAGGTGTGTGCCTTGGGCTTGAACCTCCAGACAATGTCTCGGTAGACCGTTCCATTCCCAACTAGGCTATCGTCGCTACCTAACTAATGAACACAATACTCATTAATATTTATTTTAACATAGATTAGTGTGTGACTATTACAGGGTTCTATGTTAATTTTAATGACGTCAGGAAAATTATGTCTAGAATTTTCATGTTCGCAAAAATTAATTAAGACAATAAATTCAGTGTTCCTCCTTTTTTACCTTCCAGGATAATTGGAAATACTTACTATAAAAGATTTAGATACATGTGATATATAATACAACTCAATCCGTGCAAAGACATAACATAGAATATTGTAAAAGTGAGCCCGTTTTGTCAGCGAACGGTGAAATCGGCCCTTATAATCATAATGTAAATGAGAGCCACACATCACGTGTTATGGTTAACGCTAATTCCTCTGTTAACAAGCGTAATACAGATGAGAAGCCGATGTTCAAACATCTACTTTGTCATTAGTCGGTACATGGATCTACGAATGTTTGGATGTGGTTATTGATAGGGTATTTGAAATGAAAAACAATTAACTATGTAAAATATTATATACTAGCGGCCCGCCCTGGCTTAGCACAGGTAGCAAAGCATAATACTGTATACCTACATTTATTTTTCTGTCGTACAAAATATTATCAATTATTCCTCTTGAATCACAACGTCAATTGATGAAAAACGTATGAAAATCCGCTAAGCAGTGTTTGAGTTTATCGCGTCGAAGAGACAGAAGCGATAGGGGCCTTTGTTTTAAAATAAATAGAGATGTAGGGTCATATCCTTAAAAATAAAACAAACGCGAAAAAAAAATTCCGGCATAAAATTCCCGGTGTCTGTTTTCCGGGATAATAGTAGCCTATGTCCTCCTTTGAATCACAGACTATCTCCATACTTATTTTCATACGGTTCCACTGGCAGTAAACGATTTTCCGGGATTAAGGTCCCGGTTTATATTTTCCCGGGATATGAAGTAGCCTAGATTCTTCCCAGAGTTTTAAACTATCTCCCTGCCAAATTGCATCGCCATCGGTTCAGCGGTTTAGTCGTGGCGGCTCCACTCGCGGGAAAATAAAATCCGGGATATAATTCCCGGTTTATCTTTTTCCGGGATAAGAGTAATTATGTCCTCAACTGGATCTCGAAATATCTCTATACTTGTTTTCTTGCGGTTCCACTGACAGAAAACGATTATCCGGGATAAAAGTCCCGGTTTATATTTTCCCGGAATAAAAAGTATCCTATATCCGTCTCCTGGTTCTAAGGTACCTCTCCACCAATTTTCAGCTAAATCCGTTCAGCCGTTCTTGAGTTATAAGTGGTGTAACTAACACCACTTTCTTTTATATATATATAGATTTATGATATAAGTAAATGATAAAGCTGTCTTAGCTGTATATAGACCGCTTATTTTATAATAAAAAGTACAATAAGTAAAATAGGTATTTGCATGATAAAATAACATTAGTTTAGAAGAGTGATCAAATCTGTGTAAGTATGTGAGTATGCGATTTAATGATTAATAATCTCTGACGCCCCTAAACATGGCAAATAATAAAGCCATCATCGATGCCTGCTTTTTAGGTAGGAACAGTAAATTTTCTAGAAGATAAAATAGCCGGCAAACATGTTTTTAAATCGTACGAACGGTCATAATTAAAAGAGATTGGAACGCAAATCTTTTTTAGTTTTCTTCTTTTACCTTTTCCTGGATGACTTATAAAGTATTTTAGTTCTTTCATTTTTTATACTTATTCTATACGTTTTTCTGGTTCAGCTCTTGTAATGTGATTTACTTAATAAAATATCGTAATGTTTAATTGCCACGTCATTTAGTAAATATCAATAATAACTAATCCCCTTAAAATAAAATCAACGAAACCACATCCACTATTCGACACTCAATGGCGTATAAGGGGGTGTCCAGTGGCCGGCGACGTTGATGTATCATGTCGGATCAGCGGGCGGGTGGACGCGTCTGTCCACCGCCTAATCTCCATACATTATACCGGGTATTGTTCAAATAAATGGTACTTGAGACTTAAGTTTTGACAGCGGCCATGGGAATAGGCTTTATGTCGGAAGTGTTTTTGGTGTTGCTGTATTTATGATGTGGGCTATTTAAGTACGGAAATAACACGTTATTTCGTCTCGATATATAATTTAAAAACATGAATGTTGTAAGGTGGTGTTAGAATGTACTTACGAGATATTTTTCTTAATAAATGGACATACATGAATAAACATTTATGATGCAGAGGTTTTATTCTTGTATTAAGTTTTCGTTACGGTTATTGAATCGTTACCTAAAGGCTTTATAAAATAAAAGTAGATAACAATTATTTTGTCTTTCTGTAAAATCATCAGTCCTAAATCAATATGAAGAATTTACTCTCCTTGCCTACTATTCAATTTTCACACACAGGGAAAATGGTATTGGTACAAGAACATTTTGATCAGTCTAAACTTTTATTCATCTATAAATTAGGACAAAATATTTCAATATTCTTTTGCAGTTGAACCATATAAAGTACGCACAAATCATTTTCCCATTTTGTAATAATTAATGCATTCCCAATACCCAAGGAATTGGAAGCCAAATTACTTAAACTACAAATAGTAGGTCAGCTCGAACAATGGTAGTGAGACACAAATAACAAGCGACAGCGGGCGGGGAAGGAGGCAACGTATGGAGATTAATTTGCACCACTCGACGTTGCCTCCACTGACCGGCCCGGGCCCAGCCTCCCTCGACAGCTTAGCGTGGATACTCTTTTTAAAAACTAGACGAGCAAGTCATTAAAATTCGCGCAATTTCAAGTGAGTTTTTAGTCTACTTTTTTCTAACAATATTTTTTTTTTATTGGTTCACAAATCGGACATTACAATAACGCTTAATATATTCTAATACGAGATATATAACAATGTTTTACATAAAGTTTTGTATGTCCTAAAATAGTGAACACAGCATGCATATTAAAATACTAAAAACTTATATAATATAAAGGTATTAAAAATAATGAGATAGCTAATACTCGAAATCTAAATAACAACAAAAAAAGAAAAAGCTAAATACAAATGAAGTCTTTGTGATTACCCTTGACTAAACAATATCGCTAAGAGCTACTTTAATTTTAGCCTTAGTAGAGGACAATGAGGATGCAAAAATGTCAAATTGATGCCTAATGCCGTTGTAGCCTGAAAAATTGCGGCTTAGTGGGGAATGCTGCCCAATATTATTTTTATAATAATATGTAGTGGCTGCACCTTGTCTGATTGTAAGCGCTCCGAACTCTACATTATAAAACACTGCGTGGTGCTGCATTGCGCACGTCATCCTGAAAATTAAATACTAAAACCGGGTTTTTCATCTGTAGTTATCTTTTTGTCAGGGTCTTATTAAGCTGGACGCGCTCGCGCTCGCTTCGAGTGCTCCAGGTGCCTGACAAAATCTATACTAATATTATAAAGCTGAAGAGTTTGTTTGTTTGTTTGAACACGCTAATCTCAGGAACTACTGAACCGATTTTGAAAATTCTTTCACTAATAGGAAGCTCCATAGTTCCTGAGTGGTATAGGCTACTTTTTATCCCGGGAAAATATTTTTGTCCCGGAAAAACTTTTTCACGCGGGCGGAGCCGCGAGCACTACTAGTGATAACTAAAGTTGAAAAAATGGGGCCAGTCCAATGTATAGTAACTACTTAATTGTTGTATTGTATTAGCCTATAATGTCCCAATGTCGGGCAAAGGCCTCCCCAAGATCCTTCCATGAATCGCGATGCTGCACTACAGTGAACCGATTACTGTTAAATGAATCCAGTTCATCCCGCCATCTCTTCTTTGGTCTACCTCTACGCCTACGAGCAGTGTCAGGGCTCCACAAAGTGGTAATCCGGACCCAAATTTCATCAGGCATACGACTAATGTGGCCAGCCCAGTTCCACTTAGATAAGCTTAGCGGCTTTCTGAGCTACATCGGCAATTTAAGTTTTGGAACGCAAATCGGTGTTTCGAACGCGATCTGTTAACCTAACACCTAGAATACTGCGCTCCATTGCCCGTTGGCAAACCTTGAGCCTGGACTTTTGCTGTTTGGTGAGTGACCAGGTTTGAGCACCGTAAGTCATGATGGGATGGATGCAAGTATCCAGGAGCTTCCACTTGATGTACATTGGAAGATTATCTTTAAGCAACTCCTTCATGGACCAAAAACTACGCCAGGCCTTGTCTATACGTCGCTCTATTTCGCAGTCTCGTCACTTACGTTATGTGGCATAAGTCCGACAAAGTGTTGATCCAGTCTAGTCTCTACCTTAGTCGATAAAGTTGTGAACCGTGATATATTGTATGAAAGTCTGCGTCTGCCGAGCGTGGACAAGCAATTAAGCAAGCCGGTATAACTATTCCGACCGTCCGGTCGATATGTTTTTGGGCTTCTCTTTACTTACCCATCAGGAGCAGTGACGCGACCTAGCCGTGCCTTTAATAAAAAAAAAGTCTCTAATATTAATTGCAAGTCATGTCCACAATATTGTTTTGGTAGGTTAACAAACGAACAACCCATCCCTCGCTACCCTTGTAGTCGCCTTGCTAGGTATATAAGGTAAGGAACGGAGTAATTTACTACGACTGACATTATTTGAGCCATACTGCATTTAAATTTTAATATTCGATTTGGGAGATCAGGGGTCTTAGTTCTTGGTATTGTGATGCACAACCTTGTACAACTACGATGATAAGGGGTTTTGAGGGCTCAAAATTCTTAACTGACTTTAATAGTGCTTTAGTATTTTATCAATACCCATACAATATATTAATATATTATAAACATCAATCTACATTCAAGCATTCGACTGCCCCGGTGGCGTAGTTGTATTACAGTACGACTGCAAAGCTGAGGTATCGGGTTCGATCCCCGGGTCGGGCAAAGTGATATTGAGTTTTCCTATTCAGTATGAGCCCGGATTTTGTGCCCGATATGGTGATAGGCTCGCCCCCTATCACATCATGGGACGGAATAACGGCGAAAAGTGGGTGCACTAGTTGCGCCTCTGCCTAGCCCTTCGGGGATAACAGGCGTGCGTGCGTGCGTGCGTGCGTGCGTGCGTGCGTGCGTGTGTGTGTGTGTGTGTGTGTAGATTCAAGCAATAGACGTTAAAATTGATCAATAATCTATTTCTGATTTATTGATGTTAACGTATATGCCTTATATTGCTTATTAAGTGCTACTTCAGACGTATTACTATAGCGTTATTTATCAAGATTGAGACTTCAAAGGACTATAAAACATTATACAAGGTTCTTTCAGATTTAATACTTATTTGTTAAAATTCGACGAAGTTCAAGTATCAAGTCCGTCGTTTCACAGTAAAAGTCTGAGTGTCGAAGATAAGGCAGGCCGGGCGAACTATTAACAACTACGTCTGCTGAATATGAAGCCGGCACAACCGCTGGTAGAGGCCATTTAATGAATATTTGATCCTATTGCAACTGGTCGCATGCGAGCTCGACGCATTCGAATCAATTGTAACTATGTTCTGACAGAATCAGGAATTCGAATTTGGAACGTTCCGAGGTCTTTAATGGGCATTTATTTTTAATGGCGACCGACAGTGTGCCAGTTGATATTTTTTACTTTTAGCATTATAATTTTGGTCTCATTTTTGTATGAGTGCCATTGAAATTAAATGTGGCCAGTATTAAATGATTATATTTTGCTTTTTATCGTTTGTGATTTTTTATAAAGTGGTAATGTTTTGTTTAAATATTAGGTAAATGCTGTATTTTTACTGTTCATTGCCTGTTTTTGTACATATAATAGATAAGTTTTGAATTTGGGCTAGTGATTAAAACATAAATCAGTGTATACAGATTTTGATAGGTTTTGTTTAGTTAAGCACCAATTTTATCTATCTTTTAGCTAAACAAGAGTTTAGAAATGGTAAGATGAAAGTTAAAATTTCAATAAAATTCAAAAAAGGTTTTGATTAAGCCAGATAATGAGAAACTGAGTAACGTAATAAAAATCATAATAAATTCCATTTCACAATAATGGTATAGTAAAAAAAACACAATTTTGCGCAGTAACTAACGTAACAAAATTTACATCATTACCAAGAATACCTTCAAAGCCTGACCTATTTGAAGCGAATTACTCGCCCTAATCCAATATTTGTTCGGCAGAAAAAAATATATTCGCCCCAATTAGCGTACGGCCCGGTTCTAAGAGAAAAAACGAAATTGCTACGTAAAAAGTCGTAACTCAATTACGCCGATGAACCGCCTGTCGCAATAAGGCGTTCGTTAGCAGAGCTGAGACTAAAGTTGGAGCATGCGCCGTGACCCGAGGTCGATAATGAGGGAGACCTCTCGCTCTGGAGCCTTAACATCACACATCCTCACAATTTACCGTTTACGTATTTACATACGGTCCCCACATATGCATATTCACCCTATTACACTGTGACGTATACATCCGTCGCACACACGCGCACGCACACATTCACACTATATCCATGTGTGCGTTCGGATCTCGGAATTTGTTTAACGCGAGTAATGGCGTTCTTACATTGACATTAGTTTCTCTAAAGAAAATTTATGCGAGTTGAATGTTTACTTGAATAAGGGGTTAAGTTTATGTTAGGGACATTGTTGTAACTTTAACGTTTGTTGCTTGCGTCGCTTGTTTATGTGATCTATGGAGTATTCATGGGAGATTGATTACTTTTTCAATGATTTCATAGGGGCGGTTACAGAAAGTGAGCTTTAGAAAAAAATCTACGAAATGAAAAGTATGTTATTAAATCGAACCTTATATTCGACAACCGCTGGGGTAAACGTGTTCTTGAGTGGAGACCGCGACTGGGCAAACGTAGTGTAGGACGCCCTCCAACTAGGTGGGATGACGATCTGCGAAAGACTGCAGGTAGATGCTGGATGCGGCAAGCTGAAGACAGGGCGCTATGGGGCTCATTAGGGGAGGCCTATGTCCAGCAGTGGACTGATAAAGGCTGATGATGATGATGATTCGACTAGGAAGTTAGATCAATTTTTAGAAGGGTTACCTTTAAATAAGATTCTCAGATTATTTTACATGATACATAAAAATCTTGATGATTATTTGCTTATTGATCTAGCCAACTCTTAACTCTGCTTACCGCAGTCCCAGTCATGAGCTTTGATTGGTAACTTAAAATTCCTTAATGTCTACAAGGCAAACATAACGTTTGTAGTGAGGGAAATTATTATTTTCCGTACGGATTGTAAGCCGTGACACCTAGGCCTGTTACGTGACGGTGTAATAGGCAGCCGCTACAGCTATTGTAGATAAAAATAAGAAGGCAAAAGTAGTTGGCACATATTATGTTTTATTATTAAAATATTTCTGAATATTATTAAAATATTTTCGACTGCCTCGCTGGCGTAGTTGTATTACGGTATGACTGTAATGCTGAGGTCTCGGGTTCGAACACCGGGTCGGGCAAAGTGATATTAGATTTTTCTATTCAGTATCAGCCCGAAGTCTGGAATGTATGCCTGATATGGCGATAGGCTCGCTACCTATTACATCATGGGACGGAATACGCACGGAGAAAAGTGGGTGCACTGGTGGCGCCTTTTGAAAGAATTTGTACGTATTATTACTATGACTGTAACGGTGGCGTAGTTGTATTGCGTGTGCTGTATTTTTTTTATGGTTGAATGATGAGACGAGCGTGCCGTTCGCCTGATGGTAAGCGATACGACCGCCCATAAACTGTAAAAACACCGTCCAGCACCTTGAGTTACAAAGTCCTATGTGGCATTCTTCTGCGCTCGTCATCCGAAGACAAAAGATGTCAAGTCTTGTTATGTCTCGTAGTTACACTGGCTACAATGTCCTTCAAACCGAAACACAACAGTGCATGCACACTGCTGCTTGGCGGTAGAAATAGACATTGCGGTGGTACACAACCAGACCGACTCTTACATATGAGAGACCTATTACCAGTATGACTATCGCGCTGTCTCGGACTCGAATCTCGGGTATGAGTATCGTGCTGAAGTCTATGTTCGAATTCAGGGTCCGACAAAGAAGTCTGGAATTATTCCCGGTAAATGGTAATAGACCAGACCCAGTCATATTAGACCTAATATAGCTGGCGAAAAGTGGTTTATACCTCTGCCTACCCCTCAAACAGTAAAAAGTCGTGATGCTATATTAACTACAAATGACAGGCACCTAAAACTATTTATATAATTGTAATTCAAAGCAATCTCTAGAACCATTAAGACAGCCATAACTCGCCAGTGGCCAATATAATTAGAATCACGACTGTCCCGCGGTCCACTCGCCCAAGAAGCCCCCCGTTCATCCCAACGCCCCCCAGGGGGGTCTCGGGCCCGGGGTGGAAGGCGATTCACATTAATATTCCCCACTTTTATCTCTATATGCAAACTGGCAGTCAGAAGTTGGTCCGTTCATTGTGACCGTTGATTCTTTCTTCGTAAGTTGAATGATTGTGCCTGTAACAATGGTTCTTGAGATAGGTTATTTTTTATTTAAGTCTAGATTTCTTTGAATACTTTGGTATAATACTCCCGTTTCTGTAGAGGTTTGTTCAGTGTCAGTTTAATATGGAATGATATTCGTATAATATTGCTTAATACTGGTTATTGTACCAATGTTTTTTATTGAATTATAAAATTATCATAGGTTTTAATATCGGAAAGTACATAGGTATCGACGGTTTAATAAAATTACTAATACTAACATGTGTCATTTATGCATATATTTACATAACATAGAAACAGAATAAGTATAGTCTCGAGTTATTTTGAGTTCAACATATACTTAGACGTGTATAAAATATCAACTCACGTTTTCATAAAACTATCTTCATATTAAATTCCTTTTTATAGTCTCCGTAATTCAACATAACTCTTTATAATCGTGTATATACACTTTACTCACATTTACACAAAGTACAGTTGTGCAGGTATAAATTGTAGCATAACACGAATAAAAGACATTCCATTACCGAAAGAAGTTCTTATAACGGTTTTTAATTAAATCACCATGAGAAATTCTTTTTGAATTTAGAATAATGGCGTTAAATACAAAATCCCATTGGTCATCTCGGTGAGAGGAAGCCCTCACGGTTCTAATTACAAACAATCAAGCATTCTGATTGGTGGATGAGTCCCCCCCAACTGTTTGTTCTCGGAGGGTGGGCGTGGCGTCTCTCGCTCACTCTTTTAATTAGTGTAAGGAGTAAATTGCTCGAGAGAGAGCACTAGTGCCCGGGCGCCATCTCTTATTGGATGCTGAAACTAGCGGGTTGGGGAGAAAGGGGGTATAGTGTTACGTAGTTAACATAAGGAAAACACGTACGTACGGGCTTTGAGAGGGAAAATGGGTTGATGCGTCCAGACATGGTTATATGGCTTGTTAGAATACATTGCAACAGATATTAAGTGAAAAACGTATTAAATTAGCATACGTTATCTTAACGTAGCTGCTCTATGTGTAATGCTTTGTTTATTCTTAGCTACATGTTATGTTTGAGGTATATTCTTTCTCTTAATGAATTAATTAAATTAAATGGGAAGCGGGGAAAGCCTATTTTTTCTTTCGTGACAATCTTTGCACTTGTGTTATTTATTTATACAAGTTCTATTTGTCAAACTGTACAATTAATATAAGTTAAATAATAATGCTCGATTAATCAATTGTTTTAGTCACGTGATAAAGATATTTTTTTCTGGGCTTGCATGTTTACATTTTCCACATCCTATAATCAAATCTGTTTTTACTTGGATAATTGCCAACAAAATTCATTTACTTGTTTCTCATCTACTACCGTTTAAAGCACCTTAAGAATCATCGACGCCCGTTTGGTTTTTTATTGCATCCACCCGACCCCCGTCTCCCTCCACGACGCAGCATTTCCAAGCCATTTAATATTAATGTGCATTTTCGTGGAGAGATTCGTATAAAGCCCCCAGTCTGCGATACAATACTGTGGGGGAAGTGCGTCTAAGGCGGACACGAGTTGTTAAATTTTAATTATACTTATTTACGTTTATTTTCGGCGGAATAATTAGATCATATTTTACAGCTGAGACTACTAAATAGCTGAAATTGTGTACTTTATTATGTTATAACACTATTTAAACGGCTTTGACTTATAAGGCCGTCGTGGGTTTTATTCTTGCACAAAAGGAAGTTTTTGACTCCTCAAGCCCCGCGACGGACACTGGTGTCCATATATAGGGTTTTCCCATACATCTATCTATATATATAAGCGGGGCTTGAAGTTTCAAAATTTTGTTGCGTTTCGAGTTTGAATGTTGCGAGATTCAAATCTCTGGCACTATGATCGGGACATATATTTTACTCTAAGAATTATGGTCATACATATACATATATACACTCACGCCTTTTAACTCAGAAGGGGTAGGCAGAGGCGCAACTAGTTCACCCACTTTTTGCCATTATTCCGTCTCATGATGATTGATGTGATAGGGGGCTAGCCTATCGCCATATCGGTCACAAATTCCAGCCTCCGAGCTGATACTGAATAGAAAAAACTCAATATCACTTTGCCCGACCCGGGGATCGAACCCGAGACCTCCATACAGTCGTACTATAATACAACTACGCCACCGAGGTAGTAATTATGGTCATATTAAGTGTAATATTATTGGGTCTAATGAACGAAGTCTACATTCTTGTTGATGCATGTAGGTACAAATGTGTCTTTAGGCACATCTACTTCGTCATATTACATCAATGGATTTAGTGCACTGCAATAACTTTAGGGTAGGCCTATTTTCAGCAGTGGACGTCATGTGACTCATGATGATGATGATGATGAATATCAGGCACATCACAGTTACCTCACAAGAAAGAGTATGAAATTCAAAAATATTTTTGAGCTAAGATTCGAGTCATAATCATATTGTTACAACTAGTAGTGTTCGCGGCTCCGCCCGCGTGAAAAAGTTTTCCCGGGATAAAAAAGTAACAAGCACTCAGGAGTAAAGTAGCTTCCTATTAGTGAAAGAATTTTCAAAATCGGTTCAGTAGTTCCTGAGATTAGCGCGTTCAAACAAACAAACAAATAAGCAAACAAACTCTTCAGCTTTATAATATTAGTATAGATTAAACAATAGCTAAATAAAACTATTATGGGAGTTTATTTTCACACGATAGTAATGAGTCACATTATATTCATAAGTATTTTAAGGCAAGACACATACCTAATATCTTAACTATATATATTCAGAGAACGTAGCTTTTTAGTATCCCATACCATGCCAGCCTTGTATTATATACTGCCCACTGCTAAGCACGGTCCTCCTCTACTACTAAGAGGGTTTAGGCCTTAGTCCACCACGCTTGCCTAGTGCGCGTTGGTAGACTTCACATACTTTATAGAGAACTTCTCAGGTATGCAAATTTTCTCACGATGTTTTCCGTCACCGTTAGTATCCCAGGCAGGTCTATTAGTTAAGTTGTATTCGTTAATATAAAAAAAATATGAATATTAAACTCAGAGAACCAAGCAAAAATTGTACACAATTGCCATATTCCGCCAACCTCCCTGCTATGCAGAGTTGCAGAGACGGCACACGGCCTTACGCTGGATTTATTACTCGTAGTTAAAAGTAGTTCCTGAGGCCAATAGTTCGAAACAGCCATTTCCAATAGATAAAGCTTCGAGACAGATTCCAAATACATTAGTGCCACCTATGACGATGGAGTAAACACTTCGCATTTTTGAATTTGGGATCTTATAGTCTTCATTTCTTACATCAGTTCGGATGAATTTCTTGATCTTGTGGTAGTGTTTGTTAAGAGCTGTGGATCGTGATGTCCTGCTTTGACCCTCATGTCGAGAAGAATTTGTATAGGTTTTTCTAACACCATTTGCTGAAACGTTAGATTGACTATGATTTGTCAGGATTAAGAAATAAAAATGTGAGAAAAAAAAAAGAATAATTTAGGGCCTGTTTCACAAGTATATGTTATCGTATTAAATAGCTAATGAAGATAATACTCGTTTACTTCTCATTATTGGGCAGCATTTAGAGTAGGACTTTTCTATTTGGTCGGCTTATACATTTTTACGACGAGTTGCATTTACTCGTCAAGTTAAGTTGTGACACAATACGACGAATAGCATTCACTCGTCAAGTTGTGACACAGGTTCTAAGTAACATAATTATTAAAAAAAATATTATTGCTTTAAATAATATAAATAGAAAACTTCTAACCCCATCTGTGTAGCTCATAACCAAGCTTTCTATACAGGTTGAGACTATTAAAAATTCCATAGAAGCGTTGTACCGCGATTCGCGGTGTATTTTCGGGCAATGATCCAAGTTCGTGAGTCGAGTGCATGACACGTTTATTAGAAAATCTTCGCAAATTCCATCAAGATTATGACATTTTTAAGGCTTTTGAAACAAGTTGATAGTTTCTTTTGTTTTTGCGTAAGATTTTAACTAAGTAGTTTTGTTTGTAAATCAACAAAGTGTATATTTTCTTATTAAGTCTACGAACAATTTGCAACATTCATCAAAACCGGATGTATATAATTTAAAAATTAATTTCCTTTATATTAAATAGCATAAATATCTTGAAATTTAGACATGTATTTTGAAATATTTAAATAAATTATGAAAAGCTCGGACTGGCCCGACAGCGTAGTTGTATTAGGTGCGACTGCAATGCCGAGGTCTCGGGTTCGATCCCCGGGTCGGGCAAAGTGATATTGGATTTTTCTATTCAGTATCAGCCCGGAGTCTGAAATTTATATACGATATGGCGATAGGCTCGCCCCATCACATCATGGGACGAAATACGCACGGCGAAAAGTGGGTGCACCAGTTGCGCATCTGGCTACCCCTTCGGGGATAAAACGCGTGAGTATGCGTATGCATATATCCATTGACTGCCTCGGTGGCGTAGTGGTATTGCGTACGCATTACGAGTACCATTTGCGCGCTGAGGTCCTGGGTTCGAATCCCGGGTCAAGCCAAAAAAAATTGTGACTGGGTTTTTCCATCTTAAAATTTACTCAGTCGCAGCTCGGAGTCAGGAAGTTGGCGGTGTGATACCCCCGTCCCTCGGAAAGCACGTAAAGCCGTTGGTCCTGCGCCTGATCTCTCTCCGGTAATGTCGGATTGCCGTCTCACCGGACTATGAGAGTGAAGGAATAGCGAGTGCACCTGTGTATTGCGCACACACTTGTGCACTATAATATCTCCTGCGTACCTGGCTGATCTCCGTTGAGATTGGCCGCCGTGGCCGAAACTGGCTAGGAGAATTTCATGCATATATCATGAAAAAAAGTTGTAATATAACTTTTTTTAACCGAAAAGTGTCAATTAACCCAATAAATCGTGGCCCGCGACACGACGGAAGCTTAATCTGAAGCATCTCATTAAACTCTCGTTTCTCACTTCTCTATGCTTAATAAATTTGTTGGTAAAACCCACATGGGCGCATGGTAACGTTCTCGATCCTAATGCCTATTTAACAAATGGTCCACGATTTATACGCCACCGACGTGATTATTCGCACCTCCACCATAAATTACCTGCGTTTGGACGAAAAGGGATTTTATTTTTTAGATTTATAATGGTAATTTGACTTGCAATCTCTGCTCTTGTGGTATGTCTCTCAGTAGAGTCCGTCTTTGTGTTATCTATACTATCGTGTTGCCTATTTTTGCTGCTAAGCGATAGAAATTGAGCGTTGTTCCAGTTTGAAATCCTAGATTAGGGCTTCAGTGTAATGCTATATTCATCTACAATGACATCATCATTGTCGTGACCTTGTATAAAATAAGACAAAATAAAAACCAAATAAGAAGGAAATAAGACTCTAATTCCTTTCTTAGTACAAACTATCTCATAGTGAAACTTCTTAGAACTGTATATCAGCCATCCAGAGGTCCTTGTTGTAGTGTTAATGGAATCATTACTTCCCATTATAGTTATCATCAGCCACTGCTGAACATAGGTCTACCCTAAAGATTTCCAGACAGAGCTGTCAAAATGTTCTTAGTAAATTCCTTCAAATGTATTATTAGCAGAATGAATTGCGGTTCTCATTTTCTTTAGAGTACAAACTATGCTAAAGTAAATATTTTGGAACTCTGTTCAGTCGTGTAGAGCTCATCAATATTTTAATAGAGTCCTAAAACTTAAGTAAATTACAAAGATAAAATTATATTGAGTCGTTTAATTTTGTATCATTTTATATTCAACCGTCGACTTTACAGTAGCTGTACTTAGTATCAGTTTAATATATTACAAACTACATCAAAGTGCCGACGCTCACTGCCGAGTGCTTAAACCGTGATGGCTTAACTAATTGCTTCATTGAAGTACATTTATATTTATGTTTGTTGTTACGAGTATCTGTTTGCGTGTCAATAAAGTATGAATAAAAATAAATACTTGAAAGTGTTCGAAGATATTAAAAATATAATATACTTTATTTTGTGCTTAATTATTTACGTCATTACTCTCCTATCCTAATGTTTAATGTGTTTTTGTATGTTAAAATGTTTGTATATTCGTCAGAAGTTGATGCAATTAGACACCTTAGTAAATATAAAAAGTCCTGGATAAAAAAACGCCTCTTTTCATCCTGCTTGGTTGGTTTTTTAATCAAGCATTTCTGGTAAGTTTTTTACGCGGACGTATCAGCTATTATTTAAAAATATTTAAATATTTATAACCAAGAGACACCTTATGTTCCTCACTTACTTGTCACATCTCATTAACTCATCTATGAAGTATTTTAGATCTAGTAAACTTGCAACGAAACCTAGTATATCACGGAAATCGACTCATAAAACTCAAAATAAATACACGAACATACGAATTGAGAAACTCCCTCTTTTTGGGAAGTCGGTTAAATATACCAGTGTTGTGACAATTAATTACATCGCCTTTGACCATTGAGTGTTCAACGTACGTGATGGCATGTGGTTAAAATTAAATGAGCGACAATATTTTATTACTTCCTGTCTCTACTGTTTCATATAAATTTCTTTGATGATACCCAATGACCGGGGGAGAAAAGGATGAGAAAAATGTTCATGGGATCGATTCCCGTTTTTTGATTCGATCTGTTTTTTTTACTGCCTCGGTGGCGTAGTTGTATTATAGTACGCCTGCAATGCTGAGGTCTTGGGTTCGATCCCCGGGTCGGGCAAAGTGATATTGAGTTTTTCTATTCAGTATCAGCCCGGAGTCTGGAATTTGTGCCCGATATGGCGATAGGCTCGCCCCCTATCACATAATAGGACGGAATAAAGGCGAAAAGTGGGTGCACTGGTTGCGCCTCTGCCTACCCCTTCGGGGATAACAGGCGTGTGTGTGTGTATTTTTTCAAACGATATACTTTTACTCAAGGCTCCGCCCGTCTCGCTCTATATTTGAAAATATTTTACGTTATTCGCTGATAATTTAGATTTATACTGGTGAAAGAATTTCTAAAATCGGTCCAGTAGTTTTCGAGTTTATTCGTCACAAACATACAAAAACACAAATTTTTCCTCTTTATAATAATAGTATAGAAGGAGGTAGCCTAAAAGTGGGTTACCTGATGGTAGTTCTTATGTGAGATTGAGTCTTCTATAGATGATGTGAGGTCCAGGGAAGCCTTATGTTTACGTAACACTAACATGTAATGCAGATTTTAAGACTTAATAATTACCATTATGTGGCTGATGATGATATTGATGAAGCTACTTAAGTAATTTTTAAACTACATTGTTCAAAAACTAGCAATGTATCTATCATCTAAATTAACATTAAATAATACTATTTTGCGGATTTTATCGCGGTTTTTTTTTATTTATATTCATTTTCTCCCGACGTTAAATCGGGCCCCAAACGACCAACTGCCAGATCTCAAGACACTGTGAGCTCTTTCTGCGTAGATCAGACCGTCAATAAAAACTAATTAAAAAAAAATTGTATACTTAAAAAATGAAGGTAGATACTGTAACATTAACTTTTCGGACCACCAACACCTCAGTCCGCCCCGTGACCACGAAGTGCTAAAAAACCTTCGAAACGTAGGGAGAAAATATAAATAAAAAAAACCGCGATAAAATCCGCAAAATAGTTTTATTTTAATGTCTAACATTCGCGTAAATAGAAGAAGTCATTATCTAAATTAACACTAAAAATTAAGATTAAAACAAAAATTTGTAATACAATGCGTGACCGTCGCGGTGGCGTGGCTCCGTAATTTATTACACCAAGTGTTAATTGCAGCAATGAATAGCTAATGTTAGTTGAATGTTGTTATCGGTACATCGATTTGTTTTAAATGTCGTTTATGGTAATTAGAGGATGTGTGCTCCAATGGTTTTCGAGTTTCGATGGTTGGAATGTTTGTTTTTATTATTGACGTTTACATGGTACTTAAATATAAAATAAGAAAATTGAATATTTTAACTGAAGAAGAATTACTTTTGTATGTGTTCCGTTAGGAATTGCCATTAGTTGGCAATCGAATTTACCATAACTTTAGTAGATTACTATTATCACGGCATTGTTTTCTTTGCTGACTATTTAGGAGCATAAAAGATATTGGACCACGTATAATAAGAGAAATAAAATTATTCTTTGATAAGAAAATTCATTTTTTTTTTTTTTAGTCCCTGACTATACTCTTGTTAGCCTGACGAGAGTCGGCTTATACAAGCACACCGGTCTTGTGGGTGAGCGCAGAAGGCGCTCGCAACCCTTAAATTAAGCGACCACGCTGAGGGCGACCCACTAACGGGTCACGAACCTCGGCTCAGGACGGCCACTGAGAGGATAAGACATCAACGTTTGGGGAAGATGGTTTTAACCTAATCCTATTTAACGTGTTGATCGTAGTCTTCGGCACGCGGGCCGGAACTGCTAAGAGAGGGCAGGGTGATGGGGAACGCGACGAGGTCCTCGACGGCGAGGACGGTACAGCGGTCTTGTAGAGTGTAGGAGCTTTAGATGCTCGGTCTTTTCGCGTAAAGCCAGAGTGATTTCGTCCTCTGGATCTGTCAGAACTGAACGCGGTCGTCTCCATTTGGCGCGATCAAATGGAGTATATATAGACGCTTTACGGATAAGCGTGTTTGGGTGGTTTACCGCCCTGTCGAAATAGCGTCTGCTGGCGCACTGCATAAAGTGCCTGATGGTCGGCATATTGGTGTCCACGTGGAGGTTGCGATTGCGAACGTACCACGGGGCACCAAGTGCATGCCGTAAGAATCGATTTTGAAGCACCTGCATTCGCTGAAGTTCATTTGCTGGTTTTTATTTATGACCTTTCAAATGAAAAATAAAAACCAGACATTATAGTAGTTCCGGGGTACAAGTAAAACTGCATTCGCCCAACCATCGACGGGTATAAATTTTTAGTCGGTCTATTTTTTTATGCTAGAATAAAATTGTGTTTCAAGCCTTACCATGGTATTATGATTAATGGTCCTTGCTATATTCACGACGTGTCTATTTTTTTATACAGGTTTTGTTGCAAAATATAATATAGAGTGCTAGTGGGACCAATGGATATATTCCTATTTCTTTTTTTTTATTTGTTTATTAATAGGTCTTGCCCGCGGTTTCGTCCGCATAGATAACCCTTCCGCTTCAAGTCCCTAAATCACTACAGCGACGAGAGTAGCGACACGTGGCGCCATCAATTTAAAAAAAATCCTACGGGATCAAATCACTTGAATAAAAAAAAGCATAATCCAAGACATGATCTGCCCGTGTGCCAAATTTCATCCAAATCCGTACACAAACATCAAAATATTTTCACACTAAAAAGAAAGTAAGATTAGTGAAAATTTCTTCCTCAAAGATCAATACGAACAAAAGAAGCTTCTGTAAGCTTATTCTATTCTTAAATATCACTCATCTAGTCCACTGTTAAAAGCATTTACTACCGATCTTTATCTTCGTAAGTTATAGTTGAATATGCGGTAATTACACGCCAATTAACCGTGGTTAATGAGATGCACCCTACTAATCGTTTTAAGCTTTCTTGTTATCTATCTGTTTGTAAACTATGAATATATTAAAGAATTTCACACGCAATTACCTTTGTAAACTGTTTTTATAGAGTAGCATGCTGGTGTCTTTTCGTAAAGTTCTTATGCCTATAGATACTTGGTTATGTGATTTCATAATTTGAAATGGATATTATTTTATAATGTACAAAATGTTATTTTGTAATGCCTGAATCTCTACATTTGGATTTGACGCTAAAATGTTTTTTGAATGTGTTACCTAAAAAAAAAGTACAGGTAAAGTGAAATAACACAAATGGCACTTGAGCTTAAATGGCTTCTAGAACGAGGATGATTAAAATTATTCTTGAAATGTAATTTATTAAATTTGATATTCTGTTTATGCTGATCCAAAAATATTTAATTGAGGTTTATTCACAACTATGCCGTTATTATCTCCATCTCATTGTTATTATGTCGATATAACTGTTTTAAGATAAGGCAAATTTATGAGAAAATTTAAAAGCTAAAGCTCCAAATATCGATATTGATAAAACTGCACATTTTATTACGAAGAGAGGATTAATAGTCGACAGGACGACATTCGCTCGAATAAATATCTCATTAGGGTAAGATTTATTATTTGAGCAGTCACGGAACTGTAAAAAAAGTTTGGAGGAAAACGATTTGATAATTACTTGTCAACATGCGATTGTCTATTAGGAGCTCAGTTGGTTAATTTGCTTTTTTATTCGTTGCAATATATCATTCTGTTAATGACGCCTAAATGAAGAGTTATCACGAACATTTTTTGGCTTGTAATAAATATAAAGGCTCTGTTGACAGGTCTATAAGGGACTCTAGATTCATGGTACGCTATATAAAAACGCAATTTACAAAATAATTCGCTATACAGAGTTATTTAATACTGTATAGTATATTTCGACTGCAAATGTTCAAGATGTTAAAATGTTCAAGTTTAGAACTGACTACAATAACAAAAAATATATATATTTAAAAACAAAAAAAAACCCCGACTGCGCCAATATCTGCCTTCTTTATTAAATTCACTGAAGAACTGAAAAGATAGGAACAAGATTTTAATTTGAATATTTTAATTTGGTTCGGAATAATCTTAGTTGACAGTGTCCACAAACGATGTCGGAGGCATAACACGCTCACTTCTCATAAGTTGGTGATATAGGTAGAGCAACAAAATCTCGCCAAAAATCCTCAATTTTGATTTTTTTTTAAATTTAATATACTCAGTGTCACTCTCACGGCTAAGACGAATCTATTAACACCACTCACATAAAAATACGACAAGCCGATTTAACTCTAGGGCGTGCCAAAGAAATATACATACATACATATACTAACATACGTACATACATACACTCGAAAATCATAACCCTCTTTATTTTGCAGTCGGGTAAAAATGACGTTACCCTAGTACTATGTTTTGACGGTCATACTATTCATTAAGGTAATCCAGTTAAGTACTTATGATAAACAAATATAATAATGTTGATTTGTAAATCAATATCATTTCAAACGTAAGCATAATTAAGTTCAACAGCTGTTTATTGGAACGTGATGACAAATAAAAAAGCTATTAAAAATTCCACGATCAAGCAGATAAGCAAATACTTGGAGTGGTAAAGGCGACATTCGTTGAGCATAAAAATTTTAAGGAATCGCTAAACGCCTCAATAATTTATCGAAAACTTGACCCCGCTTCATTTACATTAAACAAATTGTTAATTTTTTGATAGCTATCATCCGGAACAGATGTCCGGAATCGGATGTGAACATCTCAATGAATTTTTAACTTTATATCAAACACACAAGACTTAATTTTGATTCCAAATGTGCATGTTTCTCGAAAGTGTTTTTTACATTTACGCGGTAATAATTGTGGAAGGTAAGCATGGCATGTGCCACATTATGGGACAGGTTGACCACATGTGGTGCAATCTGCTAGGTATTTTATCGTACCTTTTCGGATTATATTTTAAAAAGTATCGTTTATCTTAATGAAATTTGTTTTGGGCCCGTCGATGACGCTGCTAAGACGATGAGTTATAGTCTGTTGGTGTTAATGGAATCAAATTAATACGCTTGACGTTTGAAGAAATTCACTATTAACGAGCATAAAGGGATATTTATGGAGAAAGTTTTGGATGTGATAGATCATATTATAAATCTTGTTGTATTAAAAAGATTTGAAATTAATAAGTAAATATATTTTTAGAGATCTTTATAATTAGCCTTTGGACACGTATTTGAATCTTGTATTAGAAGAGTGTTTTTTGCTCATCGTTTATAATATTTATGTGTTGTCTTTGACTGTCTCGGTGGCGTAGTTGTATGGGTACGCGTTACGAGTACGATTTGCGCGCTGAGGTTCTGGGTTCGAATCCCGGGTCGGGCCAAAAAACATTGTGACTGGGTTTTTCCATCTTAAAAAATACTCAGTCGCAGCTCGGAGTCAGGAAGTTGGCGGTGTGATACCCCCGTGCCTCGGAAAGCACGTAAAGCCGTTGGTCCTGCGCCTGATCTCTCTCCGGTCATGTCCGATTGCCGTCTCACCGGACTATGCGAGTGAAGGAATAGCGTGTGTACCTGTGTATTGCGCACACACTTGTGCACTATAATATCTCCTGCGTACCTGGCTGATCTCCGTTGAGATTGGCCGCCGTGGCCGAAACTGGCTAGGAGGATTTCATTAGATGTTGTCTTGAGATTGTTCGTCGACTTTTAGATAAAATAGTTTGATTTTGTAATACAAAATAATCCTATAGTTTTGTGAATGAATTCACATGCTTTCCTAGGGCTTCTTCAGAATGTATTTTTAAGCAAACGCGCGAGTGTGGCTTTGTTGGCTCCGTCCGGTGTTTACACGCTGCATCCAAAGTTAATATCGTAATTTTACTTCTCTATGTAGCATCGTGCCGGGGCCAATGTTTTTAGGAATTTATTAAAAATGAAAATGCTAATTTTCGTCATAAACAATAGCAATGTGTACAGTCCCATGTGCGCCAGACTAAAGTGCGACATTTATTCGCACACGCCATTACCGACCGCCACACAAAGTGCCATTAACATAAAACGAACCAAAAGAGAAACTACTTTCAAACTCAATATCAGAATCTTTTGTGTGGCAAATCTACTCGAAGCCCTCGGCTGGCGGCCATCCGTTAACACATTGATTATACATCAAGGAAAATAAAAAGGAAATAGCGTCGCGAAAAAAGCCGCCCGTAACGCAACGATTTCAATCAGACAAAACGTTTTGCGTTTTTATGGTGGCGTGGCATCGGCGACTATCTCGTTCCGAAACAGATTATTTCTCATTTGATTTATGGCGGCTGAATCTTCCAACGATATTATGTTTTGGTCATCCATTCGATTCCTATTTGAATGCTGAGCGCCGAATGGGGTGGTATGAGACGGGGGTGGCACTCGTACTATATTAATCTCAAATCCATTTGTTGTAATATGCATAGGATATTGGATGTTGAGGCTGAGTACGGAAGGTCCGTTTTGGTGCCGTTACGGCCAAGAGTTAGGACGGTTCGCCGATCACCGTCCGATAGAGGTGAGAGATGAAACAGTAGCGTCGCATTCATTTCGCCGATGTATAGTTCCGTCCCTCTCGCACGCCCTGCGGGATACTGTGGCCCTAGTATGTATCAGATTTGGGTTTTATCGTTTTATTGCTTATTCTTTTTAGATTTTCAGCAGCGAGGGCATATCATTTTGTTTTTAATGCGAGACATAAATAACCCCGCAACCAGCCAGTAACTTTAAGTAATGGAGCATTTAGGAAAATGTGCGGAAGTTGGGCACTATTTGTTATGTTGTAATAACGCACGTACGAAATTTGAATTTTGTGGTAATTCGCCAGTTCAATTAGTGTTGGTGCGCTGCCAAGTTTTTTTTTATGAAGTGGAAAGCAAAATAAGCGGTGTTGTAGGAGCCGATAAAAGAGTTAAAGTCAACACGGCCATAAGTCTTGCGCGAAAAATACTCTGTTATAGATTAACTTTTTAAGAAATTGCCGCTCAATTTCGGTAAAGTGATTTTAAAGAGCGGAGGGGTGATTTGCTTGAGTAAGTATTTTGCAACGAAATATTTTGTCGTTGGTTCGCCGCATCTGGCGAAGGTCCAGTCGCTTGATGACAGCTTATGAATATTTTTGGCCAAATTCTTTGCATGGAAATTTCTTTATTTAACTTTTCAATCTAAATTATTTATGTTTTGCATGTTGCTTTGAACTTTCAGTTCCGGATAAACTTGTTAAGGAATAGTACAGTTTTAAAGAAGGTATTGTAAAATGTAAGTAATAGTTTATTTACTTTTAGATCTTTAATTAAATACATATATACCTACTGTAATATTAATCTTGTTCTATATTGAAGCCGATAGTAAAGTTTACACTTTTAAATATGTTTACGATAATAAACAGTTTCCTATACGCATCTTCGATAGATAGGTAAACTATTTTGAATTATAATATACATTTTTACAATTGTATATTGAGGTTCGCAAGTGATTCCCGTTAAAGAATCTTAGCAAAAGATCTGACGCGCATAACCTTATCTCACCTCCAGCGCATTTTCGTGTGACAAACTTGCGACTACTCAATAATAGATGTCGCTGACTAAGCTATTTGAACTTCGAACCACAGTTAGGTCGCAGTCATCTGTTTCGCCCCTCGCCGCATGGGGCGCCACGATCGCCCATTGTTTCCAGCCCACGGGTCCGATATCGCATAAATTCAACTGTATTTTCGAATCTTTTGTTTTATCTCAGTAACATATGGACACTGCGAAGTGAGTCCGTATGATGTCCACTTGCTTGTTTTGCCTTTATTAATGAAATATGTCGCTGCATAACCGCGGCTTATTTTATTTTAGTTACCATTCGTTATCACGACTTTATCTGTAGTAGAGATGCATCGAAATGTAAATTATGATGGTATTGTTCGGAACAATAGGATCGAATAATTTTTGCTTTCGGTAATAAATTTTATATTAACAAACGTTGTTCTTCAAAAGCTTGGGGCTGTCATCGGAACTCTCATTTCGTTTTTAATTTTGAAGGGTGTCGTTAATCCATCGATATTAGGGGTACTGCAAACATCTTTGAGATTTCCTTGAATGCCTTTCAAGCAGCGAGGGTAAGAACTAATGAACCGGTAAAATTTTCCGTTCCTTATAAAGGAAAATTCGTAGCTCCAAATCATCCGCAGCTCTCAGAGCTCTATAATTTAAAGGAGTTGGAAAATATAAACGATTTGAAATCTTAAAAACAAATTTTGGAAGGTAAAACGGAAATTCATTAAAACCGCTTTCATCTGGCTGTGAAAAAGTTTATGGAGGATTAAATGTTCTTTTCAGGCGAAATAAGAATAACAAATTATTAAATACGTAACCAATAAGTATGCAATAAAGTACAAAATTTAGATAAAATTCTAAGTTTAAAAATATATAAAAAAAAACATTAAAATTAAAAACACACATTCGTACCAATAAAATCACCATGCAATGAATGAGGCAGATTAAATTCATTAAAATCCTAACTAATATTCGGATCATTCATGTGTCACGGTCCCTATTTTCAACCCTTCACTGACCGCTCCGGTCCGAGGCGCCCACTGTGCCAAATTCAAATGAAAGCAATAATTGACGCTGCCCATTTAGACCCCGGGGCATGACCGTGTTCCAAACGAGGCACGATGAAATAGTGTGGAGTTGTGTGAAATAAGTTTATTTTCAAATTGATTTTTAACCCCCGACAAAAAGAGGGAAGTTATAAGTTTAGGGTGTGTATCTGTGTATCTTTGTATCTGTGTATCTGTATGTCTGTCTGTGGCATCATAGCTCTCAAACGAATGGACCGATTTGGACGCGGTTTATTTTGTTTGAAAGCTGATGTAATCGCAATGGTTCTTAGCTATAATTTATTAAGATCTGCTCAGGCGTTTGAAGATTATCAGCTCATTTCCAACTTAAAAATTCCGATTGATTTTAAATTTGGTGTACTGCGACTTTGGAAATATTTTTAAACATGAACTGATGCTGCGGCATCAAGTAGTTTGCGGCATACCCAACTCCTCAGCAACTTAGAGCAGATATAGTGTGAAAATTCCGATTGATTTTAAATTTGGTGTACTGTGACTTTGGAAATATTTTTAGTCGTGTGTTTGTCAGTTATTGTTGGAGGCGAACATTGTTTAATCTGAATGTGAAGTGTAATATAAAATTATGACAATTTACTTTATAATTACGTTTTATTAATACTTATTACCATAAAAGTCACTAGCCTACGCCTTTCAAAACTTACTCGCAATAAAAAAAAATAAGTACACACACTCACGCCTTTCATCCCTGAAAAGGTAGGCATAGGCGCAATTAATGCACCCACTTTTCGGCTTTCATATTTCATCCCATGACAGGGGGCGAGCCTATCGCCATATCAGGTACAAATTCTAGACTCCGGGCTGACACTGAATGAAAAAACCCAATATCACTTTACACGACCCGCGGATCGAACCCGAGACCTCAGTTTTGCAGTCGTACCGTAACACAACTACGCCACCAACTGCCTCGGTGGCGTAGTGGTATTGCGTACGCATTACGAGTACGATTTGCGCGCTGAGGTCCTGGGTTCGAATCCCGGGTCGAGCCAAAAAAAATTGTGACTGGGTTTTTCCATCTTAAAATTTACTCAGTCGCAGCTCGGAGTCAGGAAGTTGGCGGTGTGATACCCCCGTGCCTCGGAAAGCACGTAAAGCCGTTGGTCCTGCGCCTGATCTCTCTCCGGTCATGTCGGATTGCCGTCTCACCGGACTATGAGAGTGAAGGAATAGCGAGTGCACCTGTGTATTGCGCACACACTTGTGCACTATAATATTTCCTGCGTACCTGGCTGATCTCCGTTGAGATTGGCCGCCGTGGCCGAAACTGGCTAGGAGGATTTCATTTTTTTTTTCACGCCACCAAGGCAGTCAAAAATTAAGTACAATGAAATAATACTACATGTTCATACACCAAAAAAATTAAGTAACTCCAACTTTTAACAATTCTCAACAGTAATTAAGCTCGCAAAATATTAAACATGTCCTCAAAATCTGTTCCACGCCGCCCCTTGCACTAACAAGCAAGGGTGACATAATCGGAGAAACAAATCTGACTACTGGTGCTGCATGTAAATGATCATGATTAATTTGTTCTTCCCAAATGACAAGAAGGGTTAAAAGGCAAAGGGTTGGCTCGTAATTTCGCCACTTCTATAAGGAATCCGGAGTATGCGCTACCCCATTCAAAACGTACGGTATAATTTGAACAGTACCATTTTGTTACTCTTTGATTGCCTTTGTGAATCCTACGGGTTTGATGGAGTGCGAAGATATTTCCGGGTTGAGAGTTGTATTAATTACAACAGAGAATCGTACTCAGATTTGGGGAGGTTTTGACTGTTAAATTTTGGTATTGTCTTTGATCCCTGCAAGGGTTAATAATTTGAATAAATCCTTATCAGATTAACCTCTCGAGCCCAGAGCGCTGGCCACACTGGCGCAAGCGCAATTTTCGCGTGTCTGTGTGTGTGCGATTTGCATAATGTTTTTGTAAATGGAAGAGATTTTTTGCTGAAATTAGAAGTGTATTTCCCGCGAAAGTGAATTTAAAACGAATGGTTATATTCATTTTATTGGAACGTAGTTCCTTACCGCGCGTTGTGAAAGGGAACTAGACGGAAAAAATTCTCACGAAAAGTTGAGCGACACTTTAATACTTGCCCTGTGAAACCAGCCAGTAACAATAAAGAACTGGCCGTAAAAGTGACATTCGAAATTTAAATAAAAAAAGACAATTTAAATGCTTTTTAGAGTAGTTTTGGAACGAATAAAATATGTATGAAATTTAAATAAAAAAAGACAATTTAAATGCTTTTTAGAGTAGTTTTTTTTTTCGTTACTTGTATGTTAATTTTAATGTCAATGCTTGCTTAAATGATGATCGTGATTCGATGACATATCTATTGTGTAGGTAGAAGTAAATGTTTTGATTGAGGTAACTTTTTAATGAAATATACAATTATTATTATAACTTAAAAGAAATAAAATTTTATTACAATATCTTCACTAATTAATCGAAAAGAACTTCGTTCCATACGGGTGTCCCTTGATACCTCTCAAGTTTTCTTTTTTCTAACTAGATTTTGCCCGCGGCTCCGCCCGCGTTAAAAGTTTTTCCGGGATAACAGTCTTTTTTTTTTTTTTTGCTTACGCGGAGAAAGTGACTTATTACTACCGCCCAGTGTTCAAGGGGAATGACTGAGCGGTTATGTTGGGTTCACCGTGCCTTACGACCCGACGTTGAGCCGCCCGGAGAGATGGAAAACGTCGAGCGACCGCCGGGCCGAGTGCCTAACCTATGTACACCGCACGGCATACCAACTAAAACTCCGCGGTGGCCATCTTCGGCGTATTAGGGACGGCTGCGGGCTTCCCCCGACTCACGTCTAAGTTGTCGTCCGCAACCGCCCCTGCGCGTACCGCTATTGCGGATCGTCTCCTGTTGTTGGGGGGGCTCAGAAGCCCCCGCACATCGAAGGATGCCCTTGGCGTCAAAGGCAGCGTGAGGCACGCTGCCGTCCATCACGGGGGTCACAAAAGTTGGCTAGACTAATAGGTGGACGGCCCCTCCCGTCCACCCGCGACCCCCGGAGGGGATAAAAGTCTCACTTTTTATTTTCCCGGGATAAAATGTAGCCTATGTGTTAATCCAGGACATGATCTACCCGTGTGCCCAATTTCATCGAAATCTGTTCAGTAGTGTTTGCGTGAAAGAGGAACAAACATCCATACATTCTTACAAACATTCGCGTTTATAATATTAGTAGGATTTATACATAAAATATCATTCCGATAATGTATGAATTTTAGAATATATAATTCTGAAATTTAAATTAATTCAACCCTCACATAAACTTATTCCATAGCACAAACTTGGGTATAACGAAGCTATGTGCAGTTTATATTTTTAGATGTCTGCAGCAGATAATGAAATAATGCAGAAGGTACTACTATAATCTGAGATCTTAGTTACCTGTTCTTGTACCAAGTTAATATTCTTATTTATCTCTTAATTTTAACGGATGCTTACATAAATTTTTTATTGTTGATGTGATCATCTAGACCGGACGCGCTATCTAATACCACATTTTGTAACTACATACATCTTATCTAACTTGATTATTTATAACTGTCCATTCTCGCGCTGAAAATTACATTAAGTGCTAGAATAGGTGTATAAGTACGTAGTATTCAGTATTCTCTAGTATTAGTGAAAGGATTTCTAGTTTCAGGATTGTATTAACAGTCTAAGCGAATTTTAAGTAGAATACCATAATTGATTCATTGTAATTTATATTTAGAAAATGTAACAAAAAAAAAAAACTAAGCTAAAACCAAACAAGCTGATAATGCTTCCTTTTGCTCGCGCAGACATCTAGAACGTCTCAAGGTCAAAGAATACTCACATTGAGACGTCTTCAGATATAGAAATCACTTAGTTTCAAGTTTTCGCGGAGTTTGATATCGCTTAAAGCATTAAATAATTTCTTGTCCCATTTAGTTCCGATACGAAGCCGGGACATTGAAACATGTTATTCGAATTGCAAATTCTTTTCCATATGACATCGAAGTAGATCGGACGAGTCCCAAGCCCCGAATGTTTTTAAGAATATTGCAAATGTCTCGCGCAAACCGCTGACTGCGATCGATGTTAAAGGATTGCCTACGCTTTTAGTTCATGATGGGCGTGGTAAATTCGATATTCAATTTCTTTGTTTTCAACCTTATTACAAACGTGTTGGGTTTTGTTTGGATTCGCTTTTCACAACACCATGTTTGCCATGAATGTAGGAGAATAGGCCTTGTCTCTTATTTTAATTACATACTAGATGTTGCTAGCTTCTTTGCCCGCGTGGAACGCCTTTCCTGTTACAAAAGTCCGTAAAACAAAGTACGAAGCCAGTGCAATCTACTTAAATAATCAGATTTAAAACGTCGATGTTTTCCCATGGAAGCAAATTACCGGGATAAAAGTAGCCTATATGTTAATGATCTACCTACCCGTATCCCAAATTTCATCCAAATTCTTTCACTAGTTACTGCATTTATTTCTAAAAATCATACAAACATCCAAACATTTTTCCCATTTATAACATTAGTATGATTGAATCGGGAACAGTGAGTTCACTTGCCTTCAGCATGCCACGCGGAGGAATAAATAATTTTATATTGTAAATTACATTGACTGCCTCGGTGGCGTAGTCGTATTGCGTACGGTTTACGAGTACGATTTGCGCGCTGAGGTCCTGGGTTCGATTCCCAGGTCGAGCCAAAAAAATATTGTGACTGGGTTTTTCCATCTTAAAATTTACTCAGTCGCAGCTCGGAGTCAGGAAGTTGGCGGTGTGATACCCCCGTGCCTCGGAAAGCACGTAAAGCCGTTGGTCCTGCGCCTGATCTCTCTCCGGTCATGTCGGATTGCCGTCTCACCGGACTATGAGAGTGAAGAAATAGCGAGTGCACCTGTGTATTGCGCACACACTTGTGCACTATAATATCTCCTGCGTACCTGGCTGATCTCCGTTGAGATTGGCCGCCGTGGCCGAAACTGGCTAGGAGGATTTCATTTTTCAAATTACATTAATATTATGAGACTTTAATTTGCTTTGTGACCTATTGAATCATATTAAAATAAAAAATAAAATTAATGTTATATTTTTATATAGTTGCAGAGTAATATATAATTACTTTTGAGTGTATCTAATTGCGTGTTGTGCCTTGTACACATAGAGTGATTAGTCGGCTTAGAATCTGGAAAAAACTCCGTTTCCTTTTATTCGGATTGGTTGAACTAACACGTGACTGACTTATTGGTCTCTCAATCAATCACAAACATTAAACGACATCGACTTACGAGTTGCGTCTTTTTGCTACATTCTAACCCTTTTTTTTTCGCGGGGAAAAACGCTTTATAGCTACCACCACTGGGGGGGTAAGTGGAACGGTTATGTTGGTTTCGCACAGTCTTACAGCCCAATGTCGACACTCGGGAGTATAGCGCCATCCGAGCGAGCATTGGGCCGAGTCCCTAACACTATGTACACCCTACACTGGCATACCAACCAAAACCTGCGGTGGCCTTCTTCGGCGCATACGAGACGGCCCCGGCGTATCTTGTTGCACTAAGATAGCTGCACGGGACCGTCACTGCGCAATGCCGTTACGGCCCCTCTTTGTACAAGGGGGCTAAGATGCCTCCACACTCTAAAGGACGTCTTTGGCGTCTACGACAGCGGGAGACCGACCATCCGCATTGTCAACCACCTCGGAGTCGCTTAAATTGGACTGAGCAGCCCCCCGCTGCTTGCCCCGCGACTCTCTGGAAGCCCCCTTGAGTCTGGAAGCCCCCTTTAGACATTCTAACCCTACTGACCACTATTATAATGGTTTTTGGACCTGACGATAACAGACGCGGACCCATTCAGCATTCAGCAGATACCAACACAAATACCAAATAGCTGCCCTCCGAGGCAATTCTTGTGCGCTGGGTCTTCACACCCAATGCTCGCCCATGCATGGGGGGACAACAGTCGCGGGCCGAGGCACACAGTTCAGTGTGCATACCTCTTGGTTGGATAACACATTGAGGCCTAAAAGGGCCCGCGAACATTTGCTGGCACCCACATCTCTTTCCGCCCATCCTGGGAACCTTCCTCCCTTCCCCCACTTTCCCTTCCAGCTTCCTCTTCCACTTCCTTCCCAGGCCCGTGCAGTCGTCAAGCCGGGGGACTCCAGTATCCTATTCGCAGGTTTCCCCCGGTGTTGATTGCAGGACCGCCTACCTAAAAAAATACCTAATAGCCATACAGTACTTTGTAACTCAAGGTGCTGGATGGTGTTGCTACTGTTTATGGGTGGTCGTATGGCTTACAATCAGGCAAACGGCATGCTCGCCTCGTCATTCAATGCCATAAAAAAACCTTCAAGTTTGGACCGATTTTACCACATGCTGATTAAGTCCCTGATAGCTTATTCTGAACTTGTCCGCCATATCCTATCCTACTTATATTATAAACGCGAAAGTTTGTAAGAATTTATGGATGTATGGATGTTTGTTCCTCTTTCACACAAAAACTACTGAACGGATTTCGATGAAATTTGGCACACGGGTAGATCATATCCTGGATTAACTCATAGGTTAATATAAAACGGGTCTTTTATCCCGGAAAAACTCATTCACGAGGGCGGAGCCGCGGGCAACGGCTAGTAAACTATAGCGTTTGCTTTCATCGATCTCGAATAGAAATGTCTGACAGAAAGAGACACTAGAAATGTGTCACATTTATTTGTTAGTAGGCTTCCTATTAGTGAAAGAATCATAATATTCAGCTCCAGCTTTATAATATTAGCAGACATAACAGTTTTGAGCTTTATCAGGGACCAGTTAAACTGGGCCTTAATGATATAGTTACAACGAACAACAAAATAACAGCAATTGAGGTTTCAAACTATTTTAAAATTGAAAAAGTTATCCTGCTTTAAAATGAAGCCATGAATTCCAGACAGCTTAGAAGTAATCATATTGATTGAAAACGATCTATTATTAGGTTCCTAACAAAAAAAAAACAATTTACCGCGTAGGTGTTGTATGTAAAACACGGGCGCGGTTGACAGCCGACGCGTATACAAATAAGTCTGGGCGTCACCCGATAATGTTGATAGTGGATCGGAGAGGTCGCACTCCTCTTTGTCATCTGATTCTGATGGTATTAGTTTATTGGAAACTGGAATGGTGCGTTCAAATAATTGTCGCCCGATAACTTTTGGTTTTGTGTGGAAATATTAAAATAAGGTGTAGGTTTAACGTCTATTCAATGTGATTCTAGATCTTTAAATATTGATGTATTAGCTTTTGCTCGTAGCTCGTAGCGTAAAAAGTTTTTCCGGGATAAAAGTTTAACTTTCCCGAGATAAAAAGTAGCCTATGTGTTAATCCAAGAAATGATCTGCCCGTATGCCAAATTTCATCTAAATCCGTTCAGCAATTTTGAAGATGTGCAGTAACAAACAAACAGAACGATAGACAAATAGAAAAAAATTACAATTTTTTTTTATTTGTGTTCCATTGCACTTCTTTAGTCACCCCCTTTTATCACATTTTTTTTAAATGTATAGACACGCCGGTTCTATTGCTTTATTATATGTATAGATTGACTGCCTCGGTGGCGTAGTGGTATTGCGTACGCATTACGAGTACGATTTGTGCGCTGAGGTCCTGGGTTCGAATCCCGGGTCGAACCAAAAAAAAATTGTGACTGGGTTTTTCCATCTTAAAATTTACTCAGTCGCAGCTCGGAGTCAGGAAGTTGGCGGTGTGATACCCCCGTGCCTCGGAAAGCACGTAAAGCCGTTGGTCCTGCGCCTGATCTCTCTCCGGTCATGTCGGATTGCCGTCTCACCGGACTATGAGAGTGAAGGAATAGCGAGTGCACCTGTGTATTGCGCACACACTTGTGCACTATAATATCTCCTGCGTACCTGGCTGATCTCCGTTGAGATTGGCCGCCGTGGCCGAAACTGGCTAGGAGGATTTCATAGATTTTATCTAGATCATAATATTATTAGTTACAGAGAGGCTACTGCGAAAAACGAAATCCGTAGTTTCGGGTGACGGATCGCACGTTTTCTTACTACGAAGTGTTACGGATCCGACGACGGATTCAAAGACGGATCCGATGTTCGGATTTTAACACTAATGACATTTTTACTTTCGTTGGCCCTATTTTGAAAACCAATTTGACATAAAATACATCGTTTCTTCGTTCGGATCATAATAAAAAAATAAAATAATAATTGGATCCGAAAGTAACGGTGACGGATCCGAAGTAATTTGGTAGTAAGGTTAAATCCGAAGTTCGTCGTTTCTTCGTTTCGGACCGACGTTTCGGATTTCGTTTTTCGCAGTAGCCTCTCAGGTTAATTCAATGACATATGAAGTCGGGTAAAAATCATACGAAAATCATTATCTCTTGAAGCTCTAACATTTTTTTCTTATATACCTAGGTCAATTTAAATTTAATATTATCTAATAGCTGATAATAGAAAAATACTCCTTACTTCAACGGACGTACTTAAGTGTTATAATAATTACATATTTGTAGAGTCGGCGTTAAACCAAGCTAATCAAAAACCTCAATTTTATTAATATTTTCAAAAACATAATAAGACCGTTTCGTGTAACTACTGTCCTTTAAGATAGACAAGTAGTCACGAGATGAGCTCAGAGATTTGGTTACCCAGAATCTGTGTCTAGGATGAGCGCCGACAGCAATTAAGATAAAACGTGCACTCGCCTCTCATTGTCAAATGTGACGAGTTGGACAAAAATTTTACAACTATTATCAGTCAATCTGTGTCAAGAACATTGCGTACTTGTTAAGGTTGTTATAATTCGATGTACGTAAATGAAAATTACATGTCCATTAACATTCTTTAAGTGGACGATAGCCTAGTTGGGAATGGAACGGTCTGCCGAGACCATGTCAGGAGGTTCAAAACCCAAGGCACACCTCTGACTTCTTGAAGTTAGTTGTGTATTGTTTATATATTATCGTTAGCTTTAGCGGTGAAGAAAAACATCGTGAGGAAACCTACATACCCGTGCATTCTTCATAAGAATTTCGAGGGTGTATGAAGTCTGCCAACTTGCACAAGGCCTGCGGGGTGGACTGAGCCCTAACCCCTTTCAGTATTAGAGGAAGCCCATGATCAGGAGTGGGCAGTATATGATACAGGGCTGATTGCATTGCATAACATTATTTAATCATAAAGGTCTTTGTTACGGCTAAATGTAACCATTGTTTTACTTACGTGTTTTAATTGAGTTTTGGAGTTTCGGTCAAGAACAGTTTTATTTGTATTGTACGCACACACATTCTCATGCCTTTAATCCCCGAAGGGGTAGGCAGAGGCGCAACTAATGAACCTACTTTTCGCCGTGCGTATTCCGTCCCATGATGTGATAGATGGTGTGATAGGCGAGCCTATCGCCATGTCAGGCACAAATTTCATACTCCGGGCTGACACTGAATAGAAAAATCCAATATCACTTTGCCCGACCTGGGGATTGAACCCGAGACCTCAGCATTGCAGTCGTATCGTATTACAACTACGCCACCGAGGCAGTAGTTATTTGCATTGTAGTATTTATTTGTATCTAATTCTGCGTTTCTTTTAGACACTCGATTGTGAAGATTGTAAATTTTAAGTAAATCATTTATTAATATACAAACTTTCGGATGTATTTTTTTTAAAGTATCATAATGAATAAATCTACTATTTCCACGGCCAAAATCGGCCAGCGTTTCATGTGTTAAACAATATTTAATACTCATGTTCTAACATAAAATTATGACCCAAAAATTACACGTCACATGTCAGGGCGCGTATCTTTATTCAAAGTGTATACGTCGTTAAAACTAGCGCACGTGTGATGAGCCACGCTCTTATTACAACTCTGATAAACATCGGCTCAATTTTACAAGAAACATGTAAACCTTTGTTAACTTGAACGGAGAACTTTTGTGACGACCTCTTTAATATTAGTGGCACGGACGCTACCGGTTCCTCCTACATTTTTTGTTCTAAACTAACTTGCAGGTGCGGATTTGTTGAGAAAAAAAAGGAAATGAAATCTTAAGGAATATATCCTCAAGATCTCTAGTTATGGCATTATTTATAGCAAGTACAAAGTAACTAAAACGGCAATGCATATAATTTCGGTTAACGATTAATTTGGCACCTTGTCAGTCAATTTGCCGTAATAATTGATACCTAAAGTATATTTTTTTTTACTTGGATATTAAAGACTCTTTGAAGAGCTTATTTACAAGCACAAATACACGAACCTAGCGTAGTAATACAGGACATAATATAGCATTGTCCTTTATGTTTAAATTTAATAGACTTATGGCGCAGGGGGTCATGCCCCATCTAAGCTGTGCCTTCCTCCTGCCCTGTATAAGTACGTTTAATTGTTATGGCTATGCTATCGCGAGTATTATCTATGTGTTCATGGGAACAGGTCGTTCCGCGATTTTTGAAGTTTGTCGGCAGATGGCTGGTCATCAGGGAACAAGGCTTTTCTGAGTAATGAAGCGTGCGCTTATGTTGTGCCGACGTATTCTTTTTATTGTTAACATTCATGTTTATAAACGTTTATTTGTTGTTTTCTTGGGGTTTTCTGGCGCAAAGAAAGTAATTTTTATTTTAAACATGTATTTAATTATAACGAAAAATATAATTTGACTCATGAACTAAAATATGACGAAACTTAAAACAACTAATTACAAAAACATTAGCTCGGTCTCCTAGGCACTGCCTGTCTCGTATGTTTATATTATTAAGATTATTGAAATAATTAAAAAGAAAAAATAATAATTACACCCCTGAGTATCTGCTTAATGAGGACGGACACAAATAAATTATTTTGTGTATAAAATTGCTGATAATAATCCACATAATGTATTTTAATGCTATTTAAGAATAAATAATTACTAGCTATTAATATTACTTACTCTTGCGATTTATGTTGGATGCTACTTTATCTCCTTTGCCTACGCCTGCCGGTGGTAAAAAGCGTGAGTGTATGTGTTCGACTTTATCTCGTTCGTATTGAATAATTACAAAATCCACACAATCTTAAGACACAGCGATATGTTCAGCGAGGAAAACATCGCCGGCCGCTGAGTCGAAGCACTAGCAGTCATTGTAAGTATCACGTCTTTGTTCTTACGTGATATGTTCGAAAAATCATATTTTTTAATTGATTAAATAAAATTACGCCTCTAGTAGTGAATAAAAAAAGAACATTTTGACATAATATTTTTTTTAAAGGTAAAATCACTCTTCTAAAACTTCTATGTTAATATAACGTCATTGAAGCAAAGAGGCGATTATGTACATTGTTTATTTACACATAGGAGATCTTAAATAAATATATACAACATCATACACCTTAAAAGTGAGGGACACTTCAATTACACTAATTTAAATGACACAATCATAAAATATTCATAAAATCAGCAGGCATTTGGATCAATATAACGAATTTGTACAGATCACCACTTAAAATGAACAGACAGTTACAGTGAAACAGAAGTTGAATTTGCATGTTCATAACTGTGAACTGGTCGCCTGTTACACCGAAGAGGGTGGGTTATTGGTTAGTCAGTTTTAAAAATATACTGTCAATAACTTTACCCATAAATAAGAGGCTTTACCCATCTAAAAATGTAGACCGAAAATAAAATCATCAGTATTTTTAACTTAATAATTTTCCGGAATAATCCTTGCTTGTGCAATTTTTCAGAATAAACGTAGCCTATAGAAGACATGTCGAAAAACGGGCCTAACATTCTGACCAAGTTTATAGATATTGTAGACATATTGAATTATTACTACCTACTTGAGATGTAACTTAAACTTGAGATTGATTTATTAATACCGCCCCTAAAAACTAGCTTTTTACTATACATTGTTTAATTCTAAAGATCTGCGATTTTAAGATTTATGTAATTGTATTTTGCTTAAAAAGTACACTTAAGCTGAACGTTTCTAAAGTCAGTTATTAATGGAAGGTTCTAAAAATATTTTTTAATGGATCCTACATCCATATTTTTATAGTTAAGGTACTATCCCTAAAATTTGAGCCTGGTTGAATGAATAGAAGCCCAACACCCATGCAAAAAGTGGAAAATTCCTTTATTTAGGTGTTGGCCTGTCTATATGTATTTATCGTCCTAGCATCTTGAAAATAGGATCGAGGATATAATAAAGAAATGCCCTGTGATAAATGCTTGCTTCTTAAATATACCTTACATTATAATTTTGTGATTTGTTATGTATTTCCATCATACGAAAAAAAAAACTTTAGAGGTGTCAAGGGACACCCGGATGGAACGAAGTTTCGTTCGATTAATTAGTAAAGGAATTGTAATAAAAATGTATTACTTTTAAGTTATAATAGTATTTTTTTATTAACGAATATAATTTAATACAAACTTAATCAGTAGGCTCAATTTTAGTAATAATTGGCTTGTGGTAACTGAAGTAGGAAACATAATATGTTTGGGATTCTATTTTATTTAAATTTCTTGAAAAAAAAAACTACTCAAAAAAACATTTAAATTACCTTTTTTTATTTAAAATCCGAATGTCACTTTCACGGCCAGTTTTTTATTGTTACTGGCTAGTTTCACAGGGCAAGTATAAAAAAAAAGTGTCGTTACAATTTTTGGTCTTAATGTTTTCCGTCTAGCCCCCTTTCGCAAGGCGCGAAAAGGAACTTTGTTCCAAATATGGATTAAGTTGCCTTTCGTCTAACCTGAACTAAAAACGAGCTTAAATTACAGCTAAAACCACACTTCAGTGTGCAAGCAGGATAGTGTAATGAGTTGCGTTGGCGGGCGCGGATGGGTACCAGTATTCAGAGCGTATTCATATTCATTAGGATGCGAAGGGCCCGCTTGATTGCACAAAGAGCCGAGTAATTCGCTCCCGCGACTGCGTTCGCACCAACTTAATTTATTTACGCTATTTTAACAAGCTAAGTTTTAGGTCTATGATCGTGTTTTGGAATTCTATGTTGCTATTAATGGTGTGATTATGGTATATTTCTTTTACAATAACTAATCACAAGGTTAAAATATATTTCTATGATATTGCTTTGATTTAGGTTGATACTATGAAGATAAAGTGCTTTCAAATTACATTTTTATTGCTACTGTAATTACCACCGACACCGCGCACAGCGGAGGTCGGAATAGAAAAAAAATGAGAGTAGAGCTGAGACTACCTAGTAATTAAAGTTCCAAAGATAATTACAGTAATTATTATTGATTCGGGTGGCGGGTACAAAAACTGATTATAACAAAACTCATTACGTTATAAATTAAGAAGATTACAGAATCAATAATTTGATAATTTAATACTTCTTTATACAAAAATAAAAATACTATGAACTATATATGGATTTAGGGGACGAAAAAGTAGATATGGAACGTATGTTATCATATTAATTAAAAATAAGTTAAATTATGGCCGAATGTAACGCGATGACTTCAAGAAGTTTAATAAAAAATCCCCATATTTTTTTGAACTGCGAATTCAAGCTTATTATTCTAAAGCAGTAACATCATTATGAATGTACTTATGTGTAAATTCCTACTTCTTATTAAACTTGTAAGTGCAAAATAAAACATTATTTTATTATTATTAAAGTCCAAAATGTCTATTTATTAATCAACAATAATTTCAACTTAGCTGATCACCCCAATACATCCTATATACTAACTGTACATTATGTACTGAACTCTACATGGTCCGTTACGGACGGATCGGCTTAATTATTGAATTAGCATTTAAATTATTTTGGTAACCGTTCATTTGTAACTAATACAAATAGCGAGCCGCATGAATAATGTCTGCTACGTGGATGTGAGAAGACAGAGGTGTGCTCATGGAGGGTGTATTCTACAATAAAACTAAGAGAGGTTTGTTTAAAATGCTTTATTATTTGTGTATTATATTTTATAGTTAGAGGATCCAACTTCGTTTTATCAAATTTATTATTGAACTAGCTTTTGCTTTTCTTTGCTGCTTTGCCCGACTGAAAGTAATAAAATGTCCCGCGTTATAATGTCCTGGGACAAAAATCAGCTTATGCCATTCCCAGAACTCAAACTATCTTCATATTAATGATCAAAATCCTTTCGGTAGTTTTTGAGTTTATAGTGTTTAGATACAGACGCTGCAGAGGTCTTTGTTTTATAATAATTAAATGAGGATAAACGTCTAGCAAGTGCATTAAAAATTAAACATACAATTAATATAAGCCATTCAAAAATACTTACAAAATGACATTATTTAAATCAGGAAAATAGTATTTTAATACTGGCCGCTTTAACCTTATCCCAATTTCAAATCAACGACAGTTATAAAATAAGATCCTATTAAAACTTTACGTGAACTGAATTTAAAAAGCATATATGAAAGTTGTTTTCTTACTTCCCTGCCCTGGTATGACGCACGGATACATGTCTAACTGAGGCGAATATTAAATACTATCTACCTACGCTATTTTTGACTGAGGGCAAATGCAATACGTTAGTAAATTTGTTTTGTGAAGGGATTTTTCCACTCTGATGTATATTTATAGTGTTTAAACAAATGTATTTGTAATTAGGACTGCTTCAGTGGCTTGGTTGTATTATGGTACGACTGCAATGCTGAGGTCTTGGGTTCGATCCCCGGGTCGGGCAAAGTGGTATTGTGTTTTTCTAATCAGTATCAGCCCGGAGTCTGGAGTTTGTGCCCGATATGGCGATAGGCTCGCACCCTATCATATCATGGGACGGAATACGCATAGTGAAAAGTTGTCACACTTTGGATGTTGGCCATGCATGAACTACCTTCAACTAAGTCGCTGCTACGGACGCTAAAAAGACGTCTGATATGTTGTCTCATTAAATAAAATTTGTAATTTTGTGTTTTGCTTCATTATATGATTTTTGAAATGGGTATCTAACTTTTTAATATCTTTTCAAAATTACCCACTCCATTCAATTAATTCTCAGACGATTAACCATAATCATCTTTGCGAGCTTATTTACTAATTTATGTAACAGCTATATGAGCTTAGAAAGTAAAAACTATAATTATTACTCTGACTATGTAATCATACAATATTGATTGAAGTAGCTATAGATCAGATGATGCGGATAAACCGTACTTTATCTAATTAAGTAGTAAAGCAAGGGAAACAACGGGACAAATTGTACAAATCATTATCTGTTGCAAATAGTATTTGTCGCTTTTTTATTTAAAGAAAGAGAGAAGAAAGAAAAAGGAGAGAAAGAAAAAATATTAATTTGTAACAAGTGAGATAATAAAATAAGGACACTGACACAAATTAAATTTGCTCATCACAAAAGCGACCCCAACTCAGCATACGCTGGTAAAAAAACTAGCGCTGGTCTTCCGGGCCGTTTTGTGACGTCACCGGCGCCAAAGGCATAAACATTATACATTATACCTTGTTAAACCTAGGATGACAATTTTGACAGCTCACGCTCATGACATTTTGTATTTCTTTCGGTAAAATATTGGAATTTGTTCTGAAAGGTTTCCTGATACTTATTACTGGCTGTTTGGAACGTGATAGTATATAAAAAAAACTCTCTATAATTGACAATTTTGTAGAGTTGCGTTCCAGCCTTCCGTATTAGCCGACCAAATACCAAAGTCACACCCTAACCTATGCTCCCAAATAAATGGTAATTAAATGAGCACTATCTACATCAGCTGTTCAATACGATAATCTTGCGTAAAACAGGCCATGAAAATCGTGCTGGCCTATAATTAGCATTACCTGTACCTATAGTACATTATGGAGTATATTAACTACTAGCTTTTGCCCACGGCTTCGCCCGCGTTAATAAGTTTTTCCGGGCTAAAAGTACATACATAAAAACCTTCCCGTTGAATCACTCTATCCAACACATTTATTTGTATAAAGATTAATATTATGACGTTGATACAACTCTTAACAAATAATGCATTAATTTCGACCAAATTTTATTACCATAAAAACGATTCTAGAGAGTTAATTTTAAAAGATAGACATGTACTGTCGCGGACTTTTTTTTAGATCATTTCAAGAGGAATAATTCTTTCATACATATATTTTTGGTATCTTGAACCGTTTTCGCAGCGCACGCAATGGAAGCCCTCAAGGATGAATAATTTTCCCCGCATTTTTCACATTTTCCATTATTTCTTCGCTCCTAATAGTTGCATCGTGATGTTATATAGCCTATAGCCTTCCTCGATAAATGGTCTATTCAACACAAAAAGAATTTTTCAATTCGCACCAGTAGTTCCTGAGATTAGCGCGTTCAAACAAACAAACAAACAAACAAACAAACAAACAAACAAACTCTTCAGCTTTATAATATTAGTATAGATTTATGAAGCATTTAACCGTTCCTATCAATAAAATAACGATTGTAAACAAAGCAACGAACCCTTACAATACCAATTTATGGATAGACTGTCTAACGCGGTCGTAACTAAATACAAACAAATGGACGGATTGTCACAGCACGTCACGAAACATTAAAATCAGTGTAATGGCACGAATCATTAATTCTATTGTTTATAAGACCATGGGTACACGATACGCTGCTATCGCGGACGTCCGTGTACAGTAACCTTGTTGTTGAGAATCTATTTATATCCTTTCGAATTGAACTGTCGTGTTGATGACCTAGGTATAGGAATTAATAAATCGATCTCAAGTTTGAGTTACATCTCAAGTAGATAATGTATCGATCTATTTAATAACCAAGTACTTACATTAAAGGGCTTGTTCTGAACTGATGTGTTGAACTGATTTAAATAAAATTTGGTACACAGATAGTCTAGAGCCTGAGAAAGAGCATAGGCTACTTTTTATCCCGGGAAAATATAAAGCGGGACATTTATGCCGGAAAAACTTTATCACGCAGGCGAAGCTGCGGGTAAAAGCTAGTGTATTATAAAGGTAATTCTGCAATAACCTTTCCTTTTTGTTTTTCATTGTAACATTACAGAACTATTTATACCCAGCTCTATGTTTCAGTGTTTAGTCTTCACACAATTAACCAATGTATTATTACTAAACTATATGAACGTTAAAATTCCTATTAAAGGGAGCTCAAACGATCCCTTTTCACACTCAGTACCTTCGCCTGCTCACCACACGTTAAAACTTTAAACTGTGGCCTAAACCGCGAGCTGAATCCTTAATTGAAATTCGTGGAATCCTTTGTTGGCATACACTGGAAACTTAAAACGGCCCTCGGGACTAACTTTGTAATTAAATGAAGAAAATTCAACTCAAACCTTAACCTGACCTGTAAACGTAAAAATGTATTTTAAAAGTGGAAAGTTTCCTCTATTCTATAATAGATGTCGCTACCACACACAAAAGACTTTCCAATGTAGAAATGACATCAGCTAAATAAACAATACTGTCGCCTACCTCAATTATTTAAGCGCACGGTAATATTTCCCGTGCGAAAATGGTGTGCAGCTATATTTTTAATGCATTCTCGGAGACAAGCGCGGCCGCGTGGGCTGAATCACAATTAGGCGCGTATCATGTTAATCTCGAGTTTTTGTGCACTACTTGAGGTAAATCTTTTGTTTTGTTTGCATTTTTATGATATGTTTGTGGTGCCTAATGAACATAAAGACAGTAAAGGAATACTAGAGGCTGTTCTACAACTTGTAGAATGGATGCTTTCAACATAATATACAATGTCTACTGTAAATATCACAAGAATACTATGAAGCTTATTGTACAACTATGGATATAATTAAAAAGACATATTTTTTATAAAAAATAAAAACAAAATTTATTTCATGTATACATTTTCATTTTAGTTCAAGTCATCAATATAGCAGAATTTCCACAAACCAGTAAATAGATGACCTGATAATCAAGTTCCGCTACCGCTCATGAACAAGTTCAAAAATGGTGGGCGCTGCCAACTATTATAGAAAGCAAGTAATTGATCTGGTAGCGGGCTGCCACGATGCAGATTATGCCTATTGATATCGTAGCTTAAATGACCATATAATTTGGAAGTAGATAAATATAGCGCTAGATATTTCACCTACGGAAGTTAATATCTCATCTATCAGTGATCGCAAGAATCGCAATAGCCAGTTGGCTAGCCAAAGATAGGGTTCAGCCATTCCAGCTTAGTAAGGCTACAGTCATATAGACGGCGATAAGTGGACGATAGCCTAGTTGGGAATGGAACGGTCTGCCGAGACAATGTCCGGAGGTTCAAAACCTCTGACTTTTCAAAGTTACGTGTGTATTGTTTATCAATTATCGTTCACTTTAACGGTGAAGGAAAACATCGTGAGGAAACCTACATACCTGAGAATTGTCCATAAGAATTTCGAGGATGTGTGAAGTCTGCCAACCCGCACTAGGCCAGCGTGGTGGACTAAGGCCTAACCCCTCTCGGTAGTAAAGGAGGCCCGTGCTCAGCAGTGAGCAGTATATAATACAGGGCTGGTATTATTTATTAATATATAGATGGCGATGATCATTCCCTATCTGTTACACTCTGCCCCTTAAAAACCTAAGCCACACGTTCATAACATTGAACAGGTAGTGCCAGTCACGTGGCCATTGTTTAGTCAGCTCATAATGAAATAATCCGTGGGGATGCGCTTACGTGTCTCGATCAGAGATAAGATATGGTGTCCGTCGGGAGCGGCATAAAAACTGGAACGGACTTCACAAGTGTACGCTAAGATTTTTGGAATTAGTTTGGGTTTGTGTCACTTTTTTACAAATAAACGAGAAATTATGTAAATTTAGTCATGATAATTGAATTTCCGGGCATAAATTAACTAATCTACTTATATATTCGTATTTGAGTAACCGAAGTATTAAATAATCTTTCAAAATATAGCTAGAATTTTACTCAAGATTGGTTTTTGAAGAGTCATTTAATACTATCAACTTAAAAATATAATTGCAGGTAGGTCGCCATATTATGTACACACCGCACTTTATTATTTTGTACAAGAAATAAAAGTTCAAGCCGTTCATTTAACACACGCATCGTTTTAATGAATGAGCGGGTCGCTGCGTAGGCACCGCCTTTACCTTAATAAAATTGTCATAAAGGTAAGATAAATATAAAAAAAAAGAAAAAATATACCTCGCACCGGCTTACGGGAAAAAAATCAAGTAAAAGTCAACGCTCTCCATTGTTAAGTCCATGTAAAGGAAGCAGTAATGTAAGTGTAAAATGAGAAGAGCATTCCTTTTTTATGCTTTGAATTTTAAGATCCCCAAATAAAGTTGGTTATGAATGAAGTTTATAATTTTTTATTATTTAAATTATTCGATATTTCGTTTTATCTCATTGACCTTGATGACTTTGAGTCTTTCTTTGCTAAAATTGTTTGTTAATGAGAAAATGTTTTTAATGAATAAACAATTTAGATAATTGCATTTCAGTACTTTGTCGCAATAACTGCGTCACGCTGTTATCACTATTGGTTACGACATATATTAACCCAATAGACAGGTATATATTACATTATCCAAATAAAACTAATTTCAGGTAATTAACAGCCTTGTTGCTGCTCTTTGTCTAGACAACTTCTATTTCAGTCCTAAATTCGGCCATGCGACCAAGATTCTTATTTTCGCATTCCACAGCTTATAATAATAGTTTTAACCATACAAAAATCGTAATGCGCCATAAAAATCAGCCAGGACGCGACTAATAGTCAAGCATTACCAAGGAATGAAACCTCGAAACTAAATTACAGAAACTGAATAACGGATTGTACAAGCAATAATCTTTGAAATCACAAATCAAGTTGTAAGCTGAACGCTTTCACGAACACCGTAGGCGGTTCACTAGTCGCTTCCAGCCATTACGTAGTACATACGAGCCAGCAAAATATCCAACTAGTGACAGATCTAAGTTGTGGGTAATTTTTCCAAACTGGGTTGGAAAAGTAACCTAACCTAACCTTTTTTTATCACGGAAAAAAAGCGTTATCGCTAACACCACCGGGGGGTGAGTGGAACGGTTATGTTGGTTTCACAGTCTTACGGCCCAATGTCGACACTCGGGAGCATAGCTTCATCCGAGCGAACATAACCTAACCTTTTATATCCTAACCTAATCTACTCCTTTTTTATCCTAACTTACACGTTTTTTTACTCTAACCTAACCTTTTATTTATTCTAACCTAACCTTACCTTTGCGCCCCTCGAGGCAATTTTTGTGCACTGGGTCTTTACACCTAATGCACGCCCATGCATCGAGGGAGATTAGTCGCGGGCCGAGGCACATAGTTCAGTGTGTATACCTCTTGGTTGGATAACAGATTGAAGCCTAAAAGGGCCCGCGAACATTTCCTGGCACCCACATCTCTTTCCGCCCATCCTGGGAACCTTCCCCCACATTCCCTTCCAGCTTCCTCTTCCACTTCCTTCCCAGGCCCCTGCAGTCGTCTAGCCGGGGAACTCCAGCATCCCATTCGCAGGTTTCCCCCGGTGTTGACTGCAGGACCGCCTACCTAAAAAAAACTAACCTTTGGGAGTGATAGAATAAAGCTGTAGACAATTTTATTGCATGAATGGAATGAATAGTTCGAAATGATAACACAGTCTCATACCAAATGCATCTAAAATATTAATGTTGATGCAATCACTAAAACTAATTATATCGCACCATTTTGAATCGTGTTAAAAATAGCCTATCATTAGACACTTAGCGTGTATAATGATGTTCTTAAAGTGTCATCACCTACATTAATACTTTTATATAATCCATGCCATCATAATTATTGAAACCATGATTACTATTTAACGAGGTAAGTGATACCATCTCGCTTCCCAAACGCACCGAGCCGTGTGTATCGCGTGTTACAAACAGCTTCGAACTGTCAAAATAGCTAAAATATACGCCGTTTTATTAACACCGGACACAACAATTGCTCGGCAAAGTGTGGGATTCCTTATTCCTCTAGTTTATTGGACATTACACAGTGCGTGGGATTGACGACGCCCCACGGTGGTCCCATGGTTTTATACTAATTATTCGGTTTTAGTATTTGATATGCTTTTGTTCAATATCAAATGGTTCCCTATCACATACTGGGACGGAACACACATGGTGAGAAATAGGTGCCCTAGTTGCACTTTTGCCTACCCTTTCAGGAATGAAAGCGTGATGTCTAATTGTTTCCGTTTAATACATCTCAAGAAGAATTTTCTTTATTAATACGATATTAAGCATTCCTTTATTTTCTATTGATAGGTTCGTAACAGGAGAAAAATATACACTATCTTAACCAAATTGACTTGAGTCATTGATTTAGTCACCTCTGCCGAAGTATAAAAACTAAACAAACTACCAACCAATAGCTTACAAGAATCAATGAGCGCATGGATGCAATACGTCATACATCATCGATAAACACACTCGAATCAATTGTAGCCTGTGCTAGATCACTTTAATTATTCCAATTATTATAGAGACGTTCCAATTATTATCGGTGTATACCAATTATTGTCAGTGGCAGCCGACTGCCATCCTTGGCTAGTCATTAAGCCTGCCAATAGATTATTGATTGGTGCTGATTGTTTGTACGTAGTCGGGGTCATTTGCATGAATCTCTGCCGGTTTTAAATAGACAATCTCGCCTAATTGTACAGAGCAGTTGGCTACCGGTTTCTGTATGGCATAGACGTTTCTGATGATATTGATAACATAATAAACTGGTGGTAGGACTCTCATATGTAAGAGTCCGACCACCGCAATCTTTATTTCTACCGCCAAGCAGTAGTGAGCATGCACTGTTGTGTTCGGTTTGAAGCCAACTACAGGACATAATGAGACTTAACATCTTATGTCTCAGGATGACGAGCGCAGTGGAATGCCATACAGTACTTTATAACTCAAGGTGCTGGATGGTGTTTCTACTGTTTATGGGTGGTCGTATCGCTTACGATCAGGCGAACGGCATGCTCGTCTCGCCATTTAATGCCATAAAAAAATCATCAAGGGTATCTCTCCTTCATGAATATTGCTTACCACACAACATTCTACTTTCTAAATTTTGGTTAGTGTCATTATACTCTTGCTTATTTTGTTTAAGATCTTCTTCAATAGGTATATTCCATGTTCCTATTAAAAACTTATGGGTATCTAATTAAAAAACTGAGACGCAGAAGGTATAGAGTATTAACTAATAAAATATACTTGGTATGTTGATGGATGGCGAGGACGAGGACGACCAAGGAAAAGGTGGATAGATTGTGCAAGAGATGATATGAAAGAAAAGGGCATGAATGACTTGATGACAAAAGATAGAGGAGAATGGAAGAGAAAAGCATGTTGCGCCGACCCCAAGTAATTTGGGACCAGGGCAGGAAGATGATGAGTATATTGGTTTCCACGGTGGAAAAAAGTTGGGCATGCTAACTTTAAAGTAGCACTTAGATACCATTTCAAAAACAATGTAGTACATAACCCATTCACATACAAAATTAAAAACTAATACAAAGTTAGGGCAATAACTCTAAATGTCGCCAAATTAATTAACCCTCACATGCTAATTATGACACAGATATTGTGAAAGTTCCACTACACTGTGCAATTAGTGATCGCGTACAAATTGTACGTCTGTCAGCAAGTGCCTCAAATTGCGGATAATTGATCGCCAATGAGTCCTAACTCACATGACTATGGCAAATAATGAACAACGTACGTGACAATTGATGCCTCTATTACGAATTCTATTTAAATTTTAATGACACGTGTTATTCATGCAGTGAAGGTTTGACCGTTATTTTGTTGCTAAAGAATCATATTTTAGGTCAATTAATTAAAATAATAATAAATGTGGACGATAGCCTGGTTGGGAATGGAACGGTCTGCCGAGACAATGTCCGGAGGTTCAAAACCCAAGGAGCACACTTCTGACTTTTCACAGTTACGTGTGTATTGTTTATAAATGATCGTTCGCTTTAACGGTGAAGGAAAACATCGTGAGGAAACCTGCATATCTAAGTTCTTTATAAGAATTTCGAAGGTATGTGAAGTCTACCAACCCGCATTAGGCCAGCGTGGTGGACTAAGGCCTAAACCCTCTCAGTAGTAGAGGAGGCCCGTGCCGAGCAGTGGATATAATACAGGGCTGGTATTATTATATATTTTATTTATAATTAAAATAATAAAGAAACGAAAAAGTTATTTTACGAAATCGTGATAATTAAATTTTCAGTTCCATTATTGCCTTTTTAATTGATTCCATTTATAAAATACTAGCTTTTGCCCGCGGCTCCGCCTGCGTGAATGAGATTTCCCAGGATAAAAGTCCGGCTTTATATTGTCTCGGGATAAAAAGTAGCCTATGTGTTAATCCAGAACATGATCTACCCGTGTGCCAAATTTCATCGAAATCTGTACAGTAGTTTTTGCGTAAAAAAGGAACAAACATCCATACATATGATGGAAGTTTGTTCATCTATACATTCTTATAAACTTTCGCGTTTATAATATTAGTAGGATTAGGTACCTATTTAGTTATAATATTATATGGCCAGTTGTTTTATTATCGACTATATTAATAACAACATATTGTATTCTTGTATAAGCTGGACAGACGACTTGATAAATGTCGCAGGAATACGCTGTATGCAGGCCGCTTTTGACAAGTACGTTTGGAAAACTTTAGGGGAGGCCTATGTTAACCAGTTTTTTTTTTATTTTTTTTTTTACGGTCAAGGTCAAGTTAGGTTAGGTCTTCCATTAATCATAAAACAAATTTTAGGTTAGGTTAGGTTAGGTTTTTTTTTTGTAACCAGTTGACATCACATGGCTGATGAGGAAGATGTATGCTTGTATTAAAACAATTTGCCCATATTGCGTTCTATATATGCCTTAGTGGCGTTGTTGTATTACGGTACGACTGCAGTACTGAGGTCGCGGGTTCGATCTTCGGGTAGGGTAAAGTGATATTGGGTTTTCCTACTCAATATCAATATCGGTTAATGGCAATAGGCTCCCTATTACATGGGACCTCATATAGCTGGCGAAATGTGGGTGTGAGACCACATTTAACATGGGAGGGGGGGGGGGGGGGGGGGGGGGCTACGATATAAAAATTTTAGTGGCGTGGGTTCTTGCCTTGCATATCACCGTATACACCCCCCCGCCCCTCCGTCACGGAATATAAACTCCAAAGTTCATAGAGAGTTGACATGTTTTGAAGCCCGATAATTTTAGAAGCTAAGGGAGGGGGGGGGGGGCGGATCCCCAAAATGTCAGCGGTTAATGGCGTAGCGTGGTTTATTGTAAGCTAAGGGGGGGTATGGAACCTAATCCCCCACCTATATACGCCCATGGATACACCTCTGCCTACCCCTGAAAATGGAAAAAGGGTGATGCTATGCGTTGTACATATTTGCGATATCTATACCTTAGATAGACGGGAATACTGTCACCGACATTAGGATATTAACCATTACCGGTTTTACGCCCCCAATGTCGACACTCGGGAGTATAGCTACATCCAAGCGAGAATTCTGCCCGCCTGTATCTTGATGAAGGCGTGACGATATAAACAATGTCATTAAATCAATGAACCAGTTCCGCAATTAAATAAAAAACGATCCTAATACATCAAACTTAAGACAAATAATTCATCTACAATTTATGTACATGACAGCAAATTAAATTTCGGATAATGATCCTAAGATTCATAACTTTATTTGTATGTTGTTTTTAGGGCGCACGCAATTCGTACAGAACAAACACAATTCATTCCAATTGAAATATGTTTTAACAAAACTGTTTAATATGGTAATCGATAAGCAATTTAAATATTCCGAATAGGAATCGAGTCGATTCAGCTAAGTTCGTTCGTTGTACGAAATCCTAATTTCGCCACAAAAATGTTAAGCCATAAAGGCTCGTAATCGTTCCCTTAACGTCCGTCGGTTTAATAGACCGCCTTAAGTAATGAAACTGCGGCTTATGTTTATTATATTATTATTTTACGCCGAAGAAATTACTAATGTTATGAAAAAATGCCCGGTTTTTGGACGGCCCATCAATTTAGATTAGTATGGCAATAACCCTGTTTCGTAGATTAGTCCGAAGCCACCCCCGTGGACGAAGAAAATCTATGTAAAGTTAAGCTATAAGAAAATTTCAAGCCTATTATGAGTTGCCCTGACGTTAATATGTATGCGGAACAAAGCGTTTTGATACTGTGAGTAATTTAAATTGTATGTTCTGCATTAAAATTCAGGTGAATTAAAAATTATGATTCCTCATTTAGTCTTATAATTATTAAAAAAATATGTCATCAAAATTAAGATAGCTTATTTTTAGTATCTCATGAAAAGATGAATAAATGTATGTATGGACATTAATTGCTCAGTTTTACAAACATCCGCTACTCATATGTGGACTTATATTCCGCCTTCTGCCATTACACTCATAATATAGAAACTTTCCATTACAGTTAGGCTTAAAGAAAACTTCTGTTCCATTTCGGACCCCAAGCCTATGTGATACCGCCACGCTATAGGCAATTTCGTCTATATCATGAATAGGCTGGCACAATAGAGTGGCAATGTCTTTTAGAAAATTATAGATTACAACTTAGCTGGTGCGTTAGAAAGTTGTCAAACGACTAAGAATCTTAAGGAAATCCTGTTCCCTTTCCTTAAAGGTTGCCAAGACCCACGCTTCTTTTATTTAACAAGTGCATGAGCGGTAGTGATTAATTTTATTAGGTGACATAATTGCTTATTTGTTTCTGCTTTAAAACTATCGAGAATTACAACAAATATGATAGATGAACTCGTCTCACGTTTGAAAATTTGCAACAAGTACCAAGATTATTAGATTGCGTATCCTAATATGCACAATGAGGGTAATGTGGGAGTTAATTTCTGTATGGTGGGCCCATCGATGCCGCTGTTAATAAATTAGTGAGGTACGCCAACCCCTCCCTAGTTACCCCACCTAACTACATGCCTTCTTATTACTTCTGTAAGCAATCACTTAAAAATGTACGTCTTGTATGACGTGCATTCCACCCTTTTGTTTACATTTGTATTGGGTTTAAAATCTGTAGAATAACTTTTACAGATAAACCTTAACTGGTTATGTATTATATAAAGTAAAAGAAACGAAATTTACATTATACAAAATTAAAATCTTTAAGATAATGTTAATATCTAAAACATTAACTTCTTAACAATAAGTAAAAAGAGAATATTATGATTCAGTACCATAATTATTTTATAGCTGCATATAAATACTAGAATCCAGTAGGATTCTAGTCTTTATATCCAGATATATAGAATCCAGTAGGATTCTAGTCTAGTGGTTAGTGAGTACACTAACCTGATCTCCACATCCGTCAAATATCACGTGCTGAACGTAGCATAATACTTAGTGCATCAATATGGACAGGGCTAGAATTATAGTCATATTTTCACATCTTCGTCGGACGGACCTGTCAAGAGAAGCCCGCATCCGGCGTGATCCTGCGACCTTTATCAAGTCGTTTATTTTTTTGTTTGATGAAATTTGTGCAAGAAATACAATCTTTAAAATGTTTTTATTAAAAAGCTTATATAACTCTAGTATAATGTAGCTTATCATTGGTCTAAAATATTTCAGAATCAAATCGAAAGTTCCAGAGATTTTCTCTTACATTCAAACTTAAAATATACATAACAAGACTTTAGCTCGCGGCTCCGCCTGCGTGAATGAGTTTTTTCGGGATAAAAGTTCTGCTTTATATTTACCTCGCTTGTTATTTTATCCCGGGATAAAAAAATAGCCTCTGTTACTCGCTGATAATGTATAGATAGTTTATTTGTTACAAACATACAAAAAATACATAGCATTCCTTTTTATAATAGTATAGATGTGAATTGTTTGCGTCATTGTTTATTCAATTTCTTCCTTACGATAAATAATTTGAGAGTCAGTAATGAATAAATATTAAATAAATTAATCAATAAAATATCTATAACGTAGTCGTATGTCTACATCATAAATGGCAACATAAATAAAAAGTATATAAATAAAACACAATAACCATGTTGAATACAAATTTCTGCGGTGCATAATCATTGCCAGACGTGAATAATCGATTGGCAATTGGCATTTGGCAAATAACTTGCCATTCTATTTCTAATACGTAGCATCTAGCACTAATGTAGCGAGCATATCTTATTACCGGTGCGTCTCTCACTTGCTATTAGTAATTATTTGCTAATTATGTTTTGTATGTATGAGAATATTTTAATAAATGTTATTTTGGTACTATTTCTTTATTTTGTGAAATATTTTCTAATGTGTTGACACCAATAACCGTTTCAATTTGAAGCTACAAAAATTAATCATTTCATTAATTATTTCTAACGTTCTACATTAGTACTTTTTTATTTTTAGCTATTTCATTTCCGCTACTAGAATTCTTAAACCCTAACACAAAAAAAAAATCGTCATTATATTGGAACGTATCTTCGTAGTTTCTTCTGAGATAATATATAATCTGATATTTCAAAATTACACTAAAATATCTGTAAAAGTTACCATAAAATACACTAAAACCGACACCAATATTCAAAAAGTTTGAAACGAAAAAATATGTTAATCAGATAAACTTTTATTGTTGTAAAAAACTAATATTTGCTAACAACAGCCACGCATCGCCGATAAGAAAAATGGTTTGCGTGTCGTCGCGTCATTATGCTATTGTCATAAGGGCTAATAGTTCCACAAGAATCATACAATATGATAATAAAATCGACCTTTAAGTCTTTAAATCGTCATTATGCCTAGGCAGCTTTAATGGAGGGCATTCAGTGAATATTATTTGGGTGCCATAATATTAAGATATTTTTCTTATATTTAATTGCTATATTTTAAATTTGGAATTTATTGCACAAAATCTAGTTAAATATATAAAAAAATACGACAAGCCCTTTAGGCTCCAGGGCCCAAAGAAATATACATACATACACTCGAAAAATATAACCCTCCTTCTTTCGCAGTCGGGTAAAAACAGACTTTACTCCGGCGAGTCACATTACATAGCATATTATTGTGTGTTCATTTTATTCTATTTGGAGCATACGCGCTTAATTACTTTCTTCTATATTTAATACTTAAATATCATCATCAGCTCGCTGTTGTCCACTACTGGACATAGGCCTCTCCTAATGTACACCACAGAGCCCAGTCTGCTGCTTTATGCATCCAGTAGCTGCCGGTACTATTGTGCAAGTCGTCTTGTCATCTGGCTAGAGGGCGTCCCACGCTACGTTTGCCAAGACGCAGTCTTCAATTAAATAACGTATTAGATATTTAACTTTTTTTTGGTGTTTATTAGGTATTTGTAAAAGCATAATATCATTTGTAATTCGTTACGACATAAGACAAATTTAAAAGTAGATTAAAATTCTACCAATAATATTATGTTATGCAAATATTTTCTATTTTAGTCATTGGGGGTCAGACCCCCTCAAATCCTTGGCTGCACTTGTAACTCCATTTTCGTAACAACGAGCTAATCAATGTCGTATTAAGAATTTCCTTAGTCGTTTGTGAATGTCTAAACAGACGTTATTATAGCCATTTTGTAATTGGTACTTACCCACTTAAAGTATTTTTTTCTTTACTAACGTGAAATCAAATGTTGTTTTTATTAAATTGCAAAATTTTTTTTTTCTGTAAATATTTTTATAGGAAAAAACCATGCGAGCTAATATAGTATAAGCTGTAAGATACCGTGATTAACTAGAAACATATACAACATTACTACTTCTAATTACGAAATAAAAAGCATTATGTATATGCAGAGCGACATCAAATGTCAAGACTGAAAGGATCCCTGGAGCAAAACGGTGCTTTATGTAGTTTTTAGACGCTATCTATTCGAAGTTTAAAATGTTTTTATATGTGTTATTTTTTCATTAATTTCAAAATGAAAATGGCACTAAGATTTTTGATTTTGCGCATCTCCTAAAGTAAACATTAATTAACAACCAATACTATTAGAAAGGCAATTTTATAAGGAATATTTTGGTAGTTAAAATTCACAAAAAGACCTATAATTGATTTGTTAAGTCAATTATTCGTAAATCTGCATATTCCCGCCCGTAAATCACTGAAATGTATGGAACGAATTCTCAAGGCCGTTTGCTGAGTGGAGGGCCTTAATGCCCAGTAATTAAGGGCGGTATTAATAAATCAATCTCAAGTTTGAGTTACATATCAAGTATACATAATTCAATACGTTATGTCTACTTGAGACGTAACTCAACCTTAAGATTGAGTTATTAATACCTCCCTAAGTATAATTGCAATACAAGAGGACTTACACATTGCTGCTTGGCCGCACCAATAGATGGCGTTAGTATCTACAGCGTGGATGAACTCTCGCGTACAAGGAATTACCTTTCTTCGATTATGGCATACTTTAGACAATTATTTTGCGGATTTGATCATAAAGTACTCATGCATCACGTAAAATACAGGTAAAGATAACTTGCATTCCGTTTTATATTGTAAAATTATAAAAGTAAATGCTAAACGTAGAAAAAAAAAATATGGATAACCACGAAAGATAATTTCCTCGTATTTCATAATCATAAACTTTCATAGTCACTCCGAACTTTACCGAAACGTTATTCGTAAATGGAAACAACACTAAACGTAGAACGTAATGTGACCATTCATGTATCAAATGAAGATAGACCCCTATTCGACGTTACGCTGATTTTTTTTATTACCGTCAACTTTTAATTCGGCCGACTTTGATGCGTGACGTGAGGTCGTTAGTTTTCCGACTTTTTTAGTGGATTTAGTTTCGTTCTTGTAATGCTTTCTTATTAGCCCAACATGTCTTGGGTGTCACGCTCAGCTACGTGTAATCGGAAAGATAGCGATAGGAATAACCTAGTTTCAATGTCGAAATAAGGTTTGAAATCAGGTAATATAGTACTGATTGAAACCTATAAAAATGACCTTTAGGTCTATCTCAAAACTATAACAAAATGATGATTTATTAATGATACACGATATTTTGAGGTAATAATGTGAATCACATCCATTTTACATTTCACTATCACATCATGGGACGGAATAACGGCGAAAAGTGGGTGCACTAGTTGCCTACCCCTTCGGGGATAACAGGCGTGAGTGTATATGTATGTATGTATACATCCATTTTATCATAAAAAGCGGCGATAGCCTAGTTGGGAGTGGAATAGACTGCCGAGACGAATGTCCAAAACCCAAGGGCACGCACGTTTGACTATTCTAAAAAAGTAATGTGTGTATTCTTTGTGAATCATCGTTCGCTTTATCGGTGAAGGAAACCATCGAGAGGAAACCTGCATACCCTAGAAGTTCTCCATAAGATTTTCGAAGGTGTGTGAAGTCTGCCAACCCGCACTAGACCAGCGTGGTGGACTAAGGCCCAAACCCTCTTAGTTGTAGAGGAGGCCCGTGCTCAGCAATGGACAGTATATAATACAGAGCTGGTATGGTATACAATCACATTAGTCACAAGCAGAATACTTCCTTCCCTACAAAGTATGAAACAAAGTCGCCCACCGCCTCTGTGCGTGATAAACTCAAAAGTACCAAACGGATTTCGATGAAAATTGGCATGCAGAAACCGCGAGCAAAAGTTAGTCCTTACTAAAGATACGAATCTTGTCCTAGGTACAAAAAAACACGATAGTTTCAATTTGAAATTATATTTTCCCGTAATATTTATTTATATTGTAGAAGATTTACAGCAATATAATCCACAATAATATTTATAGTTACTGAAAGCCAATAACAATCCCTTATAGAAATGTTAGCTTTCAATCGCGGCTCCACCCGCGTGAAAAAGTTTATCGGAATATAAATCCCGCTTTATATTTTTCTAGGGATAAAAAGAAGCCTGTCCTTCCTCAGCTCTAGACTATCTGTGTACCAAATTTCATTTAAATCGGTTCAGTAGTTTTGGCGCGAAAGCACAACAGACAGACAGATTTACTTTTGTATTTATAATATTAGTAAGCAAACAAGTACTAAAGCAAGATCTTCAAGTTATCTCAGAATATATTACCAATAGCATAACCTCTTTAAATGACAATTAAATTAGAGACTGTAATTTTGCCTCCAGAAAGTAAGTGCAAAATGTGCGTAGATCTTTGCTAAACATAAACCCACATCGTGGCTTCATTTTAGTGCTTGCACATAACAGCAGAACGTAATTTTCCAACGAACAGTGTCTTGTTTGGCTGAACAAATATACGGAAATATTAAGTGGTGAGTCGCAATTTCATTGTATGCCCAAGAATTATGATGTATGAGAAATCGGCATTTGCAAATCGTTTAGCGGATACCGGGGAAATTGCGAACTATTTCTCGTAATAGGCTTTTAGGAACGTATCGTCGAGGCGTATGCATACGATTAAATTATTATGATTACAAAGATTTAAGAATTTTTTGTATTTTGAGGTTTTGTGAAAATTTTCTTTTTTTCTACTACTACTACCAGCCCTGTACTGCCCACTGCTGAGCACGGGCCTCCTCTACTACTGGGAGGGTTTAGGCCTTAGTCCACCACGCTGGCCTAGTGCGGGTTGGCAGACTTCATACTTCTTTTTTTCTGTTAGTATTTAATTGTGAAATTTTTCACATTAAAATAAAAGTGGGATACCACTTTTATAGAAAATATTTTATAAATATAATGAAGAATTAAAATTCACCAAAATAACTTTACATTTTTCAACATTGAAGGAACATAAACGTAATAGCGTGTAATAAACCACTGTGAAGTCTTATTTTCACCACCGAAACATAAATAATTTTCGCAAACTAATTGCCCATTCAAACTATTTCATTTTGCCGACCTCAGCCCCTTCACAATAAAATCGTAGGCCAACGTCTAGTTGCCGACAAAATGGCTGTGTAAAATGCAAATTGATTTTGTATTCAAATGATAATTCGACAGAAGTCCGCAAATTTCTAACTCGGTTCGTGTAATGCTTTTTTATCCGGTAAACTTGATTCGAGTAGTATTGATACTGCACATGAACCGGCCAAATCGGTTTTATAGACGATTAGAAGCTTTTCCTTATTCAAAAGTTTTACTTAGTCCATTTTTATTTATTTTTACTATCATATATATTTAGGTCAAATTTCTCGATTCTTCTATAAAGATGATTGAGATCGTTTTATACTGTTTTTCCATTTTTAAGCATATATTAATTGGTGGATGTGAAGTAAATTTATCTTTATTCTATTTCCCCCATTCCTCTTTTGTACTATCTTTTTGTTATTATTCAATTTGTTTTTTTATTTTATTTAAATACTTTAGTTTTCACTTTTCATTCTTGTATCTAGTTATGTTTATGTGCGTCTGGAGGTGGGCTTTGTTACCTGCGACACAGTTATCTTTTTAACTACTGTAGTTAACAACATTCAATTGTACTTTAGGTCACTGTAAAGTATTTTTGTTCTAAATGATTGAATGAATGAATGGATGAATGAATGAATGAATGTCCATGGTTTTATAGCAGAAACTATCTAATACCATTTTCTGTTAGTCATATTAACATGCAAACAGATTTAACAGTACTAGGCAGAATAAACATTATCTACGCATCCAAGCGCCACTCCTGGCGTTAAAAACGATTTTCCCCTTTTATAAATAACACTAACTGATTGATACAGTATTGGATTAGATAAAAGCCTGCAAGTGGGCTTACAAATGTATTAGTTATTGTAATTGTTTATCATTAACGTGTCCGATTCTGATTGCGAAGACAATTTGCATAATTTTAATAAGCCGAAGGTTTTAAACACAAGTGCAAATTATAATTGCGCGGTTTAAAATAATATCTATATGTTTGTCGCTTAAACCAGTATCTTAACGTTGGCACTTAGATTGCTTACCTCGGGGTATAAACAAGTGTGGAATGGGCATTAGGAATTCTGGGATTACTATTTTATTGTTGTGGCTTTAACATATAAAGTTTATGTATATAATGGGTCCCTTTACCTATTTTATAAATAACTGACTCATTTTATATTCTTTGTAATATTGTTTGAAAGATAGAGCGGTTCGGAATGTGAGTTCGTCGATATCTGAGTACTGTAATGCATCAGTTAATTGAATATAACAATTTCGCACTGCTGCTTGACGGTAGAAATAGCCAAAGCGGCGATAACTACTCTGACTAAAACATACTTTATTAGTAGAAGTCACTAACCCATGTGGCCTATAAAGACGATTCATAATGTTTGCATTGCATAAGTTATAGGAATCACCATAGCGTGATTGCTACTTAAAAATGAAACGTCGACGGCAGGAAATCAAATTGAAACTGTATACGTCGCTGGTGAAACGTCGTTTGGATGCGATCGACGCGGCCTGCCGTTTCTGCGGTGTGGATTATATTGAGTTAAATATATTTATATTTTCAATTTGCTCGAATTTGACGACTTTGATGTGAATGTAATGGTAAACATTGAATTTGAGTAGATGAAACGTAATGCATGTGAACAAAGTTATACAGATTTTTATGGAAACTTGAAAAAGAAACATTCGAAGGCGGGATTTGAACCCACGACCTCCAGCGTACCGTTCCAGGCACTACATCGCCATTAACATGTATAAAAAATCATAATATATAAAAGTTATACAGAGTTCAACGGTTGTATATATAAAAAATAAATATAGGCCGTAGTAGGCCAGTGTGGTAGACTAAGGCCTATACCCTCGATAGTAGAGGAGGCCCGTGCCCAATGCGATGCTTTATAATCTATAAATAATGTTATTTATAAAACAACTAGACTTCTGCTCGCGGCTTCGCACGCGTGAATGAGTTTTTCCGGGATAAAAATCCCGCTTTATATTTTCCCGGGATATAATGTAGCCTATGTTACTATGTTACTCGCTGATGATGTAGCTTTATATTGGTAAAAGAGGTTTTCAAATCGGTCCAATAATTTCGGCGCCTATTGAATACAACCAAACAATCAAATCTTTCCTCTTTACAATGTTAGTATAGATAAATTAAGATTTCATGATTTAACACAATTTACTCCACATCATCATCAACCACATGACATCCACTGCTGAACATAGACCTCTCCCAAAGTTTTCCAGATGGACCTGTCAAAGCGACCTGCATCCAGCGCGTTCACTATACATACAACCTCCAAATCGTAGCGAACTTCGGAAAACCCTTAACAACACCAATATTAGACACTAGCTTCTGCCAGCGGCTCCGCCCGCGTTAAAAAGTTTTTCCGGTATAATAGTCCCGGTTTATATTTTACCCGGATAAAAAGTAGCCTATGTGTTAATCCAGAACATGATCTACCTGTGTGCTAAATTTCATCGAAATCCGATCAGTAGTTTTTGCGTGAAAGAGGAACAAACATCCATACATCCAAACATCCATACATTCATACAAACTTTCGCCTTTATAATATTAGTAGGATACAAGTACCTACCCAAATACATAATGACTTCATTCGATGACACGCACGTGAAGTACAGCCCGGCGACAGCCATCGGTCTCTGAAATTACCTCACCTATTGGTTCTATATGAAAGGTAAATTGGATGGCACCGTCCCCGCATGCCGGCTTTATGCCCGCATGTCCCGCCGAACAATGCTTAAGAATATTCCATGAATGCAAAATGAGTTGCTAACAACGGAAACGTATTTTGGTACGTTCGTGTTTTCTTTGATTAAGTTTTAACGTTTGTGACCTGTTTGTGGCGATCACTGGATTTTTATTGTGGATATGGTTATTTAAATTTGAGTCTCATTTTGAGGTGGTAAAGGTTATTCTGTGTTACCCAAGTAGGTAAGTATTAGTACACAACTATCATACCGGTTGGGCATTTGGAATATTTCCGACGTATTATAATAAATTTTTAGCACCAAAAATAGAATGATCACTATTTTGCTTATATATTATTTTATTGTCTTCTATATTTACTATCTTATTCCTACTCGTAAGAACTACTACTACTACTATCTACCTACTCGTTATATTCATTATTTCTAGAATGTATGTTTGTATTTAGAACAGTAAGTAAAAATATCTGAACGCTAAGTAACTTGCTCTCTTTAATGTTAAAAAGCTATACGACATCTCTTGTTGAAACTACAATTTGTAAATGATGTTAAAAGAATGTCAAGGAGCGTTCACCACATATCATAATGAAGCATTTATTTATTTACCGACCAGCTAAACTAGAACAAAGGCATAATAAACACACTTATTGTTAATGTTTATATAAGTCAAAACTTTACTCATAACGTTCTTAGAACAACAAAGCAACTAAAATAGCAATAAAAAGTTCAAACAACAATAATTACTAACAGAAAAAAATGGTGACACTACACATTATAATAACATCGGAAAGGCGGCCTCGTGGCAAAACTGGCTAACTTTTAAAACGTTATATGGGCGGCAATAAAACGTTCGTTCCGTACGAGCACAATACTTGCAGAAATATTTTTGAATACGGAATTAGGTTTGCCAAAAGCGCGGGGAGCAGATAAGGCAGAAAAAAAAACAAATTTGTAACGGGTAAAGTTTTTGGAGGCGGAATGTCTCCCTTGGGTGCTGAATCTTCGTCGGCGTGGCTCGTAAAACGTGGGACGTGGGCAAGCGGGCAAATTTGTCCTGAGAGCGACCTATGACGTTTTGATGGAACGTTCCCCGACTGATTTGCTGTACCCTAGATTCATATTCATAACGATACCTTCGCAGACCGTGACGTATTTGACCCAAAACCTATCTAGCCGCATTTTTTCGGACGTGACGAATTATGTTGACAAATTGAATCATAAATACTTAATGTTGAAATTCTCACCGAATCAAATATTGATCACCCCGTGCCATTATAAGTAAAACTATATCACAGAGAATAAAAAGCGCAGAATGTCCTTTGCATCATGATCGCCTCTTCAAAAGAATGGCACCCGTGTCTAAGCTATCTTGTAGGAATTTTAAATTGGACGAATCGCTCAAATGTAAATGGTTTTCCTTTATACCCCATCCTCTCGGGCTGCCCACCCCATCTATTCCGCGCCTAGCGGCGACTGGCATACCAACACACACCCACACACATGTGCGAAAGCCTACGTCGTATATCACCACTGAATTTGGAACTTCTGCTTTGCATACGTCATCCGCGTCGTTGTTCGTTTTGCATGCGGGCGCGGGGGCGGGCGGAGCTCAGCCTACGCTGGTATCGTTAAGCTGTCGCTTACACACACAAATTTCACACACGCAAAGATCTCATCTTTACATAGTACTAGGAGTAATGCGAGTGTGAATACGTAAATACGTACGGAAATCGCGAGTTCAAAAACGCGAAACGCAATATGTCTTCATAGTAAAGAGGTGTAGGGAATCTTTTTAAGAGACTCCCCAACAAAAGAGTGAGCGACGCTATCAGGGAAGGAAATCTCGTGTTTTTTGATGTATTCTCAAAATGTGTGGGAGTCGCCGTTAGTAATATCTACACCGTTACAAAGGCTTATCTGTATCTGCGAGAACATAAGAATAGCACTCAGGTTTACTTGAGTTTAATTATGTGAACGTTGTTTATTAGCCAAATGATGGTCAATTAAAGCGTATCTCTGATGGAAAATAATTTGCTAAACGTTCAAAACGTGCTTGTGTTTGTTTACTTGCGTTCTTAATGAACATGGATTTTCCTCTACTCATTACTGATTTCAATCATAACAAACCTTGTGTCTGTCCTTGCGTTTAATTATTATTTATTTATATTTAAAAACTTCAGTTCAATTAAAATAAAAATATTATTTTTAATATTAAAACACATATTTTACCTATCAATTTATGTTTTATTTCTAGCATCAAAAGATCTTATTGATTGACAAATACTATTTACATCAGAATACAAGCTGTTAGTAAAAAAATATATACTATACAATACTTCGTACCTTTAGGATGAAAACGACACAATTCAAAAAGATAGAAAATTGAATTCGCATCATAAAATTACTTAAGTTCTCAATACAACAATAGTTCACACGCAGCCATATTCAAGCAGGAAAAGGACAAAACTATTATATCGGTTCCTTTTTTATTATATTTTTATAAATAAGGGACTAGTTTTGTCATTTCATAATGACAACTCAATTTTCTATTTTTTTATAGTGTCGTTTTCGTTCTAAAGATGCGACTTGGCAAAATATAATAGCAGTGTTACCGTCGGCGCGAAACCGTTCATACTTACGTCCTAATCAATGTCGTGAGTCGTAAAGGTTTAACGTGTGGGCTAGGCTTAATTAATTAGAAGCCGTTGTTTATCTACGACCTCCTTAATCGTAGATAAGCCGAATGACCGGGGATCGGCTTTACTTTCCACTTGGGTAGGTGTAATTATCAATTAAAAATAAATGTTTTATTTATTTACATCGAAAAAATTGCCTGTGTGAGCTATGAATCAGCGAGTCATTTACATTAATTGGTTACTTATTTTTATACTTATTTCTGTATTTAGATTTATTAATAAAAAATGTCTGTGTTTTTCTCCAATCATTTAATAATTATTATGACTCGAGATGATTAAAAAGGTATTAAGAGCTTTGGTGCTTTGATACACGGTTTAAATTTGTAATTGTGTTACCAAGTAGTACTCGGATTCTATGAGCACTTTTCTAGACCTAGGTTTAATTAAAATACAAAATCTAACTTGTAACTTTACGTTACACTGTATGATAATAATTAAAATAAAACATTTTTAAATCCGTAACAAAAGTATGCGTATATAAATTATCTAATTCTGCTATCCACGGCTAGGTGGCGCTACTAGTCCACAAAGCGAACGGTAGGCGGGTTATAAAAAATATAATGGTTCAATAAAGGTGCGCTCACACTTTTCTCATTATGAGAACAACATTTTCTTCACTCCGCTCAACTCCCGGGAAACTCTTCAGGTTTAATGAACAAAGTTGAATGCCGCTCACTTTTCCTTTTAAAAGTTATATATTGATTCTAACTTTTTTATAGCATTGGATCGGATTTTAGAAATATTTGTTACTAATTTATGATGTTTCGTACAGAATAGAGTGATTTTTATTTGAAGGATTCCTTGGAATTGGTTGGAGATAATTTGGATTCGAAATTTGTTTGAAAGTAGTTTCTAGCTACGCTTGTTTTACATCATTTTCATTAATCTATTTTAACAATGATACCAATAGAATTTACATAATTAGACATTGTGTTGTATAATATTCTTTTAAAGGGGGTTCTAAAAAAATACAGGCCACTCTTAATATTTTCATCACTTTTATGGTAATGTATTTACATACATACCTACCTCCTTCGTTAATAAGAAAAAAGCTCTGAAATAATTATATTATTAAATAATTATTTAAAAATACAAAAATTAATGAAGTTATAAATGATTTCCGAGCATTGCGATTCATAATTATTTCCTGGGTCTTTTGTTAGGCCAATAGTCTCTTACTTCATCTATACTATGCTTAAGATTAAAATCTGAGATTTGGTTCTCTGGACGATAGTAGTGGACGATAGCCTAGTTGGGAATGGAACGGTCTGCCGAGACAATGTTCAGAGGTTCGAAACCCAAGGCACACATCTCTGACTTTTCGAACTTACATGTGTATTGTTTATCAATTATCATTCGCTTTAACGGTGAAGGAAATCATCGTGAGGAAACCTGCATACCTAAGAAGTTCCTTATAAGAATTTCGAAGGTATGTGAAGTCTGCCAACCCGCACTAGGCCAGCGTGGTGGACTAAGGCCTAACCCCCCTCAGTAGAGGAGGCCCGTGCTCAGCAGTGGGCAGTATAATAATGCAGGGCTGGTATTATTATATTATTATTATGAACTCTCTGAACTACTGGCCAATATTGAAAATAGGCTCTTTATTTAGTATCGGGAAGTAATCGGTTACTGTGCAATAATTGCTAGTCTATGGTATACAATTATATTAGAATTCATGAATGAAAGAGTCTTCCATCCTGTAATCATATTTAATTAATAATATTTACTGCCTCGAATTGACTGCCTCGGTGGCGTAGTTGTATTATGGTACGACTGCAACGCTGAGGTCTTGGGTTCGATCCCTGGGTCGGGCAAAGTGATATTGAGTTTTTCTATTCAATATCAGCTCGGAGTCTGAAATTTGTGCCCGATATGGCGATACGCTCGCCCTCTATCACATCAAGGGACGGAATAATGGCGAAAAGTGGGTGCACTAGATGCGCCTCTGTCTACCCCTTCGGGGATAAAAGGCGTGAGTGTATATGTATATATATGTATATGTAATAATATTTAATACACCATATTCTCAAATGAATCACGCACTAATATTTCCATTATCTTTGAAAATGTGCTGCACAGACCTTATATTGCAGTGAATGAGGCAGGTAGAACGAACGAGGATAATAATTTAGTTATACCAATATTATATACAGGAAAGATTTGATTGTTAGTTTGTAATGGATAAACTCAAAAACTACCAGATCGATTTTAAAAATTATTTCACAAATTGAAAGCTACACTACTCCTGAGTGCTTCTTTTTACCCCGGGAAAATATTTTTATCTCGAAAAACTTTTCCACGCAGGCGGAGCCTCGAGCAGATATAATTACTTCAAATCAAATTTTCGTACGTTCAAAAACTTGACAGTAGTAAGGAATGCGGAGCCCAGGATGGGATTATAAATATTATTTAATAATTAGTAGCATTATTATATTATTATTGTATAAATCAGAACAAGCAATGCCTTCCGTTCGCGGAGGAAACAATGCCGATGCGCGAAAATCCCCAACTTTTCCTTAACGACCTCAACTATCCTCAAGTAAGTGGTCGGAGGGCATTAATTTAATTTTATGGTTTTTGCGTTTGTCACTGTGCGAGTTTAGTGGAGATTTGTGGGGCTCTCTAACGAGCACTGCTTAATAAGAATAAGTACCCGGGAAAGATCTAAGGGTTTTTATAGTTCAGAAATTCAGTGGATTTGTGTTTTCTTTTTTGTTTCTTATTTGTTGGTATAATGATTGATTTTTTTTATGTTAGGGCCTGGTTGTGATGGAAACAGATTTATTGTTTGCCACGCAACGAGTTTTACACGTTTTTATTTACTAATTGTATTGTCGTCACGACGCCGATAGATGGCGTTGGTTGAATTTTAATGCGAATACAATTGGTTATTTTACAAAACGATTTATTAGGTCTAGTAAAATATAACAAATATCGTTTAGATTCAGTCTTGAAATACATTCAGTAATCTCACCTACGTTTCCGAGAACTATAACTTTTATCTTCTGCCAATCATTCTTGAGCGTATTCTTTAATCATAGTCAGCACTCTTTGTTTTCTGAAATGCACGTTGAGCACACTGAATCATTCCTCACAAATATTCCAATAAGGCATAAACAATGTAGAAGAGAGTGAGATATACCACCGTCCCTTTCCCACCTCTTGTTTCATCCACACACATTTATCACCATTTGAATAAATTCAATATGTACATTGAATTGTGTGTAATTAATGGTTTTATTCGTTTAGCACTTAAAACGCTTTAAGGGCGAGGTGTCCAAACATTCGTCTTCTCATTCATCGCGGTAGGAGAGAGTGGGATAGAAAACCGAGAGAACACCCGCTGGCTTAGATCATTAATATTGATTTGTGGTCAATCAAAGCTCTGAGGATTTCACTTTTAATGTTATTATTTTTTGTCCTCCTCGCGACGTTGGTGAGGTTTTAAGGATCCCTCGTCTTTATTAGGACTTGCGATAGTTTTTATGCCTAGCGCGACAGCGAGTCCCTGTTTTCTTAGAAACGTCCTCAAATAATGCTAATTGATACAGAACTCCGGTAAAAGGCGATGTCAGTTGAGTTAGTTAAAACTTTCTTAATGGATTTTATCCATTTTGATTTTAGTTGGAACAAGAATGATAATTAAAACATTGAGTTATGATACTGCATGCCATCATCATAGAGTTAGTTAAAAATTTTGGGCAAATAAATTTTGCAACAAAGAAGTATTTGTTCAATATCCACAAGTAACTAAGTTACTCACTATTTAAACAACAGATGTTTTGCAAAACAAAAAGTATTTGCGAAATACAAACAGCAAATTATAATGTTCAATACAAAATGTACCAAAACTATTTGGCCCAAGCAATAAAGCTGATGGAAACACACCAAAACTCCAATAGCACAAGACCAGCCTTGCTGTAAGACTTCAAGGAATTGCAATATCAGATGAAAACTAGCTCCATAACAAAGCTTAATGATCCAACATGTAAAATAAAACAAGTGAGAGTACAATCACACGTGGACGTGGATGAGCAATGACCCTCGTCTCGCAGTCATTAAGAATGCAGTGTCTTATCTAACTTCGAATAATTAATGAAAGTGTGGACGGCGCAGCGTCGTGCTGCGATGTAGTGTGTTACAAATGTATTGGCACGTGAGATACTTTCGTTTGGAACGCGAGAAATATCGATTGGTTGAATAAGTATTAAAATTTGGGATATCTTTATCAATAACTAGCTTTTGCGAGCGGATTGCTATATATTTTCCCGGAATAAAAAGTCTGTATGCTGTTTCAGACTGTAATCTATCTCCATGCCAAATTTTATTCAGATCAGTTCAGAATTATGGCATAATTGAGTAACAAAAACTCAAAGGTTCACATTTATAATACCTATTGATATATAGAAAAAAATATGACTTACTACTAATTTTGGTAAAGACCAAGGTATTTTAAGCTTCTTTAAATGCAATCGGAGAATACCTACACTAAATACGTCGATAGTTAGAATTAAAATTAGCAAAGTAAAAGAAGGACGTTAACATTGAAAACACGATGAGAATAATTTAAATATACCATGTAATTTGAATATTTGCCTACAACAGGTGTGCATCTCACAAAAGTCTGATGTGGAATGTGCCTACTCTATTGAATTCCACATTTCACCGGCTTATTTAGATTTTGGTCATGTCTTTTAAGTTACATGATTAGAAGTACGGATTAGATGGAGAAATATTCAACAAAGTAAACTTTATTTTACAACTTATTAATGATACTTAAAACCAACAACTTGAAGAGTTTACATAACATAATGCCTATCTTAACATACTATTTATTATACATCTATTAACATTTTTTGATAGCTCAATAATTTCTTAACATTCTTCATGAAGTTATCAACGGCATCTAAATGCCAATTCAAAGTGCATGACAGTAAACATTGTTTATGTATCTATACTTACTTTATTACTCTGGTCTTTACCAGAGTTAAAACCACGGTAAGCTATGGGGTGCAAACTATTATTTGAAGATGAATAATGAAGCGAAATCATTGGAATTATGACTTTGCAGATTCCTTTGACCTTACAATTGTGGGCATTCGTTACGTTTACATTGAGATTAGGGATACCATCGTGCTGTACTTCTGTGATATTTGTTTTAAAGAGAATTATGCTTTACAAGTTGCTAACTGAAATCTGAATTGTCTTTGAATCCAAGTTCTTTTTTCATAGATCATTGCTATATCAAAATAAGTTTACTTAAATAATATGAAAGACTAAGTACATATACTAAGTTACTTGATGAAGTAATTTTTATTTTATGACATACTAGGTGCTGCTCGCGGCTTCGCCCGGTATAAAAGTTTCTAAAACACAGTACGAGACCAGCGCCATTCACTTAAAGAATCAGATAAAAAATCACCATTATTTCCCATGAGGGCAAATTACCGGGATTAAAAGTAGCCTATGTGTGCCCAGGACATGGTTTATCCGTGTGTCAAATTTCATGCAAATCCGTTCAGCTGTTTCTACGTTACTTCTAACAAGCATCCAAATATTTTCACAAACTAACTTTCTTCTTATTCTTAACCGTTTTCTTCATCCCTGAAGGTAGTGACCGTCCTGAAATATTATGATGAAGTGGATGACGAGCCATCTCTATGCCCCCCTGTCTTCGGCTTTCCTCAGGGCAGTGGCAATACGAAGTCCTGTTATGGCCTTTATTTGCTCAGACCAGCGGGTAGGTGATAGTCCATGTGGTCTTTTACCTTCTACTTTCCCTACAGCCACTAGTTTCAAATCAAACTTTCACATTCATTAAATTAGTAAGATGTAATCACAGGCAGTAGATACGGAAAGTCTAAACGATGCGGAAGTTATTATACAAACTTCGGAGTTTATAACTTGTAAACAAAACAACGTCCTTAATTAGCAACGCGGAAGATATCAAGAATTTAAAAGCTTATGGGCACCCTAACACAGATTGATGGATTGTGGTAGTTTCGCGAGTTATAAACGTTGGTTTGATAGTAATTATAATCTTATTTCTGACAACAGTTTCACTTACGAAACCGTATCCAAAGTATAAACTTAAATCAATTAAAGTGACATTTTAGGTACCCTGACGGAACAATGGTCGTAATAAACAAGTTCGTTATCACCTTTAGATATAATTAATGGACTTATGAACAGCGTTACACAATTAGAACTGTAAACTTTAGTGTTTTGTAAGGATCTGATCGTTCGAATGAATAATTGAAATGCAAACTACGGCACCTATTTAATTTTCTACCATTTAGATGTTAGTAATGGCGGGCAATGACAGGATAATGGTCGAGATACTGGCTTATTGCCACACTGGATTGGCTTGACTCTAAGTGAACTCCTAATGTGAGTTGATGAAAATACATTAGAGGTTGTATCTTTACGTTCGCTTACTTCATAAGGAAAGATGTTGTTGAAATATAAAATTTTGTTTATCTAATGTTTATTGATATACTATTTTCGGTTTTACTTTTAATTCTGGATATTTTTAGGTTAAATCGTACGTAGTTATCGTAGTTTTAACGTCTTCATGTTAAGGCGATACTGACATACATTGCTATTAACAGTAAAGCTCATTTTAATAACAGAGATAAGATACCAAGCCATCTTTGATTTCTATTCAATTTCTGTTTATAAAATATGTAAGTATATCGAAAGCCTAAGTTTTTTATACAAGGTAATATATATATTCGTATATTTTAATGAGGTTCATTGTACTGGCGGTATAGGCAGTGACGTTCGTTGATTTGGTCATCTGTTTCAATAATGTGCTCTTGTTCCTCGTTAATAAGCTTTGATTGAAATTCAAACTCACAAATTATTCTTCATGTGGTCGGTGAATTTCGTTCACTTGTTTCAATATTTTTATTTGATGTTGCTAACGAGACAATGACGCAATTTATATGGTTATTGTAAAATCGGGTATCGATAACTTAATGATATGTATTGGTCTGCTTTTGCTATTCAATTATGTATTGGTCTGCTTTTCCTATCACTACATAGTATAAAGCAAAGTCGCTTCTCGCTGTCTGTCCCTATGTATGCTTAGATCTTTAAAACTACGCAATGGATTTTGATGCGGTTTTTTTTAATAGAGTGATTCAACGGGAAGGTTTTTATGCACTTTTAACCCGGAGAAACTTATTAACACGGGCGAAGCCGCGGGCAAACGCTAGTTCAATATAAAACAAGGTTTCTTTTGCTGACATATCATAAGACCTATTTTATACTTTATCTATAAATGATTCTTATTTTAATGCTTCTAGTTAGAAGAACTAGCTTAAAATCTTTGTAAAGGTAACAAAAACGTAGTTGTTGATTTGCTTCCAGTGTCTCTGCCTCATATAAAATGTTTGTTAATACCTAACTAATATACGGACACGCATAGTCACGCCTTTTATCCCCGAAGGGGTAGTTACAGGCGCAACTAGTGCACCCACTTTTCGGCGTGCGTATTCCATCCCATGATCTGATAGGGGGCGAGCCTATCGCCATATCGGGCACAAATTCCAGACTCTGGGCTGATACTGGGTAGAAAAATCCAATATCAATTTGCGGGACCCGGGGATGGAGCCGTAATAGAACTACGCCACCGAGGCAGTCCGAGCTAATATGTCTTCGATAAAATATTCTTTGTCACCTTCCAATACATCTTAGTTTAATGAATTAGAATACACGACATTCAATTCCCCTCGTGCAGCGTCTAAACCAACTGTATTATTTATCATTTATTAATGCCCACCTACTTAATTATTAATAGTATCTCGGAGACTTTTTGTATGAAATCAAGTTACTGATATATTTTTAAAAGTGAGATAAGGCAGGTATCCGCTGCACCAAGGGTCATAATTAATCATTATACTTTGTTTGACTAAGGTTGACAGCAAAAATTCATTAACATTCCATGTAAAAAATAAAAAGACCAATCAGGTGTCGCACTGATGGTACGCCTACATTCATTCAATTTATTTTGTGCATGCTCATAGATTAATGCGCAGATGAGTAAAGGATTAATTTTAATTAGGTTAATTAATGGAATTTTCTGGAGTCTGCTTTCTGTATAGTTCGTAACTTCAGCAATATCGGTAAAATGTTGCATTCTGTAGTATAAATCAACTTGTTAATAGTGTATGCGAAAGTTAATACAAAGGTTTGGATGTTTGTTAGAAGTAAACATAGTAACAACTGAATGGATTTGGATGAAATTTAGCACGCGAGTAGACCATGTCCTGGGTTAATAAATAAACTCCTTTTTCTTCCAAATAGTTGCTCACATGGGAAATAATGGGCTTTTATTAATAGATGACGCTGGCGTATTACTTGTGGCGCTATGAATCGCTACAGTGTTTTAGGGACTTATTTAGCGCGAAAGGATTTTCACGCGGGCGAAGCCACGAGCAACACCTACTCATCGAAAAAGTAATTGAATTCAATAACTTTCTTATGCTGTTACTACCTCATGCGAAGAGATTCAGCATCGTAAAGGCTATGCAGAATGATTATACATGTTTTTTTATATGTAGGTAGGTGCGTGGTTTTCAAAGGATATCTATGTCACCATAATTGTACACACTAGACAACGTTTGAATGTTTGTTTAACAAATAATTTTAAAAGACAATTAATTAAGTAAGCAGAGCTGTCAAATAAGTTTGATTACTGGGGCATATCAAAACTTGTCCAGACTAAATTAAGCCTTTTTATATTCAATATCAATTTATAGCTTTGTCACTACTGTGATAATATTGAAAACATTTGTCATAGGATTTGCTAGTCAACAATTTGTATGACATTATTAAAGTACAGTTATTATTTAGAAGTCGTGACTGCAAAGAATGAAAGACAGTCATTGTTGACAAATTACTTTATGACTGCTGTTGCATAATGCATAAACTGATTAATTATGGATTTTCAACGCATATCACCTATTGGTGGCAACTGTCTGCTCTCAAACGTATCTTAGGGAATTGGGCAAATAAGATAGGGTGGAAACTTACTCCACTATTAAGAGTCTGGTCTTGGAGTCCTTCAATGTTTCCTGTCACCACCATGCCAGTCCTGTATTATATAGGTACTGCCCACAGCTGGGCACGGACCTCTTCTACTTCTGAGAGGGTTTAGGCCTTAGCACACCAAACTGGCCTAGTGTGGGTTGGCAGACTTCACATACCTTCGATCTTTTTAAAGAGAACTTCTCCAGGATACGGGATACCTCACGATGTTCTTCACCGTTAAAGTATCCAATGTTTTCTATCGAAGCCCTTAACATAACCAAAGGGGGACAATTAAGCGTTTTGCATGCGGATATGGGGGGTAGTACGAAAGCGACACAACTGTCTACGCATAGACAACAATATAAGAGTTCATCGCGCGGTGACACACTGTGAATGATTCAAATATTTACATACTGTTGCATATATTTGGATCTGAAAATGAAATCCTCCTAGCCAGTTTCGGCCACGGCGGCCAATCTCAACGGAGATCAGCAAGGTACGCAGGAGATATTATAGTGCACAAGTGTGTGCGCAATACACAGGTGCACTCGCTATTCCTTCACTCTCATAGTCCGGTGAGACGGCAATCCGACATGACCGGAGAGAGATCAGGCGCAGGACCAACGGCTTTACGTGCTTTAAATTTAATTTCGATCTAGGCAACCATGAAACGCTGCTAACGGTTCATTTAGGTGTTAAGCATTTGTTTCAATAACACGTCTTCCTACATTTTAAACTAAAAATTCACAAATCCCGGTATCCGTCCTCGCAGAGTTATTAGGCATAAATGACGACGTGGAACAGAGCTTGTACTCTACTAAGAAATTTAATAATTCGTGTCCCAATGCAGGCGTGTTATCTACAACACGTTCGGTAGCCGATCGGTCGCTCGGCCGTTAGTAATTTGACAGCTCAGATGACAGATTACGACGAGGCGAAGAGACCACCAAGGAAATTGTCGCTTCACGTCGCACGATACATTTATGTTTATGAGACGATGTTGCTTAATTGGATGATTTTTGCGTGTTTGTAAACGTAACAGTTTTTGTGTCTCGCAATCGATAAACTTTCAGTAATTCGTTTATTACGATAGAAAACAGATTATGTTTTAATTTTTGCTTCCGGATCTCATGAATTTCCCGACGCTAAGAGCTTAATTGAATATTCGATCCATTTGCATAATATATTGGAAACAAGATTGGTTTGAACGAGGCGGGAGGTCTGTTTCGTCAAATACAATAAAAATAAGTATATAATTTCACAATACATTTCTAGTAAACGTCTGGTATTTAAATATAAATCGAAAGAGCGGAACACAATGGTGTAATCGATAATTGAATTCAGCATTGATGAACTTTACACCGACCGACCTCCTAGACGTGACAGATTAGAATGGAATCTATGTTAGTGTCTGTATAGAGTTGATACAACAAATCATGACTATTGTTTTTCTATCTAAACCTAATTTAGGGGAAAAAAATAAATAAGGCTATTCTGACGTAAACATAATCTTAGTATCCTAATCTTCTAAATAAATGTGAAGGCACAGGCACAACTAATGCGTCAACGCATCTTCGTGCTTATTTTTAACCGACTTCAAAAAGGAGGTTATGTATTTGATCCGTATCTATGTATGTTTGTATGTATGTAAATTTGTATGACTGCGAGTTTCTCAAAAACTACTGATCCGATTTGGATGTGGTTTTTTACTCTATATGTTACAAGTTGCGAGTTTTTCCGGTATTTAGGATTTTTAGGAAATATGTGGGTGTATTGAAAAGAGAAACATGAACAAATTTTGATTAATTTACGTAGCGTTTTCGACGAGGAATTTCCCAGTTTCGCACATAACAGCAATTTAATATAATTAGTGATCATTTAGTTTAATTAGAACGTAAATGACGTAAACTTTTTGTTATACTAATGTTATAAATCAATATCCGTTCAAGTTTTATTTAACAACTCTATGTAAATACAATTACTCGAAAGATTAGGCAAGTCACTGTCTGTCGACATGCTTAATGCCAATTAAAAGATTTTGAATTGTGGTATTTTTGTTTGCCTCTGACTAATGTAGTCTGCTATTTGACAAGCCTTGTCCGTGTACTGTGGTTTTAAATGTTTTCCCATCTCGTTAACATACTATGAGTGTTTCGTTCGCTGTTAGAACTTTTAATTGAGTGATTTTTTGCTACTGTTTTAAGTCGATGACAAATTGGGAATTACGAGGTCTATGTAAATCTCCTTTTGTGTCATGTCTAATTATTTTAAGAATTAGATAGCGTGTCACATATTCTAAATTGGCAATGACGGTCGAGGATGTTGGTAGACACCTACATACGTCTAACTATCGGAGTGGGAATTGTGTTAATTTGTTTCACTGCTTGTAATGTTACGAGATTGCGGCGTTTCGCCGCAGATAGGTAGTAAAGAGAAAGAAGAAAGAAAGAAAGAACTCAGGGTTTAGGTTCGTGGTACGAGCTTTATTTTTACATCTCCGCATACACTCGACACGTTTGCTGGTGGTATGCAAACGAGTCACTGGCCTGCCGGGTCTCCGACTCAGGCGAACGGCACGACGCTGATGCACGTGGCTGGCTCCGGCGAGAGCTCGCCGGGCAGATGGTATAGCCACGTGGTCGGCGCTGCGGTGGTCAGGTGGTGGTCGGGGCTAGCGCGCCCGACTACGATGGTGGAGATGAGCACGTGGCGGGGCAGCTCCCGCGACGATGCCGGTGCCCACGCGGTCGGCCAGCACCCGCGACGATGACGGTGCGCGTTGCGGAGCAGCTTCCGCCAGCCGGTGAATAACACGGAGCCAGCACTCCGTGCAAGAAGGTGCGTCAACGCCGTACCGTAGAGGTGAACCCTGAAATCAGACACCCAGCGGTTCGGAATGCAAGCTAGGCTTGCATTCCGCGCCAGCGACTCGTGACAGCTCACGAGCCCAGGTACACAGAATACACAGGTAGCGGTTAGTACGGATTGATTGGCAACTCACCCAGCGGGAACAACGGTATGCGCGGTAGCACGCAGTTATATAAGGCGTGGTGCCACGGCGAAGAAGATTGTGAAAAGAAGGGCCGCATGACAGTGCACGCTTATTTATACGGTCGCCATTCCGACGTACGTCAAACGAATGACAACTAAATAACGACCAATCGGCACCCACGAGGGCTTCGATTGGTGGTTGTAGCCATAGACAGTTTACGAAAGAGTGTAAACGTTCCATGCAACGCTACAAGATGTTTGTTCAAATTATATATTTGACCTAGTATTGCTAATTAAAAAAGGAAACATTAAAAGTATCGAAATTATGAGAATAAAATATGCTAATTAGTCTGACAAAGATTAAGGTTTTTTGCGTTTCCTGTTTTGTTCAATTTATATAAATTACGTGAGCAAATATTAATCTTGCTTTTGAATAGTAATAAAGTAAAAATTTTATGTCGACACTGTTACATATTTCATGACAAAAATTAAATATAATTGTGAAATATGGCATCTCTCATGGAAAACTCTTAGTACTTAAATAAACCTCATTCTCAGATTTAATGACTGGACTAATAAAAATGTGTACAATTTATCAGAGAAGCGATCTAGTATAACCCGAGCGTTACAGAAATAGCTAACGATACTAACAATATTTTAACGCAAATGCTTTAATTAAATTAATAAATTACGTTCGTTTTTGTTTTTAAAGATTTACAAAATGTACTGTTTGCTAATGATATTAGGAAGGCTGACGTCAAGCGCATACCGAGTGACGCACGTCCGAATTGCGCGGATCATATGGGTTTACTCATTAATTTATTAATAAGATATTTTTGTTTCTTGTTATGCAAGTGTTTTCTTCAGCTTAAGTTCTTAACGTATTTCGGTTGTGTATCGTCGCGGAATTATTTCACATTCTTGTATGTAGAGTTAATAAATATCTTTAATCATTATATATTTTTCTGTATCATAAACTTCTACGTTAAATATATTCTTTAAATCTTCTTTAAATCAAAGAAGTAGTAAATATTAAAAATTTAATCTATTTTTTCTGCCGCGTTGATACTCTAATATGCGTAAATCGAGGTGGTAATTTAATTTTTCTTCTATCACATTATCTTCCAACTTTTAACATACATGGCCACAAACTAAATCTTCAAAGAAAACAAAGCTGTAAAATAGTTAAGTATTGTTAGTGTCTACACTAACAATACTTAACTCTGGCGAGATTGAATAGCAAGCATTTAACAACAATTTACACGATTCAAAAGTATGGTCTGCGCCATCCTCTGGGACGTTTATTAATAACACGCGATCATAAATCGATACGAAAGGTCCCAAAAGGTTATTGGGCAGTTTTAATCTCGAACCCGCTTCTGTTAATATAAATTAGTGATATTATGTTTCATTTTGCATCGTTATTCAAGTATCAATTTGAATTCTTCACCCAACAGGAGACAAACGCTTCATTATTAAATTGACGCTTTGTTAATAAAATCCAGAATACCAAATAAATTATGGAGTTTTTGTAATTACTACTTACATCAGGCTTTATTAACAACTGTTACAGCGAAGATTAATCATATGATGCATTGAAAGAAGTTCTTAATTGCTTCAATCCTCGATTTATAAATACATTTAAATTTATGTATTATATTTATTTAATTAATTTGAATCTCGCGGGTATGTCAAGTCTGCCAACCCGCAGTAGACCAGCGTGGTGGGCTAAGGCTGAAACCCTCTCAGTTGTAGAGGAGGCCCGTGCTCAGCAGTGGGCAGTAATATAGGCCGCCCTGTGGTTTGGGGGCGTTTGAAGAATTCCACCACGGTATCCCCTGCCTGTCGTAGGAGGCGACTAATAGGGACTAGGGGGGTCGGGGCGGTCGGCACGGGTACTGTCCGCCGCGAGATAGTATGTGTGCCCCCCCCCCCCCCCACAAGAGTTGTCGGGCTGCATTAAGCGGCACCGCGCAGGGGCGGTTGCGGACGACAACTTAGACACTTGAGTCAGAGGAAGCCCGCAGCCGTCTCTAATGCGCAGAAGAGAAAAAAAAAAGTTTATAATATAGGGCTGATTGATTTGCATTGATTGCAATTATTATTGCTTGAATACTTTTGCACGTAATGTAACTCATCGCGTTTATCACTATGGAAATTGTCAGACAGAATACCATGTAACGCCAAATACATGAAGTTAACGTATCACAGCCGCGTTACGAGTTAACACTCCCATACAGAATAAAGGGGCTATATGTAGGCCACATTTGCTGTAATGTAACAACATAGAAGCCTGATGGGGTCCAGTGTAAAAGATATTGCTGAAAGTCCAATTGTATTAATGTTTTTAGACAGGTGTGGCACTTGAAATTGCGCGATCGAATCTTGCCATACAATAACATAAGAAACAATTATTAGAAATCGGCTGAAGTTAATAAGTCTGCCAATCGTATTGGCAACAATGCAAATGAATATCAAAATATACACAAACATTGCTTTCGACATACAGATATATAAATATAAATATTAATTATAATCAACATCTTGCGATTTTGTTTCAGACGAGTGACTAGTGATCATAGGAGTCTGTTCTGTATTTGTATTTTTAATTTTAAGTCTGTATTTCTAACTTCAATGAACTATTTTGAACTATCATTAAGTTTTCACACGTACTCTAATTACGTCTGAGATGTAACACTCCAAGTGTTACCCACGGATGTTCTGGTCGTCAGTAAGCAAGCATTGCTCATTACCAAACCTTTACAAATTAGTTAGTCGGTTCATTAATTTCAAAGCGCCAGGTTTAGATTTTCCCACGCTCGTTAGCGAAATATTTAGTTTTACTTATTGAAACACCTCAATGACAGATGCGTGACAGGTACGAAGTAAGGCTGTGACTTTCTTTAAACTTAAAATTGTTGTTTTTCAAATGTTGTCATCATTAGACATCGGACTGCCTCGATGGCGTTGTTGTATGACGGTACGACTGAAATGCTGAGATCTCGGGTTCGATACTCGGGTCGGGCAAAGTGATATTGGGTTTTTCTATTTAGTATCAGCCTGGAGTCAGGAATTTGTGCTCGATATGGCGATAGGCTCGCCTCCTATCACGTCATGGGACGTAATACGCGCGGCGAAAAGTGGGTGCATTAGTTGCGCCTCTGCCCTACCCCTTTGGGGATAAAAGGCGTGAGTGTGTGTGTTTGTGTGTGTCTGTATCGTCATCGTTCGAAAATTTTAGCAAGGATTTAAGAATATTCACGGTCGAAATTATCTTCATAAGACAGATTTTGAGGTATCCTGACATCCAAGTGACCATCTAATTCTGTTTTTTGTTTGGCGTACATTTAAAATAGTGCGCTTTAATAGGTACAACTCCATTTAGATATTACAGAAACTCGCTTGTTTCAAAATGACACTCAAGATTTATAGTTAACCATAAACTCACAACACAGGCTCTTCAAATATTTTTTTGTCCGTGATCAGATGCAAGTATCTTATGATTTGTATAGAACGTTAGTTTTAAGAATGGGGGTCTGACCCTTCAGTCTATTTCCTACTACATACCTGTACTTCTTAGTTAATAAATCATTTTGTTAACGGCATATGAGTGGTAATTATTGCAATTAAGGTTAAGTAATTACTTCCCTTGTTTTCGAATAAGTTCGTGGGAGTCAATCTGTTGAATCATTGTGGCCTCTAAATTTGGCTTTCTAAGAAACGTCAGATTCATCAGTAATGACATTTAGACTTATATTTTTGCCATTGGCATTCAATTGAAATTAATTTACACGTTCACTTTCATTTTCTCAGTATCAGTTGTTTAGAATTTAGATGCTAATTTGCAGTATTTTAAAGTGATATTATTAAATGGTGTAAATATTGTCACAATCTAAATAACGGTTTCAAACGTTGTTTAATTTTAATCATTATTACAACTTTTCAAATTCTTTTTGTATAATATGTGGAAACATTAACATCTTGAGTTCAAGCGAGTCCTTTTGTGTTGTGGATACAAAGACTTAAGTACTGGATTTTTTTCTAAAAAGTTTGCTTATTGATATAAAATTTGTTTGAAATTACGTGAAGTACCAATACAACAGTTGTGTTTATTACACTGGTCAAGGCTTTTGACAAGTCCCTCTGGTAACCTTTATGTTCAGCCGTGGTTTTTATGTGGCTAAAAATTATGGTGATAACCTTTAGGAAGGTTTATGTTCAGCAGTGACTTTATGTGGCTAAAAATGATGATGATCAATAGAACCCTTTGGTTAACAGAATCGGTTTGTTTTTGGATCGAGGTTGTTCAAGACCAGTTGTTTCGAGGTTTGTACCTATGTGTTTGGTAGTACTCGTTACTGCCGTTGCATATGAGAGACCTACGGACAGTGTAGGATCCAGAAACTGTAGTTACAACCGCGATATCCATTTCTACTGCCAAGCAGCAGTGTGCATGCACTGTTGCATTCTGGTTTGAAGGACATTGTAGCCAACATAATTACACATTATGAGACTCAACGTCTAATGCAGCGCTTCCCAAACTATGCACCGCGACCCACCAGTGGGTCGCAAGGAAATATTGGGTGGGCCCTGAAAAAGAGAACAATATATGAACCGAATTACACAATAGCCGATAGCCAATGATGGACGAGAAAAGTAACTAAAATTCACAAAATGGCGAACGCATTGGAGTGTCAAACAGTACTTAGTAATTAAAAGTTCTGTATAGTGTTACTACTATGGGTGGTCGTATTGCTTACCATCAGGGTCGTCTCGTCATTCAGCAGCAATAAAAACATAAAAAAATACTTGTGACGTAAGAAACACGAAGTCAATTTTGAAAGAACCTAACGCAAACCATCTAATAAGTGTTACACGTATTACCAAAGTTGACGGTAATAATTAGATAGTACTATCATATGACAAGTAATATTCTATGACGTTTTGAAGTCGTGTTAACGTACAATGTGCTATAATTACAAAGACCAATATGCTGATTGAATGAAGGAGAACTATTTACAGAGCCAACGTCTTAAAACAAGATAATTTAAAAAATGCGCGAAACAATACATTATTATTTCAAGTGTATTTCATAAATAGCATTTAAAAACACTGCAACAACTAATTCAAGAGTAGAAAAACAAGCAAAAATTTGAAATTGTAACTGTTAATAGTAAATAACATTTCAAGACTCCAAGCACCGTCTTATCACAACCAAGAACATGTATATTTAATTAAATAAATATTTTACTAAATGGATAATATCAGTTAAAAACCCCAAGTCATATTTCAAATTGTTAATAATGAACTTGGTACCTGATGGCTCGAGATCGCGCTAAGACTTCGATCTAAAGAGGTTGCATTTGCATAAAATCATTAGTAAGCACAATGGTGTTCGGGCAGGGACACGGGGCGCGAGACACCTCACAACATCATCCGTAAATATTTCACCTGGTCCATCATCACGAATAACACAATGACCATTGCTGCTTCGGCAAAGGCAATACCAATAAAGCGGAATGAAAAGCAGCAACGAACGATGTAGAGTTGAAAGGAACGTAAAAATTAAGCATTGTAAGAAGAGCCTGGGTTATGCGGCGAGCCGCCTCTCGATTATGATTTATCATCGTTCATTAGGCGAGTTTGTCCGGAGCGACAACAGATGGAGCTGATAGCACTTGGCAGGGTGGCCGCCTTGTTATTATTTTTATTGCCAGTTTTCAAAGAATAATACTTGAGGAATGCGTCTCTTAATGAACTTCAACCCTTTTTGGGCTCGACATGATGGATAGAATTAATGTCGCCTCCTATTGTTGATTGGAGACATATTCAATGGTTTTGGACACGTCTATTTGATTGTGTTGAATTGATTCCAAGATAGATACTTAAAATGGAGTTCGTAGAAGTATGATCATTGTTATTCCTATACGCCACCAAGTAAGCTTTTCAGATATTTTTTAACTTAACTTCCTTGTATTGTCACCTCACGCTTTCTCTGTCTCTCACGGACGTAACAATTCATACGCCTATAATAATCGAGCCCAAATACCAAAAGATCAAAAGATACCAAATAATAACAAGATCTCTGATGAATTTTCAACAAATCTCACAAAAAAAAATAATCAAAAAACTACTTCATTAATTCTCGACAACCCTGAAGCGAGCACAAGCAATAATCATTACAATAGTCACTCACAACACTCTGTAAATCCGCTTACCATTTAAGTCTCAAGCGCAGGGTAAACAGACAATTCTCAAAACTGCATCTTTAACACCGTCGTCAGTCGTGTTCGAGTCGTAATTAAAGGCCAGTGTAGATTTGCATACGTTTCTGAGAGTCCATGGTGCAAATCAAAAAAGAGCCATGTTAATTAGCATATTGTATTTTAAAATGTGACGGTTGGTGTGCGGGGCTCATGCCACTCAGCGGTGGGCCGGTGTCGAGATTTTTATGACGCTTCTCATGTGTGGACATGGCCGCTGTTGATTTCTTGTTACTTTGTTATTAAGCTGTTTGCGCATTGTTTTATTGTAAGTGTATAATGTAACATTTGGAATATTACTTGTGGTGTATATTATTGCAAAAACTTTTATTTGGTCTAGTATAAAAAACAATTTAAAGGCATCGGAAGCAAATCCAAATTTACACATCTTTTGAAGCAAGCCTTTCAGTCATTAGGAGCAATATTTGATACTACATAGTACCAATTTTTAAATAAGCATTCTAAAAGAATCACAAAAAATCATAATGAATTTCTTGATAAACCTCATGCATATTCTACATATTAATAAAACAGTCCAAAAAGTTAAAACCATTATTGCTAAACTTGAAGTTATAGACGAAGTCTAGTCATCAAGCGGCGCACATCCACGCTATGCCAGCATGCTCCATCGTGATAACTTTAGTTTTGTGTCTCTGTTTTAATTAATTTGGATCACGAACTCACCACTTAGGCCCTCACGATACCACTACACGAACGTTGACTGACACACTTCAAAATGTCACCAGAGTTTGGTTATCGACGATCGCTACTGGCTTATCCCGGATACTCTGACCGCTATTGTCAACTAATGAGAAGTCAATAGGAATTCTCATGAGGGAATTAAATTAATCCTTCGATGGCTAAATAGGAAACGTGCTAGAAGAATTATTGTCTCGGTTGGTACTTGCACTCGGTTGGATAGTGATCTTAAAGAAATATTGTCAGCCAATGAGATACCTGGAATCTTATTTTGCAAGCAACTGTACTGCCTTGCCATTTAGAAGAAACATTTTATAATAATCAGTGCATGCAGTCAATCGTGTATTTTTATAACACGAATTTTGACAAATTAGGTTTCAACCTTCAAGGTTCAATTGTTACTCAAAGTAGGAGATCGTTAAAAAGCCATAGAATGGGAAATGCGAATGATTATAATCTGTCACGAAAGCAAAGACTAAATGGAATTGGAATGAGTTACGAGCTTTCATCTACGTCTTATGAATGTTTCGTAAATAAATTACCTATAATTTAATATGGTAACAAATTAATTCGACGTCTTAATATTACAACTTTTGACAATATTATGTATGAATTCTAATCATAATGAGTGTCACAGTGATCAATATTGTGTAAAGGTCAGTTTTCTCTCAGATACTCTTATTCAAAAAATACGAGTTTCCACAAAAATCGTAGATGTTATCTTATAAATGAATATGCAACATTGAAATAAATAAGATAAGCTTGTATGTGACATATAATTTAGCGCAAAGATCAAGCAAAGTCCAATTACATGGAAGGTCGTCTGCAAAATGCTTTTTAAAATTGCATTAATTGCGATCAGTTTATCAGATAAATTCTGATTATTCATCAACATTTTATGGGCTTTTATGATTATAATTATAAGTTTATTAGAATTTATGATCATAATTATATTAGGCATATAAGTATAGTAATATGTATTGATAGTTGTTGTGATTAGGTTATGATATCTGTTTAATATCTGAGTTGACTTTTGATTTCTCTAACAACCATAAATCTGCAAGGTATTTGATAAAAATCAAAACTTTACATAAAATTTAAATTGCCACAAAATAAGTTTTCTTGGTTGGTATATATCAATGAATAACTATTGCCTATCATCACAAAATGCGAATCATGCAAAAACACCCCATTGATAAAATTAAATCCGCCGTCTCTTACATCTCAGCCAGTTCACACATTCTGTATACATTTTAAATTATTTTTTATTAGCATACGCTCATGTCTTTCCTAAATAGGATCAAGATAACTCAAGCAATCAAAGGAGAAGGTTGGTGCAATGCACAAACAAATTAAGTCCTTGCCAAGTGTGTGAGAATTCAGGTTATCATACAATCTCTGCACGGTTTTGGGCTGTGATGTCGCAATGTTCCAATTAGTTGCTCATTTATGTCAAACGTGTATTGTCAAGCTATTCATTGAACAGTCACTTGATTGTGTTTGGTTACGTGATTTAGATAACATCTGTGTCTTTAGATGTGTCTTCGGATGTGGAGGTGGAGTGTTCAGTGTTTTAAGTTGTTATGATCTAATTTGAAACTAATTTTATTATCATTATATAATCTGTTATCCTTGAAAACTATACAATTGTGGCTATATTAAGAATTAAAATACAAACAAGTAATAGTAGCTAGAAAGAAGTTTATGAGTTGAACAATAATGCATATAGGAAAAATAAACATAAAATCTTACACTATGTATAAAAAAGTCAATTATATCACCAACAGGTGTCCTAAGGTCCCTATCTACGTATAAACAAATTTATAGGGTTGTCATAACACAACTACGAATACATTCAAAGTTATTGTTGACAACGATCAGACATAAAGCCCTATTTCAATTAAACTTGTACAAACCGATGTTGATGTAGATGATGAACAAGCAGAGTTAATTATATCGACGGAACATAAACCTCGCGTGACAGTACTCGTATTTAACTTTCAACTTTCAATAGATATAATCAATGATACGATTAACATAATACACACCCATCGAACTAAGCCAGACGCTGGTGTCACACAATAGGCACCGTACACATCATCAAACAATTTCAAAATCTGATCCTATGCATAACGAATGGAGTTGATAAATAGTTTGAATTAACCGATTTAATGCGGGTCACCCACTACACGATGACTCGGCTGAAACCCTGGCCCTGGTAATGATAATTGAACTGGCAAACACCCAGGCCGGACTATCGCCACGATCTATTGAGAGCCGACGTTGGAAACTATATGACTTGCGCTATTGTATTTATGATTGTTTTTTTTTATTTCTTGTCTTCCGACACAATCTTTAGCGTTCTGATTAACTCAGAGCTTTACCGCTGTGAATATTGTTTCTAACAGCCCGTTAAGATATTGAATAACAGTCCGCTAAGTATACTGAAGAACTGGTTTTGATGATGCATTCGGGTTTTCTAGTGTTTGATAATTGTTTGATATATTTATAGTGGTGTCTTAAGACCATACTATATATCCAGCTTATTTAACGCGCAAAGATTATTTGAAATTAATGACACTATCTTGTTCAATAACATAAACGATGAATTATTCTCTTCTGTGAGTAAAACTGACGATATTAAGTATAAATATGATGGAATCTCTGATGGAATAAATACATACAAATAGTGGCATACCTTAGTTACCTTCAGAGGATTTGGAATTAATTTGAATTAGGCCTGGATTATGAAAGAACTAGGATTTACAACCCACACCACAAGTAGTACTGATTTCCGGAAGGTGTGAGTTTTGCGATTCCCTACAGAATCAAAATGAAAAGCTTACGAGTGGTACAAACTAGAAGCGTTATAAGCTAAAACTTATGACAATATGTCATCATAATCATCATTAGACACATGACGTCCACTGCTGACGTCCTCCCCTAAAGACTTCCAGATAGACCTGTCAAAAGCAGTATTGTATGATCATAATAAATGTAGTCACTATAAATATAAAGCTTAAAGTTCATGATTTTATATTTTTATAGAATCCTGAAAAAGAAACAGTCTGTTTCTTTTCAGGATTCTATAAAAATATAAAATCATTAACCAGGCACTACATGGCTATGACATGTATAAAAAATCATAATATAAAACTTAAAGTTCATTATGTGAAATATTTTCGAACTGTGATTACCGCTGGTATCATGGTACAGAAAAATGAACTAAAGTTTAGCTCAACTTGGATAGGTGAGAAAATTAAACGAGATAGGTTAGTTTAATAGTTTGCGATCTGCACACTAGTATGAAAAATTATGTCAATTATATTGTCAATTGTAATCTAAACTCATATTTGAGTACACGCACGGAAAAAGCCGCGAGTAAAAATTTGTCATCAATTTACTATGTTTTCGTAAATTCTAGAAAATCTACGTCATTCGTTAAAGGAAATGAGTGAGGTGTTTTATTTACCTCAATATTTCACCGTGTGTATGGCCGATTACTTGCTCATTCCTCGCAAAAGTTTTAGTTTCTTCGAAGCATACATTGATCGAATTTTAATGAGTATGTAAATAATTGACTCACCGAATGCCTATGTAGATTTATAAATTAGTTTATTGCGAACGGTTTAAAGCATGAGACATTCATTTCAACTCACCCAGAGAAAAATTATAGATGATATGACATTCTTACCGACTTGCATGACATCATCTATCCGTTATTCATCAGCCTATAAGAACACCTGTCTCTGTAGGGCATAAGGATTTCCGCTTTTTTTTTCTCTAGTACGCTTTAGGCCCAAAAGTTATTTAAATGATATGAAAAATATAGAAATAGCTTCAGCACTTCAGCTCGTTCACTTTAATTATCGATTATTTTGATTCACCAATGAATCATACCGTCCTTGGATCAGCTAACATCACATCTTATGAAGAGAGTGGCAGATGCATTTTGTGTTAATTTTAAGGTTACGAATACGTCATGGAAAATTTGTGGCAGAGTCAAATCATAAAAATAGAGAAATGCCTGTTTTATGAGAGTAAACGAGTTTAAATAACATATTGGAGATCCAATATGTTAGCATCTGCTCAATGCCCATTGTCCACTGATTATCACAAAGCTTTTTTCCTCATCTGTGTGGCTTGGATCTTAACTTGGACAAATCTGATAGATTACTATGATCCAACGTTCCTTCCCTTCCCCCCCTAAATTAATTTAGTTTTCTGTAGATTGTTATAGGTAGCAACAATTATTCGAACAAATAATAAAACCATTGTCTACAGGCATTCAATATTTTTAATGTATGTTACCAGGAACTGACAAAAAACTCAGATCAATGGGCATCGCATCTGATTTCCAAACGAAGATTTGAGCAATTGATTACTTAGAAGTTTAATCATCATCAAGTACAACGGAAAATCCATGATAAAATTTGCAAATGTCCCATTACGCGTGTAGCATACAAATTGTTACCGTCATTGTGCATATCCTCAGTTTTTGGATGGACACTTCCTCAAAATCTTAGTCATGTAAGGATCAAATTCTATTACACATTTTTTGTTCAAGTTAATCTGAACTAGCCCTTGGGCGTGTCAGACGTCGGACGACTCAACTTTCTAATTGAATATTAGTAATAAGTGAAACAATGTGGTTTATTTTAATATAGATTAACGACCGATGACTTGACACCTCGAGGAATCCCGCGCTAGTTTTGTGTTTGTAGAAGTCTATGGACTTATTTCTACTGACAATCAGATAAAATATTACTATAATTTTGCATAAGGTATTAAAGATTTACAAAAACGCAGAAGGTATATTTGTGATAGTTGTTTGCCAAGTTGTTTGCCAAATTTGGGCACAAGATGATTTATTTAATCTACCAGAGGTTCATTTGTATCAGTCGTTCGGTAGCGTTATAATGATAAATATTAATTAAGTTTTGTAATAAACAAAAAAGATGTAAAAATAAATAAAAGAGCAAAATAAACTCATGACAATAAGGCCACTATAAAACAAGAAATTAATAAAATATACATGTTCGAATATAATGTTGATACAACATATTTTTACATTACTTATAATTGATTAATTTATTATACATGGATCATCAATTTGCTAAACGTGTTATTGACGTTGCTTATCCCAGGAATTACAGAATCTAGGTTTTGATTTTAAGCATTAGCTATGGTCATGTTGCTTACGGGTGAAAGGACGTACCAGGAATAATATAGGTATATGACAGAATACTGAATCGAATTAGCTGTAGTCCCAAAAAACTCACAATAAATGTTCGTTCCACGCATGACCACCACACGTTTCCACGTATATCACGGATCAGCATAATATTAAAAAACCACAATAAGCACTTATTATCAGGGCTAGTGTAGTACAATCCCGATTATAGAATTTACTGCTCTAAATCGGTCATTTCTTCTCACTGTCCAAATTCCCTGGATTGCATATAGCAATAAATCAAAAACATATTTTATAGGTTACAAAATTATTTAGATTATTTTTCAATCTGTTATATGGCTACCTGCGACCTGTTTATGAACACTGGCGACCTACTTACACATCCGTCACTCATCGTGATATATGCTCACGTTTAATTTCTTGAAGCGACCAATAAAATCGACCAATAAATATTTCTCCGGTGCTCATTGTTCGCGCATTCTGTTTCGGCACTTTTACGATCAAACTCAGATTGTTTCGCTTTTTCAAACGACAGCATTCGGGTGTCAGACCTGCGTTCATTCCGCCAGATCTCCGTTCGTATTGTGTTTCATTTTAAATTTATTTATAATTAGGTGCGTCGTGAAATTGGTTTCAAAATACGAGAAGATAAAATGCCGCTGACAATGAATAATAAATGTTATGTCTCAAACGTATTATCCTGCAACATTGCAAGGTATTTGGTCACTTTTTCGTACAGTTGTTATAACCGTATGTCTTCATGTAACATTAAATGGAAAACGAGAGTTAAATACGACATTAATAAAACATTATTCGTTTAATTTTGTTAATGCGTAAAAACGAAATCATAATTTTATATTATGATTTTTTATACATGTCAATGGCCATGTAGTGCCTGGTTAATGATTTTATATTTTTATAGAATCCTGAAAAAGAAACATCCCGCTTTCGACTGTTTCTTTTTCAGGATTCTATAAAAATATAAAATCACGAAATCATAATATTTTGTTGTTGATTGCCATCCAATTTATTGCAATTTTAACGGTTTTATTGTTCTTTATGTATTGCCTCTAGCAAAGGTCGTGCGTTGTTTGTCACTCACAAAATATATGCCCTTTTAAATGAAATTATAAAAAAAGTACCATTTAATATTATTAATGTCCATCAAATAAATGTAAAATATTACCTGGCTTTTGTCGTTCGTAATTTTTTTCGTGCAAAAATTATGGAGGTTGTATTTTTGTATGACAAAAATAACTGTACTGAATGTAGGTACTTCATTGAGAAATTTCGCAAACCTACACAAGCGAGGTCGTTTGCCCCGAGTTAAGGGGAATGCGGATTTGATCAAGTCCTCATTTAATATAAATTGTTTTAATTGTTGCGAGATGAGTTCGAGAACCGATAGTGTCAATGGAAGGTCAAATAAGCCGTGATTACTACTAAATGATCCTTTATGAAGACAATGAGCCTTAATTTTATATTTTTAACGCGCACTTTTTGTTGTTTTGCTTAAGGCATTAATCACTGCGTTCTTAAAACCTTTTGTGTTGTTTGTACATGATTTTTATGGCTCTTATTTGTAACAATTAATACCTTTTCGAGGACGAACATGCACTTATAAAATAATCATTATTTTTATAGCGCATAATGTCACGATAAATTTAATGATTTCGAGAATCACTAACCGATGTTAATAAAATTCATTAAGAAATTCGAACGCTTACTAAAAGTAAACCCAACGATCGTACGAAAATTTAAAGTTTTTATTTAACATCTTTTTAGTAGCCAAGTTTGTTTGTTTAAAATTAAAACTCTGTCAAAGATAACACTTAAAGATTCGATATCAACATACAATAAAATCTCGTGGCCGCCTACATTTTTAATAAAAGGCTGGAGTGTTTAATGAAATGAATTGTCCTCGCTTGTACTTGTCGGTTGGAATGAAATAAAAACATGTAGCACGGAGGTGCTCCACTACAACTTGCTTAGTCGCGACATTACGTTTCGGAAAATCGTTAGCAACGCCTACGGTCAAACTTTTATAGAGCTAGTAATGTTATAGATACGTCCCTACTTCCCTAGTTGTTCGCTGGGTAGGATAGAACTTCTTTTATTTCTGTTGTGTGTAACGGCAGACATTTGTATTAAAATTCACATTTTGAACTGTCTGTTTTATATTTAAAACTAATTTCAATATATTTTGTCATGGAATAATAACCACTAAATCGTGCGCTCTCTCTCGCCTTGGGGTTGGCGTCTCATTCGATTCCACTCCAAATACGCTGCCATTAGCACAAAGACACAGTCCAAAACATCATCTGTTAGCTGCAAAACAAATGGTAAAGCGCACTGACATTTCTCATAGATTATAAAGACTACACAACCGTATCTCGGCGCATAAGGTGTCCTCACACTTATCCGAATCACCACACCCCGAATGCACTTAATGTACAAAATATTGTAATGATATTATTATTTCATATGATAACCCGATGCTCTGCCTTTTCAATACCGGATAAAATAATTTCAAAGGCAATGTGTGACTCGGCGAAGATAATCTCCGAGAAGATAGGGCATACTTTGATTATAAACATAAATTTTACTAATACTGTGTAGCTTTTATTAATTGGACGGGTACAGTCGTCTACGGGACGGACGCTGAAGCGTATATTTAATGAATGGAGATAATTATCACAAGATTAAATGGTGTATGATCTTGAAATATTTTACGGCTTGTGTATTTTTGAATGCGTTTGTGTATATTTTTGTATAAGCCTTCCGCGTACGATGATATTAATTGGTAGTAATTTATCAATATTTATTTTATTACGTTAAAATTAAAAATTCACCCATATAATAATTATATTTTAGGTTATGAATATAATAATAATTTTTCTATCATTATGATTCTGATTACACTATTTATGAATAGTTCCGTAATGTAACTAGCTCTACCCCCTCCTTAAAATGCTATCTATTTTAAACAAAACGGTCTTACTTCTTACCTTACTAATTTATTTAAATGCGAAATGATGTAAGCGTACAAACAGCTGAACGGATTTGGATGAAATTTGGTAAACAAATAGATTTAGAATTAATACATAAGCTACATTTACCCCTTAAAAAGACTTTTATCCTACGGAAGACCAATAACGCAGGCAGAGCCGTTAGAATCAGCTAGTTTATAAATAAACTTTTGCTCGGGGCTCCACCCGCGTGAAAGGGTTTTTCCGGGATAAAAGGGTTTTTCTATCCGTGTGCCAAATTTCATCAAAATCCGTTCAGTAGTTTCGAAGATGTGCAGTAACAAACAAACAGAAAAACAGACAGACAGAAACGGATTGTAAAAATCGCTGATTTGTGTCCTATTACTCTTTTTTAGTCACCCAATTGTTTTTATCATTTTTTTGTAAGTGTGTAGACACACGGGTTTTATTTATTTTTTATATGTAGATATCTATTCAATACTGAATAATATTACCAACAAGACTTAAATAAGCGCGATGATTCCAAACGTTATCACCTTTGCAACAAGTTAAGTCTAGCAACTGGTTAATATAATTAGAAATATCAAGTTGGTATCCACTTAGGCAACGCATTTGAAATTAGAAATTAAAGTGTTGTATTTATTGTGATTGTTGTATGCTAATGGACCACCGGCGTCGCAATGGCACGATTTCATATTGTGTCGTAAATACGTGTTATTCAGGGATGTTTGTTAGGTTGTTTGACTGTAACTTGACTGAACTTTGAATGCCTCGGTGGCGAATTGCGTGTGTGATACGACTACGCTCTGAGGTCCCGGGTTCGAATTTTAGGGTAAAGTGATATTGTATTCTTGTACTTAGTATCAGCCCAAAGCCCGGAATCACATGGGACGGAAGACACATGACAAAAACTGGGTGCTCTAGTAGCACCTCTGCGTACCCCTTTGGGTATAAAGACATTTTTTTTTTTTTTTAAGTGGCCATCTTCGGCTCATTAGGGACGGCTGCGGGCTTCCTCTGACTCACGTCTAAGTTGTCGTCCGCAACCGCCCCTGCGAGGGTATAAAGACATGATTTGTGTTTGTTTTGTTTAACACTATAAATATGTATATGTTATGTTGAGACTTGTATATTTATTAGGTATGTCTAGGTCAAGATGTCCATTTATGAGACTTAACATGTAACATCAGTGTGTACAGCGCATTGCAGTGCTGCGCAGTACTTTTATAGTTCAAAGTTCTAGATGGTGTTGCTACTATTTTTGAGCAGAAGTGGAGCTTTCATTAGGCAAATGGTTTACTCAACAGTATCCCTGGCTTATTTTATTCAAAAATTATCTATTGCTGCTACGTTCCCTAATAAGCTTTTAGTCTTTGGACAAAGACCAGTCGATTTTTTATTTTGAAATAAATAAATACTCTCATTTTGTATTCACTCACAGTAACTAAATATGACTCGTAAATACATCCAATTCCGCTTTTGATACTTAAAAATACTCAACGTTCTCGTTCGCTGACTAACATGTGAATCATTCATTACCTACTTATTAATAGGTTCACGTCGTACTATATGCGAAATGTATATCGTTTTATTATCTATCCACTAAATGCACGTAAGTACGTAAAATTAAAATGTCCTACGTTGTAATAACTCTTGTAATAATTTTATATCGTACATAAACAGCGGATATCGTGCGGCCAAGGGGACATAAAACTGGGAAGACCACAACACCAAACTAAACGTAGGCAGACCCAATAAAATCCACTAAGCCATTTAAATCCCTCTAAACGACAGGGTTATCGTTTAATTTTACTGCAGAAAGCATTTCCATCACAATTCCAAGCGACTCCTTGTCATTTATTTTAAAGTGTTTGTGGCTTCGACCGGACCGTGCGTTATCATAAATCTTTTTTAAGATCCTACCATAAAGGAAGATAAGGTCGCACCCAATCGGCTAAAGATTGCCCCTCAACGAATTCACGATGCTGACGAATTGTCAGCTTGGCGGACATTGATCATGCATTGACACGAATGAGTTTATGTTTTTATGATTGTACCGCTCATTACATGGTCCTTACGCTTAAATTGATGAGGGCTTAGTTTCTATCGCAATTTAAAAGGTTATTAGTGAAATAATTGTTTTTAGTTTAACATCGGTGATGCCAAAAGGAATATAAATATTTACTTCAAGTATTTCTTCTAAAACAAAGGTTGTTTAGCACCATTGTCATATTCTACTTCATAAACTAAAAATACTACAGTGATTATTATCGGTACCTATCGCTCGTTGACCGCCTCGATGGCATAGTTGTATTACAGTACGGCTACAGTGCTGAGGTCTCGGGTTCGATTCCCGAATCGGACAAAGTGATATTGGGTTTTCTACTCAGTATCGTCCCAGGGTATGGTGATCGTTAATCATTAAATCTTACTAATATTATAAAGGCGAAAGTTTGTAAGTACGTATGGATGTATGGATGTCTGGATGTATGAATGTTTGTTCCTCTTTCACGCAAAAACTACTGAACGGATTTCGATGAAATTTGGCACACGGGTAGATCATGTCCTGGATTAGCACATAGGGTGCTTTTTATCCCGGGGAAATATAAACCAGGACTTTTATCCCGGAAAAACTTTTTAAAGCGGGCGGAGCCGCGGGCAAAAGCTAGTTGTCAATAAATCTTCAGATACCAGGGCTAAACTATGAGGCTAACCTCAACTCAGTTCAAAAAGACGACAATGGTAAACAAAAAGGTAACTCACATTGCAATCTCATTATAGAGTTTATAGTTTAGATTACAGTCAGGCCCAGATATTTTGCACACAGCAGCGATATGTCCGTTCTATCAGTTTTTTTAATCTAAGAAAAAGGCGAATCTGAATGATTGAGTGGTGCTCGCGATCTCAGTAAATTGATTAAGTGTCTGAGCTTTAAGTATTTTTCGTGTGGCTTATGTGTATTGAATGATCAATTAAGTTGATCGACGTTTGATTCCGGTGATTTGGAGTCAAACACATCGGGTTCTTAATCCGAATGATGTGAGCTTTTTAGGCCATCAGTGCCACCAGAATTGGAAGATATACTATATAATTTATATTGTAAAATAAGAAATAGTACAGGTTGTTGCATTTTATAAACAAAAAATTCTCAAAATTTTATGATGGACAAAAATGGGAAGGATAGTTAGTTATACACATAATTTTCTGTCAACAATTTAAATGTTTTATTTAAAGGACGTTTTCTTACAATCTCTATAGAAAAGTAAAGGTGTGTATGTATGTTCCTATGGTTTACAGAAAAAAATTTTTTTTTAATTTTTTAGGTAATCTTTAGAGTTTCTCATCCGTAGATTAGAAGATTTAGAAGCCTTAGCAGACCTACGAACGTCGCCGAGAAGACTGACAACGCCGACATCTTTCCATGTATCACTATCGCGACAACCACGACCATTCTGCCAAGAGTGTCCGACTGTGAATAATAATAGAAGTCATCTGACTATAGATATTTAGTGCTACACGAGCAAAGCCGGGCCGGATCGCTAGTTAATAATCTTTACACACATTGACGTAAAGGAAAAGGAAAACACAGTTTTTTTATAGCATTGAATGACGAGACGAGCATGCCATTCGCCTGATGGTAAGCGATACGACCACCCATAAATAGTAGAAATTCCATCCAGAACCTTGATTTACAAAGTACTGTGTGGCATTCCACTGCGCTCGTCACCCTGAGAGATAAGATGTTAAGTCTCATTATGTCCTGTAGTTACACTGGCTACAATGCCGTTCAAACCGAAACACAACAGTGCATACACACTGCTGCTTGGCGGTAGAAATAAACATTACGGTGGTACCCACCCAGACGGACTCTTACATATTAGAGTCCTACCATCAGTAGATTAGCTTTGTATTATGCATAAATTACATTAAATTATGCAAATATCCTTTCTGGTTTCTGCTAGTAATGTAAGTTATTGATAAGCCTATATCTTGGATTAAGAAATGCAGTATTTGTGAATATTCTTTGCTTAACTTCTCACAAACGATGGTTCACGAATAATCAGCGTGCTAATAGTCAATCAATACTACATTAAGTTAATCTTAAAATCTAGAATATTCTCATTTACATGTATAATTTTATGGCCCATTTATTAACAAAAATATTTAGATACCATGTTCGATGCTAATTTGTGATTGTAGCCAGTGTTTTGTTGTATAAATGCAAAATCCCTGTGAATGTAAAGTTTCGATTAAAGATAAAACACTGCATGTCATTCAATTAAAATCTATACTAATATTATAAAGCTGAAGAGTTTGTTTGTTTGTTTGAACGCGCTAATCTCAGGAACTACTGGTGCGAATTGAAAAATTCTTTTTGTGTTGAATAGACCATTTATCGAGGAAGGCTATAGACTATATAACATCACGATGCAACTATTAGGAGCGAAGAAATAATGGAAAATGTGAAAAATGCGGGGAAAATTATTTATCCTTGAGGGCTTCCATTGCGTGCGCTGCGAAAACGGTTCAAGATACCAAAAATATATGTATGAAAGAATTATTCCTCTTGAAATGATCTAAAAAAAAGTCCGCGACAGTATATGTCTATCTTTTAAGATTAACTCACTAGAACCGTTTTTATGGTAATCAAATTTGGTCGAAATTAATGCATTATTTGTTAAGAGTTGTATCAATGTTATAATATTAATCTTTATACAAATAAATGTGTTGGATAGAGTGATTCAACGGGAAGGTTTTTATGTATGTACTTTTAGGCCGGAAAAACTTATTAACGCGGGCGAAGCCGTGGGCAAAAGCTAGTCATAGATAATATGAATTATGTAAGCATTATAATTTAATGCTAAAATATAGTGTGTTTACGCCATGCATTTGAGAAATATATTCGCAGTTATATGGTAATGTATTTGCGGTCCATTGACCTCTCATGCTTAGAACTTTTAATAGTCAGTTTATTATGATAACGTCAGTAATGGGGTGACAGATTCATACTTCGACGGTTTAGTTTATCACAATTAAAGGTAACGTTTCAATTGAGAAAACTAATGCTCATCTAAGGACCTGGTTATTGTTAGCTAAACCACTAAAATATAATTCCAATATAATGATGCAGATAATTATAATAGCATTGATGTAACAAAATCCAATGTGTTAAGTCCGCAACAGACCACTGATGACAGGTCAGTCTATAAATCTTTAAGTTCAGCAGTAGACTTCATGTGCTGATGATGATAACGAATGTGTTAAAATGTATTTTAAGTTCCCGAGTACCTATAATCAAATTAAAAGTTATGGGAATTGGAAGAAGTTGAGATAGAATAAGTTCAATTATGTTGTCGTTGCAACATCTTTTTTTTTAATTGTTGCTATAACAATTTAGTTTTGACGATCAGGCGCCACCCATAAAAACGATTTTGAAGAATCTAGTCCATCACAACTGGTGTTGGAAATGACCAGTATTTCACCTGATAATCGAACACAAGACTTGCCAGTCTACAGACCATAATATATGCTAACATTTGACCAAAAATCGATAACGATACCTCTCAACTAAATTACTTGAATAAGATAACACTTTCAAAACTATTATCATTAGTATCCCAACATTTAAACTCTTACGTGTTAACGTATGAAACCCTATCCTTTCAAGTTAACGTTTGAATTGGGTTAACAAAGTATCAAAACTGGCCATCATCGTTTTTTTTGGTGACTTTTTAATTAATTGATGAACATTCTATATTCAATTTTCGATGGTTACGATTGAGTTTGGTATGTGTTTTTTTTTTGTTTACACTTAAAAACCATTGAGATGTTTAGATAAGACGGTATTAGTTTCTGCTCCGTAATTAACGTGTGACACTGATCATCTGTCCTCGACATTAGAAGGGATTGATTCTTATTTTACCGGCTTTGTTGTATTACTTTTGGATTTTTAATAGTTTTCGATTCTTATTAATTATTATGTCTTTTATTATATTTTCGAAATATTTTTTTCCGGTCATGTATTTTCAATTTATGATTTATCTTTCTGGCAATTGGTGAAATATTAAAAACGTCACGCCTTAGTATTTACAAAAATGGGAAACCAATATACATAGATTATAGTTACAAGTGAGACATAAGAAATTGAGAAATTGTGCCTATCGTATCAATCTGTATATTTGTACAAAACAAAGAACCTAATTTATAACAAGCGCTAAATCGACATGAAATACTTATACAACCATTTCAAACATCGACAAAGATTCACTTAACAGTACAATAGACAAACAACTATAACCCGTAATGTTAAACGACGCATTTAATTTTATATCAAAACTTATGTCCGTTTTTGTACGCGCACCACAAAAGATCTAATTGAACCGAAAAAAGCAATGATTCTCAAATGATACGTGTTTGTTTGTGTGATTGATGTATCGACGGGTCTACGCGGCTATTTAACAGTCAGTTAGACAAAATGGTGGAGTGTCGGTATGTGAAAGACGTCAGGGTGTCTTACCGGAGCATTGCTTGTATGCCCATTGGCGGAGGTGGTTCATGGTTCTCAAAGTTTGATTATGGAGCGGACGTACATGAATATATTTTGCCGTTGATTATCTTAAAATGAAGGGTTTGTTGCACAATATAGGTCATGAATGTAATTATTATGGGTTTTCTTTGCAAATCGATAAGTCCTAATTATTGCTGATGTTGATAGGCAATTATCTTAACTCATTTATCTTAATACTGCAATCCACCAGAGCAGTATCATGGTGTTTGATAATTGTTCAAAAACGGGCTTAAAATTTTAACAAAGATACTTTATATATATTTGTATAGTACTTCCAAATACTAGACCTTTGCAATAAATCGTAAAACTCCAAAGTCCTCCGATTTTTAGATATGTTTATAAACTCATTTGCAAAAAAAACGGGCACCTAAGCAATGAACCATTTCAAATGTTACTATTGGTTTGTTTGATAATTATAGGTAGTTTTACTTTCACAATTTTGTAAATTAATAAGCAAATAATCGTTTTCGTCAGTATTATCATAAAATTTTGATAAAATTTATGGGTTTTAGTGCTAAAGTTCATTAGTAGTGTATGCTCGCTAGTAGTGCATATGCTCGTGAAGTAAAAGTTAACAAAAATTTCTTTAATAAAGTAAAAGCAGATAAATGTTTAGTATCGAGTGTGACCCCCTCTAGCTGAAATCACAGCTTGAATTCGTCTGGGTATGCTAGCGAGGATATCCCGGATACTTGCTTGCGGAATACGTTCCCACTCCGCGGTAATCACATTCTTCAGCTCTCTGATGGTTTGCGGAGCCGGTTGTACTGATCTCACTCGTCGTTTCAGAACATCCCAGACATGCTCTATAGGATTGAGGTCGGGACTTCGAGCTGGCCAATCCAAACGACGAATGCCAACCTCTTGCACATACGCTTCCACATCGCCAGACCGGAGGGCGCGAGCGTTGTCGTCCATAAAAATTGAGTCTTCGCCTAAAGCGGCCAATGCGGGTTGTGCATGAGGAATAAGAACTTCCGTTATGTATCGATGTTCAGTCAGTGAGCCGTTTTCAATGAAGACTAACTCTGTACGATCCATTGAATTTATTCCTGCCCAAAACATAACAGAGCCCCCACCATAAGGTGTGATTTCTTCAAAACAAGCCTCTGCAAAGCGTTTTCCTCGTCTTCGTAGCACTCGCCGACGTCGATCTTCACCGAACAGAGATATCCTGGCTTCATCGGAGAACAATACCCTATTCCAGTCTTCTTGAGTCCATGACTCACAATTTCGAGCAAACCTAAGCCTGGCAACTCTGTGCTCACGGAGTAACTTAGGGCCGCGGGCCGGGCGATGACTGCGTATATTGGCCGCGAGCAGCCTCCTCCTGACCGTCCATAGACTAATATGCACATTTCTTACTTCTTCGAGGTTGTTCTTAAGGTCCACATACGAAGACTTGCGATTTCTCAATGCGCGACTCACAAGAAAACGATCATCCCGTGGTTGGGTACATGGTTTTCTTCCAGAACCAGGCCTTCTCTCGACGGAACCGGTGTCTTGATACCGCTGCCAGGTCCTTTGAACCGTCGAGCGACTCACACTTAGCCTCTGAGCCACGAAGCATTGGCTGCAGCCCTCTTCGAGCAGCGCAATAATTTTGGTAGCTTTTACCACTTTCTCTAACATTATTGAGACAGCTAAACAGCAATAAATGAAGCTTTGGCAATTAAGAATATGAAATAAATTCATAAAAATTGACTAAAAGTTATGAAAACCGATATTATCTTTTGGAACTTCGCACCAAAAATGTAGGATAAAAAGTGGTTTTCTGTAAAAACGAGCATCAAACGAAAAATTTAATTTAGAACGTACTGTTTTAAACACCACGGCATTTTTAAAACCGGCCAGTAACATGTACAAATGATTGAAATCATTTTGGTACCGTATTTTCTTAAAAAAGAATTAAAATCCAAACCGCCCTTTTTTTTGCAAATGAGTGTATTTATTTTGCTTAAAAATGCACTAAAATGAATGTTTTTAGAAAAAAAAACGTTATAAATAGAGGAGTCTAATAATTTTTCTTTAACGGATCCAAGATCCATGTTTTTGCCACTTTAATATACATAAAGTATGAGTCTGGTTAGATTTTGAGGCCCCGCAACCATACAAAAAGTGGACATATTTTATAGTAATAACTAATAATCCCTTTATTTTCATTTATATTTCATTATCAATAATTATTATTATGAATACACAATAATTATGTCCACATTGCATGGTAATATAGCAATATATAACGGAGGCCCCCCGATTTCTATAATACGAGCTGGACTCAGTTTAGAAATCAGAGTGTCATTATTAGAGTGCCATTGTACAACCGTCTTATGCTCCTGAATTATGTATTATGTTCTGTTTATTTATTTCTCTTTGTTGTACCTTTACTTTGAAATCAATTATATTATTATTATTATCTTAAATTACTGCAGACTATTTAGACTTGCATCCTAAATAAACACATTTATCAATAAAAAGAGCGACGCCATTTTAAAAAAGAGCGACGCCATTTTAAAAAAGAGCGACGCCATTTTAAAAAAGAGCGACGCAGAAACTTTAAGAACCACTGGCTCAACAAATACAAAAGCAGGCCTGTGTGCGTGTCGTGATCACAATCAGGTTATTTCACTGGTAATTATGATACGGCGGGCGAGAGTGCGACCCGGGGTCAAACCGCGTCCGAATGTGGCACACGTGAATAACTACACGGAATTCATCTTATGTATTCTATATTTGTTTATTTTTATATATTTTAAGAACGGCATTTTTAACAGGTAGTATTTACTTGATCTGGCATAAATTACATTGTTTCATTGATATCCATGGGGTAAAATTAGATACTAGTTCACCCACCCATTAACCGTAATTCGCGAATGGTAACTTCGATCTACAATCAGATGGAAAGTGACTATCACCGAGTTGAGTAAAATTCATAAGAAAATCGTATTTGTATAATAAATAGTCCCAGACACTTGAAACCCCTAAATTTCTATTTATAAAACCGAAATAAATAAACGCTGACCATATTCGGCAAAGTAACAATAATTTTGTAGCCCCTTCCTGTCATTTCTTAGGAGGAAAATTTTCTTGAAGTGTTTCCTGTGCCTACTCTTTTGTAAAACGCGAAGCTGTTTTGTTATATTCAAATATTACCTTGTAGTCTTTTAGGTTAGTTCGTTTTCTATTTGTCACCTTGTAGTCTTTTAGGTTAGTTCGTTCGTATTCTCGTCCTCAACGTCTTTTGATTTTGCATTTAAATTAATGACTAACATATTTATGCCTAATTGAGTTTCATAACGAACAGATTCCATCTGCTTTAGAAAGCGAATTTAAATGCGATGAGTAAGGTATTTCTATGTCGAGAGAGTGTGACTGTTACTGGGTTGGGCTTAATTAGAAATAGTAATTATGCGACTTTAAACACTCATCAAGAACATGGTGAGTGTTCGAGTGAGACCAACAGTTGAGCTGTTGAGGAAAAATATTTGCGTTCTTGTAATTTTAAACACAAACATCCTTTTGCTATAACTATTGTTCAAAAGTTTTGAGATTGAGAAATTTAAACTATTTGCTTGCTGAGTATGAAAAAAGGAGATACCATTTTTTTATTATTTTGACTGCCTCGTTGCCGTAATTGATTACGGTACGAACTCAATGCTTGAGGTGTCGTGTTCGATCTCCGGGTCGGGCAATGTGAAATTGAGTTATTCTATTCAGTATCAGCCCGGAGTCTGAAATTTGTGCTCGATATTGCTATAGGCTCGCCCCTTATCACACCCATGGACGGAATAACGGCGAACATTGGGTGCATTAGTTGCATCTCTGCCTACCCTTTCGGGGATAAAGGGCATGTATGTGTATTTAATATTTTATTACATTTCAATATAGTTGACATTACTTTAGACGTTTTTAAATAACGAACAAACCCATCACCAAAATTTGATATCTCTAAGTCTACGCATTAAAAATATCCTTCGATTCATGATTATTACCAGGAGCGAAGCTAGGTTTTTTTTATTGCATTTAATGACAAGAGAAGCATGCCATCCTGAATGTAAGTGATACGACCACCCTTAAACAGTAGAAACACCTTCCAGCACCTTGACTTACAAAGTACTAACTTACTGTGTGGCAGTCCACTGCGCTAGTCATCCTGAGACATAAGATGTTAAGTCTCATTATGCTCGTAGTTACACTGGCTACAATGTCTTTCAAACTGAAACACAACAGTGCATGCACACTGCTGCTTTGCGGTAGATAGGTTATGACCTTGCTTTGGCATCTAAAGACATAGTCTGGATGCCAATGGAAATAACTACCATTTCTCCCATCTGGTGTACACTATGAAGGCGTGTGTCCACATTAAAAAGTAAAGATCCATCGTGGGCGGCGACCCGGGGTCAAACGAATTGATAGATAAAAACCAGCTTGAGTGACGTCATATTTCTAATGCATGAATCTTATGAGACTGATAGGAGTGCCTGTTCATATATTACGACATAGCCGAAAAATTTGCAGTGAAAATTATCCGTATTATGCGTTTTTATTTTCTAGTCAAATAAATTTCAATCTACTAATTGTTTTCTAATTTGTTCAGCTGCTTGTGCTCTATGATGCCAATCTGGATTAAAGTGTTGCATATCCTGCCTTTCTACGAGTACTTACAGTGTATATAGATTTTATATTAACAAGGTACTTCATAATAGTCCAAAAACTTCAGTCTGGAGACCTTTAAGAGATATAATGTCTATCGGTGATAGATACATAAATTAAACTCTACTTACCACAGCTCCAGATTAGATGTATGCCGTGAAAATTAAGGATATCAGAAATAATTGTAAAGTAAATTACCAACTGACCATCTACACTCAAAGGTAAATTAAAAAAAAATTATCATAGAGTGAAACAGTCGTTGAGTATGAACGGGCCGCAACACGCAATGTTAACCGTCACGTAATGATTGGACGTTGATTTAACACGCTTGTTAATTTATACATCCGAATGAGATAACACTTACAATGATTTATCACGCTGAATCGTGTTTCCAGGTTTATCGCCGTTTTTCTTTTAATTTATAATCATTTTGTTTTTACATTTGTATGAATTTGGATAGCGTGGGCTTTACGTGATTAAGTTGTATTGATTTGAAATTGGAATTTATCGTTTGTGACTATCTTCTAGGATTTGCTTGTGTTATCTGAGTGTATGGAATACCAAAATCTGCAAGAACATAAGCCAACGACGATTCAGTCCTATCGATACGATTATACCGAAATCAATCATCAATGTTTATATCGAATTGACAGTGAATTTAGGTTCAATCCTATGGGTAGGACTTTACGATGGCCTACGTCGGTAATGTCGTCCCAGATTTCAAGCTAGAACTATCATCAATATATTTAATATCAATTTATCTATTTTCAGAATCCATCGCATTTCGAATCTCAGCAGCCCTTCTCAAAACGTCAGTGGTTTGAAAATGGAACGGTTGTGCCCACGTGGCTGTGTCGGTTGCCCCCGCGCAGTATATCATGCTCCCTGACAGTGTTTCGCACTTCGCGGCGCAGGACCCGCTTCTCCGACCTTCATTTTCATAAATTGCCTTCATATAGTGGAAATAATGCTGAAAATGTGTCATTATCAGGCAGTTTTGTTATAAGCTGAGGTGTAGCTGAGTACTGTGTGTAACAAAAAATGTATTTTTTTCAAACTGTAAATCAAATCTATACTTCTTAAATGTAATTAAAATTGGCGATTGATTTGCAAATCCAATTAAATTGTAATTTTTCATAGATATTCTAGTGAATTTTTTATTGGTACTTATAGTATACTACCGATAGAAAGCTTTCTGTGTTCTCTGTGTTTTTATTTTATAAACTGCAGCCCTTATTAAGACCTTTCTCTGGAATATAATAATTATTGTAGTAAACAATGAACGCCAAGACCCTCATCCACAATGTACGTTTCTTCGGAACCGTTCTGTACCTTTCGACAAAGCCTTTCCCAACTTCGGTATCCTTTTCCTCACAACGTCAGTTTCGGACTTTTCGAACCACCTACACCTCAGTCGGCCCCGTGACCACGAAGTGCTGAAAAGCCTTCGAAACGTCGGGAGAAAATATAAATTAAAAAACCGCGATAAAATCCGTAAAATAGTTTTATTTAAACGTCAGTTAGATCCATAATTGGCTTGAGAAGTCCCAGCGTCTCTCACAGTCCTGACTCCACCCCTGTGAATGTAGCACCAGAGCGAAGAGTTACAATCCGCGGTCGCGCCGTGTTCAGCGGCGGCCCACACTCCGATACGCGTGATCTGTTTATTCCGAATACCAGTGATGTAGGAAGCTAGATGTGGTATGGTTGGAATCTATACTATACTAATATTATAAAGCTGAAGATTTTGTTTGTTTGTTTGTTTGAACGCGCTAATCTCAGGAACTACTGAACCGATTTTGAAAATTCATTCACTAATAGGAAGCTACATAACTCCTGAGTGCTATAGGATACTTTTTATCCCGGGAAAATATTTTTGTCTTGGAAAACACTTTTTACGCTTTAAACTGGGTACGCCTGACATTCAAATTTTTTTCATGTCCGGGTATAAAAGTATCCCATCAAAAACATAAATGTGAAATGTGGAAGCCAAGTCTAATATTAAGAATATGCGTGCTGGTCGACTTCACCGACAAAAGAATTGAAATCTTAATGATTGCCAAGCCCTGTAGATAATCCTGAAAATTATATTTATAAGAACACAATCCATTCTAAAACAAATTTAAACTAATATTTCTTTGATTTTCTGCTACGACAATGTATGATATTTAAAAATATAATTTCTTAAATTTGGATAGTCGAATTATTACACAAAGCAGATAACGTAGTATAAATTTAAGCTCAAGATTTGATTTGGCTAGTCTTCACATACAATTTTTCTTATATTAGGCTAATAACTTATCTTTATGTTACTGTTTTCATATTGTAAAGTCATCATATCCTACTCTTCGAAAAAAAATGTTTTCTGATAAAACTAGCCAAGACAAATCTTGAGCTTAAATTTATACTACGTTATCTGCTTTGTGTAAATAATTCGACTATCCAAATTTAAGAAATTATATTTTTAAATATCATACATTGTCGTAGCAGAAAATCAAAGAAATATTAGTTTAAATTTGTTTTAGAATGGATTGTGTTCTTATAAATATAATTTTCAGGATTATCTACAGGGCTTGGCAATCATTAAGATTTCAATTCTTTTGTCGGTGAAGTCGACCAGCACGCATATTCTTAATATTAGACTTGGCTTCCACATTTCACATTTATGTTTTTGATGGGATATCATTACTTTTTGTAAATATATTATTTATTAAAATATTGAGTTAAGTAATTAAAACAATTACGTAAGAAGTTACCTTTGCGCAATATTTATGAAGTTACTTATTTTAGAAAGAAAATAAAAAATGTATTAAAAGCCGTAAACCGCTTCATCGTTCTGCTATGTGCACGCGATGAAGTCCTCTTGGTATAAAAACCTCTATTTAATAATTACTTAAACTCTATGATTCGCAAGTATTATGATCATTATGATAGAACGTCTAATGTCATCTCACGTCAAAATAATAAACGTCTTAAGGATTATCAGAGACAAATAAACAAGATAATTGGATTTGGCCCGTCGTTGAGTTGGACAACTCTCGTGTTCTACTTCACGGCTGTTCTTTCGAATATTTCAGTATCGTATTTTATATTTTCTTTTTGTCTTTGTCAAAATATTTGTTGTGTTTTGTCTCTACTAACATTTATTAAATAAAATACTAATCTATAACATATTTATTTTATTTTGCATTATTTAACTATTTGTAGGGTAGACTAAAAAAAAAATTATTTATAACACAGTGATAACTTATTGTTTAGTCATTTGAATAATATGGAGATTGGGGAGGACGAACCTCCAGATGGAGGTGGAAGGGCTGATCCCTCCAATCTTCCCCTTTCTTCAAATAAGGCTGCCAAACGCCCTATCAATTTAGAAAATGATTGTGATTCTATTCCCCCCAAAAAAATCACTTCTCCCGCTTTAAATGTTCAGGATGTTTTCACCTGCCCAGACTATGATGATCATTTTCTTTACACTGATGCAGATAAGGCCCCCTTCATAGTCATGGTATCTGGTGATGCCAACCCCCCTATACAGACCTTGAAGCTTGCGAAAATATTATTTCAAAATAACGTCTCAGGCATTTCTCAAGGTGGTGTTAAATCTGCAGGCCGTGGTAAAATTTCTGTGTCATTTGACTCTGCGGATTCAGCTAACAAATTCCTAAAGTCCCCGGTTATCTCCCTTCATAAACTTGCCGCCACTATTCCTAGATTCCACCTTTCTCGCATGGGTATTGTAAGGAATATCCCTAATGATTGGTCTCTTGAGGAACTGGTTGCGGGCCTTCATTACCCAAACAATTGCGGTCAGGTCCTCAAGGCTCGACGTCTTAATAAAAAGATCATGAACAATGGTATTACAGAATGGTCCCCCTCCACTACTGTAGTCCTAACTTTCAGGGGTCGAGTCCTCCCAGAGAGAGTATTTTGTTTCAACTCATCCCTTCCCATCTCCCTCTACCAACTTCCTTCAATCCAATGCCGGCAATGCTGCAGATTTGGGCATGTGACTTCACAATGTAGATCTATGGCTCGTTGCTACCGTTGCTCCCAACAACATATGGGAAATACATGTTCTGTCCCTGATTCTCAGGCTACCTGCTTATTTTGTTCAGGCAATCATACTGCCACTTTTTCCAACTGTCCGGAGCACTCGAGGCAAAGGGCTATAAAGTTGGTTATGTCGGAAGAGAATATATCTTTTTCAGAAGCTTCTCTTAGATTCCGCCCTATCCGAAAAACCTTTGCTGATGTTGTAAAACCTCCCAACCCCCCAAATCCTAATATCCCTCAACATTTCCAAGCTCCCACTAGTCAATCCTACAAAAAAACCATCTTCATTGACCGCCGTCCTAGTCCTCCTAAGGGCAAGGGTTTTGATTCCCATGCCCACTCGAACATAATCTTAACCCCTAAATCATCCCTTCCCAATGGCTGCGCCCTAGCCAACGCCTCTTCAGATGAACCTTCCCCCCCTTTTTCTTCTGACTCCTCTTCTGCCAATAGGCTATCATTTTCATCCCTTTCCCCGAATGACAATCTTTTAGAACTTCTCTTATCTCTTCTCATTAATATTTCCCACAAATTTGGTGATGCCCTTTCCCCTAACGTCATTCCAATGATTCAACAACTTCTCAATCAACTTATCTCTCATAATGGGTCAAACATTCCTACAATGGAACTGTAGAAACATTCGCCACAAAAAACATGAAATCATTCATTTGTTAAACTGTCACAGTCCCCTCGTCTTTGCCGTCTCAGAGACTTGGTTGCGACCTAATTTACCCTTTAGGGTGACGGGTTACTGCTGTCTTAGGGACGACAGAGATGATGGGTGGGCTGGTTGTGCCCTTCTTATCAAAAAATCTTTATCTTATTCTCAAATCGACCTCCTTCCTCACAACTCTTTCCAAATTGTTGCAGCTAGAATCCTAAATATATCTTTTATATCCCTTTATATTCCTCACCCTAGTGTAATCATAATAAATAATCTGCGTAATGTCCTCCTAGCTATCCCTCCCCCCCTATTTGTCATGGGTGATTTCAACTCTCACAATGCTCTTTGGGGTTCTCTACACAACGACGCCCACTCCTCAGCTCTTATACAGTTATTTGACGAACTGAATGTTTGTGTCCTTAATGACGGCTGTTCAACAAGACGTGTCTCACCAAGCCAGAGTGTTAGTGCAGTTGACCTCACCCTTGCCTCTACTAACCTTTCTTCCTCCATATCCTGGTCTATCCTCCCCCATTCCTTCGGTAGCGATCATTTTCCTATTCTTTCCCTGTGGTCAAACTCCTACTCCCCTCAGCCAGACCCTGAGCCTCTTTTAAAGTACAGACTGTGTAAAGCTGACTGGTCTAATTTCAGATCAAACCTAGACAGTTTAATCTCAACCATTCCCCACATAATTTCAAATGATAACTACCTGTCTGTATATTTGGAATTCTCGAAGGCTCTGTTATCAGCTGCTGACCAGGCAATTCCTCTCAAAAACTCGGCCTTAGCTAAAATTCCATCGCCTCCATGGTGGGATTCAGTTTGCACGGAAGCGGTTCGTAGGCGAAATGCGGATGAGTCTGAGTTTGCATCAAACATGACAATGGAGAACTTTTTAACATTTAAAAAGTCCCAGGCTCTATCTAAGAGGATTCTGTCAAAGAAAAAGTCTCAGGGCTGGACCAATTTCTGTAACTCCTTGTCGCCCTGCTCTCCACCTTCCCTAGTATGGAAAAAATTACGCCTATTCCGTAGATCGATGAACCATTCTCCAACCCCTTCCTCAAATACCTCCGACCTTTGGGTTCATGAATTCCTTGGCAAATTAGCTCCTCCTACTGCTCCCTCCAAGGAATGCTTCCCATGCCCTCTTTCCCCTAATCCTAACAACACCCTTAATGATGCCTTCTCCCTCGCCGAGTTTACCTGTGTGCTCGAACGGGTCAAGGATTCTGCTCCGGGTATTGATGGCATCCCTTACTCTTTCATCACCAAGTCCTCCTCGTCCACTAAATCTTTCTTTCTTGACATCCTCAACCAAATATTTCTCAACGGGGTTGTTCCCGACTCCTGGAAATCGCAGATTATTCTTCCCATCTTGAAGCCAGGCAAACCTCCTTCTTTAGCCTCTTCCTATCGCCCTATCGCTCTTTCTTCAACACTTGCTAAGTTAATGGAACACCTTGTCAAGAACCGTCTAGAATGGTATATTGAAAATAAGGGCCTCTTATCCCATTCTCAGTTTGGTTTTAGACGTGGAATGAGCACCATGGACAATTTGTCAATTCTCACCTCCGACATCCGTCTTTCTTTCTCTAACGATGAAAATGTCATTGGAGTCTTCCTGGACATTTCTTCGGCTTACGATAATGTTCACCTTCCCATCCTCAGGCAGAAAATGCTCCAGCTGAGTATCCCGGAAAGGTTGATCAATATAGTCTGTAGCCTTTTGTATGGTCGCTCAATTGTCCTTGGTACTCATTATGGTTCTCAATCTCCAAGGGTGGTCTGGCAAGGTCTCCCTCAGGGCTCGGTCCTTAGCCCATTACTATACAACGTATATACAGCTGATCTTGACAAATCAGTCAACTGTTTTGTCAAAATTCTTCAATATGCTGATGATGTTGTTTTATACTCTTCGTCGAAATCGCTAAGTGAGGCATCTGATAGATTAAATTCAGCGCTGTTTTATTTAGACCAATGGCTCTCTAACCACCACCTCTCTCTGTCTATTTCTAAAAGCGTTGCTACCGTTTTTTCCCGTAAAAGATTTATCCCCCCCCTTTCCATATCTGTTAATAACCAAAATATAGTCTTTAAAAACCAAGTTAAATTCCTTGGTGTAGTTTTAGATTCCAAGTTATCTGGTTCCCCTTACCTAAAATCCATAGCTAACAAGTGTGAAAAAGGTATTAATGTTCTAAGAGCGGTCTCTGGGGTACGATGGGGTTCTCACCCATATAATCAGAAATTACTTTACAATGCAATAATTCGCAGCCACTTTGATTATGGGTGTTTCTGACTTGACTTTTCTATGGTGACTTCTGGAGCCCTGCAATAAAGCGGCCTTAAGCCTTCTTGATAAAGTTCAGTCAAAATGCTTACGCTTAATAACTGGAGCCATGCAATCCTCGCCTATTAACGCCATGCAGGTCGAATGTCTGGAACCTCCTTTGCTATTACGCAGGCAATACCTCTGTGATCGTTTTTTCTATAAATCCCTTGAAAGATCTTCCCACCCCCTCCACTCTATTCTTCCCCCTTTATCCCAACTAGTTGAAAATTCCAGGTATTGGTCACATAAATCTAGCCCTCTCCTTGTAAATAGTTACAATAAATTTAATAACTCTTCTCTACAAATCTTCCAATCTAATATTCATTTCCTCTTTTCATTTGAATTTCAAGCTCTTATCTTCAAACCTAATATTATTCTTCATTTTGGTATCCACAAAAATGATCCAAATGCTGCCATTATTTTTCACCAAATTGTGTCTGAGGGTTGGGGGGATTGGCTGCATCTGTTCACAGATGCATCCAGGTCCTCAGACTTGGTCCCGGTTGGTGCAGCTGTTTGGATTCCTAAATATAAAATCATTCTTAGTTTTAAATGTCCCTCCCAATACTCCATTTTTTCTGGGGAGGCAGTAGCTATCCTGGAAGCTGTCCAATATTCACTTTCTCATGGCCTCAACAAAAGTATAATTTTTTCAGACTCTCTCAGCCTGCTTCAGGATCTTCTGAATTCTCCTTTTCACAAATCCCAATCCTATTTGACTTTAAAGATCAAAGACACATTGTTCAAATGTCATGTGGCTGGATTAGAGGTGGTTTTAGCTTGGATACCTAGTCATTGTGGTATCCCTGGTAATGAAATGGCTGACCATTGCGCTCATGAGGCTGTCTCAATTGGGTTGGATGTTCATAGGGTCTGTTACTCCAGCGATCTATTCTCTGAACTGAGTCATGATTTTCAGTCTTCCTGGAATGAACAGTGGCAGGTTTCGAGAACTCTTAAGGGCTCCCATTATGGTTTATTACAGCCTGATATTCCGATAAGGCCCTGGTTTTTTAAGTACAGGCGTATTAACAAAAAGATTACTTCTGCAATAATCCGTCTGCGGTTAGGCCATGTTTGCTCACCTGTATTTTTAAATAAGATTCGCGTTCGTGATCACTCCCTGTGTGAATGTGGCCTGGACGAGGGATCGGTTGATCACTTGTTCTTCAACTGCCCCAGAGTCTCCTCTACTATTTATGATGTCCTTCCTTCAGATTACCCCCGTCCTATAAGTGTAAATGTTTTATTGTGCTCGGTTTTTTCCTATCACATCAAATACCTCGCTAAATTTATAAAAAATAACAACCTCTACCTATGAGGGCTTTTTTTCTCTTCTCTCTTGTCTTTCCTCTCATACTATAAAGTTTTTGTTCTCTCTCTAATTTCTTGCCTTTTTTTTATTTATATACCTGTTCTATTTTTTAGTATAATTAAATGTTTTATAATTCCTATGTATTTTTATTTTCTAAGTATAAATTTATTCATATAATAAATATATAATGTTGATTATCTATTATCCAAATTACTTGGTAACTTCGGGCCGAAATTCTAAAATTTAAAAAGCATAGTGTCATTCTGGTGTCATTTGTATCTGCTATTATTACTTGACATTGGCGAAATCACCGATAGATAATCGGTGGAAGCCATAATTTAAAAGAAGAAGAAGAAGAAACGTCTTAAGATGTAAATAAACATTGTAGAAATCATAAATTTTTAATTTGAGCTCGAAACAAGTAAATATATAATATAAAAGACTGAAGAGTGGGCTCGAGTTGCTGATGCCTATTACGTATCTTTATGAACCTACCGCCGTATCCCACAACAGCTCTGTCTAAAGTCGGAAAATTTATAGAAAAATTCAAGCAAAAGTGGTGACCTAATACGGAGGGAACGTAATTAATGGATCAAGGTAAATAGTATTTAAATTAAAATAAAGCATCAATGGACGTGTACGCCTAAACGTCCATTATTCTAAAGATAATTTATAGATAGTATGCAGATTTCCTGATTGCTTGGAAAATGTTTCAAATCTTAAAAATACACTGTTTTCAGATTTTTTCCTTTGTATACATACAATTACCTATCTGGACACCAAATTTCAACTTTCTAGGTCATCTGGAAGTGGGTTAGGTTTTTGATCTATATGTCAGTCAGTGATAAAAATGCCGATTTTTAGATGTTAGTATCTCAATGACCGTTTGAGCTATATTTATGAAATTTGGGATTCTAGTTGAATTGAGGGGGTTTAATACATAAATCAAATTTCAGGTATTTACATTAAATAGATTTTGAGTTATATAGGCGTCAAAAGTCGCTCCAAATGGTTCGGGTGAAACTACACTAGGCAGCTTCGACTTTTTTTTTTTGCTTGGCTTGACACGGTGCCGCGTGTCTCGATAGCATAGTTTCATTTCATTTCATATTTATTGATATTTTTAAATAGTTTTAGTTTCTCCGGAGATTAACTTCAACGAATGAATTTGCATATTTACAAATTTGATTTCTTGAGAATATTAACTATTTTTAGTAAAGTGTAGTTTTGTGTTAAGCAATATTTTGGAATAGTAGTGCTCGCGGCTCCGCCCGCGTGAAAAAGTTTTTCCGGGATAAAAATAATTTCCCGGGATAAAAAGCCTATAGCACTCACGAGCAAAGTAGCTTCCTATTAGTGAAAGAATTTTCAAAATCGGTTAAGTAGTTCCTGAGATTAGCTCGTTCAAACAAACAAACTCTTCAGCTTTATAATATTAGTATAGATTAGACGGAAGAATTTCGGTATTCCCTTAAAAAAACTCGATATATTGTCTATAATCATTAATTATGCATAATAATGTATAATAGATCTGTAAGGACATTCAATTTATTATGTTTGGAGATTCCTATTGTAGTAAATTATGCCGTAGGTACGGCATTGTAGTTCGCTGATAGATCATGAATAATAACAGAAATCCAAGAAATGTTTCAGAATGAGGAAATATATCGATACGATGGATGCATCAATTCGCGTCTTAAACAGTCTGAAAACAAAATGAATATTTAAGCTAAAAAAGACAGGCAACTTCACAGACTTATGCGATGGTATACAAATGTTGCTATTACTAAGCAGTACAGTATGTATATAACATTATGTAGTTCTCTAGATGCTTTGGAACAATAATCTTGGTTAGAATCGAATATATATAGGAATAAATTATTTTATATTATGATAATGAGGTAGATAAGACATTAGAACGCGCGATCTGAAGATTAAGAATGTCACAGAAACGTCTCATTCATTTTGTATAATTTGTTAAAGTATGGCATATCTATCTTATGTATTTATTAATAATTGATAAAAAAAGAGACGTGTGGCACTCGGAGACTGCCGCGGTAAAGCTATTGCATAAATTTTAATATTTATAACCTCTTTGAACAGATATAAAATAAAATTTTCATTGATAGATGGCAAAACTAAAAAAATATGAAAGACGGGCTCAATGGACTAGTATCCAGAGCCATAACATTTAAATAAAAATCTCTTTGAACTGATATAAAATAAAATCTTTTTAAAAATTCAAATTTAGAATCACGTCATCCCGCCGCGTTTGACATTTCGATACGTTTCAATGACTGGAACAATTTTTAAATACACGGTAATTTCGACCTTTTACCGTTTAACATTCAGCACATATCCTCTTACATATTGTATTCTTACAAGACTGCGACATTAAATTTACTTATGGAATTTTACACTCTACATGGTTGTGATAGAGTTGAAAATAAAATATCACCGCTGTGCCGCGCCGTTCGGCGTGAGGGGTGATAGGTTTTTTCGTTACGGAATTTCTGGATTCGGTCTCCACGCTCAAGGCCTGCGATAGAAGCTATGCAATAGCTTAACACTTGATAGAAATAAATATATTTAAAAGGTACTTCCAGTACTACCTAATGAACTGTCTTCGTATTGTCTCATTTTACGACGTGTCCACACTATTGTTCGCTTTACAATAGATTTTGTCTACATAGCTCTTGTTTTATAACTGGTTTCTTTGCTATGTAGAAAAATTACCATTTGTTATCTTCGTCAACGACACGGCACGCGTACAGACATCTCGTATGGAACGCGATAACAATCGCCTGATTTAAATGGTGTTAATACATTTGAAGATTCGTTTGTGGAGGATCAAAGAATCTATTGCGTAACAAAGGTTTCTGATGTTGTGTAACGTGGTGGAATTTACACTTTTTTTATCAATAAATGATACAAAATAATTGTGTAAGACTTAGAAGGGAAATAAAAATTTAAAATTTACTGTCAGTGAAGTCTGATTTTTTTGTACGATGTTCACTTCCACTATACTAAATAGCTTGATATAATGCTTAATTACTTAAGGCAAAGTTATTAACTGAGACTGCCTCGGTGGCGTAGTTGTATTGTACGACTGCAATGCTGAGGTTGCGGGTTCGATCCCCGAGTCGGGCAAAGTGATATTGAGTTTTTCTATTCAGTATCAGCTCGGAGTTTGGAATTTGTGCCCGATATGGCGATAGGCTCGCCCCCTATCACATCATGGGACGGGATAACGACGAAAAGTGGGTGCACTAGTTGCGCTTCTACCTACACCTTCGGGGATAAACGGCGTGTGAGTGTGTGTGTGTGTGTGTGTGTGTGTGTAATAAAGCAATAGAACTGGTATGCATGTCGTTCATTTAAGGGTGTGTGCGTGTGTGTGTGTGTGTGTGTGTGTGTGTGTGTGTGTGTAAAGTTGTTAAAATGGAATTAAAAATCCTGCCCGTTTCATTTTTAAACTAAAAAAAATGCATATTTCAATACAACTTATCTTTAAGTCCAAAAATGTTTGCACATATTTTACAAATATAATAAAACTTTCAAAAAACGAAAGCGTCGACAAAAGGGATAGAAAAAAAATACGACTATCTTTACACAAACCGCGGTGAACTCGTGTAGTGGCTAAATAAAGCTATTAATTTGAACAGCTATTTAGGAATTCAGTGAACATTATCAGAACCGAGCGGTATGCGGCGAAGACTAAATGCATTCCGAGTCAATGACATTCAACTGTTACTATAAACAACTTATGTCCAAGTGTGAATGAATGAGATCGTAATAATATGAATTTGGAGGAAAAATGGCGAATAAGTGTTGACGGTAGCAATTTATTGTTAGAACTGCTAGTTTATTGATGATTAGCTTTTGCTCACGGCTCCGTCCGCCTGAAAAAGTTTTCTTGGATAAAAGTCACGCTTTAAATTTGCCGGAATAAAAAGTAGGTAGCCTATGTGTTAATCCAGGTTATGATCTACCCGTGTGTCAAATTTCATCGAAAGCTGTTCAGTAGTTTCGAAAATGTTCAGTAACAAACAACCACAAAAACAGACAGACAGAAAATAATTTCGCAGATTTTTGCCATTAGGTACCTACTCTTTCTTAGTCACCCCCTTTCTTTTTTATCACATTTCCTTAAATGTACAGATACACCAGTTCTATTGCTTTATTATACATACACACACACAGACACACACACAGACACACCTTTTATCCCCGAAGGGGTAGGCAGAGGCGCAACAAGTGACCCCACTTTTCGCCGTTATTCCATCCCATGATGTGATAGGGGGCGAGCCTATCGCCATATCGGGCACAAATTCCAGACTCCGAGCTGATACTGAATAGAAAAACTCAATATCACTTTGCCCGACCCGGGGATTAAACCCGAGACCTCAGCATTGCAGTCATACCACAACTACGCCTCCGAGGCAGTCAGTTGTTTAACTATATGTATACATAATACTTAAAATATAATAAACAAACAATCCAACAGAAGTGTTTATGTGTACGGGAGAAATGACAAGCTAAAAAAATGTATCATGTAATAAGGCAATCATAGATCATTTATTATAAATATTTTTATTTAAGAACAATATTTACACATGAATATCGATGTTTCCTTTTGATATTATTTTAAAAACACAAAATAATCGCGTCGTATCGTAACAATAAAAATTTTATTTGTCACAGCGCATGCTCTTAAAAAAACCGTATTATTTAATCCTAAGTGAGGTGTCGTCTTCATTTTATCAAGTTCGAAGTGTCGATATATTGCTATAACGGCCATGCCTGGGTACTAAAGAGTGCAGTCCAGATAACCATGTGGATGTACTCCCCTTGTTAACGATTCCACAACCAAATAAATTTGTAACCAAATTAGTCCCGAGCGATAAAATTTATTCGATATCCACTGAGAAGAGTAAAAATAACACATTCTCTGTCGGATTAAAGAAAAGATACGAGCAAGATACGAGATTCGAACGGCTCTTCCGCCCGTTTTTAACACTTCCAATTAATAAAATTGATTTTGTTTTTTAATTAAGCCCGTAACGAAGGCTCGGGGCTTGTTTAGGGCCTTCGATCAGGTACACCTCTTAAAATAAGATTTATTTTATTGCTCAAAGCACAGCATTTGGATCTTTGACTTCGATAGTACCTACACGACGGAACAACCAATCGCCTACATTTATAGCGGTATCGGTGCATAAAAATATTTTTTATAAAACGTAATCGTACCCGATAACAATTATGCGGCTGTGAAATGACAACATGGGAATTAAGCTTGTATAAATATTTTAATAGTGATAAAAAGTGTTTTTTCTCGTGCATTGATGACCTTTTTACGTTTGCATTAATTTGAACAAAATTTTTGCATATAGAATTTCAAATATAGAATGTGTTCAACGTATATTTTTAGCTTCTATTTACATTATCTGTGTGATCTTGAATATGAAGCTCGATGTTCAAACTACATTGACGGCACTCACTTAATATTCACGCGGTGTAGTTTGCGACAAAAACTTATTCTATTCATACGTGTACTAATTACAGTACCGTCATGTACAGAAGTACGCATGAATGCATATTTATTGGTAAAATGTACGTACCAATCTTTGCGGCACTCAAATGTACATTTGCATATGAATGTGTAATTAAAGTACGATATGAATGCTAAAATAGAAACCCTTTTGCTGTCTACATGCGTTCGTGTTGATTTTGAACGTAATTCCTATGTATTTACGAAGTTCAATTATATGGCGAACTTATGCATACGTGCCTTCGTGATATCACGATATTTTTGTATGTTTTTTGCTTGCCCACTTTTGTGCTTGAAATTACCTTTTAATCCAAGGGTGCTATGATGTCAAGAATACATAAATATTGGAACATTCCCAACACCTGCAAAAATTTATGATTAAATTCCAAATTCAAATTAAATAATTTTAACAAATGTAAATATTTTATAATATTACACTTCTAAGGGATGTGGTTGTTAGCTTGAGACGTATTCAGGTGTGTTTAGAAGTGACGTAAAAGTCGACTAAAAGTCGCAATGTGGTGGTTATGCAGAGTCGACTATATTGAGTAATGTTACCTGTTGTGCACACATTAGTAATATACAGATGTGATTAGTTTACCACGTCTCATTTATTGAACATTGATTCAGTAGGTTTCGCGTAGAAAAAAAAACCTGAAATAATATGCATCTACGAGTTATAAATTACGGAAAAGCTTTTATAAACGAAGCTGTATAAAAAAGTACGAATATTGAGCAAATTTTATCGAAACGTTAGTTTAAAGCTCTACGAATATTATATAAAAAACAGCGTTAAAATTCAGTGCACATACACGGTAGCAAAAACCATAATATTAGATTTAAAACATTCATCAACTAAAAGCGAATCACGCTCCGATAAATACAAGCGTGAACCGACATAAAAAAAACTGTTTAAAATTTGCACATCAAAACGCTATGAATAAAAACTTTGAACATCACATAAAAGGGTTGAAAATCAACTGTAACATTTATTCTGCAAAAGCGGGACTTTACAAAGAACAAACACTCCAATTTCAATATGGCATGCGAAAACACAGTCAAAGCGAGATTGCACTCAAAACAAAAGCCGTTGAACCCCTCGACGACAATTAGTCAAATCACAATAATTACATCGTGCATTGAAATCGATAGTATCACTTTGGGCTTAATTCTTTTTTTTTTTTCTTCAAAGAAACAAAGGCGCGAACCCTTTGGGCGCGTGACCATATGCTGCTAGGGTGAACTGTAAAACAGAGTTATTAAATCGTTCGAGTACACTAACTATTATCACGAACTATCGAAGTTCTTAATTTGAATTGAGCATTAAGTGTCATTTAATACTGGCAGCAAAAATGTCTTCGATTAAAGACAGTTTTTTAATATGGTAGAGACTAGAGAATTAATCACTAAATTAAGTCCTGGTTACCAATTCTTATAACAATCAATTCTGAATTCTATCCGAACTTAAATTTAGTTCTGGAGTTCATTAAAACAAGAAAATATCACAATGTACGGTATATTAAATACAAATTGTGTATTTAATAATGTCTAATACTAGAAAAATCAAACATCTGACCAACAAAATGTACCATTAAGTCTAAAATCCAATAATTATGCTGCAGAATAATTATCGCTCTAATCCGCGGGGTTAGGTTCGGAACAGATGTGACATCGTGCACCGGGCCACTCCGGCGGCCACTGTATCGTTAATAATTGTTTTTTTTTACTCTTTTCACTAGGCAAAGCCCCCATTCAGCTCTTTGTAATTAGCCATCGGCGCTGACGTTGATTCTCTCAGTAATTATTATACGGGAACCAGTTGGGCCGTGATAGCGGACCTTGCAGGGGATTTTGGAGAGCACTCAAATCAGCTCGTGTCTTTGTTGATGTTTTCAATGTTATATTTTTATTTCAATATTTTAAAGAGCTCTGTATGGGAATGGGCTGGTGTTTGATTCAAAGGTGTACAGTCAGCCTCATCAGTGGCTGAACAAATTCAAATCTTCAAAACGCCTTTACACTTTTGTGTTTACCAATTTTTGTTTTCTGTTCACAAAAATAAAATTAAAGGATATTACTTTACTTCACAAAAAGAAAAAAAAACGTTTTAATTAAACTTAACGCGTATAGGCGATTTGAAATTTTGCAATTGTTCAGTTACTTATGTAGCTAACTGTACCTGCAAATATGATGGTTGTGGATATTAGAAGAATTGAATTGTTTTTACTGAAAGTATTTTGTATTGCACATTGTTCTTATTAGAAGACCCATCTTTCCAAGTAATTATACAAGAAACCACACAAGGTAAATTAAACAAAGTCAAACTAATGCATAACTCATGGTCATTCATACCCATCAATAGTTAACATGTATATTAACGTTAACATGTATATTAACAAAGATACTCATCAGCGGTCGCGCGCAGAATTTCACAAAGCAACTCCCAACTGCCAATTAACCCTTCACAAATTGTTTCGACGCATATTCAAATATTTTGACCCCCGGCAAAAGCATAATCCGCGTTGTTCAGCATTCATATTTATTACATCGCGCGTGTAAGCGGCTCCTAATAGAATAATGCCATTGTGCTCCGAGCGCCGATTTAACCCTTTCACCGATGCTAAGAGAAAGGACTGCTAATGGTCTTATTTCGTCTAATGATGCCCGTGCAACGAGGGTTGTTACTGTACCAGATGAAGTGATAAGTCACTCTATGATTTTTTCTTGTTTATTCTTAGGGGAGTTTGGGGAATGAGAGACTGGTTATGTGTTTTTATATTATGAGTTTTTTTTAATACGTTCGTGTTTTCATATTTTTCAATATGGTTTTATTGATTTTACAAAAATATTACTTAGCGAGTGTATGACGTTTCCTAAAAGTGTTAAAACGATCACTGTTAATATCGAAGCAAAAAATAATAAGCCCTAATAAATATTCGTTGGCTCAGCTGGCGGATTTGAATAATGAATTTCCAAGTTTTTTGCCCAAAAAAAGTAATTGCATTACATTATCGCCCCTAACCTAATAACAAACAAGCACCCCTTTGTTTGCCGTCTGAAAAAATAGCTTAAAGGCTGAAGTACGATAATGATCATTTTTTTCTCCACCCGCCTGATTGCACCTAAATGATGATCAAGACAAAAAATATTATAGGAATTAATCTTGCATCCCAATCAACGGCTATGCAAATATGAGCAGATGCACGCGTGCTATACCCGTAAGTAATGATTTTATTGTAATGACCTGTTATTTTAAGGGATAGTGTATCGTACTGTTCATTATAGGCATGTACACAATCGATTATTCGCAGCCGTGTATCGCCTGAAGCATGTTTTGGGCCTTAATAAAGCAACATTAAAAATCGTGAGATCTGATTGGTTATTTACATTACACTTAGGCCTTTATTGAGGTTTATAAGAGTCGTACGTATAATGATAAACAAATAATGATATTTTCTTTGCCACAATAAATATTGAGGTACAATACTTGATTTAGCTTTCAACGATATGTCACATTGTTCTGTGTAGTAAATGAGCGGAGGCGGCGAACGGCGTCGAGTGCGTTCTTCCTCGTCAATCATACATTAATTATTTGTATGGAGGCTGGTAGACGAAAGTAGAGGTCAGTAATGTGCGCGCCATCGAAAACAATCATTCGATAAGTGGACGCCAAGGGCGACTCATTCAAATTGATGTGTTCTACTTGCGCGCGTAGATTGTTGTCGCGAACATAAATTATATTTATGATTAAATAATAATTTGTATGACTTTCACACGAGTATGTATAATTATCATACACAATATGCAAATGCGTCATACATCATATTCGATTTTGTATTCGCAAATAACACAAGAAATGTCTACAAAGCTAGGAAGAAATTGAATAATGCCTGAGAAAATGGATGCTCAAAACCAGAATTCTTTCAATTTTAATATCGAAAGCTTTGATTTAACGGAATCATAATCTAAATTGAAAATTGATACTCGTATTTTAGTCGAGAATAAATTTATATGTCTTAATTATGCAGGTCAAATATGATGTCACAATGGGAACTAATGTGAATATTATATTGTTTTTTAGAACGTTATCTAAAGAATGAAGTTTCCGTTTATATTTATGAGCCGATAATGTTACGACTTTTAAATACACAGTTTGATATTAACAAATGAATATGTATGTACATTAACATGCTTAATTAACGAAGACAATCTCAAATATCGTATACAAATCTTTCATCAAGAAATCCCAAACGACCACCGGAACGATTAACTTAACATAATAGCTCGTTAAGATATTTGTACCGCATTAAGAAATCTTGCAGTAATATAATCATTAGATATTATCTGTGTGTTAAATAATATTATTTAATTTGCATTTATTGAGTACGAAATAGATAAATGAATTTATAATTTTTTTGTTGGTGCCAAGCGGAATGCACCCTTTCACACCGTCGGTGGTCCGCTAGTTAGATAGAAAAGCTCCAATACAATAAATAAGGCTGGAAACAGAGGTGTTGGTACCGGCCACCGTGTTGTCATACTGTAATGCATTACCTATGTATTAATTTCTAACTCCGGGTCCAATTTAAAATGTTTTTTCTTTTGTGTATATATTTTTCTTAGTTTTTGAATGTCAGATGTATTAGATAAGCATGACATTTGAAGGCCCAAAGAGAATAAGTTTCAATTTCTTATTTGACGGGCGTTAGTTAATCAAGTATTAAAATTAACGTGAATGTTAAAGTATCGCGCGTCCTATGAAATAACGTCAATCACAGGGAATGGTGGGACACTCAAAAACCTTGACAATCTGTTAAGAAGTTGATGGACAGTAAAAGATTTAAAGAGCATGGTGAAATTAGACCTATATGAACTCGTTACTTACCAAAAAAATATTTTATTAATCACTAGGACAGACAATAGGTTCTATACCGCTATATTAATAAAGATACTTTTGAATTAAAATTTAGGTCAACAGTGTAGCTTTATCATCATAAAAAAGCTAAACAATTAAGAATAGCCAAGTATTTTATTTCCATGATTGACACAGAATTTTAATATGGATATGAGTAGACTCTAGTTTCTCATTATGTTAATATCTTGATTTTAACGGTAACATAAATCAAAAATTAAAATATTAATGAATATATACGTGTGTTGTGTTTGGTGAATGTAAGATTAATTAGGAAACAAATGCGTTTGTTAGTATGTATTTGATGACTGTAAAAAAACTTGATAATTAATACGCTATGAATTTTAAAATAAAGTAATTTCGATACTGTCAATATTTGGTCGAATGAGTATAAATTAAAAATATTAATGACTATTTTGGTTTTTAAATGGCAAAGTTTGCGAACACGTTTGGATGTTTTTATAACTAAGCTCACAAGTTTAATTTATGTGCATCTTAGGGCGGTATTAATAAATCAATCTCAAGTTTGAGTTACATCTCAAGTAAACATAATGTATGAATAGTTCAATACATTATGTCTACTTGAGATGTAACTCAAACCGCTATTAATACCGCCCTTAGGCCCTCAGATCACTAGGCTCAAGAAAAGCAAGTTACAAATTATAATTATTATTGGGTAGTTAGGTACTGCATGTTAATTATAAAATTTTCCATACATAGCTATACCATTTCTAACTGAATTCTTTACGAACTTTTTTCCAAGTTGATGTGTAAAAAAATAATGATAGTGTGTTGTTACCATTCAATATGTAGTGCAACAAGTTGTTAGCGTCTGCGCAGTGCCTAATTATCTGTTACATCGGCGTTAAATGATCATAGAGTCGGACCTTTAACTAAATATCTTAACTAATAGAGCAAGGTGGTACGCTTAGCAGTTCTAGAGGTTGATTGTAGAGCATATAATATTAAGTATAGCGAATGTTATTCGCACCAAATTTGCTGTATTTTTATATCAATATATTTTGTCTTCAATTTTTTTTTCACTTTAAAAGATTTTATTTTGTATGACGTGATAATAATAATTGGAGAAATAGATTAATTACTGTGTCTAGGGGTAGAGTCGCAACTGGTATAATCGAATCAGATTCTTCTTAGCTTTTTGATGAATCTCCCCTTATTCTAGCTTCTTAGGGACTGAAAATATAGAAGTAAACAAGAAACCTTATGATAATCATACTTAAGTCCATATTTGATTTACGAAAAAATCCTTAGCTTTTCCCAAATGTTCCTAACGCAATACATTCGTAGAATATATTTTGAATGATTATATACTTAATTACTAGTAATGTACAATTTAATTCACAAAATATAATGTTTCGTTGCAAATGAATATTCAAATAAGCAATTCACAAGTTCTAATGACGTATTTTTCGCTCGATGCGGGCTTAAATATGAATTCAAACAGCCATAATATATGGACAGCCACTAATGGACTAAAGTATCTCTGTCACGGAACATAAACATTGAGAAACCTCGATCAATTAAGATAATAAGGAGACACCGAGGTGTCAAAATACATAAAGCTATTTGAAATAATCGTAAAACATAATCTGATATTTAAATTGTCATTTTACAAATAAATAATTTAGGTAATTGTACCTTTGCATTGACATGTTTTATATTTTTCTTCGATTTAGTCATCGTTCAAAAATTTTCCGTATATTGGAAACGATATATAGCACCATGATGAATATATTGCTTAAATAGTAATTTGAATAAATAAAACCCGCTCATTTTAGTTATAATTAAATTTATATTTTAGTTATAAATACATTAAATTATAATTGATAATTTTTCTGTCATCGCTATATTAACGGACCTCTCGCGTGATTCCGAAACATCTTTATTTGTTTTAAGTTACACGATTTAGTTAATAATTCTATCTTATATTTATTATACTTTTTTAGTGCCAAAAAACTCACAATTCACCTAACTATTTTTAATGTGGTTACTCCTTGATTACAAATTACTTCTTTAAGTTGTTAATTTCATACCAGACCTCTTTCGCAATTTGCATCACATATTTAGAAAAAATTACAAAACATTTCTTAACTTAAATTGGATCAATTATAATTAAAGGCGCCAGTTAAAATAGTATTAACATTCGTGTATAATCGGGCCCTAGGCGCGTTTTACGTCAGTAATAAATTAAATATATTTATTGGTCAGTAAATCTGTTTGGTGTGTTGTTGATACAACATTGTTGGATTACAGTTTGATTTGTGACGAATTATAACTGATGCTCATTTCGTCTTTGGATGATATTTCATCCGCTTTGCATCGTAACATCTCAATATATGGAATTAGAAAGGCTATTTGTTTCGATTGGTTATTTTCTTTATTAGATATAGGCACATAGCCTTATTATGAATGAGGTAAGGAATTACACTTTAATATCAAGATTTTGCTCATCTCTTGATACAGTTTATGCTAAATTTATTTAATCATAGAATATAAATTATTTCCAGAGAAGAGAAAAATGTAAATTTTGAATGTTTATTCTAATTTCAAATCTATTTTTGCCAAAATCTGTCAACAATAGAAAGTTTATTGTGTCGCAATTCGATTGTTCTAATATTTATTTTCTTTAATTGTCTCGAATATTTCATTGGTTGCAAGCCTAACCAAACTTATATTGTCACTTTAAAAATTATTTATTATCTACCGAGATACGGAGATCTACAAATTTAATTTACATAAGGATTTTATTTAAGTTTTTATCTCATTTTGTGTGGTGCGCGCACGGCCGCGCAGCGGGGCGTCGGTCCAACCGATCCAATAGGCACCATTGTATTCATAAACGATCTTCTTTACTCTTTGACATTCGCTTCTAAAAATTATAAATTTAAGTATAATTTATTTATTAATTTTTGTGTCTGTTTAAAACGCTTGTTCCATAAAGCATTGAGAAACTTTAAAGGAGTCTGTGACTCTTAAAATATATGGCCAGGTTTATTGTAGTAATTAAATCTTTAAGGCAGTTAACTTAGATTGTCGCAGCAATCCTAAGTATAAATATACTTTCTGGGATCCTAGTAATATTTATAATTATGAACTGCCTGTCTTGTGATGAACACATTATAAAAAAAGGAAAGTAACTGCATAATAAAGCTATGAGTATGAATATTAATGTAATGGAAGGCCTAAGAAAAAATAGAAAGTGAAGGACTTAAAGGGTTTAATGACAAGCTGACGGCTAATAGTGACGCATGAAAAGAGAATACATGCTGCAAAATTCTCACGGATTAGATGATATAAGAATTTGCAAATTAAACGCATTATTCACTGGTGGTAGGACTCTCATATGTAAGAGTCCGTCTGGGTGGGTACCACCGCAATGTCTATTTCTACCGCCAAGCAGCAGTGTGCATGCACTGTTGTTTTTCGGTTTGATGGGCATTGTAGCCAGTGTAACTACTGGACATAATGAGAGTTAACATCTTATGTCTCAAGATGACGAGCGAAGTGGAATGCCACACAGTACTTTGTAACTCAAGGTGCTGGATGGTGCTTTTTACTGTATATGGGTGGTCGTATTGCTTACCATCAGGTGAACGGCATGCTCGTCTCGTCATTCGATGCAATAAAAAAAAATAAGCACACTGACATTTGTTGGATACCGAAATCACCTTTTCAAAATACAGCTACATAAACGTTAACATCGAAACAAATATATATTTTTAATAATCAAGCAACTATGAGTACCTGATGCCCAATTCCTTGCACCGATAACCAAAACAAGGGCTTTCCCAACCTGTCATAATAGATACAATCAACCTTGAACATCAGTTAAAAAATACACACGCGCAGCAACAATAGCATTCCACGGGACTTCGATTAATAACATCCGTATGGTTCCATACACCTACTTAGATGACATTATGTAAATACAGCGTCACTTTACATTGTCGTGCTCATTATGCCGGCGAAGATTCGTTAGGTGAAGAAACACATGTTGTTTTATCGTGTTTTTGTACGGACGTTGGAAAGTATGGGATTTGATGCCTATAAGGAGTTAGGTTTGAGAGTGTTTGTCAAGAAAGGATATGTTAGATGTTTGTCAAGGTATGCTACGGTTTATGATTATAAAATTTCATGAATATAAGGAGTTAGAAAAAAATGCTTTCAGATGAAATTGAACTGAATATTAGTCATATTAAATTAATCTGCGGACAGGGTGTTACCTACGTCCTAGCCTGAACTTATATTAAAATTATTTCTATTTCTACCGCCAAGCAACAGTGTGCGTGCACTGTTGTGTTCGGGTTTGAAGGACATCGTGGCCAGCGTAATTAATGGATATTATGAGGTATAACATATTGTGTTTCGGGGTGACAAATGCAGTGGAGTACCAAGCAGTATTTTGTAATTCAAAATTCTGTATGGTGCTGCTACTGTTTATGGGTGGTCGTATCACTAATCATCAGGCGAGCGGCATGCTTACCTAGTCTTTTAAAAGCAAAAAAAAATGCGAATGGACGAAAAAAATTTACATATTGCCATGTGAAAATATTGCGTATCACCAAATCCAATGCGACTTACTCGCACCTGCACCAAACCAGATACATCTTAGCTCACACAATGAGATGATTACAATCCGTTATATCTATACGAATAAAAAACAACAAACGAAGCGGTATGCGGCCGTGGGCGAAAGAAAACAATTGATGTTCCCTCCTGCTCTAATTTCTAAGATACACTCTCACACAGATAAGAATCTTTAGAATGATTTGATTAATTCGAACAAGGCATTTAATACAACGAATAGTTAGGGCTAAGTATTTTTATTGCTGACGCGTGGCGATATTAATCACTGTGTGTTGCTTCATATTTAATAATTTTGTAATGAAGTTTTTAATGATTTTGTATTAGGCAGATGGTCATCTTGACCCTTCATATCGACGCTGGAAAGCAAACACGTAGTAACTGACACATATGATGTATGTCAGTTACTACGTGTTTGCTTTCCAGCGTCGATATGATAAAAGGGGTAACGTCTAGTTTACATAATGGTTGATAATTACGCTATTGGTATCTCAGGGTGAATGGTTTTTCTAGCAATAATATTTTAAGCGTAAATGTAGCAAGCCTAGGAGTAACGTTAATCTTGATGTTGGGAATTAAGATGGCTACATTACATCTGGCTTTTCCAGTTGTGAAAGTCTAAATAATTAAGGTTAAAATACCTTTTTAGTTCATTATTTTGTCTCCCGCTTTGCTATGGAGGGAAGTGGAAAATGTATTTCTAACTCCTCCCTATTCTTCTGTTTGATTAACTTCGTTGCGGATTAAGACTAATTAGTGTTCCTTGAGACTCGACGAGCTTCACCGCTCGGTGTCATAAAATGCGTGCCACTGCCGATCCTGGCTTACAGGAGTTGCAGTGGTGGGTGTGAGGGCGGGATAGTCTCGTAAAATAAGATGGCTAGTCAACTTATGAAGAATCAAGTGTTTGACTTTACTATAGACAATAGGGTAGTTGACTGCTTTTTTATACATTTATCAAAAATATATGCCATCCGAAATCTAACGGAAAAAGAATTTTAAAATTGGCGCAATAATATGTAAGTTATAAAACTTTGAAATTTGGTAGATGGGGTAATTGTGAAATAACATTAGTATCAAACTGTGACGTCATCGGGTGTCACCGGCCATAACGCTGCGTGCGTCTGAAAGAGATCGCGCGATATTCCCGCCACGCTCCCACTTTTTCTCACAACAATATTTAAAATTAGAATAACTGCAATTTTTAACCAATTTTGAAGCTGATTTCACAGAAAAATTTCTTTTTCGTATTATTTTCTGTTAAGTACCTGCATATAACATAATGTACAAAATCAAACATAGGAACTACCCTATTAAACTGGTAACATTGTTTTCTCCCAGTATCTTAACACTTACGAGTATATTTCATAAAATACTAGGTCATAGCTTAAATAGTATTTTCTCAGTCTTGGTGAAAAAATCCAGACATTTCAACGAAATTCAAACTCCCAAACGCTATTACGAAGATAATGGCTTTTTTATCATTCAATCTCAGTAATGTTCATTAAAGGAATCTAAGACAGTTTCGCAACACCCTCGGATAGCTTATAAAGGCGATCAGTTTTCCGCACCGATACACTCAAACTGTATCAATTATGGTAATTCCGTGTTTAATTTCCTGGGCCAGATTAACTATGCCCCCATCTAGTGATAAATTTGATTTATTTGATGATTTTTTAGATTCTGTGTCGCGAAATTACTTTATGGACAGCGACAAACATTTTGCACATTGCTACGCAGTATGCCGGAATCATTAACAAAAAATACCCAGATGTGCTTGATAAGAGAAATAAAAAATACAATTAGGCCTTGTTTCATGGGTTTCGAGTAAATTTTATTTAACACACACACACACACACATTCACGCCTGTTATCCCCGAAGGGGTAGGCAGAGACGCAACTAGTGCACCCACTTTTCGCCGTCATTCCGTCCCATGATGTGATAGGGGGCGAGCCTATCGCCATATCGGGCACAAATTCCAGACTCCGGGCTGATACTGAATAGAAAAACTCAATATCACTTTGCCTGACCCGGGGATCGAACCCGAGACCCCAGCTTTGCAGTCGTACTGTAATACAACTACGCCACCGAGGCAGTCAGTTTATTTAACAGTTATCGTATTAAGCAGCTAAAGTAGACAGTCATTTTATTATAACACCGCCGACTTCCTGACTCCGAGCTGCGACTGAGCATAAGATAGAAAAACCCAGTCACAATGTTTTGGGTCCTCGGGATTCGAACCCAAGACCTCAGCGCGCACATCGTACTCGTAACGCGCACGCAATACAACTATACCACCGAGGCAGTCATTTCATTACCATTTTTTCATAGAGTGTCACTTTTGTATTTGGTTGCCTATACTTTTATGTGACAAGTAGCATTTATCAGTAACCGGTGGAATCGACCCTTATTATCATAATATCCCCTAACCAATAAACTCTTTTAACTTTCTGTCTTATTTCAAATAATTATTTTAGGGTTAAAAATACACAGAGCTATTTATCAAGTTATTCGTAAATTAAATAGGTTTGTTGACAAGACAGAATATCTAACAGTGACGTATTAAGCTTGGCTAATATTTACGTTAAGAGAAAATCTCAAAGATTTCAGGGTTTCATTTTCAGAGCTGATAGATTGAAATTACTGTCGCCTCTTCATCAGAAGTTTGATTTTATTTCAGTTTATTTCCTTAAATAGCTTATCACTTATATTCAAACTTATTCTTAACAAATATTTTTGTTTTTGGAAAGAACCGTTATTTTACGTGAAAAACGATTTCACTAACATGATTTTTTTAATAAGCCTTCCGTTTGTTACCTTTTAATACCTTTTAAACATGTGTTTGAAAAGGGTATTAAAGATAGGAGGCAGTAAACGTAATGTGTGTACATTCTACTGCAAGTAAAAAAATAAAAAATAAAAAAAAAACATAAAAAACTAACCTCAAAATTTCTAAAAATTTCACGGCTATTAAGCGTAAATGACTTACAAAGCGTTCTAGAAAGCAAAGCGAGCATGTTGCCTGTCGAATTAAACAGTTTTAAACACAATTGAATTACTTGAATTTCCTCGTTGGCTCTTCGAGAACAAAAGCGTTATTAAATACGTAATTATTCACATTTACTAGCGTGCAAGGTTTTAAGGCGTTCGCAGACAGCTGCGCACGACCGTACTTCCATATATTTAACTTTATTGCATTCTAAATACGCGAAGCAATTTACAGCACCGCACATGTAAGCTATGTTGTAGCTTATTCGCCTATGAATAAAGTATGGGAAGTTTTTATGTAAGCTTAGACGATGTGATTTTCAGTACATTTGTGTCGTGTATCAGGATTTAAGATGGTGTACAGAATGTGGTCGGTACACTGCAGTCAGTTTGTTGTAATACAATGTGTTACTCGCAGCTTCGCGTTCAAAAAGTCTTTCAGGTTAGAAAACTCCCTAAAACACTGTACGACGCCAGTGTCATAAATTTTTTTTTTTATAGCATTGAATGACGTGACGAGCATGCCGTTCGCCTGATGGTAAGCGATACGACCTCCCATAAACAGTAGCAACATCAAACAGCACCTTGAGTTACAAAGTACTGTGTGGCATTCCACTGCGCTCGTCATCCTGAGACATAAGATGTTGTCTTATTATGTTCAGTGGTTACACTGGCTACAATATCCTTCAAATCGGAACACAACAGTGCATGCACACTGCTGCTTGGCGGTAGAAATAAACATTGCGGCGGTACCCACCCAGACAAACTCTTACATATGAGAAGCCTAAGTGGGCAACAGTGGGCAACTTAGGCCCCGTTTTTTCAACTGTAGTTATCTTTTTGTCAGGGTTTTATTAAGCTGGACGCACTCGAAGCACCTGGAGCACTCGAAGCTCTGCAAGCGCGTCCAGCTTAATAACACCGAGGATTACCCTTATAACAGTTGAAAAAACCCGGTCTTAAAGAATCAGATTAAAATATCCATTATTTCACATGGAAGCGAATGACCGGGATAAAAAGAAACGTATGTGTTAATCCAGGACATTATCTAGGCGTGTGCTAAATTTCATCCAAATCCGATTGGTTGTTTCTGCGTTTAGTTCTAATCTCCACACAACATCCAACATTTTCATAACTTTCGCATTTATAATATTGGTAAGAGAAGAAGTAAGATGACTAAATTCGATCAAGTTAGTCTCGGTCTTCTATCTTGTCTGATAGAAGACTGAGGTTCACCTCGGTCGTGTTTTCTTCAGAGGTTCGAAGTTCTGTTCCCCGAATCTTTAATCCGTATCGCCTTCCCTGGTACTTCTCTGGAATTATGGTTGAGTATTTGCGATGTACATACTTTGTTTGCTTGTTGCAATAATTTTTAATACATTTTCCAAATCAAATCTTAATTACACAGAATGTTTTTTTTATGTAATCAACGAGATGTTTTAGCATTTTACACGTACTGCCATTTCTTATAAGTCCTATTTGAATAAAATTACTGTTAATTTTTTTTTATCGATACTTGTATGTCTCCCTAAAACTGAATTAAAATGTAGTGTTTTCTATATAAATAATATAAGAAATAAAATGAGTTTTAAAATTTAACAGAAGCATCACACACGGGAATTATCGTGCGCGAACAGCCATATGAAGCAGCATTTAATTTCAAGTTTCGAATCAACGTCCGATTTAATTCTAGCCGAACTAATTGGTTCTGTGGGTTGAAATAATTTTGTTTACTACCTTTTAAATGATCCCACCCACCAGAGTTTTTTACAGTAATTATGTAGTGTACTGTTTCTTTTGTACGGTTACTGCGTGTTAAAACGATTTGTAAAATGTGTTTGTAAAATTATTCGAGTGTAATTTAAATCGTTACAACTTAAGCATGAATTTTTGTTCGTAATACACGTTTTGGTAAAAAATTAAAATAATTTTACATTTTGGGTAGATTATTCCCCCCTTTTTAAATGCAGTGACTTTCGATGATGATTCTGTGTTTGTTTGTGGAGAAAAAAATTAAAAGTAATTTATCAATAACATACTTTATTTGGCTACCTTGGTGGCTTAGTTGTATTACGGTACGATTTCAGTGCTGAGGTCTCGGGTTCGATCCCCGGATCGGGCAAAGTGATATTGAGTTATTTTAGTCAGTATCAGCCCGGACTTTGGAATTTGTGCCTGATATCACGATAGGCTCGCCTCCAAACACATAATTGCGAAGTGGGTGCACTAGTTGCGCCTCTGCGCGTTCGGGGACAAAAGCCTCTGGGGTGCCTCTGTGTGTTTGTATGTACCTATGTGTATTTGAGTACTTGATTATATTTGGAGTATATCTCATGGCGCAGATATAAAACTATATGTGTAGGTACTTTAACTCAAGCTAATTTTTACTTTATTTTTTGTCTGTTTAGCCCAGGTCACTTGAATTCCTGGCCACCTCTGCATACACAAATTTCGTAAAAAATATGAAACACAAGTATATTTAAACATTCCAGGCGGTTAGACATACAACTTAATACATAATGATGCGCTTTACTTGCGAACTCAGGCCGAGAAGCTACTTTAAGAATATTTTTATTGCCAAATAACGGTTTTTAAAATGACTCATTCTATAATCGCGAGGTCACAAATTTCTTTATTCGGCATACGCATGTGCAGCATACGTAATGCTCAAGGAAAACAGTACGTCCTCGAGTTGTTCGTTAACTTTTATGTTTGTTTTAAAGCGCATTTTAATTGTGAACTCCTTTCTAAATGCCTTACGTTTTACTATTCTCTATGAGCCGCTGGTGAAACTATTTCCAGTAATTAGTGTGTGATTAATCGGTGTCATTGAATTTGGTGAAAGTGTATTGATGGGGATCTGACGCGTGCGATGGTAATAAATTGTATTTTCTTAAATTTCGATTTATGTAGACTGCAAGCTTTGTTAAAACCTTATTAGCGATTTTTACTTTTGAATTTAATTCTTTCCTCCATATAGTCTTTATATATATAATTCTTCTGTGCGTGTGTATGTCACTGAACTCTTCCTAAACGGCTGGACCGATTTTAATGAAATTTGTTGGTGGATTCGCCATTGGTTTAGATTTACAATTCGGTCCGCGAAAATCTTTCGTGCGGGCGAAGGTGCGAGCAAAAGCTAGTATCATGTAAATGCGTGTGACAATTTACTAAAATCTCCTAACTGATCAATTGCTAGAAATACCAAGTAATTTAAATGATTAAGGAACATAATAGATCAGCGAGCGGTTTTCCGTTCTACAATTAAGTACCATGTACTTACTTAGTTGATATCTAGCATTACATTAAACGTCATTGAAAGTTCGATTGAGGCTTGTTTCGCACAAGACACGAATTCGACCCAATGCGGCAATTATCGCTTGAACTCGTAATTAGCGCATGCAGATATAACGCTGCAAAGCACGGTTTGTCCTAATTGCGAGGCAATTACATATAATCGCTCTTTCGGATTTGTATCTTCAAGCGGAAAGCGCTTGTTCCATTTAAGTAAATAATTTGTTTGAAAATATTAACAAATGGAAATGTGAGCCTGTATGTAACAAAACTGGAATTTTACCAACATAGCTGTGATAACTTTTCCATAAATAAGAAATATTAATATATTTTTATTTCCGCTACTCATTATTTACATTTTACTATTCGTTGTCGAACTATCTGAATAGCCTCAAGACTGCAATATAACTACTACAACCTGTTACCTGCCCAAGTAATCGCAACCCAAACTCGATAGTCGCTGGTCGTTCTTACCTCTATAGGGGACATGCACAGAAAAACTTTCAACTTGTATAAAATAACGAAGGTCTGGGCCTTGTGGGCTCTTGCTCTATTAGCTCATGAAAGTTATCTATAAAATTGCAATCATTCAACCATGTTAGATCCGACCTTTATAAACAAATGTATTTTCTTCTTCGAACGATTTTTGAATAAAATTTTTGAAAAAAGAAGACAAAACGTTCCATAATTAAAATTAGTTTATAAACTATTATGAATAAGGCCGTTAAATTGTAAATGCTTATCAAGCCTAAAGCGCTTTCCTGCAGCCGGATCAAAGAAAAGGGTGTGGGAACTGTGACGCAGACTGTATCGTGCAGATTTAATTACTCGATGTATGCGTCAGTATAACCTTTGGGTTTCAAGTTAATACCAATTAAAACAATTACATACCTTTTGCGTTATTTATGAAGCGGTTGTTTCGTTTTGAGGTTTTTATCCGAAATGCGCTTCAATATTAATTGGTGTTGCGTCGTAATTATATCGCACGCTCCGGTGTGGAGAGCGCCTTATTTAATTTTTTTTCAAGATAATAAATAAGTATGCTTTTTTTTATTGCGAGTTAATCATAATTGGCTGTGGTGCGTTCAAGTAGGTAAATTAAACAGTGTTGCGTTCGAAATAGTTTTGTATGTTGTAGTAAGGAGCACTTCACTTAAAATTGAATCTTATGCTCCATCACTACATAGTATAAAAGAAAGTCGTTTCCCGCTGTCTGGCTTTATGTATGCTTACATCTTTAAAACTACGCAACAGATTTTGATGCGTTTTTTTAATAGATAGAGTGATTCAAGAGGAAGGTTTGTAGGATGTACTTTATTCTGGAAAACCTTATTAACGCGGGCGAAGCCGCGGGCAAAAGAAAGTAGTAAATATAATTAAAATTTAGCGAGTAATTATTCATTCATTAACACTGCCAAGTTGTACATACTACAACTTTTCAAGTACATTGGAACGAATGCAATAATAATAGTCACTGATATGTACAACTAATACGGTGTATATAATATTCGCTACAGTACTCAGCGAATGAATATATTTGGAACATCAAACGCTGAACGCATCAACGAAGCGGCGATAGCCTAGTTGGGAGTGGAACTGCCTGCCGAGACGAATGTCCGCAGGTTCAAAACCCAAGGGCACTCACCTCTGATTTTCTAAAAAGTTATGTGTGTATTCTTTGTGAATTATCCCTCGCTTTAGCAGTGAAGGAAAACATCGCGAGGAAAGGTAAACCTGAGAAGTTCTCTAAAAATAATTTTGATTGTAGGTATTTGAAGTCTGCCAAGCCGCGTTAGGTCAGCGTGGTGACTAAGGTCTAAACCCTCTTTGCTGTAGAGGAGGCCCATTCTCAGCGGTTGGCAATATATAATACAGGGCTGGTATGGTGGTGGTAGAACATCAAAACAATAATACTGTTCATAATATTAATAACTAGTAGTGCTCGCGGCTCCGCCTGCGTGAAAAAGTTTTTCCGGGACAAAAATATTTTCCCGGGATAAAAAGCCTATAGCACTCAGGAGTTATGTGGCTTCCTATTAGTGAAAGAATTTTCAAAATCGGTTTAGTAGTTCCTGAGATTAGCGCTTTCAAACAAAAAAACTCTTCAGCTTTATAATATTAGTATAGATTAGAAACGTATTATTATTTAACTTGAGATAAAACATTTATAAACAAACACATTACTTCTATGACCATTAACATTCTTAATACTCTCAAGTGTTTACCGAAATGTCTAGATATTTTCATAAGTTTTGTAATGACTGTACAGAATTCATAAGGATAACTTGAACTAATCGCTTCTTATAAACCTACGTAATAAAAAGATAGTGATTAGTAAAAAGGAAACCCCCGGGATTTTATCATGTATTCTATATTAATATTATAAAGAGGAAAGATTTGGTTGTTTGTTTGCATTGAATAGACTCCGAAACTACTGGACCGATTTGAAAAAATCCTTCACCAATATAAAGCTACATTATCATCGAGTAACGTAGGCTACTTTTTATCCCGGGGAAATATAAAACGGGACTTTTATCCCGGAAAAACTCATTCACGCGGTTGGAGCTTCGAGCAGAAGTCTATCTAATATAAATCAAATACTATACTAGCCCTTGCTTAGTTTTAAACAAATAAATTAGCAATGATCTCATGGTAAACTTCGTAAACAGTACCAACCGCCTATTTTGAAACACAATACAATCCGTAGTAAAAACATAAAATTATACACTTAGCCCAACATTTTGATTCTTGCCATGTTTATCAAAACTTAAGACATTATTCGTCGCGCTCGGATATAAAGCGTAGGCCGATAGCCATTTCCGTATGTAAATCAGAGATTCTATGCTTCTATGAATAAGAAAATGTAAACAATCAAAACGCCGGGAATATTGGTCAATCTGTATGCACATGGACAATAGCTACCGGTTTTTTTAAAACAGTAGTCATGGAAACACTTGTAGTAGTTTAAATGTTAATTGTACGGTCAGGAGCCACACTCTCACATACATTATCGTCGGCTCCTTTATTACGTCTTTTTCCCTGTTTTGGAGTAAGTAGAAATAGCATTAACATTTTCCTAATATGTTAAACTGCTTCAGTGACGTAGTTGAATGGCGTGCGCAGAAAGACCGTGACATCGGGTTTTCCTGGTCAGTATCAGCCCAGAGTGGCGTATTTGTATTATGGTACGACTGCAAGGCTGAAGTCTCGGGTTCGATCCCCGGGCCGGGCATAGTGATATTGAGTTTTTCTATTCAGTATCAGCTCGGAGTCTGGAATTTGTGCGCGATATGGTGATAGGCTCGCCTTTTTATTCACATCAAGGGATGGAACACGCATAGCGAAAAATAGATACTGACAATTACAAAATTGTAATGCTACAGCCAAATTTTAGCAAACAGATGTAACTTTATTACAGTTATTTATTTTTGTTTTAAATTACATTTAAAAGTATTTTATGAAACGTTCTATATTCAAAACCTGTGTTGGTGATACCGTCCGAAATTCTAAAATTAACTACGATGTCTCTATATTTCAAGAATTTCTTTAACTTACCGTGTTATTACTTCTACTGTACTTGTATAATGCCATGAATTAATTTCTTAACTTTCTACACAATTAATTATTGTAATAAATAGGTACACGTTTCAATCTTCAAAAGGAGTTATAAAATCTATATCTTAGTAGAAACTATTAGCTTAATTACAATTATTTTTTATTTCATTAACATTACTTAGAACATCAAATTCCAAGATCATTTTTATGTAGCCTCAATTATTTCTTCTCGTTTGAAATTGAAAATAGCTTCGAATTCCAAATTTTAGTCTTATAATGTGCAAAAAATGCAAAATTGTATAAAACACAACAGAATTCGTGCGTGTGCTTATAAAATGCAATAAGGCAGTTGCAAAAACATGTGTTTGTGTAATTGTATTTGCAAATATCTTAAATTACGTTATAACTTTTTTAATGAAGCGAGGTGCGCAATAATCTGTCGTAAATTCTGTTTAATAGTTTTTACGTGATCCGAAAAAAACAAGGTAAATCAATCGATTCCTTGGATTCGGTGCAATCGTGAAGTCACTGTATGTACTTGAATAAGCAATTTACATGTGAGTACCCCTTTAAGTCTGTTATGTGCTTCCATTAAACACTTACTTTTTGCTTTTGAATATATTGACCGAATGCACATAAAATTCACAGTGTTTATCTATTCACATTTTCGGCATTTTATGTAAATCAACTACGCACACAGAAATTTTATTGCTACATTTAAATTAAATAATGTCATTACCTCTGAATACAAATTAATACTTACATTTGTAATTTACCTAAAAATGCGCGGAATCTAAATTACCTCGTTTAATTACACAGATACGAATCTAAAATCCGATTTAACCCTTCGTCGTACGTGTCGAAAAAATAATCTAACAACGCAACCGTTAATTCGGCCTAATCCATTCGGCTCATAATTATTATATTCGTTTGTTCCTCGCGACCGACTACGTTTTGTTCGCGACCCGAATCAGTAATGAGCAAGGCTTTCCAAGTATCGGGTTGGCACTTATCGGGCGTGCCATCTAACTATTATATTACCAAAATACCACTTTAAATGCAACCCGATGTAATCCTATAATTAGCTTAACGTACCCTGTAGTTGCCGGGTTACATGAACGATGAAATTCATGTGTGGAAAATGCATTTTCGATGGCGAAAATCGTAATGTCGAATGTCGGAACGCCCTATGAATTATAGGGTTGTGTTTAGACATACATCGAGCACCGATTTGTACCGTTTAGGGATTAGTCATATTTGTAAACTGTTACTTCTAGTCTGAAATAGTATGTTCATAAACAAATCGTGTACGTTAATTTTTAAATATGCAAACGTGGCATTTGTTTGCTATCGTTATCGCTTCGTAGAATAATGTGTGGGACGACCTTAATTATACAGATGACAGTTAAACGCCGTAGAGTTTGAAAGTTATTTTTCCTCGACCGACAAAACGATTATGACTCAATGATTGTTCTAGATCAGACTAAAAGTTAAAAGTATTAATGATATCTTCCATCGGTCGCATAGACATATTGTAAACGGATGTCTAAAAAATTGAATAATGCTGGGTGCTGAAGTACCTAACACGAGAGCTTAACTTATTATATGATGTTTATATCTGCCTCGGTGGCGTCCTCCTAGCCAGTTTCGGCCACGGCGGCCAATCTCAACGGAGATCAGCCAGGTACGCAGGAGATATTATAGTGCACAAGTGTGTGCGCAATACACAGGTGCACTCGCTATTCCTTCACTCTCATAGTCCGGTGAGACGGCAATCCGACATGACCGGAGAGAGATCAGGCGCAGGACCAACGGCTTTACGTGCTTTCCGAGGCACGGGGGTATCACACCGCCAACTTCCTGACTCCGAGCTGCGACTGAGTAAATTTTAAGATGGAAAAACCCAGTCACAATTTTTTTTGGCTCGACCCGGGATTCGAACCCAGGACCTCAGCGCGCAAATCGTACTCGTAATGCGTACGCAATACCACTACGCCACCGAGGCAGTCATGTGGCGTCCTCGGTGGCGTAGTTGTATTATGGTACGACTGCAATGGTGAGGTCTCGGGTTCGATCCCCGGGCCAGGCAAAGTGATATTGAGTTTTTCTATTCAGTATCAGCTCGGAGTCTGGAATTTGTGCGCGATATGGCGATAGGCTCGCCCCCTATCACATCATGGGACGGAATAATGGCGAAAAGTGGGTGCACTAGTTGCGCCTCTGCCTACCCCTTCGGGGATAATAGGCGTGAGTGAGTGTGTGTATGATGTTTATATGTACTGTAGTCGCTATGTAGACAAGGTGTGATTAAAAGAACATTTTGATACTACCACTGAAAATCTTAATATTAATATTAAATCGATACAAAATAGAATTAAATACAGATAGAATTTGTATTAAATATCCTATCAATAATTAATAACACTCCTTAATGAATCATCGCTACCACTCAACTTCCCAAAACACTACCACACCCATCAACTGTTTCATAAACGAGAAATATAATAACACAATTAGCAGTCCACACTGCATTATGATTTCTATTTATTCATTACTAAATACCATCGGTATGGTAATCCAAAGAGCGGCCGACGTGACGCGCCGCGGTGCGTTCCAAACTTGAAATTCATTTGCATACGTATATCGGACACCCACATCGCAATAACGCCTGGATGCCGGATCAAAATGTAATTAAATCGTCAATACACGAACGGTATATGAACGGCGTACCAATAACAACAACGATGTAAAGAAAGTAAATGCGGCAGTTGTTGATGTGCCAATTTTCGTGCGATTTTTCACGATTGAGTCGGGTTATAGTGTGCGAATTTAAAAAATTTTGGTGTATGTTGTATGTGTGGGCTACTTAACGGTAACAAGGAAACTATAAAATTTGTGCATAAATCTATACTTAATATTATAAAGCTGAAGAGTTTGTTTGTTTGTTTGAACGCGCTAATCTCAGGAACTACTGGTTCGAATTGAAAAATTATTTTTGTGTTGAATAGACCATTTATCGAGGAAGGCTTTGGGCTATATAACATCACGATGCAACTATTAGGAGCGAAGAAATAATGGAAATTGGAAAAAAGCGGGGAAAATTATTCATCCTTGAGGGCTTCCATAGCGTGCGCTGCGAAAAGGTTCAAGATACCAAAAATATATGTATGAAAGAATATGAAAGAATTCCTCTTAAAATGATCTAAAAAAATTTCCGCAACAGTATATGTCTATCTTTTAAGATTAACTCACTAGAACCGTTTTTATGGTAATCAAATTTGGTCGAAATTAATAACTCTGTCTGTCGCGCTTTCATGCCAATACTACAGAACCGATTTAAATGAAATTTGGTACACAGATATTTTAGAACCTGAAAAAAGACATAGGCTACTTTTCTATCCCCGTGAAATATAAAACGGGACTCTTATCCCGGAAAAACTCTTTCACGCGGGCGGAGCCGCTGGAAAAAGCTAGTTATAAATAAATTGAGGAAGTAAAATGTTATTTGCGGATAATTAATATCTACAGTGCCCCTTTTAATTACCAATTTATATCCTTTGAAATCGGCTATGCGGCCATTTTTACATAGTCTGTGTATGTCACATTTGACCGTATATTAGTCATCAGATTTTTTATAAAATCTCTAAAATATTGCCTCATTTTTGGCCAGCCAATTGCTATAATTCAAATAATCATTCAAACTTAACACGGGGCGGAACATTAGGTAATCAAATAAATTACCCACAAGCATTTGGACTACTTAGAGAAATGAATATCTAGAATCAAATTTAGTTCGTTGTTCGATCGCTATGTGGCCCAGCGGTTTTGCCAAAGCGCACCGCGATAAAACTACTAATGAACGGTGTGAGGCTTCCAAGTAACGGTTGCCGATGTGCATAACTGCTACGCTATGAATTATTGATATGCGACAAACGAATCTGATAAAAACATTTGTTTTACACTGTTTATGGCTCAGTTTAATCGTTGGCCATTTTAACAGCGGCCGTACTTGGATGCGAGCCAATAAACCATTCACACAAACCATGTAAATGGAACATGAGAATATTTTTGTATCATTAATAAAAGAATAGTCTGCTTTAATGTCTTTATTCATAATTCAAAGAGTAAAGTGCACATGAATATAGGCGAATATTATATTCCTAAATTAGACAGCAAAAATGTGACAGACATACGGATAACTTTTTTTGTTTTCTTTTGCTACAACTTTAATGTCAATTTGTGAAGTGCACCAGATATGTTACGAAGATATGCGAAATTCTTGAAACAGAGTGTTCAAAAGATACTTAACAATTTAAGTTTATGTGCTGGACAGATATAAAACGTTACTTAATGGGGAAAATGTTTAAAAATCTAAATGATAATATGAAAAAATGCGTAAATATTAGTCTTACGATCCTAATGAATCCGAAATGTATACTAAAATAATACACGAAAGAATAAAAATGACATAAACCATCTAATATACAAGGTTCATAAAGATTAATTAATGACAAATAAGATCTTGGTGACGTCTATCCAATTTCATTACGTAGAAATGGCCCGATATGAGTAAAACAGTCTTAGTAATCTACATAACCTGTAGTCAGAATTACGCAATTAACATGTTAAGAGCGTACACAAGTATAACAATAATTGTGAAAATAACATTAATAAAAAGGCACATAAAGACAACGACGTTTTAACAAAAAGTGCACACGTGAACCAAAATCATGACAGCGATTAGACAAAAGCTTTTGACGGCAACACTCGTTTTGGAGACAATCATTATGAGAAAATCTTACAAATGACTAAAAGCACAGTAATAAAGACATTCATAGACGTATCCCGTGTACTTACGGACGACACTCACGTTTGTGATGTATATCTAACGCGGAATAAAAATACCGCTTCACTGTGAGATGCCGCGGGAGAACTCGATTGTTATAACTAGCAAAAATTTGAAAAAACCCGAATATAGCCAGGGTGTTCTTAGATGCTCATGTCTCTACTTGGCAATATTGTGGACCATAAAAACTATGGAACTGGTTTTTAAAATGACCAAATCAACGTATAACCGACACATAAAATGATAAGCTGGAATTAATTGTGGAGTGCTGTATTGCGATGTTGTAGATGACAATGATGCCAATAAGGAATTTTAAATTGCAAAAATCATAGTATGGGAACTTCTATTTATTAGCGACTTTATAAAATAAAAACATATTGTCGATTGTTCGCAAAGGGACAATGTGTTGCTACATATTTACTACAAATAATAAAACTGTTAATGGCGAAAATAGTCATAGGACATAAATTAGCTGTCATTGAAAAAAAAATTATATAGATACTTTATTCGGATATTTAATTTTCGTCACTGCACACAAAAAAAAAACATATTTCTCCCTATCTATACAAAAATATGGAAAGGTTGATTCAATGAGATAGGATTATCTACATCAGTAAGTATTTGAAATTTAAATTATTTTTACATACAATATGTGGCACATCTAGCATCTCAGAAACATTTTAAGTTTCTAAATATAGACTCAAATTGCAATGCACATCATGTAATAAGTAAACAAGGCTTATTAATATCATAATAAAACGAAACAATTAAGATAGACAAATTGGGATTGTGGAATTAAAGATAGATAAAACGATCATAACAGTTAACCATAGTTTTTGCTAGTACGTCGCCGGCGCGCTTTATACTCCAAATATAGACAGTAAATTGTTACGTCGTGCATATTTGGCACTGGGTCCTTCTTTAAGTGTACCGCTAAGCACATGTATTAGCGCTCCGATATATCCATGAGCTGAATCGTAAATCGTATCATGTAAGTGGATTACGTTTTCTGCTATTTCTATATGTGTTTTGTTGAATAATAGATCGAGGAATAGAGCTAGTGTGTGAGTTATTTCTTCAATAACGTGGTATGTAATGATGCTTATGCTCGTATCCGAGTGGGCGTCTGTGTTGGTACCACCGTAATGTCTATTTCTACCGCTAAGCAGCAAAGTGCATGCACTGTGTTCTGATTTGAAGGAAATTGTAGCCAACGTAATTCCTGGGCATTATGAGACTTAATCGGGTGTCCAGAAACCTGTATTCATACGAAACTTAACATGCACTCACTTATCATTGGTTTTCTATTAGAGCCCGAAGTGTGATGGTGAGTAGTACCGTTACTACGCCTTTCTAGCTAGCTCCTTTTTGACAATTTACTAATTTGTCTGCAGCATGTCTTTCCTACTTCGTATCTTTTCTTTCTTTGGCTTTCTTAATAAAACAATCGGTTTTATTTAGGCACAATAGTATTCTTCTAGCCTTATATCATAAATTTGCTATTCTGTCTTCTGTATGATTTTCATCTGCGTCTTATGTACAGGTGTAACACCAAAAAGAACGAAATCTGCGTCGCATACAGATCTTTTTTGTTTGTAGGCGGGACTTAATTAGATCCGCATGCCGATTCATCATTGTTTGAAGACTTATACGGATAAGATATAAAATTAGTGCTTCCGAAACGTAAAGTCCCAGTTTTGGTTTCCGTTATATGACGTAATATCTGAATCAGAGATTTAGAAATCAAAATTTTTGGTTTTAATTGTAAGTTATATGGAGGTACTTGAGTATGATTTACCGAAATACATTTTTGTGTTTATAATCTTTTTTATGCACACTCACACCTTCTATGCCCGAAGGGGTAGGCCGAGGCGCAACTAGTGCACCCATTTTTCGTGGTGCGTATTCCGTCCCATGACGTGATAGGGGGCCTATCGCCATATTGGGTACAAATTCCAGACGCCGGGCTGATACGGATTAGAAAAACCCAATATCGCTTTGCCCGACCCTAATCCGAGACCTCAGCATTGCAGTCGTAGCGTAATACAACTACGCCACAGAAGTAATCTTTTTTGTTATGTATAAACTTTAGGGGAGGCCTGTGATCAGTAATGAACACCATGTGGCTGATGATGACTCATGACGTGGTAGAGATATATAGACATATTCGTAGAAAACATGGATGAACAGTCTAGAACAGGGTAGTACCACTCCTTCTGAAAAACATACGGTGAGGGTCAGTCGCTTTTCGTAGAGATTTCCGGAAGTCTAAACACCCCTAATCTCTAGTCTGTAATTCTCTAATCCTTCCTCCTTTTATTTTAAGGTCGATAATCGTTTTGATGACACACCGATGTATCTTGTGATATTGTGGGGTGTTTGTGCCAGTAGAGGTGACTTATCATAAGGCGAGGCACCTAGCAAAGACTATTTTATAAAAAAAACCTTTTGTATCCATAGGTGTAGGTATCATAATATATAGTAATCATAAAGCTTAAAACATTAATCACTTATATGCTTCTGTAAAATTTTATATCACTGTTTTATTTGTTTTTATAAGCATATTAAGTTACATAGATCATCTTATACTAAGCTATTGTTTATACCTTTTTACATTATGAGTCAACATGATCGGTATATTAACCCCACGTTCAGCAGCCTCACCTGTAATAAAATCAATGCTGCCTGCATAATTAAACATAAATGTCATTAATATAATATAGTTTAAAAATAGAACGAAACCAATTGATCACATCAATCACGCGTGGACAGCACAATGCGCCGCACCTGGTTCTAGATCGCGACCGAGAAATCTTGATGGTGGTTATATTTTGCCAAGTGCGTGCGCGCTCTGCATGCGCGGCGCATCGCTTAGAGACATTCGCGCGATCGAACGAATCAACCATTGCTATTCTACGTATGCACCCATATAATTATAAAATATGCTGCGTCCCCCACGCCACTCCTGACAGATGGCTCGTTGTGCCCATTTCGTACAAGACACAATTTATATGACACTTAAAGCATTGTCTTTTTTACGAAAATTTCAACTCCTTTGTGGTCAATTGAGAATTCTAACAGCGGCGTGCATTTTATGTGTGCAATGCCACGCATTTTACGCGGAATGGATTTTTTGTGAATTAGTCATTGTTTAACGAATAATGACCTTTCAAGTTGAAGCATAAACATTTTTGTAGTTATTTAACTTCGGTGTTAATTCCGGAAATTAATAAACGAACAGAAATACTTTTGGATCGTTGCCAAGGTTTATTAACTAGAACTTAACCTAGCAAGCCTCAAGTGTTAACAATCGCAAGAGTACATCAACTGTCTCACATACTACCGAGAAACGGCCATGTATAAATGAATATTTGTATCGGAATCCGGATTCTAAGCATAGGAGGGCAAGGATTTCTTACCTTTTAATTCCAATTAAGTATGGATTGCAGACAATCGTACTAAAATGTTTATTGTTTCTAAGATATTTTATATTTAACTAGCTTTTTCCCGCGTCTTCGTCCACACGAAAGAGTTTTTCCTGGATAAAAGTAGCCTAAAACCTTCCCCCAGGGTCTTTAACTATCTCCATACTAAATTTCATCGTTTGGTAGTTTTTGAGCAAACTTTGCCACACCTTTTTACACATTAGGGATTGAATTTCGCAAAATACTGAGTCCTAAAAGGAACCCCCATCCAAAATTTGAGACTCTAGCACTTTTAGTTTCTGAGATTTCGTCATGAATGAGTGAGTGACCTTGCGCTTTTATGTATATAGATTCCTCAACAATGTGAACCATACTTACAAGCAAACAAATCCTGTGTATACCAACAAATACTAAGAAGTTGTGCGCAACGGAGTAACCCTCAGATTGTAAGCCGCCCATTGTCACACCTATTGATTTTATAGCTAATTTGGAATAACTTAAAAGTTCAAAAGCGACTGATCGTATAAAATGCAAATCAACTAAAAAAAAATTACATGTCAACTACAATAAAGGAAGCGGAATCTCAGTGTTAGAAACTTTAGAACATTGATATGTAATTAGGTACAAATTCAAATCGCCTATATGTATACGCTTTAGGTTAAACTGGAACATTTTTTTTTCTTCGCTTGAAGCTATTTATATCTCTTTCATTTTATACAATACAATACAAATGTTCTTTATTGTAACCATTTTAAAATAGCAAAAAATATATATATACAATTTCCTTAAATTTATGGTGTACAATGGGCGGCCTTATCGCTACAAGCGATCTCTTCCAGACAACCTTTGTATGGAAAGAATCTAAAAACATACATAGATAGTGGTGTACAACAAGAAAAGAAAAGAAACAAACAAAAAAAAATTGAACTAAATAATTCCTAATACATATATAATAATATTAAAATATACTAATATATATAAACACTAATATATAAACATTTTATTTATGTGAAGAGAAAAAAAAAATTGTATTTGTTCAGCTACTTATTCTGCTAACTGTACATATCAATGCTTTAGAAGCAAAAAATATGTATACCAATTCATCGATAAACTTTTGACACGATTTTAATTTATGGGTATGTGTTAATATGAAGGCTTTCTTCAGTTGGCAGTAAACCAACAAAGCTTTCTAGAAAGAAACTCAACGATGTAACGAGCCAAGGCATATGCAAATTCCTTACCTACTTTAATAGACAGAGGAGAATTTATTGTATTTGTATCATGTATTGCATATTGACAGACTTGTAATAGATTTTATGAGTAATATTAAATTTAAGGTGTGAAATTATAATAAAAGAAACAAATATAAAAACTATTTGTTATTGATCCATCCAGCCAATGTACGTACTTGTCTTATACGATTAACAAAAAGTTAGTTTATGTAATTTAATTGATCTTCGTAAATACTTTCTTTAGTCTTAGACCACAAACCATTTTGTAAAGTCCGAAAGGAACCTGAATCTAGCTGTTTTGGAATACCTATCAATGACTGAAAACTCACTGAAAACGCCGTAACTCCTGTAACCGACACATGCATCACTGAGGACAATATATTTCATAGGTAATAGATCTCACAAATGTAAGTGTGTAGATAGATATAAGCTTTGTCTATTTCTGCAGCCAAACAGCAGTTCAGTTGAAAGGATATTGTTAATTACCCTGGGGTAGTACAGTGCCAGTAGGTATATGTCATGAGCTTTGTAATTCAAAGCTCTCATTTTGCCAGTGTAGTATACAGCTATATGTCATGAACGTCGTATCGTTGAAGGTTCTATAGAACTTGATTGACTTACTCGTCTCGTCAGACGAGCGATTGCTTTTCTGTACGCTGCGTACCCACGCACCGATGCTATTTACTTTGTGAAAACGCTCGGTCTGAACTTCAGTGGCGTAGATGTATTGCATTCGCAGTATGAGGTACGACTATCGTGCATCTCGGGTTTGATGCCCGGATCAGGTAAAGACATATTGGGGTTTTCTTCTCAAGGAGTCTGGAATTATGGAGGATTGATAATAAAAGGCTCGTCTCCAAATACTTGGGACCTAACATAGCTTTTTTTTTTTTTGTTGACGCGGAGAAAGTGACTTATAACTACCGCCCAGTGTTCAAGGGGAACGACTGAGCGGTTATGTTGGGTTCACCGTGCCTTACGACCCGACGTTGAGCCGCCCGGAAAGATGGAAAACGTCGGGCGACCGCCGGGCCGAGTCCCTAACCTATGTACACCGCACGGCATACCAACTAAAACTCCGCGGTGGCCATCTTCGGCGCATTAGGGACGGCTGCGGGCTTCCTGCGACTCACGTCTAAGTTGTCGTCCGCAACCGCCCCTGCGCGTACCGCTGTTGCGGTCCTTCTCCTGTTGTTGAGGGGGCTCAGAAGCCCCCGTACACCGAAGGACGCCCTTGGTGTCCGAGGCAGCGTGAGACACGCTGCCGTCCATCACGGGGGTCACAGAAGTTGGCTAGACTAATAGGCGGACGGCCCCTCCCGCCCACCCGTGACCCCCGGAGGCCCCTATTAGTCGCCTTTTACGACAGGCAGGGGATACCGTGGTGGAATTCTCCAAACGCCCCCAATCCACAGGGCGGGAGACGTCGGTCAGTCGTCCACCCGACGCCTCCTACGTCTCGTCTGGCGGCGGGAGGGATCACCACTGCGCTGGCGATCCCTCTCGGCACTCTCCTTCCGCGAGAGGACCGCCTCGCAGAAGTGGGCCACCGCCTGCCAGGCCTCCCGACCGCCGACCATGGAAGCGACCACGGCCGGCAGCGAGAGGTCTCCTCCGACGACTGCTCTGAGAACGCTGCGTTCTTCATCCCAGGCTGGGCAAAACTCCAACGTGTGTTGGGCCGTGTCCGTTGGGCATTTGTCACAATAGTGACACATGGCCGACTCCTCTATCCCCACCACCCGAAACAGGAACTCACCGAAGCAGCCATGCCCAGTGAGCACCTGCGTCAGGCGGTATGTTGCCGCTCCGTGGCGCCTGTCCAGCCATTCGGCAAAGAGAGGACGCACTGCCTCTACGACCCTGTGCCCCCACGACGGGGCCTCCAGCCTGAAACGCCACTCCTCCACGGCGGCTCGCCGTAAGGAGGCCCTCTTGGCCTCCACCTCCTTCAGGGCCGGACGCTCCCCGCGACTGAACGCCTCCTCCCGCCAATGGAATGCATCGGCAAGGGATTTGGCGTCCAGGTCCCAGGGCAGAAATCCGGCCAATAAGCAAGCCGACTTAACATAGCTGAAGAATTGTGGATGTTTCAGCTGTACCTACCCCTAAAATGGTCAAAAAAGCGTGATGATACGTACGTATGTGTGAAGAGGTTCAGTTCCACCATTCTGCCTCCGACCGGATCCTGCATTGTGTGTGGCCGTAATTTAACCTCTCGTATTATACTCGTAAAGACAACAGGTAAATAGTCATTAAACGCATTCTCGTTTGCATTTATAATTCCATCCACGATTGTTAATAGATTTTCCTTATAATAAAGGTTTATTATAGTTTTATTTTGATTAGTATTTTTCCTTTTGTATTAAAGGTGCACAATATCCTAGTTAGGAAAACGGTCTGCACAGACGAATGTTCACAAGTTCAAAACCCAAGGCACACACCTCTGGTTTTTCGAAGTTATGTGTGTATTGTTTATCAATTATTGTTCACTTGACGGTCAAGGAAAATATCGTGAGAACATGACATACCTAAGAATTTTTCATAAGAACTTCGAAGCTATATGAAGCCTGCCAACTTCTCAGTAGAAGAAGAGGCCCGAGCACAGCAGTAGACTGTAATACAGGGCTGGTATTTTTATCAGTATTTTGTCTGACTCAACATTTGAGTATGAAACCTGATAAAGCATTAATTAGTTTATTGGCACCGGTACTTTATAGTTTATACACATCTTATTTGCAAGGAGGATCAATTACCTATTTATTTAAAAATAAAATTGCATATACCCACAGTTTGTATCATAATATGTTTTATTCGTAGGTGCAAATAATATAAATGTTATGCTGCTATAAATATAGTAGCACGTGCAATTTTACATGTATAATATATAGAAACCATGACGTTACTAATAAATATAAAATAGGAATATTAATGAACATTATTAAGCTTAGGATTCAGCAACGCGCACCAAAACAGCGCATACATCACAATAAATATACATTGGCACTTAAACGCTCACATAATTTAAACCTCCAATATGTGCATGGCCTAATAATACTAGCCTATTTAACGTCTTATACATAAATGCATGTCCGATTATTATCAATTCTCCCACACCAAGGGCGCTAATATAAAATTCTGCATCGGATACGCATACTTACGCACACAACAAAATCCATTTCGCGCATCCGGCTATGCGCTTGCGCATTCAACACGCAAACGACATTTGTGACAAGAAAGCGCATAACCTCATTAGAAACCTAACACAAATTGAACGCACAGTTTATCTAATAATTTTATTATACATATTCAAAAGGGCTCCGTTGGTAATGGTCGAAATGACCCGCATTCGGCTTTTAATAGTCCAATTAACATTTGGAGTCACGTTTTGTAAAGACAATAGCCATCTTCGTGGGGGCAGCGTTGACTGGCACATTGGCAGAGGCGAGCTTTCCATATTAATGTATGTTTGTTAGCGGTAAAACACGTACGGGTGACGTAAACCCTAAAGCATGTGCGGGTTGGTTCATGCGTTTGTCGATGTGGGCTTCATTAGGTTATTATTTTATGGGCTGGTATCCGATGATCTAACCTTAGAAAGTAGTACAGATTAATGCAGCCTCTGTGCATTATTGACCTTTGCTTTGCTTGTGCAATAACTGCAACTATCTTTTAGAATATGCAAGATTAACGATGAAGATACTAAAAAAAGCATTTAACCTGTTATCAGAAACCTAATTGTATCCAAAACTTAAATTTGCAAACGTCGCAATAAAAATTCAACGTGTTCGTGCTCCAGTATGTAATCCCCGTATCTTAAGAAATTAAGATGGTCGTTAACATGTACGTCGTCTTCTTTCAAGGCCATATAACTGGGTGCAACTATTGCTAAGAATACGGCAGTAGCGAAGGAAATACGCTGATGAGTGTTTTACATGGACGTTGAATGTTTATTAAGTAACATTCGATTAGTTTAAATAATCGGAACATGTACGAATGCCTTTTTGCAGTTACTAACAGATGGTGGAATAAGAAGGGGTTTCACTGGTGGTAGGTCTCTCATATGTAAAAGGCCGTCTGGGTGGGTACCACCGCCACCATCTATTTCTACCGCCAAGCAGCAGTGTGCATGCCCTGTTGTGTTTCTGTTTGAAGGACATTGTAGCCAGTGTAACTACAGGACATAATGAGACTTAACATCTTATGTCTCAGGATGACGAGCGCAGTGGAATGCCACACAGTACTTTGTAACTCAAGGATGGTGTTACTACTGTTTATGGGTGATCGTATTGCTTACCATCAGGCAAACGGTATGCTCGTCTCGTCACACGACGCAATAAAACAAAGTTTAAATACAATTACCGTAGATGGTCTGATCTGAACAGTCACATTTTCACTTTTAAATTTCTTATAGAAAAGACGTACGAGAAAAGACAAGTATTACTTAAAACTAGGTATTGCTGGCGGCTTCGCCCACGTGATAAACCTTTCCCGCTACAAAAGTCCCTTAAACAATACGACACCAGCCATCTACTTAAAGAATCACATCAAAAATATCCATTATTTCCCATAGCAGTAAATTACCGGGATAAAAAGTACCCCATGTGTTAATCTAGGACATGACCTACCCGTGTGCCAAATTTCATCTAAATCCGTTTAGTTGTTTCTGCTTTTACTTCTAACAAACATTCAAACATTTTCACAAAGTTTTGCATTTATAATATTTATAATTAGTAACTGCTTTGGTGGCGTAGTTATATTTTGTTCGTAGTATAGCACTGCTCTGAGTTCGTGGGATCGATTTTCGAGTCGGGCAAAGTGATATTGAGTTTTCAGCTCAATTTTAGCCTAGAGTCTGGAATTTGTGCTCGATATAGTGATAGAACCGCTTCCATCATGGGACGGAAAACACATGGCACAAAGTGGTACCTCTGCACCTTTGTGGATAAAGCCGTGAGGTATGATTGTTTGTTTGTTTGTAATAAAAGTAAAAAGAATGTGGCTTCTGTGGTTTATAATGAGGAAGAAATAGGCAAAAGGATACATTATAAAGCCTCTTTAGTTTAGTGGCAATGATAAATGAGCTGTAGACTGAGGCACTGGGTTCAATTCACAGGTCGAACAATACTTTATGTGCACTAACATGATTCGTCCTGTATCAGAATCCCGAGATATCATCGGATACGTATATGGTGTGGAGTATGTGGCGTCGACCCCATATTGGAGGAGGATAAAGAAAGTGGGAGATATAACCACATACACCCGGGACTTACGATGTGCGAATTTCAAAAGATTTTGGAAAGCCTTAACAATTTCGTGCCAAACAACTTCGATACATTTTGTATGCGATTCCAAAACAAGTATCGTAAAATGATAATTTGTCGATATATTAGCTAATTAAGGATATGGCCACATTATGTTAAATTTTTGCTAATTGCCAAGTCTCGTGGGAACCGCCGTATATGCTAACATTATATTATTAGTATTGCATCTATTAATATTTATAGGTATTAACTAATTGTGCTCTGTATTCACGTGAAAATTTATTTTTTTAAATTATACTCAACTAAATGACGGACTGCTTCGGTGGCGTAATTGTATTATGGTACCACTGCAAAGCCTCGGGTTTGATCCCCGGGGTCGGGTAAAGTGATATTGAGTTTTCTATTCAGTGTCAGCTCGGAGTCTGGAATTTGTGCCCGATATGGCGATAAGCTCGCCTCCTATTACATCATGGGACGGAATAACGGCGAAAAGTGGGTGCACTAGTTGCGCCTCTGCCTACCCCTTCGGGGATAAAAGTCGTTAGTGTATATGTATGTGTGTGTGTGAATAACGGTCAACATGCTCATTGGACGATATGCTGTGAGCATAAATCCCACGTAAGTGTGTCGCGTTCCGGGATCAGTGTGTGTCCAATTTCAAATAAGCCGGCATAATTGTGACGATTAGCAAGACGCTATCATCTCTCGTCAATAGCAACTATCTGGACTCTATTCCACTTAACATCACATTTAGGGGGTTGCCAAAAAATATACTGATGGCCGGTAAATAGTATTCACGCCACTCAAAACTTTGAATCACGAAGCACTGTTCGCCATTATTGTGCATCCATATTTTTTTTACATTAGAATTAAAGTATTATAATGTTCAATAGCGACTAGCCTTCGAAACCGATAGAAGACTTCTTAGCGGCAGAAATAGACACTTCAGTGCTTCCTAGACTGTAGAGCTCGAGAGCTTCCCATATTACAGTGTGTCTAAGAGTATAGCCGATAACTTATTGCACAGTTTAGCCACGTCACGGCCTTTCTAAACCTGCTATTGACAATATAGGCTTCTCCTTGCATCATTCTGACTCATTAGTAGTTTCCAATTGTATTGTTCTCCGAATATTAGTGCCGTTGTTTACCGATACCATTCGATTAACATTGACGAAATTCTGATATGAATAATGAAATGTCAATTGTATGTGATGAAAAGTTGGGTCACGTTTTGTATGGAATGGAAAAAATAGATATCTGCGTGTTTAATTAATTTCGTTTCTCTGATAATGACATTTACTTGTTATCTGAGTAAGGTTCAGAGTATAAGCTGTGCATGAAGGCCTTAAGATGACTATGTTTTAAAAACATTGTATGATAAAAGCCAAAATTGATGCTTTTGGGGTTAAGACGTATAGTTTGACGTAGAATAATATACTTAAATAGAAGTAACTATCGACAAAACAACAAAAAAACTAATAATTATAATTAAAATATTAAGCATAGGTCTAAAAATTAAAAAGTAAAACCAATTAAAAACAAAACACGAAGAATTAAATCTTTCGTAATCAATAAAACGTACTGCTACGTGTCGCCGGCCCAATTTTCACCGAGTGGGCGACAGCGCGACTTCGTACAAGATAATGAAATGCGGGATTAGCCATCGAAAGATCCGATCATTGTTGTAATTCATCTTGATTTATTGTTGCGTGTTGTACGCGAACTGTCGTAAATTAACGAGTTAACCACTACAACCATAGGGTGCGCTTGACATTTGGTTACCTGTCACGAAAAAATAGATTTACATTTGTTCCTCTGATAACCTCAATGCAAGGGCAAATATTGATTCATATAGGTAGTAGTGTATTGCGATTTGTATACGATTTTACGTGATGCCAGATCCATCGCGTTGACAGACGAAGTTTTGACGTAATGTAGTGTTTTACATACATATACATATACACTCACGCCTTTTCTCCCCGAAAGGGTAGGCAGAGGCGCAACTAGTGCACCCACTTTTCGCCGTTATTCCGTCCCATGATGTGATAGGGGGCGAGCCTATCGCCATATCGGGCACAAATTCCAGACTCCGAGCTGATGCTGAATAGAAAAACTTAATATCACTTTGTCCGACCCGGGAATCGAACCCGAGACCTCAGCATTGCAGTCGTACCATAATACAACTACGCCACCGAGGCAGTCATATAGTGTTTTGAAACAAAAAATCTAACTCTCTTTGGAAATAGGGTTTGCTGATGTAAGACAGTCATAATAGATGTGTCAATTATGATAAGTAATTTTATTACTGTATCAAACGCTGGACAATTTTAGTCTTTGTACGTGACGTAACGTTGTGTGAGATAGCTCATCAATTGCAAATAGAGCTTGCAAAATGGACAGTTATGATAATAAATCTTATGAATACTTAGTTTGAGTAGTTTCAATGAAAGTGAGTAGGTTTCCCAAATAGCTTTTACTTACCTTATCTATCAAGTATTCATTTTTGTTTTATAATTGACTAGTAGTGCTCGCGGCTCCGCCCGCGTGGAAAAGTTTTTCAGGGACAAAAATATTTTCCCGGGATAAAAAGTAGCCTATAGCACTCAGGAGTTATGAAGCTTCCTATTAGCTTAAGAATTTTCAAAATCGGTTCAGTAGTTCCTGAGATTAGCGCGTTCAAACAAACAAACAAACAAACTCTTCAGCTTTATAATATTAGTATAGATTCATCTACTACGAAAGTAAAATCATGATTATTAATTTAGCGCGTTTTATCCTTAACGCTTTGACCAATCATATTCGTAGGTAGACTACCGTATTTAGTATTAAGAATCACGTATCTTCCGTAAAGTCATTTGACTCTCATTGGCTAAGAAGTCATAAAGATGTTGTCGAAAAGGGGACACAGACGACCTCACCTGCATTCCATGTATCTTGCCAAGAAGCTATCAGATCTTGAGAACAAATCTACGAAGACCAAGCGAGGGTCATACCAAATATGCGCCACATAAAATGGATGGATTAAGTGTCTTCGCTTAGTGTCTGTGCCAATACAATTCAAAGGCAATTTGAATTAAAAAAAATGTTACAGTCAATGCAAACATTTCGACACATGAATGGAATCTAAAAAGTACTAATACCATTAATGATTCCAAGTCAATGAACGGCGTGAACATACCAATATGTATCGCCAATAAATAACAGTAATTGTTTTCAAATACTCGCCTCGAATATTCATGTTTAATTTAAAATTACAAAAAAAAGTAACACGATTTTAGATACGCGTGTAAAGTTGTCTACCCATAAAATAGTTTAAAAAGTTGTTAATTTATTTGATTAGTTCATCGCACTTACATAGAAACTCTTTCCATTCACGTCCTAAGTCCTAATTAAGTGACATGTTAACTATAAAAAAGTTTATTTTAGTGTTGCAACACTTACCAGCTGGTATTCGTTCGGTTTAACATTCTGTGTGGCATCACGATCCTGTGTTTATAACAATAAATGCTTTTTATTGGCAACAAAAACATCAGGTGAGCGGATAACGAAACGTCACTTCGCATACAGAATAGATTTTTAATTGTTCTGTCCCTGTTGGATAGAATAATGAACGGACATTGGTATTCTCAGAAATGACGGTTGTAAAATGTGCCAGTTTAACAATAATTTTCATTGCATTTGTGTGTTTGATAAGTGACTATAAAATTATAGCGTCGATGTTTACCTCGTCGTGTAAACAAAGAAGTTCGTGTTAGAACTTCGTATTGCCAGTTTAAGTCTTATAGTTGTTACGCATAGCTAATATATAGAAAGCGCTACGTATGCATCGCCCTGAAAACACTAGAAGCTACACGTGTTGCACCGTCAGCGGAACGTGCCTACCATTGACGTCAATCGGAGGGCACATGAAACCGCCGTAGCAACCGCGCCGCATTCTTGATCTAGCATCGGTCAATTATCAACATATTTTAATTAGTTATAATTTCTTTGTAATTTTACTTTTAAATTAAATTTATTAAATTCATTTTGGTTTTTTTTGCGACCTCCGGCTGTAGACTTCGTAATTGGCGCAGTCGGTAGGATATCCGAATATATCCACGCAAAAATAAACGTTAAATCGCAATTCGTGCGCGTGCGATCGGGTATCCTGAACCTACGGAAGCTGCAGTCGAGGGAATCCAGACTTCGATTCAAGCAAGAAATACCAGAAGCAGTAATGTTGTAAGTACTTTGAATCTCTCATAGTCCTTACCTTCCTATTCTTTATCATTATCCTTATAAGCTACAGACAGGTATAATATATATCGTACATATTATACATATATTTTTTTGTGTAGTTAGTTAGGTATAACTCTCCAAAATTTTCCATCCGAGAGAATTAAGGAATAGTAGGTTAAGTAGCAGTAGAATAACTCATAGGTCCGCTAGTATAGACGAGAGAAGAAATTTAAACGATAATATGGCTCAATCAGAAATTGATATAATTTACAAATCGCTTAGGTTGGTGCCAGAATTTGACGGGAACCCGCATATTCTGACACGATTTATTAATTTATGTGACCAATTAATTTTGGCACATTTTAAAACAGAACCGGGGAGTGAATTAACAAACTTAGCCCTAATAAACGGCATTTTAAATAAAATTACCGGATCCGCGGCTAGGCTTATTAATTCGAACGGCATACCTGAAAACTGGAACGGTATTAGGAATGCCTTAATTAACAATTTTGCTGACCATCGCGACGAGACCGCTCTATACAGTGATTTGTCATTACAAACCCAAGGGTCTAGTACTCCTCAAGAATTTTATGAGAGGTGCCAAAACCTTTTTAGTACAATTATGACTTATATTACATTACACGAGTCAATTGGCACTACTATAGAAGCAAAAAGGGTACTTTACCAAAAACTCACCCTTCAAGCTTATTTGCGAGGTCTAAAAGATCCACTAGGCTATAGAATACGTTGTATGAGACCAGAAACAATGGAGAAGGCTCTCGAGTTTGTGCAAGACGAGCTTAATACACTATATCTCCAACAACGAAATGAAGGAGGTTCCAATAAAAAAGATTGGCAATCATCCCCTATTCATAATTTACCATTAAATAATTTTATTCCAAAATCTACTCCGTTTAATATGCCTTTCAAACAACCAATTTTTAATATGCCTGGTCCTTCACGTCAGCCTCAAATGCAACATCAGGCAATGCAGGGGTGGAAACCTAATACACAACCCCACATGCAAATGCCACGTGGTCTCACGCGTACGCAGCAAATGATGCGCGCACCCCCACAGAACTATAACCCGCATAGTAACGTGTTTAAATTACCTAACAAACCTCAACCGCAAAGATCATTTAATTTTGGAAACACACCACGCCCAATGAGCGGTGTCAGTCATTTTGTTCCAAAGGTTTTACCACCAACTGGACATGATTGGATGAAACATGGTAATCCACCACCCAATAATTATTTTAAAACGCGCGAAATGAACTTCAATGAATTTGATAACTATGCCGATTACTATGATTACGATTATGGTTATACGGACTATGACCAGCAGTTCTTTGGATACGATCAATATAGTGAATATTGTTATCCGGAACAATATAGTTACTCTGAGACTCCAATAGTAGAGGAGGTAGAACCATCTGATGACTCTTCAAAAAACGAAAATTTTCCGAAGGAGTCGAAATCAGAAAAGCCAAAATAGAGGTAAATTTTCATATTCAAAGGCAGTTAGGCTATATAGAAATATCTAATCCGCCTCTTAAATTTTTAATCGACACTGGGGCCAATCAATCATTTATCAGTCCCGAAAGTGTAAGCAAATATTTCCGTCACATTCCATTGAATTACGATCCTTTCGAGGTAACTAATGTACATGCCACTAGCAGAAATGATTACTCAATCACTTTGCCATGTTTTACGGAATTTAATGAGCAGTGTAATATAACTCTTTACGTGTACAAGTTTCATAACTACTTTGACGGACTATTAGGTTTAGATTTATTGGATGTCTGGGATTCGAATATAAATTTAAAAGATAAATTATTGATAACGCGTAATGCACAGATACCTATTCAGATGTACGACTCTAGAAATGCGAATATTTATGAGGATATTATACCAGCTAATTCATCCAAATTAATTAAATTACCAATTAATTCAGGAGATGGCGAGGTGTTAATCGAAAATCAAATGATCTGTAATTGTCTTATTTCGGATTGCTTTACTAACGTAACTAACAGTCGTGGTTGGGTACAAATTATTAACCCATCATCTAATGATATAATATTCTCCATGGATCACCCTGTCCAAGCCGAGTTATTTAACATTGAAACCGAGTGTACTCCAATTTCATCGTATCGCGTTAATGAAGTATTATCGCGCCTTCGGACCGATCATTTAAATCCGGAGGAATGTGAAAATTTAAAACGTCTTTGTGCAATGTATGCTGATGTGTTTTATCTTGAGGGTGAACCTCTAACGTTCACGAACAAGATCAAACATAAAATACGAACAACAGATGAAATTCCAGTACACACGAAAAGCTATAGGTACCCTTACGTTCACCGACAAGAGGTCAGAGACCAAATTCAGAAAATGCTTGACCAGAATATTATAAGACCTTCTGACTCTGGTTGGAGCTCTCCTATTTGGATTGTACCCAAAAAGGCAGATGCTTCCGGTGAAACTAAATGGCGTCTTGTCGTTGATTTTAGGAAAGTCAATGAGAAAACGATTGATGATAAGTATCCTATACCTAATATTACAGATGTGCTTGATAAACTCGGAAAATGTCAGTACTTTACCACTCTTGATTTGGCCAGTGGATTTTATCAAGTCGAAATGGACCCCGCCGATATTCACAAAACCGCATTTAATGTAGAAAATGGGCATTATGAATTCTTGCGCATGCCCATGGGTCTAAAGAACTCTCCATCAACTTTCCAAAGAGTTATGGACCATGTGTTAAAAGATCTGCAGAATACTGTATGCTTAGTTTACTTAGACGACATAATTGTGTTCAGTACTTCCCTTCAGGAGCATATTATAAATTTAGAAAAGGTGTTCAAGAAATTACGTGAATCAAATTTTAAAATTCAAATGAATAAATCCGAATTTCTTAAATTGGAGACCGAATTTCTCGGACATATCATCTCCACCGAAGGTGTAAAACCTAATCCTAATAAAATTAAAGCTATAGAGAACTACCCTTTGCCTAAAACAACAACGGAGATCAAACGTTTTCTCGGACTACTTGGCTATTACAGAAAATTCATTCCTAATTTTGCACGTGTGACTAAACCATTGACACAATGCTTGAAAAAAGGTTCAAAAATTAAACTTGATCAATGTTATACTAACTGTTTCGAACACTGTAAAACGCTGTTAACTAACGACCCTATTTTACAATACCCGGACTTCACGAAAGAATTCTTGCTTACTACCGATGCCTCTAATGTTGCAATAGGAGCAGTATTGTCTCAAGGCCCAATAGGTTCAGATAAGCCCATTGCCTATGCCTCTAGAACTTTGAATTCCAGTGAATGTAACTATAGTACAATAGAAAAAGAGCTCTTAGCAATAGTGTGGGCAACTAAATATTTTAGACCTTACCTATTTGGCAGAAAGTTTAAAATTATTACTGATCATAAACCCTTGCAGTGGGTTATGAATTTAAAGGAACCTAACTCGCGACTTACTCGTTGGCGTTTAAAACTCAGCGAATATGACTTTTCAGTTATATATAAGCAGGGTAAACATAATACCAACGCCGATGCCCTTTCGCGAATTGAATTAAATAATGAAGAGCTCATGTCCATATTAGTCAATCCATCCGAAAAATCTCCCAATTTAGACGATTCTAGAACCATCACAGCCACAGAGCGCGATGACAACTCTAGAACTGCCACTATTCATACAGCTAACGAGAACCCTATATTGGAAATACCTATTTCGGATCAACCTCTTAATAAATTTACTAAACAATTAATTTTCAATGTAGTTGGCGACATAAAGGGTAGGGCCATCGTAACAAAACCATTTGAAACTCATACTCGAATATCCATCCAACTTTCAGAGTCAACTTTAGAGCAGGATGTTATAAATGCCATCAAAGAATATGTTCACCCCAAAATTAAGACTGGTTTACTCATTAATCCGCCTTTAGCTATGTATCAAATCATACCCATCATACAGAGCACATTTAAAAATTCCGCTATGAATATAACATTAACCAAAAGGGAAGTAGAAAATGTTAGAGAATATCTTAGGCAGCAGGAAATTATTAGTAAGTATCACGAAGGCAAAACTAACCACCGTGGCATTAACGAATGTTTCCTTGCTTTAACTCATAGATATTATTGGCCTAAAATGAGAGAGCACATTACTAAATTTATAAATGAATGCACGACATGTGGTCAAGCAAAATATGACCGCAACCCTATTAAACAGCAGTTTAAAGTCGTCCCAACTGCCAGTAGGCCTTTCGAGATAGTCCACCTAGACCTGCTTACCATCCACAGTGAAAAATTCTTAACCATCGTAGACGCTTTTTCTAAATATGCACAAGCTTATTATTTAAGAGATGGAACCGCTGTCAGCGTATTACAAGCATTACTAACCTTTTGCACCCATCATGGCATACCAATTACTATAGTCACGGACAATGGAACCGAGTTCACTAACCAATTAATTGCAGAATTTGTCAGGGTTCACAAAATCCAGCATCATAGGGTAGCGCCTCATGCACCAAACGAAAACGGTATAGTCGAACGATTTCACTCTACTATACTAGAACATCTTCGCATTTTAAAATTAGGCCAAAAGTCCGAATCTGTCATAAATCTCATGCCTTATGCCCTTCTAGCTTATAACAGTAGCATACATAGTTTTACAAAGTGTAAACCATTAGAAGTAATAACAGGTCATTTCGACCCGCGAGATCCCTTTGATATAGATCTTACCTCTCACCTATTACAACAGTATATGACCAATCATAGAGAAAAGATGACCCAAGCCTATAACGTTATGCACGAATTGGGTAACGATTCACGTCAAAATTTAACGAGTAATAGAAATAAAAATAGAGAGACGGAAGCTGAATATTCACCTGAGCAACAAATTTACATTAAAAACCCATTTGCTGCACGTCAGAAATTAGCTCCTCGTTATACTCAGGACGTAGTAATGGCTGACCTTCCTATTCATATTTATACGCGAAAGAAAAAGGGGCTTGTTGCAAAGTCAAGACTCAAAAGAGTTCCTAAAAGCGCCCAACAACCTCCCAAGAATTGATGATATTACAAAATGTACTAGCTTTTATTAAAACCTCCACTATGCATCATTCAGTATTAAATTTAAATGCGATACGTGCTATTATAAGCAAGTTAATCATTTTATATGGCAGAGATAGGATAGATAGTTGATTTAGATATAAGAGAATATTATGATTTAATTAAAATAGGTTCTTATTACGTAGGCAATGAAATAACCATAGTATATAAATTTCCCATTGTTCTAACCCCTACATATGATATATATAAATTATCTATCGTCCCCAATAGAAATCACGAAGTATTATCCCCTCCTTACCCATTTCTGGTCCTTAATGAGAAAGATTTCAAGTACATAGAGGCTGAATGCCCGAAGTCCAGTAAATGGTATTTGTGTGAAGAGGATCGCAGCCTACGAAGTCGCCCATCCGATGATTGCATCCATCAGCTCATCACCACGCAGCAGAAAACCGAAACTTGCAACCCCGTCACCGTTAACTTAGAAAACCCGGCATATGAAGAACTGGATGAGAAACACTATTCAATCAGTTTCCCCTCAACTACGAAAGTACATCTTTCCTGCGAACAAGACTCCTACAAAACACTCCAAGGCAGTTATCTTGCTGTAATCCCGCAACATCGTTACCTAGAAACATCGGATTTCACCATCTCGAATGACAATAATCGCTTAAAAGGACTACCTCTGAAAATAATGGATTTACCGAAATAAAACGCCGCCATTCAGCTTGCCACGCCAGAAATAAAACTGAAATCGATAGCTTTAAATTACTTACATACCGCAACATCAAAAATGTCACTACAATCAACAGTTAAATTGAACGACGATGGAAACTATATATTGTACCACACTACAATCCCAATGTACGTGGTCATATTAAGTGCATGTGCACTCATTAGTGGCATACTTTATCGCAAGTACCGGATGAAACCTGCATTGAATTCGATAGAAATGTCTGAACTAGGACAACCTGATCTTCAAGGAGTCTACGCGAGTCCAGCCGTCAGAAGGGTTGACCCTAATCAACCCCCAGCTCAATTTACGACGAAAGTCTTCAATAGTCGCTGTTCTTCGGGGGGAGGTGTTACGCATAGCTAATATATAGAAAGCGCTACGTATGCATCGCCCTGAAAACACTAGAAGCTACACGTGTTGCACCGTCAGCGGAACGTGCCTACCATTGACGTCAATCGGAGGGCACATGAAACCGCCGTAGCAACCGCGCCGCATTCTTGATCTAGCATCGGTCAATTATCAACATATTTTAATTAGTTATAATTTCTTTGTAATTTTACTTTTAAATTAAATTTATTAAATTCATTTTGGTTTTTTTTGCGACCTCCGGCTGTAGACTTCGTAATTTAGTTAAGTTCAGTGAGCTTTGGTTATTTGATTACTTCAATAATTATTTCTAGAATTATTTATTTTAACATTCGTGGCAATAGTTATGGATTAAATACATTGGTTTAAAAGTTATTTCATATATTTATATCGCGAAAACTGAAAAGTTTTACGTCAGGGACGGACAAATCTTTGTTTTTTTTTAATAGAGCACTATGTGTCGCTCGCGGCTTCACCCGCGTGAACCTTTCCCGCTACAAAAGTACCTTTTTTTTTCGCGGAGTAAGTGACTTATTACTACCGCCCAGCGTTCAAGGGGAACGACTGCACGGTTATGTTGGGTTCACCGTGCCTTACGACCCGATGTTGAGCCGCCCGGAGAGATAGAAAACGTCGGGCGACCGCCGGGCCGAGTCCCTAACCTATGTACACCGCACAGCATACCAACCAAAACTACGCGGTGGCCATCTTCGGCGCATTAGGGACGGCTGCGGGCTTCCTCCAACTCACGTCTAAGTTATCGTCCGCAACCGGCTACAAAAGTACCTAAAACCACAGTATGACACCAGCGCCATCTACTGAAAGAATCAGATAAAAGTATCCGTTATTTCCCATGGGAGCAAATTAGTGGGATAAAAAGCCTATGCGTTAATCTAGACATGATCTACTCATGTGCTAAATTTCATACAAATCCGTTGTTTTTTTTTTTTGGATGGACCTACCGGTCAGTAGCCTGACGCGAGTCGGCTTTTTTGGCCACACTGGACTTTCGGGTGAACGCTTTATGCGCTCGCAACCCTTGTTCGTGCGTTCAGTAGTTTCTGCGATTACTTCTAACAAACATCCAAGCATTCAAACATAACATTTTTACAAACTTTCGCTTTTATAATATGAGTAAGAACTGCTTCGGTGGCGTAGTTGTATTGCGTACACGCGGTACGAGTACGATTTGCGCGCTGAGATCTTGGGTTCTAATCCCGGGTCAAGCCAAAAAACAATGTGACTGGGTTCTCAAAAATTACTCAGTCGCAGCTCGGAGTCAGGAAGTTGGCGGTGTGATACCCCTGTGCCTCGGAAAGCACGTAAAGCCGTTGGTCCTGCTCCTGATCTCTCTCCAGTCATATCGGATTGCCGTCTGCACCTGTGTATTGCGCACACACTTGTGCACTATAATATCCCCTCCGTACATGGTTGATCTCCGTTAGATTGGGCGCCGTGGCCGAAACTGGCTAGGAAGATTACATTACATTACATGACGAAGTTAAAATAAGAGAGTAAATGCTGATTTCGTGGATTATTTAACTACCCTATTCCTAGGTTAGACAGGTTTGAACTTACATGAACATTTTGTAAGTGTTTACTGTTGACAACAAAGTATTATTCAAATACAGTTTCTATGCTGTTTAATATGTAGATATCTACAGATGTCTAGATAACACTAAAGTCTTGTACGAATGATATTATGTAAGTAGAGTTAGCTGTACTCATAAAAACACATCCTTAAAGCTTTATTAAAGGGATTGTAGGTATATGTAATATATTTTGTTGTAAAATAGAACAATATTATATTAACTAATCATTAATTTAAAACAGTCGTTTCCAATTTCAGTGTCGAATATCGTTTATATTTATTTGATTTGGTAGAATATCTTTAATCGCTTTTATTTTTCATTTGTATTAATCACTCCTTTAAATTAAACATGTATCCAATGAATTGAAACAGTGTAAATCAAAGTCCATGATGTTTTTTATCACATAAACTACGGTCTTAGTCATTACTTCTTGGATTTCTCCTTCGTACTGACTTATAGTGCTTATATCTTATGGCATTTAATTGATCCGGGACTTACATCCCTATTCATAAAGGCTTTGAACGACATAAATAATTATTTCAGTTACCATTGCTCGGTGACTATTAATGATTTCATTCCATTAGTTTCCAATCCGGCAATGTATACCGAAGTGTAATAAAAAACAGTAGGGATTAAGGACCGAGTGCCAAGAATAAGGTTGTCGTTCGAGATTTCTCGTTTTCTTTAATTTATTTTCCTCCAGGAGGTGTCTAATGACCTGCTGCGTGTGGCCCGACATTTTTATCGACCAGTGAGGAGCTTTGACAATATTTTTTGAATATTAATGTCGATACAGTATCGATAACCACTACGTACTTGTAAATAACGAGCGAGAGATCTCGTTTTAACATTTAAACTAATTGAGCTGCATTTATTTGCAAGTTTAATGTACATAGTGGAACGGTTTATTTTTAGTTATAATAAAACTAGATGGGATTGGAATTGTAAGTAAATGAATATGTATGGGATTCTTATTCGTACAGCAGTATATTTAACTTGCGCTGATCCTAGTGTGGAATACTAATAATATTGTCCCATACCACATGAATAAAATTGTAATATTTGTCTTCAATAAACGACTGAGAAATATGTTGTAGTAGTATAGTGTGCATTAAATCTTCAGTAGGGACGTGCGCCCTTAAATATCTAATATTAATAACGTAGAATATCGTTGAGAACCTATTAGCAGGTTAATTCTTGGAAGACTAGACGCGTTCCGTTTTTGGAGGCGCTAAAAGCCGAACACCACGCTCAGCGCGACCAATAAAAAAATTAAAAAATAAAACTGCCGTGTCCCATCGAGAGGTGTAAAATAAACAGTCCGAGCCGCCATTAAGATCCGGTCCTTCGGTTGTATTAATTTGTATTTAAGTGTATTGAACAAGATAAAGTAAATATATGGGCACAACATGGCCGGGCGGGTCGGTATTACGTGTGCCGGTTTAAATTGTAAGGCGATAGAAATGTGGCGTTCTTTATTAAAATTAATAACGACTATCATAAATATCAGTGGTTCTAAACGTCTGTTTTTGTTTATGGAAATATTTTTTTTTAATATTTGTTACAGTAGACTAGAAGAAATGAGACTTTGTGCTTGTATAAGTAGCTTCGCTTTTAATCGTGACAATTGCACAAATTAATGCATTAACGTTATACTACTGTTTAGAAATTCTACTGACCATGGTCATGATGGATGGTGCCATGCATACATCTCGTACCTAACAACTAAACAAACCATATTACCTTAACTGCCCTGTAATTTATAACTAGATTTACACGTACTTAGTAACTACTAGCTTTTGCCCGCGACGCCTTTTCGCCTCGCTAAAGTCTTTCCGGTTAAAAGTCCCGCTTATATTTTCCTGGGATAAAAAGTAGCCTATGTGTAATCCAGGACATGACCCGTGTGCCAAATTTCATCGAAATCCGTTTAGTAGTTTTTGCGTGAAGGAGTAACAAACATCCATACAAACTTTCGCGTTTATAATATTATTAGTAGGATAGTTATCTTAGTGCCTAACGTAAACACAAAAGTAATTTTATAACTCATTTTGACAATACTCTCATGACTTCACAACGAAACGAAAGTTGATAATGTCTCACTTTAAAATCCTTGCCAAAGGACACATGAAATTTATTGTTACTGACACGTAATACAACAGGACATGGGATGGCATCGTGACACCTCGCCAGCGCTCATTAAGGGTGAAAGTTTACACAGAGACACAAATATTTACTTCGCTTGCATACTTATATTTTAAAGGTATGTAAAAATATCGGATTACGGTGCCAATGTGATAAGTTTGCCGTCTGCCTGTTGGATGTTAATGGACTAATTCTTGTAGATTTATAACATATCGTATGATGTTAGATACTTACCGGCCCTGTATTATATGCTGCCCATTGCTGAGTACGGGTCTCCTCTACAACTTTAGGCATTAGTCCAGCACGCTGGCCTAGTGCGGGTAAGCAGGCTTCACAAACTTTGGAAATTCTTATAGAGAACTTCTCAGGTATGCAGGTTTCGTCGCGATTTTTTTCTTTACCAGCGATAATTAATTAAGAATACACACATTATTTTTTTTAGAAAAGTCAGAGGTGCGTGCCCTTGGGTTTCGAAATGATGTTAGATAAATAAAAATAAATATCAAGTCATAACAAAAATTGCTTGAATTGTATCCATATTTTTTCTTTTTAATATTATTTTAAAAACTTGACATTATTAGCAGGAAGAACATACCTAATTTCAAATATCCCGTTCTAAAATCCAAATTTAAAGATTCAAATGGCAAGGCACCGGAAATCTCAGTGTAGAATGACATTCTCCTGTATAAACGACTTTTTGGTTTCTTATTCTTGCTCGACAATGTACCGAACACGGTGATAAATTAAAGTTAAATAAGAGGTAAAGGACTGCTTTAGATACAGTTGAGTTATGGGAATCACACGTTAGCTGCTATTGAAGATATAGTTGATGTTTATATTATAGCTTAATAGATTTTGCGGTTGAGTCCGCGTGTGTGGTAGTATTAAGAATTATTTTTAATATATTTTTTCTAGATGCTTCGGTCGCGTGTACTTCCCCTGAATTAAAGTCCCACTATGCTTTTTTCCGCGATAAGTAACTAATATGTGAATTCAGGACTTGGTCTACATACTTATATGCGGAATTTGATCCAAATCTATTCTGCAATATGTAGATATCAACAATCAAACTTATGAATTATGAAGCGTCAATTAAATTTTAAATACTGCCAACCCGCACTAGGCCAGCGTGGTGGCCTAAGGCCAAAACTCTCTTAGTTGTAGAAGAAGCCCGTGCTCAGCAGTGAGCAGTGCATAATAAAATATCACGGGTAAATACATTCTAATCGAATATACATATTCAAGAAGTGATAATTCAAACATACAAGCTATCACTGTTCATTATATCATTCGGAAGGTCGGGTGTTCCTTATTTAAAACTTACGATTTGCTTCAAATTTACGAGCTGTTGGTCGCGCCATTATCGTGGAATTAAAAAGTGGCTTACAAATCAAATGCTGGATGACTTATGTTAAAACTTGCGGTTATAGGACTCCTTGTTCCTATAAGACTCTCAGTAGCGTAGTTGTATTGCGGTGCGGCTGCCGCGCCGAGTTGTTGGGTTCGAATCCCGGATCGGGTAAAGTGATATTGGGTTTTTCATCCCATTGACTGGATTTTTTGTCCTATATGGAGATAAGCTCGCCCATCACATCATGAGACAGAATACACATGGCGAAAGGTGGGGCATTAGTTGCGCATGGACCTACCCTAGATCATGTTCTGGATTAACACCTAGGCTACATTTTATCCCGGGAAAATATAAAGCGGGACTTTTATCCCGGAAAAACTCATTCACGCGAGCGGAGCCGCGGGCAGAAGCTAGTGTAAAATATATGCGATTTGAAGCTTGGATTTATTCAGAAAATTTTGTGGTGGCTGTAATAAATATATGTTTCAATTCCTCAAAAGTCTTGGCTTGGAAAATAAATAAAAAAATGAATACTGGAATCAGAGGATAATTGTTCTAACTCAATTTAAAAGTTATGAGTAAAACCATAAAGTTTGAAATGCATGAATTAATTGCAATGCAAATCTCATCAGTGAGACGACATCAATAAAATCCGTACAAAGATATGAAGAACCAGTTTCAAAGATAAAGGCTCTTAATGCATCTAATGTCAATATCATATTTTTTACCGAGACTAATTTGTCAATAATTAAGTTTAAGTTTTGTGGTTTATCTTTATTAAAATACATAATGGAATTGTAAAACAGTTTTTTTGTTTCAAGTGCTATTAAGAAAAAAAGTATAAAATGTTTTTAAAGTATCTTATATAATAATTTCTTATAATTACGCGAATATTAAAAATAAAAATTAAACTGTATTACGGATCTTATCGCGATGTTTTAATTTGTATTTTCTCCCGACGTTTCGAAGACCAACCCGTGACTATGAAGGCTCAAAGTTCTCGAAACGTCGGTAAAAAAATATAAATTAAAAAACGGCTATAAAATTGTTTTATTTCAAGGTATGTTACATAACATATTTTGATTACATTAGACTGTTTTACAAATATATTAAATTAAAAGTACATTCTAACCAACAATTCGTTATCGATTACAGCATCATATCCATCATAGTTCCAAGAATGTTATAAAAATCTGCAATAGAAGCAACGATTATCAGTTATATGATGACATTACCCAAAATTCTCATAATAATAATGTTCTCATAATCAATTAGTTAAAACTAGATAAAAAATTTATTGGAACAGTTTGTTAGACTTTAAAATCATACCAATTGATCCATGTACGTTCTTAATTAATTTTATATGCTAATTATACACGAATGATTGACAGTAAAGTAATACAAATACTTATTCATGTCCAATGTACCAAGTAATTAGATTCGTACATAAGGCTGGTTCGTTAGTAGAAATAAATTATTTTTTTAATCCAATCGTTGGCAAATTCATTGATATCTGATCAAAATCAACACATAACAAATGTTTTATTTGAATAAATTAATGATTTTGAATAATTTAAAGTTTATGATAATTTCAACAAAAAACAAACTCAAAAAGAGAATTATAAATTCATTTGCAAACGATTAATTAGTTAGCTCCGATGCCTCTGATTAGTCGTAAATTCTTAATAGTTATTTAAAGCTTTATAAACTGGTAGTTCTATAAAGTACTATTTCTATGACACAAACCAGTAGTTTAACGTATTTTTAAAGCACAAGAAATCTGCGTAATATTGGGTGGTTCTCAAAGCGTATCAACGTTTTTCTTAATAAATACCCAGATATGGTACTGATTGGTCTATCTTACTAATATTATAAATGCGAAAGTTTGTGTAAATATTTTAATCAAATGTTTGTTGGAAGCTGAACGGGCTTGTATGAAAATTGGCACACGGGCAGACCATGGCCTGGATTGACAAATAGGCTTTTAATTCCGGTAATTTGTTCCTATATAAAATAAATAATATTTGTTTCTATTCAGTATCAGTCCGGAGTCTGAAATTTGTGCCCGATATGGCTATAGGCTCGCTCCCTATCACATCATGGGACGGAATAACGGCGAAAAGTGGGTGCACTAGTTGCGCCTCTGCCTACCCCTTCGGGTATAAAAGACGTGAGTGTGTGCGTGTGTGTGAAAATAACGGATGTTTTTAATTTTATTTTTTAAATAGATGGCAATGGGGTTTTAGGGACTTTTGTAGCGGGAACGATTTTTCTCGCAGACGAAGTCGCAGGCAATGCCTAGTAAATGAATAAAAACCTCATCAGAAGCATTCAAGCAAATGCGCGATATCACATTCAATAACAATATAATGAATTCGTTTATTACGCACTCAAAGTTTAATTTTACAATAATTATTTTAATTTGATAAATAACCGAACAACAAAATAACCGTATGCAAGTCCACGCCTACATTTAATATCTACTATACATTTCCATTAATATATGAATCAGAAAGTGTTTGTAGGTGTTTGTTGGTAACAGAGACATGGCTGATCTGATTATTTTCTGATGTTCATTCTTTAAGACATACTAAAATACATTCTAATGGCGACGAGCATGTAGGAAGACACCAAATATTGGAGTGTAGGTAGTTTCGTCCATAAATGGTCAATTGGTTCAAAAAGGCCGGAACTATTAGCTTTAGTTGACACAAAAGTCATTAAAGCACTTTTTTGGCGGGTCCAAACGCCACCAACACCTTCCGGTCGAAAAGAATTTCGAAGTACGAGATGCAGTATTATGGAGAATTTTATGTTTGCTTGACAAAATGACTCCGATAATCGGAGTGGGAAATATAACGTGTTAAAAGTGATGAGATTTGACATAATAATGTCAGATGCAGTATACCAAAAGACATTATGTGTTTAAAATAAATATCGACCTTACGGCCTAACCGTCGATGAGAGTAAAAACGCTTAACAAAAAATGAACTCGTCATTTGCGCTCTGCGGCTTTAAATGCCGTGCTATAGAGCGCATTTTAAATCACCGGTGTAGAATTACAATAATTTTTAAAGAAAAATATAAGGTATTAAAGATAAAGAGTACGTTAAATTAAATCCATGTTCGTATTTACACCTTGTTCACAGAACTTTTTTTATCGCCTTCAATAAGAATCCATTTAAAAATTGTACTTATTAGATCCTATTTTGGAGTTCACACCTCGATAAATTGACGTCGTTCTATTCAATACAAGACTAAATTACGACACAATGACCCCACAGTTCCGAGTTTCTAACAAAATGAGTTTACCCACTCGCCTCTAAGATTCGAAGATTCCATAAAATAAATTAGAATTTAATCTATATGAAACACATTAAGTTTAAACCAACAAACATAACCGGGCATTATTTACGATCGTCAGCTATGCTGGATGAAAAAAAATCTTCTAATAACGACAAAGAATTAGTGCATGCCATATACATAATTCCGAATACGAGTTAAAATTAACACCGACTCATTTGACTCGAGAGAAATTAAAACTCTTTATCCTTTTTTATGTGGCAGTTATGTTGGTCGTAAAATCGAACGTGGTGCCTTTTAAAAAGTTGTCACAGGATTCACGTGAGGCATTTTTAATTCTACAACGAAAATTATAACTTTTACTTAGCATAACATTAACTTTTTCGAAGTGTTGATTAGGAGAAAATTTTGTCATTAGACCGGTATTTTTAATATCACAATAATTAAAGATATGTGGGAGATTGAAGAAACATTTATAACGCCTGATTTATGTTTATTAATATAAATAAACATGGGCATTAACATATGTTGAATGGTAATAAAACAGTAGGTGTTGTCCTCACTCGGTGTTGATCTCCTCAAACGTAGCGTTTCGTTTTAATAATAGCACATTTGGTAATTTTAAATATTTATGTAATTGCTTATTTAACTTTCGTGCTCACAAGGTGGGATGTAAAAATAGGGCATCTTATTTATGTTTTGACATCATATTTAGAAAGAAGTCACCAGTTAAAATAGAAGCGGAGTGGAATGCTAATTCTGTGAAAACATACCATACTGTTTTTATATTCGCACTTAGTAATTTATACAAAGCTATTCACATCCTCATTCCGTACAATAAATTATTTTTAAAGAAGAGTAGCCACATGACACACCATTACATTGCATTCAACTTTCACCTGTAACTGCAAATTGCGAAAATCTCCGTAACATCCGTCTTCGTGATTTATGCCAGATATGTAAAAATTAGAAAACAAACCGCCATTTCATAGGAACAATAGCCGATTCTCTACATAATTACAGAGCTCGGATTCCATTCGATCTATCTTATCGATTACGTCTGAATAAACAATACTTTTTGTTTTTATTTTATTCAAATAATGTTATAAATCAAACACGCGCCCGTTAGCGTCCCGCGGGAGAGGTCATTTATCAGAACAGCGCAGGCGCAAGCGCGACTCTCCATTGTACAATCCATTAATGTTGCCTTAATTGTTATTTTATCGAATTCCAATATGGCCGACACGCGTTTGTAATTAGTCTTTGTACGTTGATCGAGTGTTTTTGCTTGATTTTTCAATGTAATTAATGAAGTTGCTTGTTACAAAGACATCTCTACTTTGTTGGTATGCGTACGGTTTGAATGAACAACCAGGAATACGATATTCTGATATTTTTTGCTGGGTAAAGATTGATCGCGTATTTTTTACTTAATTTATTTACTGTATCGTTATACAATAAACTGCATAAAATGTTTTAAAAATAACCTAATCACAATTCTATAAATGAATTCTTTAATGAATATTTATAAATCGAATCAGCACACTCGCCAATTCCATCCGCAAAAACAAATTAACGAGTTCCCTGACGCTTATAATTTCTGCGGTGTTAAGTATTATAAAACATACACGACTCTACATAAGTATTAAATCCTCATTTGTTTATAAAGCCTTATTTACTACCCGAGCAGATTAAAATACTTGTTTTTGTATAACTTATCGATAACTTCCATAAAGTACGGAGACATAACAACGAGTTATATGAAATTTATAATAAACCACAAAAAGAATTTAATGGACACGATACGTTAACTTATAATTATAAAAGTGATATTAAATTATGTTGAACTCTCGCAGGGAACTGATGTCCTTGTAAAAAGAAAAGAAATATAAGTAGTAGTAATAATGTGTGCAGGGGAGTAAAACATTAAGCAGTGCCTACGTGTACTCACATGTTAAGCTGCTTGAAGCTACCACATGCAAATTAATTGCCATTGTCTTTTTACTGCCTCGGTGGCGTAGTTGTATTACAGTACGACTGCAAAGCTGAGGTCTCGGGTTCGATCCCCGGGTTGGGCAAAGTGATATTGAGTTTTTCTATCCAGTATCAGCCAGGAGTCTGGAATTTGGGCCCGATATGGCCGTAGGCTCGCCCCCTATCACATCATGGGACGGAATGACGGCGAAAAGTGGGTGCACTAGTTGCGCCTCTGCCTACCCCTTCGGGGATAACGGGCGTGAGTGTATATGTATGTCTTTTTACACATAATGCTAAAATTATTTAAGTTGTGCAACCTTCTTTACCTACCTGAGAGATGAGTAACCCTTTATAATGATATGAGGGGATATTATTGACCTAAAAATGAGTGTATAAAAGTAATTACTTGGCAATATTAGACTTAACATCTTATGTCTCAAGGTGATAAGCACAGTGGAGTATCACGTGGTAAGTACTTTGTAACTCAAAGTTCTTTATAGTATTGCTACTGCTTGTTTGCGGTCATCATGTCGCATTTGCGATTTACGGACGATATAGTCATAATAGTGGAAACGCTGAAGGAGTTGCAACAAATGCTAAACGGCTTGACATCAGCCTCTCAACGAATAAGTCATACAATGATGCTCGATTAAACCAAAATTATGATCTATGACCACCTAGATCTAAGACCTATTATTGTCAATGGCCACCTTCTTGAAGTTGTCTCCGAATATACTTACCTGGGACAGATTTTGCTACTAGAAAGGAACAATTTGAGAAGGAGGTGAAGAGGAGGATCCAGCTGTGCTGACCAGCATTTGGTAAACTACGTCGAGTCTTCTCGTCAATTCTACCACAATGTCTGAAAACTAGAATTTTCAACCAGGGCCTCCTGTCATGACCTACAGCGCTGAGACGTGGACACTCACAGTACGCCTGCTCCATCAGTTCAAAGTCGCTCAGCGAGGTATGGACCATGTTTAGCTCGAAGTTTCTCTGAAGAATAAATTTCGTAACGAGGTTATCCGACAGAGCACCAAAGTCACCGGAAACAGCACACAGGATTAGTAAGCTGAAGTGGCATTGAGCTGGTCATGCCTTTCGAAGAACCGATAACCACTGGAGTAAACGAGTTCTTGAGTGGTGACCGCGAGCCGGCAATCGCAGTATAGGGCGCCCTCCAGCTAGGTGGATTGACGATTCGCGAAAGGTCACTGGCAGAAACTGTAGGCGACAAACCGAAGACCGGATAAAATGGCGCGTATTGGAGGAGGCCTATGTCTAGCAGTGGACTAAAATATAAGCTGATGATGATAATGATGGGCGGTTATATCACTTATCATCGGGGAGGCGTGATGCTCGTCTCGTCATTTAAATGCAAAAAAGTACCCTTCTACGTCATCTTCGTCTCTAGAACAAAACCTTTCTACCTAAATCATAATACCTAAAATCTTTGTTACCTATCCCTCTTATATATAAATTTATTGGTTTGCCTCGTTTCCAACATCAAAACAATTGCACAAACGTTATCTCGGTAAAATGATTTACTAATTTATAGCGAACATTGCATGTCTTGTAGTAAGCCGTCATTTTCAACTGTCTACACGGATTGGTTGATAAACGCTTTGCGTAACTACACGAGACAACTAACAATGTTTGATCAACGTCAAGAATGGTGATGGAAGGGATTTTATCAATTATAGTTTATAATATTATTATACACAAACTCACGCCATTTATCCCCAAAAGGATAGGATATAGTAGGCAGAAACGCAACTAGTGTAGCCACATTTCGCCGTGCGTTTTCTATCCCATGATGTGATAGGGGGCAAGCCTATCGCCATATCGGGTACGATCTCCAGAATACGAGTTGATACTAAATAGATAAACCTACTATCAGTTTGCCCGACCCGGGGATCGAAACCGAGGCCTAAGCATTGCTATCGTAATACAACTACGCCACCGAGGCAATTAAATAATGTTCAATACATATAACGTTATAATATCAGACCTTTAGCACATACAGATACCCCTGTTAGTAGGACAGTAGTCCCACTGCTGGCGACGGGTCTATTCTACAAACAAGAAGATTTAAGAGCTATCCTCGTCAGAGCGAGTTCGCAGATTTCATATACCTTCCAAATTCTTACACGTAGAATTGTCAGATAAATTTGGAGGATTATAATAAAGAGTACCCACGTAATACCAAACTTACCAATCAAAGGTTGTACGCTAGATTTTGAACCTGTAGATCTTCTTTTCGGCAGTCCATCCATTCCTAGCTATAGCCTAGTTCATTCCACAACACATAGCCCTCCCCTAAATATTTCCAGATCAACCTATTGAAATTCATTCCACGTAAGTTATTGTAAGACTTGATCATTAGCTAATTTCAAAATACACAAAAATCAAATTTCGAAACCCTTTTAACCAAGATTTCATTAAGATAAATTAACAAATACCAATCTTAACCGCTAATTAATATTAAATATACGGAAACCATAAAAAATCAACGATCAGATCAAAGATAACAGTTGCACAATTAAATAAATCAATAGGTTGTTTCGTCGATAAAACTATTCTTCGGTTGTCAACAAGCGAATATATTTCGAAAGTCGACGACATACGGAACACTTTTAATTACAATACTATGCAAATACAATCGTTTATTTATATACTAAGTTAATTTTGTCTGTTTTATTGCAACATCATGTGACGGGTCATTTTACCGTTGAATGAATGACTATAAAATGCCGATTGAAGAATTATGTAAGTTTAATAAATTCTGTTATTGCATTTCGGTCTCTCTTTTACTTTGCGAAACCCCGGTGGAATTAAATAAGTCATTATGAGTCCATCTCACCAATTCGCACGAGGTCAGAGTGGCAGACTAAGCCATCTCAGTAGTAGAAGAAACCCATGCCTAAGTAATACTGGACTGCCAAAAAAATATTTAAATATCAAATCGACCTTACGAGTAAGCACAAAAACATGTACTAAGGAGTCAAGCAGAAACACTTGAAACTTTCGGATTGGTATGCCCAACCAGTAAAAGTTCGTTATTGGCCTGCGAAAGTCCTGTAGAAGTTGCAAAGATAGCTTGGACAGCTGAAGATAGACAAAAGGTTAAGAAACATGAAAGACGCAGTTGACTATAAGATTGAAAAAGGTTACAGTTAGGCTATATGCCTTGACTCCTATCTTATTTATTGAAATAGACGTATAGACAATTGAAATTGAATGAATTTGTCATAATACATTAATGATAACCATAGGCTCACCCTCTTCACATAGGCTGGAAAACATATGGCGAAATGTGAATGCCCTGGTTGCAACTCTGCCTACTCCGATGGAGCAAAGGCGAGACGTGTGATTTATATTAACTATGATAAGAATTCAAAACAGCATAATAAGGTGATCGGCTACTTTTTTTTAATACATTTATCAAAAATGTTTGTCATCCTAAATATAAAGGAAAAAACTGTGACGTCACCGGGTATCACTGGCCGTAACGCCTGTCTGCGTGAGAAAGAGAGAGCGCGATATCCCCACCAAGCCCCCACTTTCGCTTACAAAAATATTTCAAAGTACAACTACTTTATTCTTTAACTATTTTTTCTTTAACGACGATTACTTATGAATCACATTCTCTCATATGAATGTAACACCTGTGTCAAGTACGACACTTAAAACATCAAGAATTAGTACAAGCACTCTAATAGATTTTACTTCACTGACTGGAATTCCTGTAATACCTATTACATTCAAACCTTTAAAATCAATGAAAGTTACACTTGAGTGCTTTCTAAACACGATAATTATGGATGATTGCTTAAATTGTCATTCTGAAACGTTTGGATGCCTTTTTGGTAGTGAACGTGAAGTCATTTACCATCTTGTTTCAAATCCATTGAACAATGTGATATTTCCAGTTTAGTATGAATACGTATATACCCAATTTATGTTTAGACAAGAAAGGAAAGGAATTTAACACATTTCATTCAAGCTCAATTGTGTAACAGTCGTATGTTGTATTATAGAAGTCAAAAATAAATTTCAAAAATAATATGGTGGATATTTCAAAGGTGTAAGTGCAAGAGTGGCCAAACCAATTTAACAGAAGGCGTCTTGTATCCATTGGAGAAGTAAAATATTCACGCAAATGATCTTTAGTAATAATAAAATAATAATAATTCACCTAGCCAGTTTCGGCCACGGCGGCCAATCTCAACGGAGATCAGCCAGGTACGCAGGAGATATTATAGTGCACAAGTGTGTGCGCAATACACAGGTGCACTCGCTACTCCTTCACTCTCATAGTCCGGTGAGACGGCAATCCGACATGACCGGAGAGAGATCAGGCGCAGGACCAACGGCTTTACGTGCTTTCCGAGGCACGGGGGTATCACACCGCCAACTTCCTGACTCCGAGCTGCGACTGGGTAAATTTTTAAGATGGAAAAACCCAGTCACAATATTTTTGGCTCGACCCGGGATTCGAACCCAGGACCTCAGCGCGTAAATCGTACTCGTAATGCGTACGCAATACAACTACGCCACCGAGGCAGTCACAGGGGGGATCTTTAGTAGTAGTCTAGGAAATGGTAATAGAACTTATAGAGCTCAACCGCAATATCATAGCTTAGTAAGTCAATAAAGAAAAAATGCATCAAGTTTGCTCATAGACATTTTTTGAGAATTAATCCTTTATTTCTCGACTTGTCATTTGGCTTAGTTGTATTGCGTAAGTGGTACGAATTCTGCTTTGAGGTCTCGGGTTCGAATCCCAGGCCGGACAAAGTTATATTAGATTTTACTTCTCCGTCCGGAGTCTGGTAATTGTGCTCGATATGGCGATAGGCTCTCCCTATAACATCATGGGTGAAAATAGGTGCAGTCTTTGCATCTCTTCCTAATTCTTGAGGAATAAAAGGCGCGAGTTCGTGTGGGTCTGCCGTTACACCTCCGCAATGGAGTCGGCTCAACACACTGTTTTATGGGAAAGAATCGACTAACTACCGGCTGTAAACCTGATGTCATGCCTCTATGAAGGATTCCATCTCAAAAAAATTGTGCTAAAAACACCACGTGTCCGATCTGGAATTTCAAACTAGGACCTTTCGGTTCGCAACCGCCTGTGCTCTCTCGAGGTCAATGAGGCGACATTCATTTAATTACATAATAAATATCTCATATTAAATATTCATTGAAAAACACAGAAGCGCATAATTTTATTTGATTAATTAATATTTCTGCACAGCCGGAACATATCAATGCTGAACACTGACATTTAATAGTACAAAGAGTAGAAATACCAGTAATTAATTTCATCTAAGAATTACCTTTAAAGAGCAACTAACCTCATTTATTTCTTAGTATTAGCCTTCATATAACGTCATTAAAACAAATCCATTAATCATTACGAAAATGTTTAATGGTATCTACTATGATAAACAGGATGACCTTGACGATAAAGATGCAATTAATTGCTATATCGGTTGCCAAATTAGAATTCTAGTAAAATCTATTGTATACAACTGAATCGGCCTTTTCCGGGGTCGAGTTAGCATGAGAGTCCGCTTCCCATACTTTGTTCTCGATGTGTATTTTTTTTTATTCTGTACATATTATGCTAAGACTATTTAACCAATGGACACGATATGGCAATAATGCGCATACAATTTTTTTTTAAAACTGACGGGGGGCGAGGTATACACGGATAGCACATATTTAACAAAATAAGTCCACACGTACAGGGCTGAATATAAGGTCGCTTTATACACAATAACACAACAAAAATCACAATTTCTTGGAGCACCACTTAATGTCATTTTCGTAGAATGTAATGACAGCGATCGCAAGTCACATAGGTTTTAATAAAAGTTATGACCAGCTGCGCATGTATGACCAACGAAGGGTGCGCCTGGTCATGCCATCTCCTTTGCATTGGTAGATACTCAAAGATATTATGCAAGTATTTAATACACATACTCATGCCTTTTATGCCTGATGGGTTAGGCAGAGGCGCAACTAATTCACCCAGTTTTCGCCGTGCGTATTCCGTTCTATGATGTGATAGGGGGCGAACCTATCGCCATATCGGGCATGAATACCATACTCCGGGCTGATACCGAATCGAAAAATCCGATATCACTTTGCCCGACCCTGGGATTAAACCCGAGATCTCAGCATTGCAGTCGTACCGTAATACAACTACGCCACCGAGGCAGAATTTTATACTGTGACGGAATAATTCGTCTAAACAATAAATTACCACTTATGGTATGTACAGTCTGCCTCATAAGTAGCTGAACAAATTCAAAAAGTTAAATCGCGTCTACACTTTCGCGTTCTTACCAATTTTTGTTTTCTCTTCGCAAAAATAAAATAAAGGTGATTAACTATACTTCCCACAAGGAAAAAAGTTTCAAATAAACTTAACGCGTGGAAGTGATTTGAAATTTTGAAATGGTGCAGGTATTTATGTGGCGGACTGTACAATCAACATACTTATTTTTTACATCCTGGTTCCCCCGATGATTTACCGACATTCACACTGCATATACCGGGTGGAAGGGAAACGCTCTCTATACCGGAACGGTAAGAGAGAAGAACCATAACATTAACGAAAAACTATATTCATTTGCAAAGCTAAGCGATAATACTTACGATTTTAGTATTTCTGTAATTCATGCGCGCGCAATGTAAAGCGTACAAAGAACTGGGCGGCCGTCGCGCTGCGCCGGGACCGGCCCGCGGTCGTTAACCCGTCAGCTGATGTACGTGTTTCATTACGATTTTTTTGAAATATTGACCTTTTTTACTGTGTTTTTCAGAATAATAGTTTGATTTATCTATCCATACGTGAAGCTGTACAGAAATTTGAGAAAATTCTACTAAAATTGTAACAATGGGATCGCGATTTTTTTAGTGCCATCACGTCAGGAATCACCAATACTATCACCTGTATTCGTTTCCGAGAGCGTTTCCCTTCCACCCGGTATGAAACGTATAAAATGATTTAATAATTAAAATACAAATTAAAAAGCATAAAATTCGAAGATTAACTGTTTGATTAAAACGTTACATATGATACCAAATTATGTATGATGTTAATGCAAATAGATGTTTTTATGGCAATCACACACGACAAAAAGGCGTTCAATGTAACACTATCCGACTGAAACGCTATTAGTATGCGATTAGTAATTCGATATATAACAGAACTACGAACTTATGAGCTTTTAAGGCTCACAAAATTCGAGATTATATTCGAAATGTATCGAAATACCATATTTCACTTTAAATGAAGTGACGTGACGAAGTAACTCGAGTATAACACGATTCTGATTTGAAATCGATATAATATTCGAATGGATAGTGATGGGCTGTAATGCTTAAATTATAATAACATTTGTAAGGTTGCATGGACTCTTATGTATTTTGAGTTCTTAATTCATTATAGGTACATATCAGATTTATGTATTAAGATACTTCCATACATACAATTCAATTGTGTTGTATAGACATGGACGGCGACAGGCTAATTGACATCTATACAAATAAAATTACATTTAAGGTGATTTCGACTCAAGAATTTATCCAAAGTTCATATGATTACTCAGCTATGCAACGGCATTATACCAAAACCTACATCGGTTTGTCCGTCTGTATATATTTTTAGTTAATTATATGGGATAATCTTCGAAAATAAATATTTATATCGTCTCTATTAATCCACTTGAAAAATTCTAATTTATTACTGTGTGTAGAGCAAAATTTGCCTTCATACTCATAAATTAAAGGATTAACGACATCTCGTGTTTCATAAATAAAAGTAAGCTGAAATTATACTATTAAAACATAATATTTTTTTGGATTTATATAAATAATCACTTCAAGGAAGTTACACATTATATAAACACGTTTAATTTATTTATAAAAGTAATAGCTTACATTTGTTACGCATCTATTTATATTTCAGAGCAAATTTTTAATACTATGCGTTACTCGCGTCGTCGCCCGTGTGAACGAACTTTCTCGGGATGAAATTTCCACTATGTACTTTTCCGTGCTATATTTATCCAGAAATCAGAACATGATCTATCAATGTACCAATTTTCATCAAAATCAGTTCAGTGGCCGTAACTGACGCCTTTCGAGTATCGACAACGCCAATAGAAAACAAAAAAACCCGGTCATGTGCAAGTTGGACTCGCGTACCGAGGGTTTTGACAAACTTGTAGGTAAGGTAACTAAGTTTTTTTTATGGCATTGAATGACGAGACGAGCAAGCCGTTCGCCTGAAGGTAAGTGATACGACCACCCTTAAATAGTAGCAACACCATACAGCGCCTTGAGTTACAAAGTACTGTGCGGTATTCCACTGCGCTCGTCATCCTGAGACATAAGATGTTAAGTCTCATTATGTCCCGCAGTTACACTGGCTACAATGTCCTTCAAACCGAAACACAGCAGTGCATCACTGCTGCTTGGCGGTAGAAATAGACATTGCGGTGGTACCCACCCAGACGGACTCTTACATATGAGAGACCTACCACCAGTAAGTATAGGTATAAGTTCAATAGGTCGCCAAAATTAAACAAATTTAACAAGTATGTAATAGTAAATAGCTTTTTTGTTATTAAAGTGCATAATATTTACGGTTTTCATATTTTTTCACAATTCTTCTTGCCAAATTTCATGATACTAGGTGTACTAGAAGTGCCCTATAGGTTTTGATCATTTGCAAAATCACAAAATATGCGACATAAACGATCATATCTTTTGATCGCGTTGATTTACAAGTTTGATTTTTTTACAGTTGAAAGAGATTGTCGTCCCAAGTATTTGATGTAAATTTCAATTTGACATCTTTACGCGTTCCTTAGAAAAAGGGTCTTGACCGACGGACAAACAGACGAATAACAAAGTGATCCTATTAGGGTTCCTTTTCCCTTTTGATGTACCGGAACCCTAAAATATGTGGGAATGACGTATTCGTGTGAAAGACTTATGTATCGATCGGATATCATCATCATCATCATCAGCAATATGACGTCCACTGGCTGAACATAGGCTTGCCATCGATCGGATATGTGACTCGCATATTTTTTGTTTTCTATTAGAATTAACGCTCGTATAAAAGTATCTACGTTTACGTCTCTAAAACATTCAAACATATTCACAATCGGATTCTCATGTATACCCGTGTTTTTATGACTCATATAGGTCGGAGATAGTGCCCCAAAAGCTCGATTCCCGGTTCAAGCAAATATTTGTTTAGACAGCTGTTTGTTTTGTGAGTGTGTGATGTCTTGTGTGTTGTTGTAAATCACCCACGACAGAGTTAAGCGTGGGGAGAATGCTAAGATGTTGTTTTAATTGTTATTGTGTAATTGGCAAGCATAACAAATATTAAACACGATTTGGTAAAGGGTTATTAATTACATATTGTTATACAGTATACTGGTAAAAGAATGGTCCATACTAACCTGTATACAGTGGAAAAGATAATCATGATATTGAAATATGCATTGCATTACGGCACTGCAAATTACACCATAAGACATTAGGCCATAAGTCTTATATTTCCTAATCATTTTACTTATTAAAATATCCGTAAAATTTAAACAACAGTGCTTGCATTCTGCTGTTAAGTCCTTGGAATCGAATTATTAAGTTAAAATATTATATCATTGTTTTGATACTGATAATATTTTATTCTTTGTTTAGACAACCATACCAGCCTTGCATTATATTATACTATCTAATGCTGAGCACTGGCTCCCTCTACTACTGCGACCACACAGCTTTCAAATATAAAAAGGTAATAATCAAGATCCTCGGAACTTAATATTATAGTCATTGAAATTTATATAACGTCCTGCAATAGATAAAACGTTATTCTTAGTGACCTTAACATTTGAACACAAACAACATGCAATAACCAAACACTACTTTCTTAAAAATTTGAATTTCGAAACATAACAAAACAAGGATGGCTTGGTTCATCGACAAGCGAATGTAAATAGCGTGGGTTGATGATGAGTACCATGTTAAAACAGATTTCAGTACTAAAAGCTAATGGAACAATGAAGAATCAAAACATATTATTCATTTACATAAAAGCATTAAAGTAGATAGTTACACTGTTTACATTAAATTAGAATTCCTTGAAAATATTAGAGCGTGAACGATGACGCGTTTGTTACATGTTACATTAAATCAAATTAACATTGTTTAAAGATTCGGACGATTTACAAATATATTGTATTTGATATTCTTGTGCTAAGTGATGTCTGTTGTAGCTCGAGATATAACATCTGTGCGTGATTACGACATTAGACAATAATAGTGTACTTACACATCAAAGCAAACACATTCTAAAATTCGGCGTAGTATTAAAATAAGCAAATGAAATCAAAACGAACGTAGATAATAGAAAACTTGTAATTAGTTCGAATAGTGTGTTTGTTTTAATATGAACGTCGACGATTTAAACAGATCCGATATACCGTTCGAAGTTACTAGAGGCTTCGTTTTAAATAATAATTCGGACTCCTGAATATGGACATTTATTAAATATCCTTAAACAATCCAATAAATTAGTATAGTACCATTGAATATTAAACAACACAAGCAAGCAACGATGATCTAATGAATCTTGTTAACCACCCATAATATATGTGATTATACTAACTAAAGAGTAATTTATTATGAAATTTAATATTTAAATAACGTCTAGATGTGTGAGGCATTATTTCTTTTGGAATTTATGTCGCACTCTATCCAAACGAGTCGGTATGTATAGATGTATATGTTATTATGATGCTAATTTTATTGGACGTCTTTTTGTTGGAATTTCACCTAACGACCAAAGGTGTGATATTAATATGAACAATTGGAATAATATACGAAGTAAAAGTGTCTGATTTAAAATAATATTTTCATCTCTTTGATTAAGTTAGTAGTGATTTATAAATACAACCGTATTTGAGGCTAGGTCGTTCAGTTCACTTGATAGTTCAGACTGGTGGGAGGTCTCTCATATGTAAGAGTCAATCTGGGTGGGCACCACCGCAATGTATATATTTCTACCGACAAGCAACAGTGTGCATGCACTGTTATGTTTCCGTTTGTAGGACATTGTTGCCAGTGTAACTACCGGACACAACGAAACTTAAAATCTTGTCTCAGGATGACGAGCGCAGTGGAATGACAAACAGTACTTTATAACTCAAGGTGCTGAATGGTGTTGCTACTGTTTACGGGTGGTTGTATCGCTTACTATCAAGTGAAAGGCATGCTCGTCTCGTCATTCAGTGCAATAAAAATAATGATATAATTTAAAACGCTTTATTTAGATAGTTTAGAATTTGCTCTGCCTGCCTCGGTGGCGTAGTTGTATTATGGTACGACTGCAATGGTGAGGTCTCGGGTTCGATTCCCGGGTCGGGCAAAGTGATATTGAGTTTTTCCATTCAGTATCAGCCCGGAGTCTGGAATTTGTGCCCGATATGGCGATAGGCTCGCCCCCTATCACATTATAGGACGGAATAACGGCGAAAAGAGGGTGCACTAGTTGCGCCTCTGCCTACCCCTACGGGGATAACAGGCGTGAGTGTGTGTGTGTGTGTGTGTGTGTGTGTGTGTGTGTGTGTGTGTGTGTGTGTGTGTGTGTGTGTGTGTGTGTGTGTGTGTGTGTGTGTGTGTGTGTGTGTGTGTGTGTGTGTGTGTGTGTGTGTGTGTGTGTGTGTGTGTGTGTGTGTGTGTGTGTGTGTGTGTGTGTGTGTGTGTGTGTGTGTGTGTGTGTGTGTGTGTGTGTGTGTGTGTGTGTGTGTGTGTGTGTGTGTGTGTGTGTGTGTGTGTGTGTGTGTGTGTGTGTGTGTGTGTGTGTGTGTGTGTGTGTGTGTGTGTGTGTGTGTGTGTGTGTGTGTGTGTGTGTGTGTGTGTGTGTGTGTGTGTGTGTGTGTGTGTGTGTGTGTGTGTGTGTGTGTGTGTGTGTGTGTGTGTGTGTGTGTGTGTGTGTGTGTGTGTGTGTGTGTGTGTGTGTGTGTGTGTGTGTGTGTGTGTGTGTGTGTGTGTGTGTGTGTGTGTGTGTGTGTGTGTGTGTGTGTGTGTGTGTGTGTGTGTGTGTGTGTGTGTGTGTGTGTGTGTGTGTGTGTGTGTGTGTGTGTGTGTGTGTGTGTGTGTGTGTGTGTGTGTGTGTGTGTGTGTGTGTGTGTGTGTGTGTGTGTGTGTGTGTGTGTGTGTGTGTGTGTGTGTGTGTGTGTGTGTGTGTGTGTGTGTGTGTGTGTGTGTGTGTGTGTGTGTGTGTGTGTGTGTGTGTGTGTGTGTGTGTGTGTGTGTGTGTGTGTGTGTGTGTGTGTGTGTGTGTGTGTGTGTGTGTGTGTGTGTGTGTGTGTGTGTGTGTGTGTGTGTGTGTGTGTGTGTGTGTGTGTGTGTGTGTGTGTGTGTGTGTGTGTGTGTGTGTGTGTGTGTGTGTGTGTGTGTGTGTGTGTGTGTGTGTGTGTGTGTGTGTGTGTGTGTGTGTGTGTGTGTGTGTGTGTGTGTGTGTGTGTGTGTGTGTGTGTGTGTGTGTGTGTGTGTGTGTGTGTGTGTGTGTGTGTGTGTGTGTGTGTGTGTGTGTGTGTGTGTGTGTGTGTGTGTGTGTGTGTGTGTGTGTGTGTGTGTGTGTGTGTGTGTGTGTGTGTGTGTGTGTGTGTGTGTGTGTGTGTGTGTGTGTGTGTGTGTGTGTGTGTGTGTGTGTGTGTGTGTGTGTGTGTGTGTGTGTGTGTGTGTGTGTGTGTGTGTGTGTGTGTGTGTGTGTGTGTGTGTGTGTGTGTGTGTGTGTGTGTGTGTGTGTGTGTGTGTGTGTGTGTGTGTGTGTGTGTGTGTGTGTGTGTGTGTGTGTGTGTGTGTGTGTGTGTGTGTGTGTGTGTGTGTGTGTGTGTGTGTGTGTGTGTGTGTGTGTGTGTGTGTGTGTGTGTGTGTGTGTGTGTGTGTGTGTGTGTGTGTGTGTGTGTGTGTGTGTGTGTGTGTGTGTGTGTGTGTGTGTGTGTGTGTGTGTGTGTGTGTGTGTGTGTGTGTGTGTGTGTGTGTGTGTGTGTGTGTGTGTGTGTGTGTGTGTGTGTGTGTGTGTGTGTGTGTGTGTGTGTGTGTGTGTGTGTGTGTGTGTGTGTGTGTGTGTGTGTGTGTGTGTGTGTGTGTGTGTGTGTGTGTGTGTGTGTGTGTGTGTGTGTGTGTGTGTGTGTGTGTGTGTGTGTGTGTGTGTGTGTGTGTGTGTGTGTGTGTGTGTGTGTGTGTGTGTGTGTGTGTGTGTGTGTGTGTGTGTGTGTGTTTGTGTAGAATTTACTCTCGATCACACCTAGTTGAATGTCGTCTAAACGAAAATATAGTATACATTATAGCCTTGTTATTCGCAAATTGTGTACTTTTCTTAAAGTGAAAGATTTTTTAGATCTTGGCGAACATGGCGACTTCAATTTGTCAGAATTATGAGTATGTATTCAGGACAGGCACTTGCTATTTGGGAAGAGTATGGAAATTTACAAACGTCAATTCTTTAGTTACAACAATTTCACAACTGGTTATTACTAATAACCATTACATTTATAAACTTAACAATTTTGCTCAAAGTTCACGATTTGACATAGTTTTTACATTTAAGGCCATAACGATAAATAAAACAAACTCTTACTCATTAGTATGTACTTAACGAGCAAAATTCACCTACAGTGAGTCTCAGTTTATATAACTTAGCATTAACAAGCGATGCCACACGAAACATATTATCAAGCACAATCCAGGCCGTCAATTGAATCATTCAAAACAGCACCCAAGGAATGTCCATCAATTTCGATGTCTTATAAATCAAACGTCGTTCTAAATGCTATAAATTCTCGCCACTCGACGCGATATTTGGCGCGTTGTATTATTATCGGTGCTCAATATAATTTCATATATTAATGAAACATTACAACGATGAAACGGGCAATTAATGACGTTGGCAGTCAGTTGCTGCGCCGCTGTCGGGCCACCGATGACAGCGTCTGTTTAATCAACCGGCTATCTTTCATTAGTCACGCTTGGATGTTCTTCATTAGTCACGCTTGGATGTTCTCTTATTGCCTTTGGTGGATGCAAGACTAACGTACTAACAATGGTTTTAGTACTAATAGACTGAACTTTATGATCAGGTCGCTGATTATTTAGTTCGTGAACGTCATTGCAAAGGTTAGAGTTTGCTCTATTTTTCGTTTGAAATGTGATCGTAGGTTTTATTATTGCCGTGTCGGTAGGTGGCGTAGGTGACGTCTTCTATTTATGGGGATTATTGGAATTTCTAATTAATTTCTGTCTTCGTATTGTATGTGGGAATATCTCTTTAACTTTAAATTTTGTCTTTCATTTTTGTATTATGGCGTTTAGTTTTCAAACTTAACACCAAATTGTAGTTGTTTTCATCGGGATATAAAATATTATTAACATTAAGTATCTATTAAGGAAATTCTTGAATCTAGATTATTGACTATCCCAAATTTATTCTCAGACAATTGTGTTAATATCTGTTTGCGCAATCGCACATTTCACGCCTTTTTACCTCCAATTAAAATAACAGCTAACATGTGTTCCGACAATGATCTGAGACAAAAAAATTAATACAATGCATGTAGGAACAAAGATAAATATCTAGTAATTTAATCATTAAGAAGTTTTCAAGCAACAACAAGAAACACGTTAAGACCGCCAATTAATTTGGATTTAGGTATTGAATCGAAACTCAAATCCACGTAGTAGCATTCCGCAAGTGCGACAACTTTCATCAATCCTTTTGAATCAAAACAATCAAATAAATACTGAACGTTAATTATTCGGATGCGTTCAGGAACAGTCGTCGTGCGTAAATCAGTCGAGCGTTCGTTCGTACATTCTATTTTCGAACCGACTCAATCTCAGACGGGAGTTAATTAGAAAGAATTGCTTTTATTTCGCGTATTCACACTTCTCGTGAGGAGACGTGACGCAAATGCTACTTCGAAATTCAAAATCCTCTTTGATGGATTGCGTTCTCAAACGGTAATTAAATAGTTTCTAAATAGAATATTTAAGCAATTAGCGTGATTTAATGAGGGTTTGGATCATTAAACCACTTTCAAGCGTAATTACATTGTTTTTAATAATTGTGCAAGAAGCTATAAAAATAACATTGGGTAGCTTCAAACCGCCTAGCTATGCAATGAAAATGAACGGTGTTGACTGATTGAAATCATTTCCAAATTATTTAAATACGTGTTTAGTCTAAGATTCGACGTTACAGTTCAAAGCTTCTTGTAATTTGCTCATCACTTCATTACTTAAATCATTATAAAAATATTTTAGTATCGATTCTTCGAATATCCTAAATCTCATGAGCTCAGTTTCCCCAGGGATTTCTGTAATATATAGAATTACGTTAGACATTATGGAATAATTTGCCAATAAAACACAGAGCCGATGTTCCTTATTCCTATTTATTTATATGTTTTTGTTATGAGCACTACAATCTAAATGATGCAATTCCGTTGTTTGTTCATATTACTGATGTGTAATGGCGGGCCGGTATTACCGGCTAATGTTAGCTACATACAAGGCCCCGGATTCAATTCTTGTTTGGATATTTGCATTAATTTTCTATGATCGATTGGCTGTTTAATAGTTTGTTCTTAGTTTATCCTATTCGTTGGCCTTTTTCGTGATATGTAAATAAACTTAATATTATTATTGACTAGTAAAGTTCCACGCTAAGGAGCATGGCAGTGTGCATTTAAATTTTTGTCATTATTGCCAGCTATTTTAGTTTTAATGCATTTTATTATGAAATTAATGAACTGTGTCATGAACTCGGAGTTCAAAGAAGTACACTAGAATAACTAAAAAGAGGTTTTATTTCTTAGAATCAATACCTACTGTATTACATTATAAATCACAAATATGTTTCTCTTCAATAAAAGCCGTAAAATATTAAAATTAATATGAATTCATATTTTGAACGTTACTTAATATTGATATGAGTATTGATATGAGATCTCGGCTTCATGACCGAATCTGCTGATGATAAACTTATGATTATAATTCATATCGAATTTACAGCTTTCATAAAAGAAAAATAGTATTCCCGTAGGTACGTTACGAGGTCAGCCGCATACATTTTAATGATAAACGAGGTTTGAAAAATATGTAACGATTGCTAAATGCGACACAAATTGAGGACGTTAGATGTCTCTAAATCTTATTTATGAGTTATTCGCCTTAATACAAGTTAATAGTTCGAAAGAAAACTATATTCGTTTGATGTTGATTACATCTCATTTATTCTTTTTTATTTAACTAATTTTGAAACTGGAATAATGGCGGAATACCTTCTAGTTTTAATGACGTGTCCGCGAATTGTGACGCGGAAATCATTTCGGATGAAAGGGATTAATGTGGATTTTGTTTAACGTGTTCTTGAATCTGGTTGCCAGTTTTACGAATAAAATTTAATTGTTACCTCCTTGGATCATTAATATTTGAGGCAATATTTTTAGAGCTTAACGTTAATGCGCACCATTCTTCTTATGACGTCATTTATGCAATGAATTATCTACGAAAGTATGAGCCGGTTTCGTTTGTACAAAGAAAAACAAATCTTCCTTTATAAATTTTGCATTATAAACTTCTATTTCTAAAGAATCGCTAATCACGTGTCACTACACGATTCAAAGAATAGTTTGCAGTAGATAAATAGACAAACGTGAAACATGTAAAAAATATCTAAAGGCCTTCGCACAGTGGTGCCCAAAGCAGCGCACAAAATGATCCGATTATGTCTTTTTATCCTAAATACAGTTAAAAAACTGTATACACATCGAATACAACACTACTTTACTGTCTACATATAACACGTACATGTGTTATGGTACAACCGTTTGATCGTAACTTTTAAGCCCAAACCTCAGTCACAAACAAGCGGAACGTCAACCCATATAATCAGAATGGCCAATTAAATACATTGGTTGGTTCAATGAGAGAAATTACAGCTCCAATCTGTGTGGAGGAATTAAGGCGACAGTTGTGAAGGGAACACAATGGTTCTCGCTTGTGGTTTTTAAATGGATGTAACAATTAATTCACAACAATTAGGTGGTCGACGCCCGCATTTCGAAAGCTCTATAGAGTTGGGTATCGATTAGATAGATTTATTGAGGTTCTGGGAGTTAAATTTAAATGTTATATTACATACTAAAACCATCCCTGGAAAATATACATTTGAATAACAAAAATCCCATCCAAATCAAACTGGCTGCAATATATACGTCCGTCACACATATTACGTTATCGGATCGGAATAGTCAGTGGTATGAGACAACAGGGCAACATTGGAAAGAGTTAGAAATTGGGACATAAACGGATGATAAGTATGACTATCGGAATCGTAACATAACAAAGGCCACAAAGATCAAGCTCGTTAGGGCACTTATATTCCCCATATTTCTGTACGCAGCTGAAACGTGGACGTTACGCGAACTGAAAAAGAAAAAGGTGGATGCTCTAGAGATGTGGTGCTGGAGAAGAATGCTTGGGATATCATGGACTGAATTCCGAACAAACCTTTCCATACTCCAAGAACTCGGCATCAAGCAGCGTCTATCCGAGTTAGTACAGTCGCGTATACTAAAATTTTATGTCATATCTCTCGGCGAAATAATGAGTCCATAGAGCGTCTAGTCGTTCAGGGCAGAGTGGAAGGAAATAGACCTCGTGGTAGGGTACCAATGAGGTGGACCGACCAAATTAAAACAGCAATAGGAGGCCCTGTAAACGAATGTACCCGATTGTCTTCTAACAGAGACAGATGAAGAGATATCGTGCGGCGAGCTACATCATCGTTTGGACACAAATCATCGTGACCACGACCGCTCTGTCAAGAGCGAAGCGAAGAAGAAGAAGAAGTATGACTATAATATTTTGCTAAACACCTTGTACTTATATTTAAATATATGTAATAAAACTGATATATTATTTTATTATTATATACTGATATTATATTAATGAAGTGATATTAATGATTTATCAAACTGAATAAAAGAACAAGGAAACAAGTATCATCACATACAATTTTTAGTCACAAAATTCTGCAAAATGTTTAACGATATAGTGCACTCGGTATCCCAATATTATATTTACTTTTAAGCTTAATAACGAACATTATACGATGTTTTAAGCTCGAACACAATACTACTTTCATAGGCTGCTTGGCGACAAAACAAAAATAAACAAAACTGTTCGTAGACATCTAAAATCTTACATAAGTCTTATGCTAGTATTGTCAATATTGATTGCGAATAACGTAATTTTTTATAAATTATTTTAATTAACATTGTCCGCCTCTATTTCTGCGTAACTCTATGAGGAATCAGTACTCGGCCGTCAGTACTTAACACACTATCGCACATTATTGTCGCGATTAAAACTCTAATTGAACTATACTAAATCACAATTTACCGTTTATGTCCGCTATTAGCTTTAGGGCAAACGAACGGAAACATTCTCTTCACTGTGGCATAGAATTATTGGATTAGTAGCGATTTTGTAAATGTTAGTTGTACATTTCGATAAGAAAGAAATAACAGTATTTTATTATTATCACATGTACTAAGGTGCTTTTAAAATCGGCGTTTGAAAATCATGCGTTAAATTTGTAAGTCGTGTAGAGTAGATGTGAGTCTTGTTACTCACACTCACAATATTGATAATAATATGTTACTAGGACTCAAAATTTGTGCTTGATATGCCTATAGTCATCGTATTAATATGTCACGGGTCTGAAAATAGCTTGGCAAACCATGTACACAGTAGCGGTGCCCAATTTATGCAAATAAGTCGACGGTCCCATAGAACAAAGTCGTATATGCAAAATGTTAGCTTTTTAGTAGAGCGCGTTTGGAAGTCGTAAGTTTGTAATCATGTGCGAATTAGTGCTATTTTCACACATTAGGTTCATAGTTGTTGCTGGACCCTAATAGATAATTTGTGTCCTTCATGTATAACTTGTGATTTTCACAATTAATTTAGACTTTCAAAGCGCTCTACTGAAAAGCTAACATTTTGCATATACGACTTTGTTCTATGGGACCGTCGAAGTGTTTTATTAATAATGCATATGTTTAATAACACACACTAAGAAAAAATATTTCTTTTTATATCAATACATTTTAAATACATACAAATAATTAACTAACTTCTTACAGACCGTTCCTAACAGGTTAGTCTGGAAATCTTTTGTAGAAATAGGCTTTCAAAGGCTTTTTTTTTTTTTTTTTTTAAAACGGCCATCTTCGGCTCATTAGGGACGGCTGCGGGCTTCCTCCGACTCACGTCTAAGTTGTCGTCCGCAACCGCCCCTGCGCGTACCGCGTTTTTGCGGTCCTTTTTTCCCCTGTTGCGGGGGCTCAGAAGCCCCCGAAACACCGTATCGTGTCCGCTTTTTGGTGTCCGAGGCAGCGTGAGACACGCTGCCTTGGACATGTCCATCACGGGGGCCACAGAAGTTGGCTAGACTAATGGGTGGGCGGCACGTCCCGCCCACCCGTGACCCCCGGAGGCCCCTATTAGTCGCCTTTTACGACAGGCAGGGGATACCGTGGTGGAATTCTCCAAACGCCCCCAATCCACAGGGCGGGAGACGTCGGTCAGTCGTCCACCCGACGCCTCCTACGTCTCGTCTGGCGGCGGGAGGGATCACCACTGCGCTGGCGATCCCTCTCGGCACTCTCCTTCCGCGAGAGGACCGCCTCGCAGAAGTGGGCCACCGCCTGCCAGGCCTCCCGGCCGCCGACCATGGAAGCGACCACGGCCGGCAGCGAGAGGTCTTCTCCGACGACTGTTTTGAGAGCGCTGCGCTCCTCATCCCAGGCTGGACAACACTCCAACGTATGTTGGGCCGTGTCCATTGGGCAGTTGTCACAATAGTGACACACGGCCGACTCCTCTACACCTACCACCCGAAACAGGAACTCACCGAAGCAGCCATGCCCGGTGAGCACCTGCGTCAGGCGGTATGTTGCCGCTCCGTGGCGCCTGTCCAGCCATTCGGCAAAGACAGGACGCACTGCCTCTACGACCCGGTGCCCCCACGACGGGGCCTCCAGCCTGAGACGCCACTCCTCCACGGCGGCTCGCCGTAAGGCGGCCCTCTTGGCCTCCACCTCCTTCAGGGCCGGACGCTCCCCGCGACTGAACGCCTCCTCCCGCCAATGGAATACATCGGCAAGGGATTTGGCGTCCAGGTCCCAGGGCTTTCAAAGGCTGAAGAAGAAGAGTAATAACTAAATAATAACTAATTAAAATTCGAACCCCATGCCCCAGGCACCAAGTACTGTCATAGTAACCAGGAAATTTATAGATAGAAATAGAATCGAACCTCGCCGGAGGTCGTGGGTTCGAGTCCCGCCTTCGACTGTTTCTTTTTCAGGATTCTATAAAAATATAAAATCATTGACCAGGCACTACATGGCCATTGACATGTATAAAAAATCATAATATAAAAATTATCCAAATAAAAGTATTATTTAATTAATCAAACGCACTAGTGATCAGTCATGTCAGATTTGTCGTGGCAAAAATGGTCGTAATTAAAGTTGACCCCGGTTGACACTTGCCGTAATCAGGTTAATTACGATCTAGAGCTTTATTAGTGAATGGCCTAATTAATAGTCTGATTCTAGTTGAAGGCCGTCTGATGAAATCGATAATGAATTGATGGCGCCTTATATAATTGGGGATATGACATAGCATTATTGCAAAAAATTGTATTTCTTGGACAATTAATTACATTAAATAAAGTTGTGATTAACTTAAAAGCATACAGAAATATTTTGTGCACTTTTTTATATAACTTAAACCTGAAAGAGCAGTCCCACCACCAAAACAATTTGAAGGTAATTAAATTTACTAAAATGTTGACACAAAATCCTAACCTATTATTGTTGGTGAAAACAGTTCATCCAGTTTTGTTGAACGATGTCGGAGTGATCTTGAGCGTTTCATTTTGGTATAGAAGTAGGAAGTTAAATAACAGCTTCGATGTTCTCATTCGTAGGTAGATTCCGTGACACTGTGGAAAAAGTACGTTCTTATTTAACGTTTGCTTCATCAATTATGTCGGCAAGTTTTCGAAGTCGCTTTCAGGGTTATGAGTGTCTAGATAGCCTAATGACACTAAGTACTTAGTATTAAGATAATTCGTTGGAGCGGCAACATTACGCTTTCAGACAGACATACATACACGCACACGCCATATTCGTACTAAACTAAAAATTATCTATCTAAAGAGGTAAGCAAACTGCCTGCTGTTGCCGCATATTTACGTTCCACACACACTCACGCCATTTATCCCCGAAGGGGTAGGCAGAGGCGCAACTATGGCACCCACTTTTTTTCCACCCATGATGTGATGGGGGCGAGCCTATCACTATATCGGACACAAATTCCGGACTCCAGGCTCAACTGAAACTTTGAGTAAAAAAGTAACGGGCAAAGTAAAACTAAACCCAGTATTACTTTGCCCGACTCGGGGATCCAACCCGAAACCTCAGCATGGCAGTCGTACCGTAATACAACTACGCCACCGAGGCAGTTCCATGATACATTTTGTAAACCTCCGCAAAACTGTTAAACAGCTTCTTAGCTGTTGTGGGATCTAACGATGGAAACTAGTGATTGCCAGCATCCGTCCAGATTTCTATTGTCGGACGCACCTCGTTTGTCCACTTATCAGTTTAAGTGATAAAACACATCTCTACTAACGTAAACGTGATTCCGTGTATGTCATTAGGAAATACATATTTGGACACTACCACATTTTTTGACGTTATTTCATCGCCATACGTGGTAAGCGGCTTTGGCCCGTGTCAAAGAAACGTTTTATGATTCCTCTAAAGTTCTTGTTTTGAAACTGTTTAATATAATTATCTTCAAAAAAATTAAAAATATCTTCACTGAATTCTGAATATTGAGGGAAATAAATACATATCGAGACACATGGCAGCGTGTCAAGCCAAGAAAAAAGCGCGTCGAAGCTAGTGATATTGAGTTTACTATTCAGTATCAGCTCGGAGTCTGGAATTTGTGCCCGATATGGCGATAGGCAGTTGACGATAGCCTAGTTGGGAATGGAACGGTCTGCCGAGACAATGTCCGGAGGTTCGAAACCCAAAGCACACACCTTTGACTTTTCGAAGTTACCTGTGTATTGTTAATCAATTATCGTTCGCTTTAACGGTGAAGGAAAACATCGTGAGGAAACCTGCATACCTAAGAAGTTCCTTATAAGAATTTCGAAGGTATCTGAAGTCTACCAACCCGCACTAGGCCAGCGTGGTGGACTAAGGCCTAAACCCCCTCAGTAGAGGAGGCACGGGCCTCCTATTATGTCCTCCTCCTCCTGTATTATTATTATTTTATTTATGGCGATAGGCTCGCTCCCTAGCACATCACGGGACGGAATAACGGGGAAAGGGGGTGCACTAGTTGCGCCTCTGCCTACCCCTTCGGGGATAAAAATCGTGAGTGTGTGTGTGTGTGTGTGTGTGTGTGTGTGTGTGTGTCTAAGCTCCCTAGTGTAGTTTCACCCGAACCATTTGGAGCGACTTTTGACGGCTCTTTAACTCAAAATCTATTTAATTTAAATACATGAGATTTGGTTTATTTATTAAAGCCCCTTAAGGTAACTAGAATCCCCAATTTCATAAATATAGCTCAAACGGTCATTGAGATACTAACATCTAAAAATCGGCATTTTTATCACTGATTGACATATAGATCAAAAACGTAACCCACTTCCAGATGATCTACAAAGTTGAAATTTGGTGTCCAGCTGGTGATTGTATGTATACAAAAAAAAATATATATCTGAAAACAGTACATTTTTAAGATTTAAAACATTTTCCAAGCAATCGGAAAATCTGCATACTATCTATAAATTATCTTTAGAGTTATGAACGTTTAGGCGTACATGTCTACTTATGTTTTATTTTAATTTAAATACTATTTACCTTCACATCCATTTATTACGTTCCCTCAGTATAAGGCCATTTTTATGCTGAGGGGACTATTAGGAATTTTTTATATACTTGCGAATCATAGAGTTTACGTTTAAGTATCATAGAGGTTTTATAACAAAAGGACTTCATCGCGTGCATATAGGTGAGACAGAACGATGAAGCGATTTACGGCTTTTAATATATTTTTCTTTCTAAAACAATTAATTTAATAAACATTGATCAAAGGTAACTTCTTACGTGATTCTCTTAATTACTTAACTAGATATTTTTATATATAATATCTTTACAAAAAGTAATGATATCCCATCAAAAAAGTGAAATATAACAGTAAAAACCAATATTAACAATATGCGTGCTTGTCGACTTCACGGACAAAAGAATTGAAATCTAAATGGTTGCCAAGCCCTGTAGATAATCCTGAAAACTATTTTTAAGTACACACTCCATTCTAAAACAAATTTAATATACTTTTTTTTCTTTTACTGCTACGACAATGTATGATATTTAAAAACATAACTTCTTAACTCGAACTGCCTTGTTGGCGTAGTTGTATTACAGTACGACTGCAAAGCTGGGGTCTCGGGTTCGATTCCCGGGTCGGGCAAAGTGATATTGAGTTTTTCTATTCAGTATCTGCTCGGAGTCTGGAATTTGTGCCCGATATGGCGATAGGCTCGCCCCCTATCACATCATGGGACGGAATAACGGCGAAAAGTGGGTGCACTAGTTGCGCCTCTGCCTACCCCTTCAGGGATTACAGGCGTGAGTGTGTATATATGTATGTATGTATAACTTCTTAAGTTTGAACAGTCGAATTATTTACACAAAGCAGATAACTTAGTATAAATTTAAGCTCAAGATTTGTCTTAAGGTAGGTAGGTGAAATTTTATTATTACTTCTTGCGCGAACTGTAATAATAATATAGCCCTTTCTTCAGATCAACGCACCTTAATAATACCAAAGTAAAACTTTATTCTAGTATTTGATATTTTTTTATTATATTTATTTCTCTTTCTCTTTCTCTTTCTCTTTCTCTTTCCCCTTCTCTATCTACTTCTCTTTCTCTTTCTCCTTCTCCTTCTCCTTCTCCTTCTCCTTCTCCTTCTCCTTCTTTCTTTCTCCTTCTCCTTCTCCTTCTCCTTCTCCTTCTCCTTCTCCTTCTCCTTCTCCTTCTCCTTCTCCTTCTCCTTCTTCTTCTCCTTCTCCTTCTCCTTCTCCTTCTCCTTCTCCTTCTCCTTCTCCTTCTCCTTCTCCTTCTCCTTCTCCTTCTCCTTCTCCTTCTCCTTCTCCCACTCTTCCCCTTCTCCTTCTCCTTCTCCTTCTCCTTCTCCTTCTCCTTCTCGTTCTCGTTCTCGTTCTCGTCCTTCTTCTCCTACTCGTTACCCTTACCTTGCTCATGCCCTTGCCCTTGTCCAAAACATCGGAGTGAGCAGATGCCTCCGACTACGTTTGTGAACACTGACACCGTTTTTTTTTAATCGGAGAAAGTGACATTACTGCCGCCCAGTGTTTAAGTGGAACGACTGAGCGGTTAAATTGGGTTCACCATGCCTTACCAGCACAAAGCACGGCATACCAACCAAATTTTAGTGCTAATGCGAAATCATCTATTGATACGTCAGTAGGTATTATAAGAGGACGACCATATGGTGGTTTAACGATCATGTGGAATAAATCGAAGTTTACCAAAGTGTCAGTGATAGACTGTTCTGGCGACGATAGGTTGCAGGGCGTGCAGTTTTCAATTAATTTGAAATCTATTGTTATTTTTAATGTGTACATGCCATGTAATAACACCGACAAATTACCGGACTTTACAACTTACCTTGCAAAGATAAGCTCTGCTGTTGAAGAAACTCAAGTACCAGCTGCTTATATAATGGGAGACTTTAATGCTCATCCAGGGACCATCTTTGGTAACGAATTCAGTGATTTTTGCTCGGAAGAGGCATGGTCTTGTATTGATTTAGAATTGATGCCTTCCGACAATTTCATATACGTTAGTGACATGAACGGTAGCTGCAGGTGGTTGGACCATTGTCTGACAACCATGGCTGCCAAAGATTCTATAAAATCTATTAGTGTTATGTATGATGTTACGTGGTCCGACCACTTCCCGTTATGTATGGTTTGTGACATAGGTGACGTACCAGATGTTTTAAATATTTCTAGTCATAGTCTGGATAATAATACACCGAAGGGTGTTTTGTGGGGTATAAGGAAAGTAGAACAAAGAAAGTTTTATAATAAATATTGTGATAAAAACTTAAATACTTTAAATACAGAACTTAACTGTTCAGACTGTGATAATAATGTAACATGTAGTCTTAAAAAAGAACATTGTTTATTTATAGAGGGTATATACAAAGAAATAATAAATATTTTACAAAAAGGTGCAATATTGAGTTCAGGTTCCTGCGTTAGTTATAATAAAAAGAAAAGACAAATTACTGGATGGAACTTTCATGTTAAAGAAAGTCACAATGAAGCACGTTTGTTTTTAAAAAATTGGGTTTGCGCCGGCCGACCGACATCCGGACAAATTTACGAGGCCATGCGTAAATCTCGTAAACAATTTAAGAATAAAATTAAATGGTGTCAAATGAATGAAGAAAATATCAAAACTGATATAATAGTCACGCAAAGAAAGAATAAAAATTTTACAAAATTTTGGGAAGCTACTAAAAAGTTAAACTATAAAAATAAAAATTTGCCGATGTCGGTTGAGGGCGTGCAAGAACATAGGGACATTGCAGAATTATTTGCTAAACGGTTTAAGGTGGGGCCAGAATCTGTGTCGGGGAATTTGGATATAGTATCCACGAATACGGCCGAAGGTACAGAACAAGCATGTATTTCTTTCTGTTCCATAGATGTCTTAAATGCTGTGCGCAATATGAAAAAGGGTAAGTCTCCTGGATATGATGGTTTAAGTATAGAACACATTCAGCACTCAGGGGAATTTATATTTGAGAAATTGCGTGATTTGTTTAATTTATGTATAAAATACTCATATATACCGGACGAAATGATGCGAACTATTGTAGTTCCAATCGTTAAAAACAAGACGGGAGACATTTCAAACTCCGCTAACTATCGGCCTATTTCCTTAGGGACAGTTGTCGGCAAGATATTTGAACGACTTTTACAGCCTTTGCTAATGAAAAATGTAAAGATTGATGACGCTCAGTTTGGTTTCCGCCCCGGTCTCTCAACGGATGCTGCAATCTTTGGTCTTAAGTATACTGTAAATTATTACACAACTCGAGACACTTCAGTCTATGCTTGTTTTCTGGACTTGAGTCGGGCATTTGATCTCGTGAACTATAATATTCTCTGGAGCAAATTGCGCGGTTCAAAGGTACCGCAGAAGATTGTTGAGCTGTTGAGGTACTGGTACGGGAACCAGAGGAATGCGGTGAAATGGGGTGACACGACATCCAGTGAGTACAGGCTGGACTGCGGGGTGCGCCAAGGAGGGTTAACTTCTTCGGACCTGTTCAATATATATATAAATGGTTTGATTGAGGAGCTGAGGAGTACCAAAATCGGTTGCCATATGGGCGATGTTTGTGTCAACAACTTAAGCTACGCCGACGATATGGTGCTCCTCAGTCCCTCAATCAATGGTCTTAGAAAGCTCTTAGCTGTTTGTGAAAAATATGCGGTAGCGCATGGATTAAAATATAATGTTTTAAAAACGGAAGCCTTAATATTTAGAGCAGGAAGGGGTCCGGAGAATGTCCCAAATGTGTACTTAAATGGTCAAGTGGTAAAGGTTGTGAAGAAATTTAAATATCTTGGTCATATTGTCACGGAAGATCTACGCGATGACGATGATATCGAGCGAGAAAGACGGAACCTCTCTATTAGATGTAATATGCTTGCGAGGAGATTCGCGAGATGCAGCGACGAGGTCAAAATAACTTTGTTTAAGGCATACTGTCTTTGTATGTATACCTGTCAGCTATGGTTTAATTATAAACAAAAGTCGTACAGTACTATAAGGATAGAATACAATGATGCTTATCGTATCCTTATGAAAAAGTATCGCTTTTGTAGCGCATCAAGTATGTTTGCTGATGCAGGGGTTCCGGATTTCTTCGCCATCATAAGATTGCGGACGGCGTCTTTCTGGAATGGGCTGAGGAATACTAAAAATTGCATTCTCCGATGTATGTCTGACAACCTGTATAACCCCATATACAAATTCTGGCTCTCGGTGCACAGGGACAAGAACAGGAAGTAGTATATTACTCGTACTATGCACCTTTGTAAAGATGTGACACAATTATACAATCAATCAGAGTTGTATAATATAATTGTATTATTGAATAAGGTTAATTATGTATTTTTGTTTTTGTATGTGTTATGGGTTTATTGCCTGAAATAAAAATCATTTTATTTTTTATTTTTTTTAAAACTCCGCGGTGGCCATCTTCGGCGCATTAGGGACGGCTGCGGGCTTCCTCCGACTCACGTCTTAGGCCTTGTCCAGAAAAGACGAATTCGCCGCGATTCTCTCGCGCGTATTACGCGCGACCGTTGCGTCTTCAAGGTGCGTACCAACGCGCGAGTATATAAACAATTCCGTGTCAAAATGTTGTCGCTCCCTTTCTCTCTATACGTGCACTCGCTCTAGAGTTCGCGCGTTAACTGGACGCAACAAGGCGTACCTAGTACCTCAACTCGCGCGCAATACGCGCGAGTCGAGAGTCTGGCGTAGTGCACGCGATTTACGCGCGTATTTTGAATTCGCGCGATGCTTGTGGACGCGATGTAATGGTGTCTAGTATCTCACCAACGCGCGAATGATTTCGCGGCGAATTCGCCCTTTCTGGACAAGGCCTTAGTTTTCATCCGTAACAGCGGTACGCGCAGGCGCGCTCCGTCTTCTGTTGTTGGGGGGGGGGCTCAGAAGCCCCCGCGCACCGAAGGACGCCCTCGGCGTCAACGGCAGCGTGAGGCCTAACCGCCAGGCTGTCGTCCATCACGGGGGTCACAAAAGTTGGCTAGACTGTCACCTAAGATTATTCAATTCCAAAATAAAATCAAATTAAAATCTTGTTTCTATCTTTTCAGTCATTCAATGAATTTAATAAAGATGGCAGATATTGACTCAGTTGGGTTTTTTGTTTTTTTTTTTTAGTTTTGTTTTTATTTCATTTAGTTTCAAGAACCTTTATTATAGCATTTCCTATTCCAAAACCCAATAAAACATAATATAAGTTATATATATCCATAATCTCCGTTAAAAGTTCTTTATTTTGATACCACACTCGATGTATTTTGAAAACATTATTTTTTTTTAGATTACCTTTTGCCGCCAAAATCAATTTAATTTTGATGTACCAGTGTCACTCTCACGACTAAGAAGAATCTGTTGCCACCACTCACATAATAAAAATTAAATTAAAATTTAAATAACCCAACCGTCGTCGCGTCGGGGGACCGCTAAAGAAGTTGTACTTAAACGACAAAGACACTATTATTATTTTACTTTTTAGAGATTTTTGTGTCGGGGTTTATGTAATTTTAATTTAATTTTTATATCAAACTTTTTAAATTACTTTATTCTCCATCATGGGGCCTTGATAATCAACTATCTATCACCTACTCGTTGAGCCCATCCTTATGAGCCCAAACATACTATATCTGCTATAAGTTGCTAAGGAGTTGGGTATCCCGCAGACTACTTGATGTGCGGCTCATATTTAAAAATATTTTCAAAGTCACAGTACACCAAATTTAAAATCATTCTGGCTTTTTAAGTTGGAAATGAGCTGATAATCTACAAACGCCTAAATAAATTATAGCTAAGAACCATCGCAGTCACGCCAGCTTTCAAACATATACAGATACACAGATACACACCCTAAACTTATAACTCTCCCTTTTTTGTCTGGGGTTAAAAATACGACAAGCTGTTGTAAACGTTCCATGCAACGCTACAGTCAACGCCGCTGTTTAGGCTCTAGGGCGTACCAAAGAAATTGTGTTCTTACCATTGATGTATTAAAAAACCCAATACATCAATGGTTCTTACAAATAATTTTCAGGATTATCTACAGGGCTTGGCTACCATTTAGATTTCAATTGTTTTGTCGGTGAAGTTGACAAGCACGTAATAGCGTAGAATATAAGATTATAAATTATAAAAAGTGATTACTCTTCATAAAATGTGATTATTTGTGAAACACGTATATTTTGAATACAGGACTTGGCTTCCATATTTCACATTTATGTTTTTGATGGGATCTGGCATACATTATTCGATTAATTTAAATGTATTAAATGGTAACTTTAAAAAGGAAGTGCCAATATTTATTTACAAAAAAAGGGAAACGGCAAATTTTAAAATTAACATCATTATTTCAATATCAAAAATATTGGTGAAATGTTTTTGTGACAGAATTAATAACTCACCTAAAATTATGAATCATATTGTTTAAAAATATTTCAAGAAAAATTAGGCGTCCCATTTTTTATGTTCAGATTGAGCACTTACGAAATGAATGAATAATAAAATAGATAAATGCTATTTTTCGAGAACTCGAGTGTTATTGAAAAACATACGCTAAATCTCACGAGATAAGTAATTTATACGAGGAGCTATTAAAATAAGCGGTTCAAAATATTATATGCCCACTTAGTCAGTATTCGTTTCTCACGTCAAAATCGCGAAGGAATATTACCGTGCATTTATTTCTAGACCAATAAAACAAAGAGGCCCACGTTACATTAAATACTATAATAATATTTGATTTTACGTCGTTCAAATCGAATTTTATGAAATACATAAATCATATTGGTATGTGTCAACACTTTCGATTAAAGAGCCAAGGTCGTGGCAGAATAAAACGAGCCGTACCGCAGTGTATTCTTATACTAAGTGCTTCCAAAATAGAATACCATCTCATTATAACTTTTCACGTCTCGATAAAAAATAGCAATACACTCATATGTTACAATTAAGCGGAATAGGTCAGTGTGTATGTGGTGGTAGGATTCTTTGTATAACGCTAGTTCTATTACGAAAATATATGGACGCGAATATTTTTATGATTGGATAAGTGTTTTTATAATCGCTGCCCACGGTCTTATCACTCCATCATGGAGTCCGTTTGTGGGGTAGGTGACAAAACACGTTTAAATGTAGTTTAGAAGATAAAAATCTATACAAATAATTGTCAACCTTACAATTACGTTTATGAAAGTTTGTTTTATTGACCCAAAATAATAAAAACATTATTTAAAAAAGTACCTCTTTCCGACTGCCTCGGTGGCGTAGTTGAAATTATGGTACGATTGCAATTCTGAGGTCTCGGGTTCGATCCCCGGATCGGGCAAAGTGATAGTGAGTTTTTCTATTCAATATCAGCTTGGAGTCCGAAATTCGTGCCCGATATGGCGATAGGCTCGCCCCCATCACATCGTGGAACGCAATAATGGCGAAAAGTGGGTATAAAAGGCGTGAGTGTATATGCATATGTATGTACCTCTTCCCCCTTCCTCCTCTACGATATAAATATAAGAACTATCTGAAATAAAAGGTTTGTTCGAAATGAGAATCAAGTATTAGAAATGCCTTCCAGTCTCGGTTTTGAATAAACCGACAGGATATCAAAAAATACACAGTAAATGACTATCCCCATTTCCTTCATGGTCGACAATTTTTCTACCACAACTTCTTTAGTATGGATAGGAATTTGTTAACAAGAGGGATCCACTAAGCTCTGTTACATCCGTGGTCAAGTATACTAAACGGTCTTATTACACTCGACGCACACACAGAGCCTTTGCCTCGCGGTGAATTAACTTGCAATTCTCTAGTGTGATAAGAACCTTAAATTTACCTGACCACGGATGAAAGAATCGGGCGTTAGCTAAATACTGATCTCACCGAAAAGGTAGAAACTACAAAAAGACGAGCTTATTAGCGACCATCTAGCGACACGACAATTCTTGTTCTAAACATTCTATTTAGACTGAACTTACTTAAAACTTTTTGGCGTGTCACAGTAAATTTAATTTCAAATATACAAGAAATTACAAGGTGAATATTTTTAGTCTAGCAAAAATAAAGAGTTTTCCTGCATATTGTCCAATTCAGAGACGCCGCATGTTTTACACACTTTGTGTGCAATTTTAGCAGCCGTTCTGACGTCAGCGCTTTAGTAGGTAATGTTTGTCATTAGCTTGTCATCATAGATTATAGAGGATACCTAACAAATATGTTGTACAGTCAGCTGGAAAACTAGCTGAACAAATTCAAAACTTCAAAACGCTTCTACATATTGCCTTCAATTAAAATATTGTTTTTTCTTTATACAAAATAAAGTAAACACATTGGTTTATTGTAGTGAAGAAAAGATGATTTTTGATAAGAACAAAAAGGTTTACAAGGCGAATTGAAATTGTAAATTCGTTCAACTACTTTTGCAGCTGACTGTACTACCCTATATAAGTTTGTACGGCATTAGATTCTATGGTACTTTCAAGAAGACAATTGATTACGTAGTATACAAATTAGGATATAAAATTATCTTTTCCTTATATTGGGCCTTTAAAGAACAGATCGGCATAAATTATTTCTGGCAAAAATACAATGTCTTTTAATTTTTTTTTAACGTCAAAGCTCTTAACATCTTTCGAGTCGCATTTCTGTTTCAGAATAAAAACATCATTAATCAAAAAAATTCATTTAAAAAAATGAATAAATTTTACTGGTGGTAAGGTCTCTCGTATGTAAGAGTCCGTCTGGGTGGGTACCTACCACCGCAATGGCTATTTCTACCGCCAAGCAACAATGTGCCTGCACTGTTGTGTTTCAGTTTGAAGAACATTTTAGCCAGTGTAACTACAGGACATAATGAGTACTTTGTAACTCAAGGTGCTGGATGGTGTTTCTACTGTTTATGAGTGGTCGTATAGCTTACCATCAGGCAAACGGCATGCTCGTATCGTCATTCAATGCCATAAAAAAAACTTATGGTAGAGTGGCGTATGGGTTGTTGAACGGGAAGTCTTGGATTCAATTCCCAGGTCGACCAGACTGTATCGGTGGAACACGATTTAACCGTAATTTAATTCCTTAGAGACGCCAGAAAGCCGTTTGTAAATACTGGGTCAAACTGTTTTGTTATTTGTAGTAAATTATTCGTTCGGAAATTCATAAAAAAAATAATTAAACAAATTATAATAAAACTCAACAGTGATAAAAATACACCTCCTTAGTTATCACAGCAATGATCCAAACATCACAGAACTAGAAGCTATTTATTAGTTTCGGAAATTAGTGTTTACGTTCCGACTTATGTTTTGATGTTTTCCTGTAGACTGGATAAAAAATAGGCACGTTAGCGATTCTTGCAGACTTGGAATTATAAAATATATTTTGAATACATTAATAGTCATCAACACTAAACAAAACGCGATTTTAATTAAGATCAAACGGATTCCGCGCGATTTCGAAATACAAACAAACTAATGATGCCCTTTCGTGCATGCCTACAATATTACTAATACCATACCGCTATCGGATCATGCGAGAGCTTCCAATAGAGATCGGAAAGCGGCGTCCGCGCACGCCTCGACGCCGCCCGCCCTGCCGCGAAACACGAAAAACGATATTCCGAATGTCAATTCCTCATATATACGTATATGTGCGTAATTTACAAAAAAAGTGAGTGTCCACAGAACGTCGAGTGTCGAGCAAAGTAAAGGTTGCTTACCCTTGAACAAATGTTTGTGCTGTCAATAAAGGGAACCACGAAGGTTTTTACTAATTTCGAAATCGTTGTCTCTGGATACGAGGTATGTGTGTTAATGAATACAGCTTTTTAGTTTAGAACATTCCACTTGACTCAGTTATCTATATTACGCATAATAAATATAGTTCATACGTTCAATATGGACTGCCAATGTTGCATGCATAATAAATTACTTGTTGGATAGTCTACTGGAATATTAATTAGGCATGTATCTTAGTAAAAAATTACTTGACTGCAAACGAGAGAATGCCGTTAGTGGTTTTTGATGTATTTTGATTTGTATTATGATTTTACTGATTTAAGTAATTATTTTATACGTATACTTAAAAGAACGGATTCTAACTTTACGAAGTTCGCAGTTTGTATGTCTCGCGTCATTAGTGCATATTATTATTGGTTTTTATTTATAAGAAAATTGTTATTTCTTGGAAATGATTATTTATTTGTGATTATAAGACGAAACAGTAACGATAAATTTAATTTATCCTCGATAAAATCATTTTATGTACGTACATTTTGAATGGACGTTTTACTTTTATGTTCTGAATTTCAGTTATTTAAATATTGGAAGAACATAATTCCATGCATAATCATTAAAAATCTCTTTAATAATCAATATTAATGACATTGATTACTATATTGAATATTAATTACTTAACGCATGCATAGTATTTTTTTTATGGCAACGAATGACGAGACGAGCATGCCGTTCGCCTGATGGTAAGCGATACGCCCATCCATAAACAGTAGAAATACCATCCAGCGCCTTGAGTTACAAAGTACTGTGTGGTATTCCACTGCGCTCGACATCCTGAGACATAAGATGTTAAGTCTCATTATGTCCTGTACACTGGCTACAATGCCCTTCAAACCGAAACACAACAGTGCATGCACACTGCTGATTGACGGTCAAAATAGACATTGTGGTGGTACCCACCCAGACGAACTCTTACATATGAGAGTCCTACCACCAGTAAAAGTAGTAGAATATATTATCACATACATACGTATACACTCACGCCTTTTATCCCTGAATGGCTAGGCAGAGGCGCAACTAGTGCACCCACTTTTCGCCGTGTGTGTACCGTCCCATGATGTGAAAGGGGGCGAATATCGCCATGTCGGGCACAAATAGGGTAGTTTCTTATGTTTGATTTTCTACATTATTTTAATGCAACAGAAAATAATACGAAAAAGAAATTCTTCTGTGAAATCAGCATCAAATCGATTGAAAAATAATTTATTTAGCAGTTATTCAATGTGTTGCGGGGATATCGCGCTATCTCTTTCGTAACGCAGGCAACGTTATGGCCGAGGGCGCTTGATGACGTCACAGCTAGCCCTTCCACAAAATTACAAAGCTATTATAACTTACTTACTATTGCACCAATTTGGAAAATTATTTTTGCATTTGATTTTGGAAAGCATACATTTTTCGCAATTGTGTTTTAAAAAAGTAGTCAACTACCTTATTCTTGACTCCGGGCTGATATTGACTAGAAAAATCCAATATCACTTTGATCGTCCCGCGGATCGAACCTGAGACCTCAGCAGGGCAATCGTACTGTAATACAACTACGCCACCGAGGCAGTTATAGAATATAATATGTTTTCTAAAATATAACACTGCGTCGGTGGCGTTATTGTATTGCAGTACGACTGCAATGCTTACGTCTCGGGTTCGATCCCCGGTCCGGGTAGTGATATTGGGTTTTTCTATTCATTATCACCCCGGAGTCTAGAATTTGTGCCCGATATGGTGATAAGTTCGCCCCCTATCACATCATGGGACGGAGTACGCACGGCGAAACGTGGGTGCAGTAGTTGCGCCTCTGCCTACCCCTTCGGTGATAAAAGGCGTGGGTGTGTGTGTGTGTGTTCTAAAATATACTGGTGACTAATGCAATATTTGATTGATGTAAAGTAAAAGAGCTCGATAAAAAAATTAAACCTGTTTATTATATTTTTAAGATAAAACAGATTGAAGCATTTGGTATGGAATTTTCTGTCCCAGTCTCGGGAATGAGGGATTTATATGAACTAAGTACGATAGACTGAAGTGTGACATCCGGCAGGTTACGCTCTAGAGACAGCTAGTTTTATAATACCTTATTAGACAAAGTTCTAATAAGGTTTTTAAAACCCTTTTTGTCATGGGGAAAGTCCTCTTGGATCCCTGTCGTGCTCATGGCAAGTAGACAGGGTATGTCGGATTTTTACCGACTAAAAATCCCATGTTGGCCTCTCACAGAGTTTTAGTACATCTTTAGAGAGGAAGGTATTTTAAAACCCTAGATAGATCTTGAAGTCACTTACCTACGTTCTTTTTTGCATTTATTATGTCATTGTTTAGAAGTACTAGACTGTCTCGGTGGCGTAGTTGTATTACGGTACGACTGGGATGCGGAAGTCTCGGGTTCGATCCCCGGGTCGGGCAAAGTGATATTGAGTTTTTCTATTCAGTATCAGCTCGGAGTCTGGAATTTGTGCCCGATATGGCGATAGGCTCGCCCCCTATAACATCATGGAACGAATTAACGGCGAAAATTGTGTGCACTAGTTGCGCCTCTGCCTACCCCTTGGGGGATAAACGGCGTGAGTGTGTGTGTGTTTAGAAGTAAATTATATTTATTGCATAAAAGATCATCAACACCACTATTCTGATTTTGTACATCGTTTTTGCGTTTCATAAAAGAAATATTAGAGGCCACTTGGAGCTGACATTCACATAAATTCCTATTGAATAAATTCTTCGCAATTAATCAGTGTGATAATTCTCTCTATTAACTCTTTATTGGGTGCTAGTTCTCAGAAACGTAGGTCAGACGTATGATTCATGTTGAATTACACAGTTTGGGACAACAATTCGCTTATATACAATGGCAACAATACAATAAATGCTTCTTACCCAACAACAATATTTTCCGTTTACATATTTGAAGCTATTTATTTTTTATTTACGTATATAATAATATGTGAGCCGGCACAGTTTACACAACAATGTAAACAACAAAACCTTCCGTATCATTGTGATAATAGCCGACGAAAGCGCGCCGCCACTTCGATATACTAGCATTTTATCTTTTTAAGCCCGTTTCTCACTTCCAATTTTCCGAGAATCACGGTAATGAGATTCTACACGCCGCTCCGGCGAAGTCTCGCCGAGCAAATACCTTTGTGTACCGAGCGCAGTCCGGTAGCCGGTCTCTGTTTGCTGTCGACCTGTTAATTAATAACTCGGCGCAGTGTATACACAGCCTTATTACCGGTAAAATCTAACGAGTCACGAGGATAAACTTACTTAAACCAGTTTTTTAGTTTTGGCTCTGGTTTTTTATTCACTGGAGATGCGACGTTGTCGTCTCGAGCTTAACCCTATTTAATTTATGCCACACAAAAATTACCTAGTCATTAATGAAGGCGCAATGCAGCATTTAAATCCACACCTCAGGCCTATTAGTCGTACTAATTTGAATACAAAATTCACGTGCGCGTTCAATACAATGTTATTTATCATTACCGTGCCCATTTAGCCTCGCACCCGCACTCTATAATTACAGCCGGGGAAAAATGTAAGTTGAAGAAACGCGATGGCAACTAATGGCCTGAAACTAAATTTTAATTAATGTCGCGTTTTACCAAATGAAAGTGATTACAGAAATAACACGACACGTCGATAGTGCGAGCGACGGCGCCCGAACCCCCGAGCGCCCTTCGCGACTACCCCCACAGGCCACTCATGTACAACAATTTACGACACAGTAATTATGTATACGTGTTCAGGCACCTTGCTCCGACTTTACGGGCGGTGTAATTTTGGAAATTAAAAATGGTAAGCTTGAATCGGGTCGTAATATCTAAATGATGGATTAACCTCGCGTTTTGATGTGGATCGATTTATTTGGCCGGCAGCCAGTAATTATTCTTTATAGTCGTACGTGTGGTGAACACAATTAGTTATTGATCAGCCGGCAATTAAGCCCAATCGATTTTGTTTGTTGAAGTTGAAGAAAATTGTTTTTGTTCAATGTTTAATCGACGTCGTTTCATGCTTTAATGGATTTCGATCATTTGAATTGACCTCAGCGTGTTTATTGTTTAATGTGTAACTATAATTGAGTTATATCGGATTTAGTGTTGATAAAAATGTATAGTTTTTTTTTATTGCATTGAATGACGAGACGAGCATGCCGATCGCCTAATGGTAAGCGATACGACGAACCATAAACAGTAGCAAAGTAAAGTACTGAGTGGCATTCCATTGCGCTCGTCATCCTGAGACATAAGATGTATTATATCGGTAAGAAATTAGAGATAGGTAAAGACAAAACGCCAGTAAAAGTCAAGCGTCTTGCTGTTAAAGTCAAACAAGAACGTGGTACGGTACCGGAGTAATTGGCGCAAGCTAGCCGCGGGCGTCTGCAACACCTCCGTACGTATCAAACCGTTTTAATAATGAGCTAGCCCGAGATCGTGAAACAATAAATTGCGAAGCTTGGAGGCTTCGTGCGCGAGACAGCTATCTGAGGCGAGCATTATGCATCTCGAGTTCCCGATACCTGGCCTATCATCTGCGAGATTGATAGGAGAATAGCCCTACGGCCAGACAGGATTCGGACGGCACATTGTGAAAGGCCAAGTCCTTATGCGGTTTGTATTATGCAAGAATTCATTAAACACACCAACCGTGTGCTGTTCATGTTTTATACACATAGGGTGTAGTGTGGAGCTGGCTTTATTTTCCTACCTTACTTATTTTAATATTCACACACACACACACACACACACACACACACTCACGCCTTTTATCCCCGAAGGGGCAGGCAGAGGCGCAATTAATGCACCCACTTTATGCCGTGCGTATTCCGTCCCATGATGGGATAAAGGGCGAGCCTATCACCATATCGGGCACAACTTCCAGACTCCGGGCTGATACTGAATAGAAAAATCCAATATCACTTTACCCGACCCGGGGAACGAACCCGTGACCTCAGCATTGCAGTCGTACCGTAATACAACTACGCCACCGAGACAGTATTTTAATATTGCCTAATTAAATTAAAGGTAAATAAATCTGCTTAACGTAAATATTTTGTACAAATATTTGTTATAATCTTATACAAAATCTACATTCATTTTATACAATGTTATTACAAACTCATTAGCGCGAAGGAACGAACAACTTGGCACTGCGTCTTATCGTCAGGATCTCACAAAATTAGCTCCAACTTTGCCCTTAATTAAGAAAGTGTGATTAACATTGGAAGAACAGAATCATGGAAACAAAAGTCTTATCATTACCTGAAATGCTTTGTGATCTGTCACACTATTAGAGATATGATATGATATAACAAAATAGCAATCTATATATTTCTTCCTTTACGAAAAGCGTAAAAGTATGTTTCTTTATATTATAATGGCGGTGAACTTTCTGGTAGGATAGACGAAGAAGGATCCTCTTAGAAGGATCAAAATAAAAAATCTTGTTCAATCATCAAAATGACACCATCCTGATATATATCTTTAGATATTTTCAAAAGCACCAAGTCTGTATCTCTATCCACCTATCATTTTTAAACTCAACAGATCTGAGCTTCTTAAACAGATGATTACTTGTCATGTTATCACATAAAACTGCGTAATAGGTATTATAAACAATGAGTCTAGTTCGACAACGTGTACTGAAAAACATTTAATACAGAAATGTCTATTGTAAATTAATGTTAGTTTATAGCTTGCAGACCAGCAGTAACCTTATCATTGGCATCGTTTGGGGAAGATACAGCACATTGATCATACAGAACAAACAAAAGGCATGGCGAAATTAATAAATTATCGCTACTGGAGAGTTATCAGGGACGTGTGCAAGACAATACAAGTTCGTCTGTTCCGCTAATGAATGTCTTGAGGGAGGAATGAATGATAAATACTATGCGATTTGTATGAACGAGTAGAGCGGAAACTTATGGTAATTGACCTATATGGCTGGAAATATTTTGTTTTAGAAAAGCTATATTATATCGCGTTTGAAAAAGCTGTTTCTACTGTGCAACTGCCTTTAATGTAATCATAATAGCTTATTCTACTGTTATATTACTTCTGTTTTTAATATCACACCTGTATCACTTAGGGCTAGGCTAAGACTATGGATTGCCATTTTGAACGATGTTAACTACATTCTGTTCTTCTACTTTCATTAATCGCCTCATGCATTTCCACCAGCTCAGACCTGTGACCATGTCAGATATCTAAAGTAAAAGGCTCCATTTGGCAATCCCTTCCGACTCTTCCACACTTCAAACTGTTCGTCCTACTGGCAAAATAAACAGTCACATAAAAATGTTATGCCAACGTCACAATGTTATAATGCTTTAGATAGATTTACGTCTTTATATTCAAGCGTTGAATTTAAAAATGGGCCGCGATGAATGAAATAATAAATATTATCTTTTTCTAACACGTAAAGTATGTGTCAATTGCTTGGGAGTGACGTGGTTTAAATTCGCTTTTCACGTCCGAAATTCCTTAATTCCTGGCTGCAACTACAAAATTATACAACGATTTTATTGTAATGTCTATAATATAAGGAATAGTTGGATCGGAAATACAATTTGTGATAGATATTGTGTCGCTTGACAATTACCAGAATTATGTGTCTTATTGGCTACACGTCGGTTGGACGCTCATTAGTACGGGCTACTATGGTAGTCAGAAATGGAATTAAGTAGTACCCAACCCCCTCTAGAAAAGTATCTTTGAATCCTTTTTTTTAATATTTTATGACATTTTTTTTTAAATCAATGCGATCACATACCTATAACAAATATTTAAGGTCACTGTCAAAATAAATTAATTGTAAATTTTGTAAAATGACGAGTTTTTAAAGATGGTAGTTCCCACAAACAACTCAGTATGAATCATAAAGGGGCTTTGTGTCGTCGCATAATGGGTAACCTTGAAAACAATATTTCATTCAATACATTACGATCGTTATCTGCATAATAGCCCTAATTATGTAGGAAGCGTATAAAAATTAATATTCCAATAAATATAATAGCGTAGAAAGAGAAACGTCGACATTGTACTACCAAATTGGTCACAAAAACGAATCCACTTTCTATTGTAATTACTTTTATAAATAAGCATAATGACCGAACACTCATAACCGTAAGTGCGGGCTTCATTGCGTTACCACTGCTCATTAGGGGTCAAAAAGAAATTACCCAGAGTGTGACCAAATCTGATAATGTTCCAGAGATTCGAGAACGATGGCGTTTCGCTAATGACTTACTTTACCTCGAGGGTTTTCTTCAATTTCTTTTGAAATGTCGCAAGTCTAGTCTGAGGAATCTGAATTTCTAAGCTGAATTCTTTGCTTTACAAAGACTCGCCGTAATAACAATCGTATTTGATTAGAGTAACGAGTCCCAGCCATGTTAATAACAATGGAAAGTTTTTAATAGGGATCTCTAAGATTATTTGTAACAATTTTGAACTGTATTAACTTTGCGTAATAATTTATTTTTACGTGTCATATTAATGTATGAAGTCACGCGTGAAAGATATAGCGCATTGAGCATTGGAATATTACTAATCGCAGGAAATACTAAATTTAATTAAACAAGCTCCTCTTCAAAGTGCATCTTAGCTTAGGAACTATTTTAGAATTAATTTATCGGGATAATAACCGTTAACACTGATTGTTTACTACGTCTTTGGAATTGCAATACGGATTATTGTTCTAATAACTATTTTAGGTGAACTGTTGAGAGCTTATAGTGTATTATAATATTACTATGCGACATATTTTAAAGATGTAATATTTTATTACAATGTTTTCTGCGTCGGGCTATGTATTTCATATTATAATACATAATATCATTACGGAATAGTAATATGACTTTCAAAAACCGGCCAAGTGCGAGTCAGACTTGCGCACCGAGAGTTCCGTGCTGTAGGTATATACTTAGGTAAAAGTTCACTCATCACGATAGAAATTCAATTTAATACCTCTACGCGTTTATGAGGAAAGGTGTACTAATTTTAAAATTATTTAAAGATACTAAAAATTTACGGTATCCGCAATTTTCCTTTATCTGTGCTATAAGACGTTGCTTCGTATCAAATTTCAAGATTCTGAGTTCACGGAAAGTGCCATGTAGGTTTTGATTCCCTTGCGAGTTTCGAAAATTTGCGACATAAACGGCTGTATCTTTTGATTGCCTTGGCTTAAAGGTTTGATTTTTTCACAGCTCCAAGGGACAGTATACTTGAGTATTTGATATAATTTTCAGCATAATACCTCCACGCGTTCTTGAGAAAAAGGGTCTTGACAGACGGACAGAAGGACAACAAAGAGATCCTATACGGTTCCGTTTTTTCCTTTCAAGGTACGGAACCCTAAAAAACGTACATTTCGCTTAGTAATGTTTCTTGTGAACACTGTTAGTTTGAAAAACATACTTGAATGCCCGAATTATGTCAAAGTTAATAATTTGATTGTAATAGAATGTTAAGTTAATTTATATGCAAACAATAAACGAGCAATTACATTTCCTTCACGCCTCTAATTTCATTCTGGATTTATCGATATCTTGAAAATAAAACTCATCTAAACAAATTTAAATGTTAAACTGCTGTGAAAATGTATCTTTCGTCATCAAAATGATAAAAATACGTGTTAAATAATATTTATATGTCACCCTATTTCTGAATGCGACATTGGCATAGATTTAAACAAGCTTACGTTACCACTGTAATGGATTGCTTTGTTTTTTCAACCAAGATTAATTATCTGAATGTATTTTGAGATCTTGACTTTAGGTAATTATGAATGATTATCATCCAAATTGTGTTTTCTTGTTCAGAACTGATTTTGCTGAAAGGTGACGTAGGGTAAAGTTGATTATTTTTTTAGACAATTGGACGGCATTTAAGTTGCCAGTAGTAAGAATTGTAAAGTAGTAAGTGTGCCAATTTTAATAATACATGTTACGTTATGTAAGCCATACACGCTACGGTCTACCGGAGAGGTTACTTGTCCAGGTTTGGTTGGTTGTTATGACCGGTGACACCCGTTGACGTCACAGTCTGCTATTACTCTTACTTGACAATTACCCCTTCTATCAAATTTTAAAGCTTTATAACTTACTTATTTTCCACAATTTCGAAAATTCTTACTCCGTTAGATTTTGGATGGCATACATTTTTGATAAATGTTTTTGAGAAAAAGTAGTCAAGTAGCCTATTGTATAGAGGTCCCTCTTTTAAATATGAAATAATATTACGTTATGTAAGCCATACACGCTACGTTCTATCGGAGAGGTTACCTGTGCAGGTTTGTCTGCGCAAGTCAACCGCACCTCGGTATCGTGTATGAGGACGGTCCGGTGTACAGAAGCGGTCTCCAGTTCTTTTCGCGATAGCATCAATTTAGTACGATAACGCACGGGCATTGAGGCCTTGCTTTAATTTTGAAGAAAAAAGAAAGAAAGAAAGACGGGCGCGGAATGTCAATATACAATCTTGCATTGTCAGTTCCTATGGAAGATGTTTTGGTTCAGAGATTACCGAACGTGGACGGATCATCAATATCACGCGAGACAGACGCTAGAAAACAACTCGCACCTTTAGGATGAAAACGACACAATTCAAAAAGATAGAATATTGAGTTATCGTTATAAAATTACTTAAAACGAAGTACTCAATACAACAATAGTTCAAACTCAGTCATATTCAGGCAGGAAAAGGACAAATCTGTTATATCGCTCCCTTTTTTATTATATTTTTATAAATAAGTTTTTAGTCATTTAAAAATGACAACTCAATTTTATATATTTTGAATTGTGTCGTTTTCCTTCTAGAAGTGCGAACTCTCCAGTACAGTAATTAATCTATGAAAACAACTGACACGATGTGCGCAGACGGCTGGAGTACCTATACACACGTACAGGTGTGTGCACCGTACGGTGTCACTAGAAAGAATTGATTTTCGACCTTGCACCGGTCGCCTGCACAAGTTCATAAAATTGCACAGGTCTATTCCCTCACACATTCCGGTCTACCTGCACAGGTAGACCTCTCTGGTGGACAGTAGCGTGTATAGCGAGCATTAGAGTGAAAAGATCTCTTTTTGAACTCTGTATAATATTAATATAATATAATATAGTTCGATTACGCATAGTGCATAAAAAGTGCAGAATAGCCACAGAATAAACATTTTATATATAAATTTAATTCGATGAAATCGCAAGTAAAAGTGAGTAAAGTTGACTATTTTTTAATTATTCTTTTCATAAAAAAAACACGAGCAAAAGAAGCTATCGACGGCAACAATATATATTATCTATGTAGTAATAACCACACAGCTATACTAGCCAGGTTCCTCTACAAGGTATATTTACTATTCAAGACATCTACAAAAGCGAGATATAGACCTACCCAAACACCTTTATATAATGTAATGGGTGGCCTAACCCCAATGCGTAGTTCACATCACAAAACAATTTTTAATTTTACATTATTCATACGACACTGCCTTTAAAAATACCTACGCATCGCTATTTAAGCTTGATGTACTAGATACAAATGGCTTTTCTGCCCAAAATCATAATAGTTACTTAGCAGAAGGATGATCTATTGTTTGTATGCGGTCACACACGAACAAAACTCGCCTTAGGTATCAACAAAACAATGAGATATTTAATCTAATAATAGACGCTTTTGATTACTTTTCTTGAACATTCTTATTTATAATTCATATTTAATGATCGACATTAATGGCACTGGGTTTAGACTCTGGACATTCCGTCCACTTTACCCTGATCTCTTACTCTGTCCCTCATACTTGAGGAATAGTTGACTAAACAAACATCGAAGGAGGCGTGGAAGCTCAGTCGCCACTGGTTCTTATGCACACGTTAATTTCAGATTTAGGCGCTTTCGTGATGGTGTTACGAAACGGTCATTCTATTGTATAGCAAGTATAATAAAGTGCACCGTGATTGTGTAAATGAGCGCTGACTAGCGAGTTGCGATGAAATATCGTTCCTACTTTAACGCTAAATAAATTAACATTTACGCTATACAAATCATAAACAAACCGGCGAAAATATCCGACTACAGATGATAAAATCTTTTGATTAATTTTATTATCTTCGTCAAGTGCATGACGGTTTGTTTTTTAATCAACGAAACACTTCTAGAAGACGCAAAAATACAAAACGAACGATCATTAACTCGCCCACGTACCGTTATTATGAAGATAGAATCATGTCTTATAACCTAATTTATTCCACATAATTTTAATTCAATCCGAGAATATTCATAAACAACTTTAATTCTGTCATCGGTCACATCGGTGAAATAAAAACAGCTGTAAAAATTTTAGATGACAGCGGAAAATAATCCGAGTATCGCAATTAAAAACATAAAACACTCTTAAAATAAACCTGGAACGAAATATCATACAGCAGGAGAGTAATAACATTAAAACATATACAGTGCGAGGCAGATGCGCCAATATTCTATTATTACCAGCTTTTCAACACGAACATCTCAAGCATTCCTTACTATTTCTATAACCCTAAGATGAATCATTAAATAATAAAATCCAAAGCATACTTAATGCCCAACAACACATAGGAATCTATTCACCAGCGAGTATTAACTAACACATGCGCAGCGATCGCAGAGATCGCAGCGAACGCAGCATAGCGCTGGGCTAGCACCACTCTCCACTAATCAGTTCCAGACGCGCAGACCTCGTGTTAGTTCTCAATCGGACGCATTGCGCACACCACTGCACTCACCATCCAAACTATACATCAATGGCCGATCTAATTGCGAACGCGTAAACAACGCGACCGTGTGTTTGTAATCGTTGTAACAATGTGCGTGATAGGAGCATAACAACCAAACCCGACGGCTTATTGGAAACACTTTCAACAAAAATACAAGCCAATTAGACGAGTGTTTGAATTCGAAAACGGAACGGTTACCATCTGACATATGGCACACTATAAATAAGGCAGCTTTAGTTAGCGGGCGCATTGATTTTACAGTTCCGTTTTGTAAGGTAGGATAGTGAGATATTTTAATGTCTTGAACTTATTAGCCACAAATGTCGTATCGTTTGATGCATCAACTAATACTTTGTTAAAGTTGGCGGTGTTCGAGCGGATTATTTGCAAGCGTAAATTAGGTTCACGTGTGTTTTAATGCATCCCGCAAGTGTTGGTGTTCTAGTTCCATAATCTTCGACCAGCGAATGGATCAGGCGTGGATGATTCATAATGTTCTCCGTTCTATTGTTGGCTTGCATATTGCAAACTGGAATTATGCAATGTCCATCGCTTTATTGTAATAATAATGTTATAAGTACCTTGTTTTATTGCATTAACCTGTCTTATAATGGAGATATGGAAAACTTTTAAGAAAACAGACAGTATCCATTTGATGTAATTGTACTAAAAAGTATTATTTACTATTATACATGGCTGTCGGTTGCTATTAGTGGGGTAAACCCATTTACTCTTTGTTAAAAGTGCGGACCACTTCGGGCATAAATATTGTCAAAATATTTGAGTAACATTGTACCGCAACCCACTTAGAAGCTCAGTTTTAGCGCAACACATTAAAATTGATCGATCAGAGCTATATTTTTCCTGTTTACCAAATATTTAAGTAACGGCAATAAGTCAGACAGTAAAATAATTCAAATGTGAAATTTCATGAACGCTCATAATGAACTTGGCACACGACCAAAAAACGTCTTATTTTCGATGTGGAATCTGGACCGATTTTTATTGCAACGCTTTGGAAATAGTGATACAAACGACCCCCACAATGACTTACCAAAATTAATAAGGCGCGCGTACATCGCGTCCCGAATATTGGAACGCATAGCGAGCCACACTTCAGTTTAGATATTCAATGTAATGTACGCGAGTCCACATTATATGGCCGTAAATCAAGCTCTCCAATCTCGGCACTAACGCACCAGACTGTACTGTTTATTTCTTCATCATTTTCAGCTTTATTTATTACGAATTCCAAAAATTTTATTGTTCCATCATAAAGAAAAACTTTATCTGCACATTTATAGCGGAGAGTCGGTGGCGTTTAGACATCATTCGCCGTCGATGACCGGCCTTTGGCACTCGCATAAACAGGAACATTACAATAAAAGCCCAAATATTCTCACCTATACATTTGAACACTCATAAGATTTATTTCTGTGACTTGATTCAGTTTTATTGCTACTACGTTCATCTGTACTCATTTATAACCGACATAGATACACTTTTTACGATTCGAAGCGCTCTGTTTATTTTCGTTTTTAATTACTTCGCGCGTGGGCCGTAGACAAAATGACAAAATAACATTGAGAATATAATATCGCACGGAGGATTCTTAATGTCGAAATGACGCCGATTGTGTGATTATGATTTAACGTTTGTCACTGCCCACGGTCCGGTAGTAAAATTGACAAATGGCTGACTCGCACTACTGTAGGCTGAGTAATGTTGTACTTGTTCCAAAATTTATTGTAAATCCATGTTAATAATTACACAGCATTGAGGATTTTGATACTCATGTGCTTGGGTTTCACAGTCTAATCGAAATTGGAAGAAATATTATTATAACTTAATCTTTTCAATACCATGAAATTTGTAAATACCTACAGTAAAATGAAAACTTGAATGTAAGAAGAATCAGGGTGCCTTTCCAGTTTCCACTAGAGGTGTACTGTATAGCTATGATGCGAGGATGTGAGAGCTATAGTACGAAACTATGTGATCGTTTCCATTGATACTAAGCTACGTAGCGGAGCGAGTAAGGTGTGCTCTGAAGATGCGTTACTGCGAGGTACATGTTTATGCATACACAACTCGCAAACATTCATAGCACAGTACGCATCCATAGCACGCATCCATCCATATAAAAAAATAGCTTAGTTGATCCCGTTGCCACAAGTACTATGCTATGTGGACCGATGAATTTGATTACTCACACATACATCTCTGGTGGAAATGAACCTCCAGCCTTCACAAATGTACCAATAATATGTTGCGGTACTTTAATAGTAGCTCATACATAGTAGGAAGTGACTATAGTACAATTATACTAGTAACATAAAGTAAACGGTAAAGGAAAACATCGTGAGAAAACTGACATACCTAAGAATTCTACATAAGAATTTCAAAGGTATCTAAAGATTGCCAACCCGCATTAAACCAGCCTGGTGGACAAAAGCCTAAACCCTCTCAGTAGTAGAGGAAGTGCGTGCCAAGCAGAGGGACAGTATATTATTTAGGGCTGTTTTATAACTATTATAAGCTGACATAATGTCAATAACTGTCCACTGCTGAACGTAGGCTTTCCCGAGTGAGCGCCAACCATCCCGTTCTTGAACAGCCGGCCAACCTGAACTAAATTATGAAACCAATTACCACCAGCAGCATTTCCGGAGAGATACGACCTGGCGGCCTTCAAAAAAAGAGCGTATTCCCACCTAAAAGGCAACGCATCTCTATGTCCCCTGATATTGCAGATGTTCATGGGCGGTGGTGATCACTTACCATCAGGTGAACTGTATGCTCGTTTGCCCCCTTTATCATAAAAAAAAACTAAAAGCAACGCAGTCTGCTACCTAAGTGGTGGTTGCTAGACTATTTCCATTAATGCCCACTGACTGATGCTGGGACTTTATCATGGCCTTAATAATAATTCCAGCCTTATGGCTTGTGTCTTGAGCCTCCCATCGGAGGTTGATAATTTTTTTTTTTATTTTTTTTTTTTATAGGTACTCGACATAGTGACTGCACTGCGCCTGATGGTAAGCACAGTGCAGTCCAAATAGAGAATCGAATGGCATTGGACGATTATCCCATGCCATTCGACACAATTATGCCGGCCTGACCAGCTGCTTCTTCACGCTACGGCGAAAGGACCCAGGATTGTAGGAAGGAGGGAACACGTGCGCCGGCAAGCTATTCCACAGCCTGATGGTGCGACAGAAGAAGGAACTATAGAACCTATTGGTTCGGGTCGTAATGGTTTTCACCTTCAAGCTGTGGCTTCGCGCGCCCGCACGCGTAGTTCTGCTAAGGAAAGGAGAGGGGGGGATCAAGTTAAACAACTCCTCAGAGCATTCACCATGATACAGACGGTAGAACACGCTTAGAGAAGCGACATCCCTCCGCAACTGTAGCGACTCCAAGTTGCCCGTCACGTCTGCATCATTTACAATGCGGATGGCCCGCCGCTGTAATCCATCCAAGGCATCAAGCAAGTATTGGGCGGAACCGTCCCATAGGTGCGAGCAATATTCCATTCCCGGCCGAACCTGCGCTTTATACAAACGGTAAAGCTGACCGGGCGTGAAAAAGCGCCGCACCTTGTTCAGGATTCCAACCCTGCGAGAAGTGGCAGATATAACGCCTTCGATATGATTCCTTGGATTCAGATCACAGCGTACATCTATACCAAGGATACACAGGTCATTCCGCAATGAGAGGGGAACGCCCTGAAGAATGGGGAGGGGAGTAAACGGGGACTTTTTGCACGAAAAGACACAAGCCTGCGTTTTCTTGGCACTGAACTCAACCAGGTTGCTGGAACCCCATAGAGAAATGAAGTCCAGAGTCCGGTTAAGCTCAGAGACAAGGTCCTCGCGCCCCGTTTCGGTGACTGCCCGCGAACTTGGGGGCCCGTAGAAGTATCGCCCATGAACCGTGCTGTCATCTGCATAGCAATGAATGTTGCCGAGTGACAGCATATCATTGATATGCAGAAGAAACAGGGTGGGCGACAAGACCGAGCCCTGTAGTACTCCGGCATTTACTGCCATGAGCTCCAAAGCGTGCCCATCTACGACGACACGGATTCTTCGCCCATGCAGAAAGCCAGAGATCCACGTACACAAGTTGTTAGGCAGACCATATGCCGGGAGCTTGGAAAGGAGACCACGGTGCCGCGGTGGTGGTGGTTTATGTGTATTCATACCAGCTTTATATAGGTACTGACCCAATCTTGAACACAAACCACTTCTACTACTGAGAGGGTTAGGCTTTAGTCCACAACGCTGGCTTAGTGCGGGTTATAAGACTTCACTAGCTATATGTAGGTTTCCTGACAAAGAAATCCTTAACCCTTAATAATTCCAGATTATTATCGTCTAAAGTAGTTGCTAATTTGTATCAAGTAACCATCAGCTCAATATTGGAGCATGAAAGAGGGGTGAGGAAAAATTAATAAATGAAATAACAGGTGTGATCGAAGATAAATCAGAGCTGTCGCGAGGAGCTTAAAAAACAGTACATAATGCGGCCAGCAGGTACGCAGACAGAATTAGCATGCCGGAAACATGTTATATCATAGTTAGTGCGGACACGTGGCATACAGCATATAATTTATTGATTTGCAACAATTTACCTGCGTATTTTAATTACGGCATTTATGATCATGATTGAAAATAGCTATAATAATACCAGCCCTGTATTATATACTGCCCACTGCTGAGCACGGGCCTCCTCTACTACTGAGAGGGTTTAAGGCCTTAAGTCCACCACGCTGGCCTAGTGCGGGTTGGCAGACTTCACACACCCTCGAAATTCTTATGGAGAATTCTCAGGTGTGTAGGTTTCCTCACGATGTTTTCCTTCACCGGTAGAGTGAACGATAATTGATAAACAATAAACACGTAACTTTGAAAAGTCAGAGGTGTGTGCCTTAGGTGTCGAACCTCCGGACATTGTCTCGGCAGACCGTTCCATTCCCAACTAGGCTATCTTCCTCTCTAGTTATGAAAATAGTTATGAAACTTCTAAATTTCGTTTACTGAATTTCGTATTACTTCTTAATAGTTGTGAAGAAATTACAGGTGTACAAATTCTTAAGAGTTAGGGAGACATCTGTAGGCAGTTTGGCCGGAATGACCTACCTAGATCGGATGAGATAGTTTGGCTGTTTCACATGGAGTCAACAGAAGCTACAGCCTGGCAGTTGCATTTCATGCGGAATGCGCCTGCAAAAGACCAAGCATATGACTTCTTAAAACATAAATAAAAAGCATATGACTTCTTAAAACATTCAAAAACTGCCGCGGTGGCGTAGCTGTATTACGGTACGACTGAATGACTGAAATGCTGAGGTCTTGGGTTCGATCCGCGAATCGGGCAAAGTGATATTGGATTTTTCTATTCAGTATCAGCTCGGAGTCTGGAATTTGTGCCTGATATGGCGATAGGCTCGCCCCTATCACATCATGGGACGGAATATGCACGGCGAAAAGTAGGCGCACTAGTTGCGCCTCTGCCTACCCCTTCGGGGATAAAAGGCGTGAGTATGCGCGCGCGTACATTCAAAAACATACGCAATTACTCATCGAAAGCATTTAAATTTTCCAGCAACCTACTCAACCGAAAAAAGTCAATCAACGAATAGCGATACTAAAACTTAAAACAGCTTAAAGAAACCGAATAATTGACAGACATTAATGAGTCATTTCCATCACGAACGATCTCAATCAAAACCGCACTGACTCAGAATCGATGCGTTCGCGCATAACGACCGTCGGATGCGCCGAAGTGTTCCAGAGAGATTGTAAATATTTCTCTGTTTCAGAACACGACTAAAATAGATGAGAACGCGTGTTTCTAAATCCCCTTTGAAGATTACACACGCCGGTATTAGCTCTGGCAAATTACCCTCTAACAAAGATTGTATTAATTACCTGCTCCCAATCGCCGAATGTAAATTCAGTTTTAAATTTAGAATTCGGCGAGAGTGTTGCGCGCGCGCATGTCTATACCATTACATCTGTCATTTTACTTTGATTCTCGAATATATTTTAGAGTTCTTTGACAAAATTATAACTGTAATAATTAATTTAAATGTATTTCGAGGTAGATATTGCCATGTTTAAATATGTGTCAGGACATGAGAGAATATTAATGTGTACGTATAAAATTACGATTTTGTAAAGAGCAATACATTCTTACAATTGTTCTTTATTATCTGTTTAAATTTAACTTTGGCAATACAATTAATATAACTCGATAAGACGTTTTAGGATGTTTAAAACTTACCAATGGTTACGTTTAAATGTAAAGTGTAAATAACCTGTCTTCACTTTTCGCAATTCGGACACATTACACTAAACAAGTGTATTGTATAAAATGTGTTGTGTTGTTGTGTCCATTAATTAAATACAATAAAAAAATGTTTTTTAACAAAGTGCTACATAATTTAAAGCAGTTGCACAGCTTAATAACTTTATTAGAAAAATAATGTTTCAAAGGTAGAATTAATTTTACTAATACATTTAAAATTAATTCATAAATTAGTTGTGCTTCGATCCGGCCTTATCCCACTTAAATATGGAGTCGGCGCAATATACTTTTTGAATCATGTTGCGGAAAGGATTTGGTTTTTTATAACCTGTCACCTGCATGACGTCAGCCTGCTCTAAAGAATATAACCTAAGTAATAATAATAATATAACCATTTCGCCTTAAAAGAACTGTTGCTTCTCCTGGGAATCGATCTCATGGCCACTCTTTACCCTACATACACTGTTACTAGACCAAAACAATTGATAAATATTTAGTAATGAGAGATTGAATAAGGATTAGTCCACACTAATTTATACAAGGTAAATGTGCTTTAGATAATAATTATATTGAGTACCATGAGCTATATCAAATACTAGGAGTGCTCGCGGCTCCGCCCGCGTGAAAAAGTTTTTCCGGGACAAAAATATTTTCCCGGAATAAAAAGTAGCCTATAGCACTCAGGAGTTATGTAGCTTGCTATTAGTGAAAGAATTTTCAAAATCGGTTCAGTAGTTCCTGAGATTAGCGCGTTCAAACAAACAAACAAACTCTTCAGCTTTATAATATTAGTATAGATTACATATACATACATACATATACACTTACGCCTGTTATCCCCGAAGGGGTAGGCAGAGGTGCAACTAGTGCGCCCACTTTTCGCCGTCATTCCGTCCCATGATGTGATAGGGGGCGAGCCTATCGCCATATCGGGCACAAATTCCAGACTCCGGGCTGATACTGAATAGAAAACCTCAATATCACTTTGCCCGACCCGGGGATCGAACCCGAGACCTCAGCTTTGCAGTCGTACTATAATACAACTACGCCACCGAGGCAGTCAAATATCAGGCAACAAATATTATAGCAGACAAAATCAATATAAATGCCGCTGATCAAAAATCTTCTCAATTAAACAAGCGAAACTCATTAAAACTAAATATAAAAACAGTTAACAAGTTGGTGAAATATTCAGCATACATACGGTTGTCAAAAACTACGTAATCCAGTAGCCAGTGATGTGTTTGTACAATTTAAACATCGCTAGTGTAAGTGTTTGTCTGTTATTTGTTTTATTAATCGTTACAGACATCGAGCGAATGTTTTCCCGTGTTACAGATACAAATGGGATCGAGGGCTAATTATGTAACTTTGATCCACTTTCGGACGTACCTACTTCGACTAGCCCGTTACGGCGAATGTTAGTCGTAAACGCTATTGCTTTTATATCACGTTCGGGAGTTTAAGGTATTTGTTATTTTTAACAGCATTTGCACGAAAATGTAACACGCAATACTATTTTAATCATTCAATAACTCAGTCAGCTATTTAATATTGCAGTAAAATTAATAAGACTCATTCACTGTTTGTCAATTTTTTTTTTTATGACATCGATTGAGGAGACGAGCATGCCGTTCGCCTGATGGTAACCGATACGACTACCCATAAACAGTAGAATCACCATTCAGCACCTCGAATCACGAAATACTGTGTGGCATTCCATTGCGCTCATCATTCTGAGACATAAGATGTTAATTCTCATTATGTCTTGTTACACTGGCTACAATGCCCTTCAAGCCGAAACACAACAGTGCATGCACACTGCTGCTTGGCGGTAGAAATAGACATTGCGGTGGTACCTACCCAGACGGACTCTTACATATGAGAGTCCTACCACCAGTAGTAGTAATTTTACATTTCAATAGAAAGTATAAAAATGAAATTTTAAATTGCAGTATCTTACAACAAAGGAATCGCGGCTATTATTAAATGGTAATAAAAATTCACGGAACCAGAAAATTTCATACGAATTAGACGATGTCGAACACATTTCGGAAATCGGGAAATGTAAATTACATATTATTAAGCAACATCAACACCCGACGGTTGTTATAACACAAAGATAAACAGTTTGAATTAAAGAGTGCTTCATTATGCGTGCTTTTTGGTTAATACTCGCGTTATTTTGAAGGTTTATCGTGTTATACGATCTCTCGATCAACACAGCTGATTATTTTGTTCAGTTGTTTATATGTTCTTAATACTCCTCGCAGGAGAATACTCTTCGGTATGGCTATACCATTCCGTTTCGCATACATTAATTATATTTGAACATTTTAGTTAAGTAGGTAATGGCCTCGTTATTATGTTTCATTTACATTCATAAAAAGTGCTGGCTGATTTTGAAAGTATACAAATTTTAACCATCTTCCAAATTCAAAAAAGTTCATATAAGAATGAAATACGAAGACCCGTGGTATGAAGATAAAAATAAGATTCTAAATATAATAAAAATTACAATTACAAATTTCGTGCATTAGGTAAATTTTCATGAACCTGAAACCTTATAACAAGCTGGATGCAGGCCGCTTTTGACAGGTCCGTCTGAAAATCTTTAGGGGAGGCCTATGTTCAGCAGTGGACGTCATGTAGCTGATGATGAGGATGACGAAAACCTTATATAAAATTAGCTGGCAGATAATTTTACACGGCTAGATAAAATTAATAGCAAAAATGAACGAACGCATAAAGAATTTCCTGCTTACATTATTCGACTAAATTACCCGTTTCGAGAATTGAATAGATGCGCAAACTGCTACTAAATTACAGCACTTCCGTAAATTAGGTGTGATATTTCAAAAATGCAGATCAATTCAATCCAAGCTACTGATAACCCAAAATCACGAGACGAAACCCCCAAATTAACAACACAAAAAGCAATAAACCAGCGTGAAATGGAGAGCATTAATTCGATTATCAAGATCGAGGTGTGAAGCGCATTTCGATGTTTATCTAGGTATAAAGAGGCGCCATATAAGAAATTATTTTACAGCAGTAAAATAATAAAAACACTCATTAGCAGTCATTAAAGGAACGCCTCCGCGATTTAGGGCTAGATATGGGTGGGTGAGAAGTTTATTTTGTCTAATAATAGAGTGGTCGTGTGTTAGTGTTGTATGTTTATCATTTCAGAACGTACGCGTGAATATCAACCGTTTGACACATGAAACACATGTCGATGTTGAACACTGGGCCGCTGAAGGGCTGTTTAGTGAATTACAAACTCGTAAACTACGGTAAGTACGAAAAGATGGTTATAATTAGAGCATCAGTATTATTTATTTTAGTCTTCTGTCGGACGTGATAGATTCACAGTCAGAAGGCACGATTGAAGTGCGTTTGGATCCTATTGGATTTTATCAGATGCTTATGATATCAGACTGCTTGTACCTAACTAGAGATTCTTCTGGAAAGAAAACACCCAAAAGAAGAGTCTGCGTCTTTGGGAATCTAGATAAATACGACAAGTTGACACTGAAATCTAATTTTGAAAACCATCATATGTTTTAAAACAATTGTGTATTTTAAAGAGTATTAAAATGCAATTGTAAATTGATAACTGAGTTTAAATTTATTCTCCGTAATGTTGAAGAAATGGAATTAACCATGGAATTTATTACATCAAACGCCTATATAAGTTCATGAAACAAACGCGGTATAATACAAGCTGCATGTCCGTCCGCAAGTCATTAATATACCAGCGTTTTGATTATAATTCATGCCCCCAAATCTCAGACATGCGGGCTTCCTCATTATGATTCCATAAAGCAATTGAGTTTTTGTTTTGCAAATGAGTTTATCTCACATATTTACATTAAGATTGAGTGCAAGAATGGTTTGATGAAATATCGAACTTTAGTTACGAGATGTTAATTATTATAATAACATAGAGTTAACGTTTGATGGAACATACTAGAATGTAGGTGTATATTTTGAAGATGTTATGAAAACATATTTTTATCAGTAATTATAGGTGGACTTATGCGTTCATGTGCTAGTAGTGCAACATATTTCAGTGTACAGGTTGTGTATCTCACCTTGGGTTCGATGCCCAGGTCGCGTGAAATTTGTGTGGATTTTTTTAAAAACTGTGTGCCCCTAATTTTTTTCACAAGAAGAGATTGATGTCAGGCAAGTGAATAAACATATAACTACGAAAAAGTGTCGTATATGCTGAGTCAATGACCCGAAGCTATGTCCATATTTACAAAGTATACATTTGGTAACTGACCACCCAAAACCCTTAATAAAAACATTCAACGTTCCAAAATAATGTTAACAACATATGTGACTTTCTACAACAAAAATAATTATACCCCATTAAATTTTATCCAATTTCTCTAATAAATTATTTCTTCGCCTAAATATAATTCTGGAACATTGTAAAACATAATAAATTATAATTAGGTACTTGTTCAACCAAATGTTCTTATTTCGTTTATAACAAAAATCATGTTATCATTAACCGAACAAAGGAATGGCGGCGTTTACGCCATTTTTTGTAACCGCACTTGTAAATAACTCTAATTATGAAAACATAATGAAATACGATTAAACCGCAAGGTTTCTTCACGACGTAGGGGTTAATTTGACACTTGTTGAAAAAATTAATAACATTTTATATGGTATGGGAAGTTGCTGACTGCATTTTTTTGAAGATTTAAGGATTTATATAAAATTGGAAATTTTAAAAATAATAATTATGCAATAGAGCGAGTGCGACCCACGATACGTTGATATGAAAATCGTGACAAAACTTTGTGTAATCCACTTTTTTGCAATGCCGAGGTCTCGGATTTGATCCCTGGCTCGGGAAAAGTGGTTTTTCTATTGGTGACCAGAGCCTGGAATTTGCGCCCAATATGACTGTAGGCTCGCCCCCTATCACATTTGGGTCGGAATGCGCACGGTGAAAAGTGGCTGCATTAGTTGCGCCTCTGCCTACCCCTTCGCGGATAAAGGCGTGAGTGTGTGTGTGTGTTAATAAATAAAGACGTATTGTCTACTTCTGCTACAACTACTTAATAAGAGCTGTTAAACACAAAAATATCCTATAGTGAACACTCTATTATAATTATCTTCGCACATCACAATTACGTCATACGTATCTGCGATGTTCTGAATCCAATGTACGTAATTCGGAATAAGATTTATTGGCTAATTTCTTAGTTCTTCTCAGAAACACACGTAATCACCAATTTGACGTATAAAGGAGCCCAATTCTGATTGTTTAGTCAAGTTTAGTTTGCGCATTTTATATGATTACCTCTTTAGATTAATTTACATAGATAAAGTTGGAATGAGTACTTACGTGGTAAGTATGAATAAAATGCTAATTATAAAATAATGTATTTCAAGCTTCAATAGGAGTGACACTAAAGTGAAACATAAAATGGATACATACATACATAGTGTTAAAATCATTACTCTTCCTTGCTTCGCCGTAGTCGGATACAAACAGAAATTAAATTGATTATATGCTGATATTTGGAAGTCTTAATTCGTCTGATGACAATGCTAAACTTTGGCGGAAATACTTAGAGATATAATGTGATGATTTATACTGCCATAAATGTGATGAAGGTTTTTTTCACCATCAAAATCAATTTCAAATGTCGTCACTAATATGTCGGTCAGTACTTATTAGTAATGGTTTTAACGAATTGTAAAATACCATGAGGTATGTTATGTCGATGCGTTATGAAAATAAAAAAAAAAATGCAGAATAATAAATTGGCAATGTACAAATATTTTATATTTAATAAACTTCATTCGCTCGAAGGCTTATTAAGTGTCAAGAAAGAGAGAGCCCCAGGCACTGTCGCGGATAATTACATGTACTTATTATAAAGAGTTCGTCATAAATTCATTTAATAATGAATGTTAATGTAAATTAGCTATTTTCATTGGAATAATACCTCGTTGTGGTCTCATGCACAATTCACCTCAGGGTACAAAACTTACAAGAATCAGGTACAATGACGCAAGATATAATGGCTGGATGTTGTGTGTTGTGGATGTTATAAAAATAATATGAAATTAGTACAGTCGACTTGTTCTGAATTTAAATATTTGCTTTGTTTATTGGTTTTATTATAAGCCTATGGGTAATAAATAAAATTATTATTCAGTTTTTTTTTTTGTAATTTAGCTCTACATTTTGCAATGGGCACATGTGTAAATATCTTGATAATATTGGAGGCCATGTCGTGATTTTTAAAACTTATGATTCTGATCAAAAGGCTAAATATATTAAATGATCAACACTTTCCTTGAATAACTATAAAGCTAAAAATATCGCAAATGCATTGGCAGTCTACCATCACATTTCATAGACAAACATTTTTTTATCTTATCTGATATTTATATCTTCTATTTTTAAGGCTCGTAGTACGCAAATGTAGGAATAGAAAAAACCATTTATTTATGTTATGTAAATTGTGCTTTTTAACTCAACATTTTTCTCTAAACAAGGCTCTTGTATGAATACAAGTACGCTCAATGTCTCTTCCATCGACTCTACACCGGTAATGTAACAGGCTCCTACAATAAGCACTTCAAGCTACAATTAGCCGTTTTGTAGTGGATGTAAAGCCTCAATTAAGCCTTCCGAGAGGTTGGACTCCTCAGTGCATGTGAGTTTTAATAAACGGTTCATTTCCTTGCTCTTTGTGTGTTAACTGTTGATAATTCATCGTGCGGTTTCGGTGATTCGTATTTGTTGTAACATGAAAGGAAATCTTAAGGTATACTTCTAAGTTGTATGTATCTTTATAATCATCCAGTAGCACGTTATTATCCAGCTGCTGAGCCCTTTATGAAATCTTTTAAAAAATTAAGTAACATTTTTATAATTAAGTAGTGAAAAGTCCTATAAAAAGTATGTTCGATATATTTCAACGGTACTAGACTAATCAAAGATTTATAAGATTAGATAGAGTGGACAATGGAAAAATTGTCATACAAAAATTTTGAGCATGTTTGTCAGTAAATCAATCTACCGTAAAGTAACAAAACACGCATGTAAAATGCATTAAAACATACTTTTAATGCATTTTATATTATCGGAACTCGCAAATTGGCATATATCCATCCAAAAGATTGTTTTCTTTACAAAATTCAAGCATACCGAGACGTCTGGTCACACGGACGTGTCAGATAATACAGCGAATTATTGCCAGCCGGTAACTTTTGGATGAATTTAGTTATGATGTCCGTCTATAACTAACTATACTATTTAATGTCTTTAGGCCTAACCCAATAGCGTGTACTGAAACCAATTGTGATGCCAAGTTCTTATAGTGTGTACCCATTAACTTCTATTTGGAACTCTATCCACCCTTGTGCAATAATTCGCTCCTATTCCATATTTATATTCACGTAGGTTTTAAAGAATTGCTGATTCATTCATGAATCTACGTGATTAACGACATCAGACATGCGTGGTATCTAAATTCTTATAAAACATGACGTCATCCAAAACATAACCTGGGTACGATTAGAACCAACACAAGTTTTTAACTACGACTTGTTTTATATCACTTTTTTTCTACACACACAAACACACACTCACGCCTTTTATCCCCTAAGAGGTAGGCAGAGGCGCAACTAGTGCATCCACTTTTCGCCGTCATTCCGTCCCATGATGTGATAGGGGGCGAGCCTATCGCCATATCGGGCACAAATTCCAGACTCCGAGCTGATACTGAATAGAAAAAACTCAATATCATTTTGCCCCACCCGGGGATCGAACCCGAGACCTCAGCATTGCAGTCAAAACATTATACAACTACGCCACCGAGGCAGTCTTATATCAGATTATTGTTTTATATCAGATCCTTTCTAATAGTTGTAAAACTGTATAAACTGAACAGCTATTCATTAAGTTAATATGATGTAAAGTAAAACGGCACGTGTTCAAAGAATTTCAAGTGGGGGCTCCGATTAGCTGGACCCTTTGGTTCCGTAAGCATTTACAAACGTAACGTAGTTTGTGGCTTTTTAATTTTACAAAGTTTTAAAAATTTCTCCTAAAAAAATATATGTTTATATTGTTGTCCTATTTATAAAACGATACTTTTTCTAGATAGATAAATTAGTTAATATATTGTTAGATTAAATAGTTTAGTAAAACAATTAATATGTATAAAAGTATTAAGTGCCAATAAAAAATATAACATACATTTATACAATAATATACTCGAAATCATAAAGTATTCTAAAACTTTATTAACTGACAGGAAGTACAGTTATCTAATTACAGCACTTATTCAAAATTACCGAAACTTAAACAGTTAAGTAGTTAACAACGAACCCTGAAAACAATAAAAAAAACACAAACGGCTCCAATTAAACACAATAAAATTCAAATCAGCACAATAAAACAAACAAATTATAAATGCATTACACACTCGTAGGAAACATTAAAATTCTATAGTAATTTATCAAGAAACGAACCTTCCCCTACTCTTATACTATGATTATAAAAACTATTATACAAACACCACTCTACTCCTTTATAATAAGGATGCTATTGATGTACAAAGTTACGTAACAGGCACAACTAACTTTGCCTAAGATAATTCGCGCTAAATGTCTGTTTAATGAAAGTTAAATAGATGCGAGTTGGTATCGTTATAATATACAATTATCACTTATTGTACATGATGTTGGATGTAATTTCACAGTTCAAGATACATCAGTTATACACATGTCCGTAATTACTTTGATGACGGGACTTCATGTAATTGCAAGTTAAGTTTAATTGTTACTTGATTTTCATATCATTACGTCGCTAATAACTGGAAAGGTTAAATACTTCGTGACTTCAAAGGAAAAATGTTTAACTACGTTTACACTTTAACTACTAATTTGATATCATTGAGCCGCTGTTACACCGGTCAAGGTCCAAAATTTTGTTGCTAGAAAATTAGGTTTGATGAAAAATTTTCATTTTTTGTCTGACTAAATAGTTGCCTTTTATCATAGGTTTACAGATTTGAGGACTTTGGTCAGGCTATGGCAGAAAGTTTCATGCTTACATTAAAATATAAAGTTTCCAAGCTTGATTACACATGACGATACAAATCCTTTGTCAAGGGTATAAGGAAGTAGACCCTAAACGTACGTTACCTTTCGTCCAACATTCAGATCCTAAACAAACTGCAAATCAGAAATTTCTTATAATGTAAGGATCGAAGTCGCGGCTACTACAGCCATCTCAACACTTAGGGCAGTATTAATAAATCATCTCTAGTTTGAGTTACATCTCAAGTAGACATAATGTATGAAGAGTCTAATACATTGTGTCTACTTGAGATGTAACTCAAACTTGAGATTGAATTATTAATACGGTCCTTAATCATCATGCCCCAAAGGCTAAATAAGCTTCCCTACGTGTAATAGCTATGTGGTCCTCCAGATGAATTATTATGAAGGTATTTCGCAGTAGGCAGCGGGTTGCCCGTACCCTGATATAATCGACGTCCTTGAATGACAGTGGCCACTTACGGAAACGTTACCATTAGCTCGATTGCCTTCATTAGCACTGAAAACAATCCAGATGTATATCCATACCATAACATACCAGCCCTGTATAATATACTGCCCACTGCTGAGCACGGGCCTCGTTTACTAGTGAGAGGGTTTAGCCCATAGTCCACTCCGCTGGCCTAGTGCAGGTCGGCAGACTTCACATACCTTCGAAATTATTATGGAGAATTTCTCAGGTATGCAGGTTTCCTCACAATGTTTTCGTTCACCGTTGAAGCGAGCGATAATGCACAAAGAATACACGACTTACTTTTTAGAAAAGTCAGAGGTGCGTGCCCTTGGGTTTTGAACCTGCGGACATTCATCTCGATAGTGCGTTCCACTCCCAACTAGGCTATCGCTGCTTATGTATATCCATACGGAAAGAGTGAAATATCAAATCACTGCACCAAGGTCAGGAATTCCGTGATAGATCCAAAACTAGTCTATCTCTGTATCGAATTGAAAACCAGATTTTGGTTGTCCAACCTAAGAATCAAATCCAAAATATCATGACTCACAGATCTGGTGCAAACTGCCTCGGTGGCGTAGTTATATTACAGTATGACTGCTATGCTTTTTTTTTTTGTATGGCCATCTTCGGCGCATTAGGGACGGCTATGCTGAGGTCTCAGGTTCGATCCCCGGGTCGGGCTTAGTGATATTGGGTTTTTCTGTTCATTATCAGCACGGAATCTGAAATTTTATGTCCGATATGGCGATAGGCTCGCCCCATATCACTTCATGGGTCCGAATACGCACGGTGAAAAGTGGGTGCATTACTTACACCTCTGCTTACCTCTTCAGGGATAAAAAGCGTGAGTGTGAATGTATGCACAGATCTGGCACCATCAGATCAAAAAAGGTCTCACAGAATGTTAACTACGTCGCACTAGCCCAGCGGGCTCAAAGTAAATGTTTCTTTTTCATTGGATCTACGCAGCTCTTTGTAATCGCACGTGTTCTGACCTCGCTGGGTGATGATAAAGGGCCTTAATTACCTTTGTCTTGCCCAATGTGGGGCCACACGTGTTAATAGTCAATGAATTTGGAAGTACTGTTCTTCCTCTTGTCGATTCATAAAGATTTTGTGTGGTGACATAAGTTTGTTAGCTCTAGTAATATGTACAGTTTGAACATAGTTAACTTTTATTGTCATTTGACAATTAACAAATGTTATCAATTTAGAATTCACATATCATAACAGAGACAATACCAAGTAAAAATTCTTAACTACAATAATAGATTCTATAGGATGGCCAACAAGTAATCTGACTTAACTTTTATAGACAATTCCGTGGACATACGGATATCCGGACACCTATTAAATACTACTCATGCATAGCAGAATAGAATTCTTATACTGAGATAAAGCACAATGTAATTAACGATTCAAACCTAGAACCTAACCAGATTTACCTCAATACACTGCTACAGAGAAAACCGATGCCACGCTTAGAAAGCTTCCATCATCTTTTTGGAATAATAAAAGATCAACATGGGAAAATATATCCTACAACTACACTTGTAAAGTACAGTGAAGTGAACATAATATTCCACGTGTCAAAGTCACAAATCGGCGTAACATGTTGAAAAGGAAACAGTAATTATAATTGCGGCGCACAGCCCACCGTCCCGTGACGTTGGAACCCTTCTGAATTGTTGGTTGCAACTTGACGCTTCCTTCCTTCAGATCGGTTGCCGTAAGCTATAGACGAGTTGCTGTTGACTTTTTTAAGGGTCAGGGAACATTTATAAACACTTACGACTGCCTCGGTGGCGTAGTGGTATTGCGTACGCATTACGAGTACGATTTGCGCGCTGAGGTCCTGGGTTCGAATCCCGGGTCGAGCCATAAAAATTGTGACTGGGTTTTTCCATCTTAAAATTTACTCAGTCGCAGCTCGGAGTCAGGAAGTTGGCGGTGTGATACCCCCGTGCCTCGGAAAGCACGTAAAGCCGTTGGTCCTGCACCTGATCTCTCTCCGGTCATGTTGGATTGCCGTCTCACCGGACTATGAAAGTGAAGGAATAGCGAGTGCACCTGTGTATTGCGCACACACTTGTGCACTATAATATCTCCTGCGTACCTGGCTGATCTCCGTTGAGATTGGCCGCCGTGGCCGAAACTGGCTAGGAGGATTTCATTCAAACACTTACATCCTTGATCGCCGAAGGGGTAGGCAGAAGCGCAACTAGATTGTGTGAGACGTGTGTGACGCAATGATGTGATAGAGGCGAGCCTATTTCACTTTCAAGACTAAAATTATCACACTTATTCAATCCTTTTAACTTCCATTGGATCTCACTGACAACCAGAAAAAGGTTTTTGGTTGATAAAATTGACCGGCCTCCTTGGTGAAATTATTTTATGTTCGAATACAAACAACAGCTTTGCGCTATTTACAGGCCATAAATAAATTTCCCAAATCCTTCTTTCCTCGTGACCTTTTATAGACCGCTGGTCGACGAGCAACCGACTCCTATTTTAAACTAATTATGATTAAATGGCAGTGTTTCTAGAACATTTTGGCAGTTGAATAAATCTTATTCCTACCTTCAATAAACGATACAAATGTTCCCCACTACACAAATTACAAGTACATCTCTCGTGACTTGCTCCGAACGTTGCGACGACATAATTTCCAACAGCACACTTTATTATAATGTTGAGTTATGTCCTTGCAACATTGTAATAACATTGTCATTACACGTTATAATTGTTACAAAGAGTTGTCGTTAATATATTATTGTGCATTGTTTGTTTATGTAAGTACGTTCGTGTCACGTCCGTGAAACGGTTTTGAACTCGAACTTAATGATATGGGAATAACCACTCGTTCGCTCTTCATATTGTTCAAATAAGTAGATGATCTAGAAAAAGTAAGTGAATTCGCTTATAGATAATGTTATCAACGATGACATGCCCCACTAATTTTCCTAATCTCTTACAGACTACGTGTAGAGTCTTCTGCTTGTGTCTTAAGTCTGTAAATACACACCTATTACCTATGAATTCACCTACATACAATGATGAGTAATCAAATACACTTTAAACAGGGAATAAAAAATTGGTAGTGCGCGTCATCATGGATACAATTATCTACAATTAATGTATGAATTGCGTTTATTATTTAGCAGCTGACAAGCAATTAACAAATAAATGAGTTATCCCGGCGCCTAAATAAATTACATGGTTATTGAAATTGACTCCGACAGTATTACCTGTGCAACACACCACACTTCAAGTCACTTTTCTGTGAGATTTTGGTACCAGCCGAATCAAGACAATCCATAGATTATGTAGTCAATAAACCAAATGCTGCAAAGGCAGGGGCCTAGTTAGAGATACAAACATAATATTCATGAACAATTTTTAATTTCGTGTTTTTCGTTGGACTTAAAACAATAAATCATTATTTTCATCCCACCAATTAACTGTTGCACAAATTATTTCGACCGCCAAATGTGTGTTAATAACACGCCTATGCTTATTTATTTTCGAAGCAATTATTTATTATTTGGTCGGTAAGTAGGCACGCACAATAATGATTCCAATTTAATTGTGTGGCGGCCGTGTTCGTAATAGGGTACTCTACAGCTATTACTCTTTCATGCGGTTCCGTCTGCAAGTTTTCCGAAATAAAGGCCTGAAAAAATTTTATGTAAAAAATAAAAGTTAAAGTGAGCAAATAAATATCATGTTGGACCTTAGCCGAGTGAAAGAAAAATAAACCAATAAATGCATTATAGCAGCTTACTATATATTATCTATACTTAGTATTACCAGGTAGAAGATAAAAATAAAAAAAAAAATACTAATATGCCACATCATAAATTCACACTGTTTTTTTTCACTAACAGATATTATGTATATGAAATAAGGTAAATATTCAACACTATTAAAATGAAAAATCAAAAAGTTATTTTTATCAAACTAGCTTAGCGCATCACAATACGACCATAGTCCGAGAGCCGTCTGCCACGGCAGCATCATTACCCGTTTTGTTAATACCGCATCGCTCTTTTGTTATTTTGACACAGGAAGTTATTAAAGCAATTAACTGGGGCACGGCTCCTGGGCTATTATCATCTAAGAGTGACGTGTTAATGTCAGTCGCTAGTGCTGAGCAGTATTGCATAGATAAGTATTCGAATAATTAATATTCGATTGATTCATTTATATTGTGATTGATGATATTTTTTTATTCATTTTAAATAATTAACTTATTCGTGCAAGGTCAATTGCATGATTTGTAATTTTAAACATGTGGGATCATATACTGATTTACTGAATTGTATATTTGTGTGGTCCTAGCCCATAAGGATATTTAAAAAAATACTTTCTGCCACACAATGCCTACAAAAAATCTTTCTTTTCTTTCTACTTGTGATTTTATTAGTAAAAGTTGGTCACATCACTATTACAATTCGAAAAATCGGTTCTTTAATTTTCAATCGTACCTACTGACCGACCGAAAGCTACTGTTCGATCACAATGCACTCACATACACTATGGACATAATTGATAGTCATACAGCCTAACAATAGTGAAATCACACGTTCACTCACGACCAAACCACACCTTATCCAACTTAGAACAAAGTCTAAATTCATTCGTATCAAATTTCGGTTGGTATTCAAAAAGTAACAATCGAGTTTAAGTTGCGTGGCTACCGCACTTACTCAGTCTAATTTCTTAGAAGTCATTATTATTGTTTCTCATGATTAAATTTCTTTTTTGCTCACAATGGAATCACGAACCATTCCGTTTATTGTCTGTGGGATATTATTATGTTGTTGCATTTGACAATATTTTTTGACTTGTACTATATTGTCTATGGCGCTTTATAATGCTTAATCGTCTGGTTATTTCTAGATTTAGATAAACAATAAAGAGTAGTTTACATACAGTGCCCTGCAAATAAGCAATGTTGGAACCTAGGCCTGTGCACAAACGTTCTTTAAGTATGGAGCAATGCTGTGATAATTAGTCTGTTTCTCAAGTCTTCCACATGACAGCATACACAATGTGCAGGCATAGGAGAATTTCATTGGTTAATATTTAAATACAAATTTGCTTAAATAGGAAGCGGCGATAGCCTTGTTGGGAGTGGAACGGACTGCCGAAGCGAATGTCTGCAGGTTCAAAACCCAAGGGCACACACCTCTGACTTTTCTGAAAAAAAATAATGGGTGTATTTTTCTGAAATGTCGCTCGCTTTAACGATGAAGGAAAACATCGAGAGGAAACCTGCATACCTGAGTTCCCTAAAATAATTTCGAAGGTATGTAAAGTCTGCGAACCCGCACAAGGTCAGCGTGGTGACTAAGGCCTTAACCTTCTTAGTTGTAGAGGAGGCCCATTCTCAGCAGTGGGCAGTATATAATACAGGGCTGGTATGGTATGGTTACTTCAATTGGCTGTAAGATTGATATATTCAATATCAGCTCGGAGTCTAGAATTTATGCCCAACATGACGATAGGCTCGCCTCCTATCACATCATGGGACGGAATAACGGTGAAAAGTGGGTACACTAGTTGCGCCTCTGCCTACCCCTTCGGGGATAATAGGCGTGAGTGAGTATGTGTGTATATAAATCAAGCCAAAAAAAACTATGAAATTGCCGACACTAGAGTTCGGGTGAAATGTGCGTCCTTATAATATTGTTTATAAATGTGGCTGATAGTGTCTTAGCACAGACAGAAGAATGGCGAAATTTATCAAGTTTTTATGCAGCATGAATTGGTTGGCTCGATCTGCGTGGTATTCGAGACTATCCCGCCCTCACACCCACCACTGCAACTCCTGTAAGCCAGGATCGACAGTGGCACGTATTTTATCACACCAAGCGGCGAAGCTCGGCGAGTCTCTGGGAGCACTAATTAGTCTTAACCCGCAACGAAGTTAATCAAACGGAAGAATAGGGAGGAGTTAGAAATATATTTTCCACTTCCCTCCATAGCAAAGCGGGAGACAAAATAATGGATAAAATAATAATAATCTGTGTGGTATGTACAAATCCGTGAACGTGAAAAGTAGATAGTAGCTTAGTGAAATTTACATACGGTGATGGTCTGGTCTTTCAAGTACCAATCCCCTAGATTTTCTCATGACGATTCCTCTGGGTGTTTGTAGGTGTAGTTTTGCCTCACGTTTTGCTAGAATTATTCGGTTGTAAATAGTATTCCTTACAAAACCTGTTTTGTATTTATTTTATTTGATTGCAAGTTAGAATATGGGATATATGGCTTACTTGTAGACTAATCATACAGAGCTGAAGGCTCGTGTCAATTGATGCAGTTTTTATATCAAGTCAATAAGTATCAAATTTAACGAAATATATGAAATCCACTTACAATATGAAGTTGGTTATTATTGTAAGCTTCTGCATTTGTATGGACATATAATTATTTTAATCACTGCGTTATAATTTTTTATAGAACTAATAGTTACGGATGTCAGTTGGAAATCGTAAATTACTTGAAACGGAATATTTCGTCAATTAGATAAGTGAAAGTATGGATGTGGTTTTTATTTTGTGATTAAAAAATATTCAATTTGTAAGGAAGGAAAGGAACTGGCCAAAAATCAAATTAAAGTTAACACCTAAAAAATTTATATCATAATTATAATTATGGGTGACGATGTTTCTTGTTTATATAGTATAGAAAATCAATAAATCAATCCTAGAATAATGTAAATCACAAAGCCAGAGACCAAAGATGTTTTAATCAAAATAAAACAAAATCAATTTTCAACAATCTAAACAGGAACATTCGTCTTTAAAGCAAACAAAACCGATCGCGCTGAACATCAAAACAAAAACACGATAAATCTACGTGCGAACGCGACACGTGTTAGACGTGAACAAAGAAAGTAAAGTGTCAATTAAACTCATTTGCTTTTTTTCCTCCGTAACGAAGCGTAATGCAATTATATGTAATAGCAGGATGGGACTACGCGACACAGGCACATTGACGCCCGGTAATCACTCACACAATTAAAATGTCGTTACGATGACGGTTTTTACACCTAACCACCATCACCTTTAATTATATCTGAATAAAAAGAGAACAAAAAATCGCGGAATTAAACACGTGAAAGATGATAATGATGAGACAAAAATAATCACGGATGGTTAGTCGTGATTAAATTTTGATTGCGTGCTGGTGTTTATTAAATTGTGATAGGTTGGAAATTATTTAGCGATTGAGGGTAGTTAACCTATCTAGTACCGCGAGTTTGACAGCTGACATTTGTTTTTTTTTATTTTTATACAAACCTTACTGCATAGGTAGGACGGCGATTTTCGCTTTCATTATAGGAGCTGTCATGGCCCAAATTGGCCAAGCGGGCCTGAACTATTAAGGGCAGAAGTAGTGATTACGTTGAATAGTCAGGTAGAAAGTACTCGGTGGTAACCATTATTAGGATAAAAAACGTATGAAGGAGTACTCATTCCTTCATTCTTTCTCCTCCTAGGTGTACACCTAAATGTGAAATTGCATTTTCGTAATAGAAAAGTAAGTCCAAAGTGAAATATCATACAAAGAACTTCATATTCTTATTAAATGGACATTATCTTAAATCTAGCTATGAATGTAAGAGTACTATGAATAGAATTGCAAACATCGACAATATTAATGAGCAAATACTTGTTCCATTACGCATATTTCTCGGAATAATAAAGGCATGAATATTCATATCAGTTTTGTATGCATAAGAAACAACTGCTTTCCTGGCGACCGTCAAAGAATTCCAAACCCAGAGTTCATATAAAATTCTTACCTCATATTTTTACAGTTAGTTTACTACCATCAGTTTTAATATACTTAATAAAATACAACTTATGATTTATGTGTAGTCACCATTGCTGATCGCATGAGGAATAATATGATAAGAGATCGATGTATGTTAAAGGATGATGTGGTGACTAATATTGAAAGAAGTATGCTGAGGTGCTTTGGGCATGTGGAGAGGATGGATGAAAGACGGATCACAAAAAGTATTTATCGAGCGAATGTGGATGGTACGGCTGGATGGGGACGCCCGAGGAGAACGTTCTCTGACCAAATAAATGATCTTCTCCGAAAAGGGCAGGTCGGGAATACCCACCCTTAACCGACGAAAATGTATGAAAAGAACTATGAATGTGGAAGAGGCGAAAGAAGTTTGTCAGGATCGTAGCATGTGGCTTTCAATAGTCTCTGCCTACCCCTATGGGATAAGGGCGTGAGTGTGTATGTAGGTATGTTAATACCTAACGCCGAAGCACGTAAAGCCGTTGGTCCTGCGCCTGATCTCTCTCCGGTCATGTCGGATTGCCGTCTCACCGGACTATGAGAGTGAAGGAATAGCGAGTGCACCTGTGTATTGCGCACACACTTGTGCACTATAATATCTCCTGCGTACCTGGCTGATCTCCGTTGAGATTGGCCGCCGTGGCCGAAACTGGCTAGGAGGATTTTCATTCAATACCTAATGACCCAAGATGACTAACAGTTGAGTATCATGCTTTGTAATTCAAACTCCTTGGTGGTGTAGCAAATGTTCATGGACAGACTTAGGCTTTACCAGCAGGCAACTGACTTGCCCATCTCATCACTGGATTGAAGAAATACCAAGCGGAACTATAACAAATTTTAACTTGAATTAAAATCAAATAACTCCAAAATCTGTCACCAGGTATAATTCTCAGATCTGTTGTAACAACTTTTACTTGATGAAGAACAGACAAAATCACAAGAATGATTATTGAATCACCTTTTAGTAGCTACTCGTACAAAGTGTGTAAATATGTTGATAGACAAATAAATTACTCTTCCTGGCTTCGCCGTAGTCGGGTGAAAAGTAATTAGCAATAGCAGACAAGCTTCTTCAACACGCAGTTAATCTGACAGCAGTCAGTTATTACAAGTGTAAAAAAGGGGTTCATTTACAACCACTTTCGTCGCACACATTAGTAAAGGGTGAAATACGTATTTTTTTTAAAATTACAGCTTTCGACCACAATTATAGACCAAGTGTTACCCTCTAACTACATCTGTTGGCGCTGATGACGATTGTGTGACATGAATGCTGCTGATGTTTTTTGAATTGACGAAATTATTTGTATTGATGTCACCCAATTTACTTATCGTCTAGCGTATGAGGTTTTCAAAGTCCAAGTATCTTGCTACCCAGTTCGTCAATTATTTGAGTAAAATTTTCGATTCCATGTACATTATTACAATGTTTTTTCGTCATAGTAACATCACCAGGCGGCTATTCACTAGTTCGATCGTAAGCGTCAAAACTATCCATCATTATCTCGGTAATTTTTGAATTGTAAAGCACTCCACGGCTCTGAACTGCATTCATCATTGGATATATTCTTAAAAAAATAAACCGACTTCAAAACCACTACAAATCAAAAAATAAAAATTTGTATTCGTTTAGTATATACGTATATTTGGAGTTGATGCCTAATTTAAATTGCCAGCTAAGCTAAGGAAATACACAAACAAATATACGAAAATATTGTTCAATTTAAATTAGGCACCGATTCCAAATATACGTATATACTAAGCGAATACAATTTTTTTTTTATTTGTAGTGGTTTTGAAGTCGGTTTATTTTTTGTTAAAAAGTTTTTATTTATTGCTTTTTAGTTAGTTAATTATGGAATGGTGTAAACAATACATCATAGATATACGATTGCAACATTCGCGAGTCATTTGCTGTTAGTTATTGAAGAGTTCCATTGTGTGTCTCCGAAGATCTTCATCAGATCTTCATAAATTACATAGTAAAACCTTCCCTGAAAAATATACATTTAAATGTCGAAAACCACATCCAAATCGGATCAGTAGTTTTGGAGAATCTCGCGGCCATACAAATTTACATACACACATATTACATACATACAATACATACATGCATACATACGGATCGAATACAAAACCTCCTTTTTTGAAGTCGGTTAAAAATGACTGCGTACTGCTGCTTGTGGCAGACATATACAAAGCAGTGGTATCTAACCAAATAAAATGTTGCATTCGAGAGATATGTAATATAAACTAAAATGTATTGTCTCGCCTAGTGTAAACACCACTTGGGCGAGATTCGCAAGTGTATACGACCCTCAAACAAATCGTTCTGTATGTATATACGTCATTAATGACTAAAATTGTAACAAAGCATGCCGCATTGTCGGTACGCCATCAATTTTCATCATAATCGATACACGACATAATATTTTAGAATTTCTAAGGCATCAATCAAGTTATTTGTATCACATCATATTGCCATGACAAATTCTGAAAGCTATACAACTTTTTTATAGCTAGAAATCTTTGAACTACAAAACAGTGAAAAAAAAATCCTCCTAGCCCGTTTCGGCCACGGCGGCCAATCTCAACGGAGATCAGCCAGTTACGCAGGAGATATTATAGTGCACAAGTGTGTGCGCAATACACAGGTGCACTCGCTATTCCTTCACTCTCATACTCCGGTGAGACGGCAATCCGACATGACCGGAGAGAGATCAGGCGCAGGACCAACGGCTTTACGTGCTTTCCGAGGCACGGGGGTATCACACCGCCAACTTCCTGACTCCGAGCTGCAACTGAGTAAATTTTAAGATGGAAAAACCCAGTCACAATTTTTTTTGGCTCGACCCGGGATTCGAACCCAAGACCTCAGCGCGCAAATCGTACTCGTGATGCGTACGCAATACCACTACGCCACCGAGGCAGTCACAAAACAGTATCTTGACGTAGAACACGGCTTTTTTCCTTTGCAGGGGCAAGCAAAGGTATATCTCATCCACATTTTACTAGCATAATCTTATAAATACAAAATGGAGACATTGCTGATTCTAATAAAATCTAATATATTTCAACTTGGATCAACAGCATCTGCTGCCAAAACAACGCGTCATAAACCGAAATAAGTTAACTAATTAACTTGGTAAACGGTGCCGGGTAAGTTTAGACGAACATTAAGAAGGAACGCGCTAAGTAGCCTAAGTTGAGCGTGTGTTAGACTCAAAGTTACGGTGTTATCTAAATGAGACCATCTTTCGTTATATAAGCTAACTTAATTAAGAACTAGCAGATGAGAGTGGGCGCCGGCGGGCGGTATGTCGCGCTGTGGTAAGTAGCTACTGACCGACACTATTTTATTTGCATTTATTTAGCGTTTTATTAATACTATTATTTTTATAGGAGTAGGTAAATTATTGAGTACATATACATGAATACGTGGTTGAACATCAATTCTGTTGAATTTAAAGCCATGCCAAATGAAATTAATGAATTCACATACTGAATTTCCTTCATTCACCATTAATACAGGTAATACATAAATAAGTATATGGAAAAAATAGAGAAGGCATTTTATTTAGGTTATAGCAAGAACTTATTATACGAAAATGTGAACACTACAGTAAAGGAAAACATCAAGTTTGTGTAATATCTACATTTCAAAGTGTCACGTAAATTATTTTAGGATAGTGTGACTTTACAGCGACATTTGAATGACTATAAAGGTGAACTTTCTCAACTGCATAATTTCTATTGCGTGACTTATATCACTAATTTATAAAAGTAGTTTTATATTTTGTGGATCAAACAAATAAACACTAAAACTTTCTATTAATATTAGTTATGCCAAAGCAAAAAAAAGTTTTTATCTCATTTTGCAAAAAATAACTCACTATAAATAAATGATTACAAAAGTTGTGAAAATAGTATGTATTTAGATTCGATACTATTTACAAACACAAGGTTAAAATACAGCCTTTATTCCCGATTGCCCTCAGCTACATACCACAGAGCTACGCAGGAGGCTGCTAAACTAAGTGCCGACACTTGTGTGTGTTCTAGTTTGTATGTGTGCGCACAATGGTATATGTGTGTGCGTCTGTGCAATGGATTAGTCTTATAATAAAAGTTTTTGTAACAGATGTCAGATATTAAACACGGCGTCATATTAATAGCTCTCAGACGCGACCGAGGAAAATATATAAAAAGTTAGTAAATTAGGTTCGTGAGCAATAATTTGTTGTTGTTGGCTTTTGTGTCTCATTTGGATTGATTTGTTTGTTTGTTAGATTTATGGGGTCTATCAGTTGTGCCCTTAGTTACCCTACCATTACAATGTTGTGTCAGTTCTTTGAACACCTTGGTACAAAACCCATTAATAAAACTTTAGCAGAACATTTTAATATGCCTGTTATTCCAAAAGCAATTAATTTACAGTCCACAGTAGATACATTTTAAGTTATTATTTCAATTGTAAGTTGCGGTCGCACTGCTGAATAAATCTTTTTTTAATCAATTAAGCCGTAATTCCATTCTCGTCCGATGTAGGTCGACAGGTCGCCTTATACTCAAATATTTGTTGGCAATGTATTCAAGAACCGTGAAGAAGAAGTGAAGAGAACATACAAAATAGTACATACACTTTTTTTATGGAATCTAATGACGAGACGAGCATGCCGTTCGCCTGATGGTAAGCGACACGACCGCCCATAAACAGTAGCAACACCATCCAGCATCTTGAGTTACAAAGTACTGTGTGGCATTCCAGTGTGCTCGTCATCCTGAGACACAAGATGTTAAGTCTCATTATGTTCAGTAATTACACTGGCTATAATTTCCTTCAAACTGAAACAAAACAGTACATACACACTGCTGCTTGGCGGTAGAAATAGACATTTCAGTGGTACCCATCCACACGGACTCTTACATATGAGAGACCTACCACCAGTAAAAGTACACGTACTTTAAACACACTGTCAAAAATACGCAATATTTATCTCAAGATTTTTTTAATTATCTCGCGACTGCTAAGCCGACGCTACGCGCCGTAGCTACGTAGCGTAAGCAAATAAGTTCTGAACCAGACTAATACTGGTTATATCGACACCCCCGCCCGCATCGACTAATTACTTATGTAAACGTACATCCCTATTGATGTTTAGAGAGCTTCGACTCGATTTGGCGATAGCAAACATAATCTCGAAGTATATGGTCTTAATTATTGTAGCGAATCGAGGTATAGGATAGCGACATGGAAAGTTCTCTATTCAAGAGTAAATCAAATTGCATAAAAGAGAATGATCATTAAAACGTAGATATTTACGTTAAACTAATAGTCTGATTTGTTTTTAGATGCCATTAAGGAGCTGTTATAAAAAGTGTAGTTTTTTTTAGCCAAGCATGTTAAATAGCAGAGAGGCAGAGAGATAGGCGAAGTACTAAATTAACATATAGGCGACTTTCCATCCGGAATAAGCAATAGGAAATATTATTATAATTATTCCTATATGACTGCCTCGGTGGCGTAATTGTATTATGGTACGACTGCAATGCTGAGGTCTCGTGTTCGATCCCCGGGTCGGGCAATGATATTGTTTTTTTCTATTCAGTATCACCTCAGACTTTGGAATTTGTGCCCGATATCTATGATATCGATGCCTATCATATTATGGGACTGAATAACGGCGAAAAATGGGTGCACTAGTTGCGCCTCTGCTTACCTCTTCGGGGATAAAGGCGTGAGTGTGTGTGTGTGTGTGTGTGTGTGTGTGTGTGTGTGTGTGTGTGTGTGTGTGTGTGTGTGTGTGTGTGTGTGTGTGTGTGTGTGTGTGTGTGTGTGTGTGTGTGTGTGTGTTATTCTTATCCTATTATCTTTAGATTTTTAATACCTCACTCCTAGAAGAACCCTGATCCTCTCGATTCTAACCATCACATCCCACAAGCTCAAAATTAATGTCATCACACACCAAAACCCATTACCAAGCGTTACGTCACGAGAAAATTCTCGATAGCATCATCTAATCAACTAACTTTCCTGCCAACTTATTACAAGATTAATGCGAATTCTAATCGAGTTTTCTCTCATTAAGTACCACGGTAACCGAGCCCTCTTTATTATACTAGAAATAATACAGCCAGGGTAATATCGTGGTATAGTTACTTAATCAATTCCTTTGTTGGTTGAATCGACCCCGCAGTGGGTGGGGTTGATTAAGAAGAATATTGCTTGATTACACGCTTCAAGTATGGACTTACGTAGATATGTGGTGTATAGAAGTGACAATATCGCTTGGTAGATAGATATTCGTTGTTTTATTTTGTATATTTTTTCATAATGTTATTTTTAAATGGCTGTGCGATTAATTATTATTCATGTTTGGAGACTGTGTTTCTAGAAATTTTAATTCTTGAGTCGGTAAGCAGCGATAGCCTAGTTGGGAGTGGAACGTACTTCTGAGACGAATGTCCGCAGGTTCAAAACCCAAGGGAACGCACCTCTGACTTTTCTTTGTGAATTATCGCTTGCTTTAACGGTGAAGGAAAACATCGTGAGGAAACCTGTATACGTGAGAAGTTCTCTATAAGAATTTCGAAGATGTATGAAGTATGCCAACCCGCACTAGGCCAGCGTGGTGGACTAAGGCCTAAACCCTCTCAGTAGTAAAGGAGGTCCGTTCTCAGCAGTGGGCAGTATTTAATATAAGGCTGGTAGTAGTAGTAGTAGTAGAGTCGGTAAATAGACGTTTACATCGACTTCTGAGTCAAAAAATACTTAAGTCGTTCTGGATTGGGACTGGTGCCCGTTATTGTGACATGTCAACCCTTGCTAATATTCCGCAAAGTATTTGAAACTTTGAGGACATAGCCTTATTATCTATTTTTAGTACCTACCCTAATTATTGAATACTTTTTGTCTATACCCCTACTTGATTCTCATAACTTTCTTCAAACATTGTTATGAAGTTTGATAGTACTAAATGAGTTTTATATTTTAAAAAACATCAAAGCATTTACATGATATATTTTCTAAAACAATACAATTAATTATTGTAAAAGGCATTAATAACAACACCCTTCCCGACCTGGGAATCAAACCCAAACTCCACATAATCTTAGAACTATAGCGTGCATATAATGAATGTCTCCATACTCAACGAGCGTCTCGGACAACGGGAACTAATAATATCGATTTAGATACAATTGCCGATGTAACAGATATCCGATTACACGTCATGTTGCTCGGGCCTTAAACTACAATGTTCACGACTTTGGAAGGCGATATTTTAAAACGCTTACTGTAAACCTTTTAATTTTAGGTAACAACGGCTAAGGAAATGCGTTTTAAAGTCCTTAATGTACTTAATTCTTATCTCTTGACCTTTCTATTAAGTTGTGTTTTAAATGCAAATAGGTAGACGTTATATACATAAATAGAATCGAGCTTTTATCCCTTTTAAGGTAAGATGAGGTGTGTTACACTCATATTTGAGATAGATTATGGCAAACTACGTGTTGCTCGCGGCTTCGCCCGTAAAATGCCTTTCACGCCACTAAAGTCCCTAAAACGCAGTACGATGCCAGCGCTCTCTATTTAAAAATCTGATTAAAAACACCCATTATTTCCCATGGGGACAAATTACCGGGATAAAAGTAGTCTATGTGTTAATTCAGAATATGATCTAATCGTGTGCCAAATTCCATCCAAATCCGTTCAGTTGTTTCTGCGTTTACTTCCAACAAACATATAAACATCAGTTTTCACAAACTTTCGCATATATGTTATTGATAAAACACACACACACACACACACACACACACACTTGTATCCCCGAAGGGGTAGGCAGAGGCGCAACTAGTGCACCCACTTTTCGCCGTTATTCCGTCCCATGATGTGATAGGGGGCGAGCCTATGGCCATATCGGGCACAAATTCCAGACTTCTAGCTGATACTGAATAGAAAAACTAAATATCACTTTGTCCGACCCGGGGATCAAACCCGAGACCTCAGCTTTGCAGTCGTACCATAATACAACTACGCCACTGAGGAAGTCGATTAATAAAATAAGATAATTATTCTTTCTGTATCTTAATATTTCATTAATCGATAATACTCTATTGCTGCCATTATTCATATTAATGAGTCAAAATTCTGGTAAAAACAAAAAAAAACAAGATAACCCTCATGACCACTCATTAAGCAGAAAAATGTTCTCACAATACAGCAGCGAATGCACATCATGTGGCGATTAGGTCCTTTGTACCGGCCCTTATCTCCGGCGAGAATCTAACGATGTCCACTCATCCCGAAACGACAATGGACGAATTGAAACCGCGGATAGACAAAGCCAATATCGGCCGGTCAAAAGCCCGCGTAAATCCTACTCGGGCGAGGGGGCTTATGGTGATAGATCGGATTAAAAATGTAAGTCGTTGTGGGTTTTTATGGGAGGAGAGTTGTAGAGTGGAGATGATTGTAAAATAATATGAGATGTCGTTTGAATTCTGGTCTTTTCCTACTTTAAATATATTATTAAGGGTATGTATAGTATATACTATACATACTGATACATAATTATATACTGATTTCTGTTCCACCGCTGGGCACAGACCTCGTCTACTACAGAGAGCGTTTAGGCTTTAGTCCTCTAGTGCGGGTTGGATGACTTCACACACTTTCGAACACATAACTTTTTAATAAAGTACAAGGTGCGTGCCTTTGAATTTTGAACCTGCGGACATTCGTCTCGGCAGTCCGTTCCAGTCCTAACTAGGTTATCGCCGCTTATCTCTCATAAAACGTATACTCCAATAAGAATAAATATTGTACCATATTACTTTGAATAAACTAAGTTATTAAATAAGAAAATATAAACTCAGTAGTAAAATACGTTTATTATTATTAAAATGAGGCTAAACTAATTTGCAGCAATTATACATTTACATAAATTGTATGTAATCAAGTATGATGAAACGGCAAAAGGACATCAGTGCGGACCATTACCGGGCAATTAAAAATCTTAAATGTTACGCTGTCGAAAACAAATTACGAGTTGCCAGTTGAAATCCTGTTTGAATTAAGAAAAATAATACCAATAATTATCCGACCAAGTCGACGTGGCCTCCATTGCAAGGGTAATTAAAGTGTTGTTAGCGAAATTAAAATAATCGTCATTATAATATCGAGGTGGGCGACCGAAATCCGTTGAAGGACGCGTACACACTAATGGGAAATAAATTGTCGCCAAGCAATGCGAGTAATTAGTGGAAGCTCGTGCTTATTTAAACTAAGCGTGACACGTCGCCAGACGTTCTTTATTCGAAATCTTTGTTAAGAACCTTTTCCACTAGGTGTAACTTAAAAATATTCTGGATCAATTCTTCTTACTACTATTTTTTCCAATTTGCGCCTCAAAGAGCACCCAGATGCCATATCCATGAAGTTGTTAATCACTAATAATTTCAATTTGCTAAAGCATTTAAAGTATGCAATCAAAAACCGAAAATATTAGATCCAAGGCGAATTTTAGGTCTCTAAGCGACACTCTACAAACTTCACAGAAAAAATACTATCACAGGAACCAATAACTCGCTTCGCTGCAAACTTTGACTCAAGTTAGAAACGTTCAAGTTGCCCAATAAAACTGCATTCGAATTTCAAAATATTTTTACTGTTTCCTTTATAAAAACGGTCATTATAATAATAACAAACAGATGTGACTGTAGCTTTACAAACCATGGTTATTAAAATGTTTAATTACAGGAACGGTAAGCGGAGGTAATCGTCGGCTCGGTGCGCTACAGTTCTACCGACATTGTAATTACAACATAAAATTACATTGCAGGCCACGAATTATTATTAACAAATAATGACTTTGAGCATTGTGTGATGGATGGAAATTAATAGTGATTCGAAATATCTGGTATCACTAATATATTTAGTGTTATTTCTGTAATGTAATATTAATAAATCCTCCTAGCCAATTTCGGCCACGGCGGCCAATCTCAACGGAGATCAGCTAGGTACGCAAGAAATATTATAGTGCACAAGTGTGTGCGCAATACATAGGTGCACATGCTATTCCTAAACTCTCATAGTCCGGTGAGACGGCAATTCGACATGTCCGGAGAGAGCAGCAAGCAATCAGCAATGTACATGCTCTGTTGTGTTTCGGTTTAAACTCAATCAGGTCAGTGTAACTACTGGACATAGTGAGACTTAACATCTTAATATGTCTCAGGATGACGAGCGCAGTGGAATACCATACAGTACTTTGTAAGTTAAGGTTCTGGAGGGCGTTGCTACTGTTTAAGGGTGTTCGTATCGCTTGCCATCAGGTGAACGGCATGCTCGTCTCGTAATTCAAAGCAATAAAAAAAATCTAGAGATTATTTTTTTATTTTCATAAATTGGTAATCATACCTAATGGTACTAAGAAATTCATAATAGACATATTTACTCTTATATTTTTATTACCTGACTGCCTCAGTGGCGTAGTTGTATTATGGTACGACTACAATGCTGAGGTCTCGGGTTCGATCCCCGGGTCGTGCAAAGTGATATTAAGTTTTTCTATTCAGTATCACCTCGGAGTCTGGAATTTGTGCCCCATATGGCGATAGGCTCGCCCCCTATCACATCATGGGACGGAATAATGGCGAAAAGTGGGTGCACTAATTGCGCCTCTGCCTACCCTTTCGGGGATAAAAGGCGTGAGTGTATATGTATGTATGTATTTTATTACCAAGTCCGAGGACGTCCAGGCAGGCCGTCATAATTGTGACGACCGTGTCGCAACATCCTGCTGCATTACATTTGTACATTTTACACCGCACTATCATAGGACAACTGGTTGGCTTATTGTGTGAACACAGATCGCCATGTCGCAGATATAAAAAAAAACTATCATATGACAAAACTTAACGCATCAACGCCAATCGCATGACTCGAATAACTTTTATCTTGATATACCTCACAATGAACTATAACAAATGAATATTATTTTTGCCCGCAATCAAATATGATGGGTGGCACATTTGAACAATACGTTGAATCAGGTCGTAATTACAGTGCAGGAACTGTTTCATATACAATGCGAATAATTATTGCATTGGCTCCCGGTACTGAAATTGTCCATGTGTTAATCGCCTTTCAAAATGGAACGTGCGGACGAAAAATTGTATGAATAGCGTCGGTGACTGGTGACACGAATGTCGGGGTTTTGTTTTTGTGTATGGAATTGTGGGGATTATCAACTTTCAACATGTATAGGACGTATTACTTATGCATAAAATGTTTTTAATACTCGTAATAAAGAAAACATTTTTAATATCACGCTCGACAATTAATGGTCTTTGAAGTTGCTTTTGCTGTGCCGGGGTTACAACGCGTAAGTGTCTGTGCCTTAGCAGCACAGGCTTTATACCGTTTGCCATCATCACCTAAAAAATATATAGTCTTGTTCGAATATAAATCAATGACTATTTTTTTGCCTGTTTAACAAAAATTACAAGTGACTGAATCAATTTAATTAATCGTCTTTATGAAATTCTTTATTTTCAACGATATACTATTCCCATATCTGCAAAAAGGACCATTATCAATACAAGCTCTGCACAATACACATACAAGCAGAAACAACTCAAAGAATATCTGCAAGTTCAATATTTTAGAGACGTCGGCGCGATGACACGACTGAAATATCGACCACTGTGCGAGGTGCAAACAACTAGGAACGCCTACAGGGCTACTATATCGAACAAAAAGTAAAACTCGTCCGAGCATACTCTTGAGGCAATATAGCACAATTTTTATCTCGCAGATTTATACGGCACACGGTCGCTGCAGTCTGCACTCTGCACACGCGCGGGCCCTCTCTGTGTGCCGTGTGCTGAGATGCGAGCGCGAAAGTTTTGCATATGTGTAATGTTTCGAGATATACAGGTGACAGAGGAGATACGCGGTGGGCGGGGCCAAGGGAGGGGTAATACCTATTGGAAAGAGATGGCCGACTCGCTATGATAATGATGTTATTGCTTTCTTGATGTTCGCCCTCCTTTAGTTTTATTATTTCTCGATCTACTTATAAGGCGATATAAACGTTAAGTGTGAGCGCGTATAAAATACGTTTATTGTGTCGTTATGGCCGTCCAAGGCGCGGGAATGCAAAAAGTTGAGATTACAGATTTAAGATTGTTCTGCGGGACATGTTACTGCGACGAGACTCGATAAGAGTTAATCAGAGATCACGCGCGACAGCTTATGATGAAACATGACAGTGTAAAAAACTTCGATGGACATCGTTATTAAACTTCTTACGATATGACCTTTGGGTTTTAGTCTAGACGTCTGACTGCACTCTTATTGAATACGTGTTTTTTTGAGTTATGTTACACCTGAGATCAGCTGAGATATGTCAATTTCAAACTTAATACTGCACTAATTATGTAAAAAAAATGATTAAAATAAATTTTTCCCTTAATACAGGTTGTTTCCCGTCCTTGTGGCGGAAAGCTTTTGTAATTCCTCTCCCCAAAGTCCCTAATCCCTCACTTGTGAACCATTTTCGTCCTATTTCTATCCTTCCTTTCCTCTCCAAGGTGCTTGAGGCCTGTGTACACAAGCAGTTGTCTGACCATGTGCATCTGAATAGCCTCTTGGGCCCTTTGCAATCTGGCTTCAGACCTGGGCACAGCACCGTTTCCGCGCTCCTTAAAGTGACTGGCGATATTAGGGCGGGTATGGAAGATACTAAAGTCACTGTACTGGCTTTAGTTGATTTCTCAAACGCTTTTAATACCGTCAGTCACGACATCCTTCTAGCGATCCTCTCCCATCTTTTGGTTTCTTCTGTGGCACTTGAATGGTTTTCATCCTATCTTCAGGGGCGCCAGCAGTCGGTGCGCATTGATGGATCCTCATCTAATTGGTGCGACATCGGCTGTGGTGTCCCTCAAGGCGGCATATTATCTCCTTTGTTATTTTCTATATTTATTAACCTCATTACCCAAAACTTTCAGTGTGCGTATCATCTCTATGCCGATGACCTGCAGATTTATTCTCAGGGCGGAGTCGATTGTTTGCCCGAGGTAATAGATAAGGTGAATAAGGATCTGGATCACATTAAAAGTTGGTCTGACTGTTTCGGACTAACTGTTAATCCAACTAAATGTCAAGCCATTGTTGTAGGCAGCTCGAGGATGATGAGCAGAGTGGACCTAAAGACTTGTCCATCAGTCATTTTTAACGGAACCGTCATCCCTTGGTGCACCTCTGTTAAGAACCTTGGCATTCACATCGACTCCAACCTGAACTGGCAGACTCAGGTAACTTTTGTTAGTCGGAAAGTAACCGGTTCTCTTCGTGCTCTCTACCGCTTTAAAAATTTTCTTCCAACAAAGACTAAGACAATGCTAGTGCAAGCCTTAATCCTTCCGTTATTCGACTATGGTGATGTGTGCTTTTTGGACCTGAATGCAGATCAACTCAATAAACTCGACCGTCTTCTCAATAACTGCATTCGATTCATTTTCAATCTTCGCAAATACGATCACGTCTCTATCTATCGCTCTCAACTGAAGTGGTTACCAATTCGTGAGCGACGAAAATGGCGTACTCTCTCTACACTATTTTCGCTTCTCAAATCTCCTTCTCAACCTTCCTATCTATCTCTTCACTTCCAGTACCTCGGTGGTAACCACAACAAGAACCTTCGCTCCTCAAATAATCTTCTCCTTAAATGTCCTCCACATACCTCTGATTTCACCCACTCTTCTTTCCACGTTCAGTCCATTCTTCTGTGGAACGCGCTCCCTTCTGAAACAAGATCCATCACTACGCGGGCTGGTTTTAAAACAAGGGTTCGGAGAATGCTCCTTGATAGTTTGGCAGAATCTTCTCAACAGGGCAGCTAGTATTATATATTTAATATATGTATGTATGTATGTATGTATGTATATGATATGATATATATATTTATGTTAGGTACCACTATACTTTGGTTTTTCTTTTTCATTTGTTATTTTATAATATTATGTATGTATCATGTTTATATATATTATTAGTCTTTATTATATTAATATTTTGTCCACTACTTTCTCACGTTGTGTACACCTACCTTGTTTTGTCTCTGCACCACCCAAAGGTTGACTGGTAGAAAATGCCTTCGGCATTAAGTCCGCCTTTATACTCATTGTATATAAAGTGTTAATAAATAAATAAATAAAATACCATGAATATTTATTAAATACCATGAACATTTAAGTTCAATATCGCGATCGACCTTAGAAGTAATATTTACAAGGAATAAATAAGCCAAAAAATTTAACCCTTCAAAAAATGCATGGGACAAATTCGGCACACAACTGTTTATATTATGAAAGAAGCTATTAAATAAAACACTGCATCTATCACTGACAAATTTTGGTTAATTGATAGAAACATTCTGTGTGAATAAATACATCAGATTATTTTATATTATGATTTTTTATACATGTTAATGGCCATGTAGTGTCTGGATAATGATCATCTCCTTTAAGAGAATTAAATAATGGATCTTGAAATTAGCAATCGAAGGCAGGGGTCGAGGTGGCTCAATTGGAAGAGCACCGGCACGGTACGCCGGAGGTCGTGGGTTCGAGTCCCGCCTTCGACTGTTTCTTTTTAAAGATTCTATAAAAATATAAAATCATTACATGAGATTAGATAAAATTGCAGCGCTAGAGCCCAAGTTGTTTACCTTCATTCTTTGTTAACTATTGGGTGCTTTAATTAGAAAGGAAAAATCCATGAGGTATGACGTATCTATGGTCAAATAAAAAAAACATATAATGCTTACAAATTATAGTGATAACACTCTACATTTCCAATTGCAACGTAGCATTACACTTTTTTTGGCATGACATTACGGTCGGTAGCCTGACGCGTGTCGGCTTTTCCGACCAGACCGGACTTTCAGGCGAACGCTTTAGGCGCTCCAACCCTTAACATTTAAACGACCACGCTGAGGGCACCCCCTAAGTGGAGTATGAGCCTCGGCTCAGGGCGGTGGTTGGAAGATGATTGAGACATCAGCGATTAGGAAGCATTACACTATACTCTGCCAATTAACTGTGAAATATGCACCAACAACTTTAATTTACAAACAAACAATATTTACTAAGACAGGACTAGCCAGCAGTACATTGTTACAGTTTGGTAGCAGAAATAGTGAGAGAGATCAGCCAAGTATGTGGTGGTAGGTCTCTCGTACGCGAAGGGTCGTCTGGGAAGATACCACCACAATTTCTATTTCTACGGCCAAGCAGCAGTGTATGTATGCACTGTTCTGCTCCGGTTTGAACGACGTTATAGCCAGCCTAATTACTCGGCATTATGAGACTTAACACATTAAGTCCCAGGGGGACGAGTGCAGTGGAGTGTCTCGCAGTAGTTTGTTATTCAAAGTTCTGCATGGTGTTAATTATTGACGATTACTTACCATCAGGCAAGCGTCATGCTCGTCTTGCCATTGGATTAAGAGAACTGTGAGTATCTTCTCTTTACACTTGTACATTACTCCCAGATCATAAGTACAAACTCAAGCCACTAGATGTAATGCGAAACCGCGCACAATAGTTAAAACCGATATTAATTATGGAAACGCAGTATTGGCGGCCGCGCTATGAGCGTTACCCGACCGCAAGCGAATCGCTGCGATATTACCTTTTGTGTGCGCCCTCATTAATACCGAGGTGACGTACCATGTATTTTCTCGTGGGATTGGTATGTACCAGGCTTGTACTGAAAAGGTGGCATTAAATTTACACGGAAGTGGTAGATTATTCTCTATCTCATGATTATATTGTATTGTGTTAGGCCGTCATGTCCCAATGTTATTCAAAGGTCCCCCAAGGTACTTCCATATAATATCTAATGAAGGGGAGAGCTAGGTGGTAATGCTTTTTGTGAATAATAATGATCCTCGGCTCGAGTGAGGTACTGCTACTGACAGAAAACTGATGGAAGCAGTGTAATTAACAACTGATGAAAATATTGGTCTCTTACTATTCTTGTTAATGGACGACAATATATTTATGATTTTTCTGAGTTTGATAGGCCAGAGTTTATAGAACAATAAGGTACATGATAGCTTCCATTCAATAGTAAAGCACGTAATAATAATAATATTTGTGGAAAATTCGAAAAGTAGTACAAGAAATTTCCGGTAGATGTCACTGTTTTAAGCATAAAACCAAGGTGAAAATTACTTGAAAACTACCTACAATGACTTTTTCTTTAATTTACGATATAATAATAACCACTCATCCAATTCATATAAAACACACAACAAAAAATAAAAAGAACTATAATTTAAACAAAGAAGTTTAAGAAAACCACACTATCAAATTACATTACTCTTCATGGTTTATATTAAATAAAATATCACCCACAAAACTTGCGACATTGTATCAATATTAAAGTTGTTCTCAGAATTGGTGTAGTTTTCTAATAATTCCTCATATCCAGTTACAGAGCGTAGGGTAAGCAGTAAATATCACAATTAATGGACGCAAAGTCTTAACATTATAAATCATAAGGGTTGTCTATCATGGGAGCAAAAAATGTGATTTTCAGAGCAGATCTTGGTTTTGTTTTAGAATATACTGAAATGATTGAAAATCAAAAAATTGAGTATGAAAATGTTTAAGGACTATTATAAGAGAGCTAGGCTGTCAAGATTTTCCGTTGTCTTTAATAAAATTGAAGTAAAAACATCACTGAAATTCCAAATTTTCCACTGTCTTTTTTATTCAAAAGGAAATGATCAATGAAAATGCTGGAAGGCTGGCAGTCCTGTCCTTAAAACTCAGCAGCAGACGAACTTGGTTTCTGTCACTGGTGATAGGACGATTATAATCAACCAAATTTTTCAGACTTAAAATATAAGAAACAATACTTAGTTTGCATTTTGAATAGGTCGTTCTTTCCTTTACTCTTAACTCAAGCTGTGTCATAGTTCTATTAATTTAGTACAATAATAACTTATATAAACATGTACTCATACATTTACTTATGTCTACATTAACATCTACGTGCCTTAATAAAAGTGAAATATAACTCAATAAGTTCCACCCATTATTTCAATTGTAAAATGTAATCTAACAATATGTATGAAGCTTTATATGTGAGCCATTATAACTAGAGACAATTTTAGCCCGGCCACCTGGGTCGACCATCAATTTGCAAGTTTGAAGACGCCTACTCTGTTACATAGTGGCACACGCTGTTACAGAAAACCGTGTATCTGCAATTAGAATACAGAACGTATCACTTATATCGCTAATCGTGTTATAGGTTAGTAAAAACCACTTCTTGTTTGGTTAAGTATCAAATATTTGCATAGTTATATTTGGATTTGGCATTAAAAAACCGTGTATAATGCTTTATGATGCCTATGTTAAGATCATTCGCGCATTCAGGCTATTGAAATGGATATAAAAGAAAAAACAAGTGGTAATAAAACTTTACATATATCAAAAAAAAAACATAAGTATTTGCCTCTCAAGAATAATATTAAAATTACTTCCTTGCCCTTTTTTTAATTAATGGTTTGTTTAAATAGGTAGCGTTACATTATTCTACACAAAAAATATTACTCAGAATTACCGTGATTTGTAATTTTTACGATGCACACACACTCTCAAGCTCGGCTTTACATTAAAACATGTTTAAAATCATCAGCTGCGTACCACATCCCACATATCACAATGTCTGGTTAATATGGTGCATACTCTGAGAATCGACCCGCGGTTTTGTGGCCATTGTTTTACGGTCGCTTGTAATTTAATCACTTCTGTATAACAACTTTGTTATTACGAGCTGGTGATGATTGAGACTGCGTTAAATTATATGAACAACTGCAGTCATGTAGTGACGGTAATTATATTTAGGATTTCTTGGAAATACGATTTTGTTATTTGTCGTCTCTTTGGGTTTGTGGTGACTGTGCATGAGGATGGCTTGGGTTCGATTCCTAGTTTGGACGGTACTTTAGTTGTACATTTTTCAGAGTTTTTCTCGGGACTGGATCTTCCAGAGCCAAGCAATGTTAAAAAACTTTTCAAATTAAAAGCTAACGCTTTTAAGCTTTTCGCAAGATATGTTATGTACGGAACTGAAAAGTGACCATCGCACATTGATGTATTAAAAAACCCCCATCGCAATATAGCTTAGCTGTCATTATGGTTCGATTGAGTCGCATCTTTTGCACATTGAGTAACACAGACCGGCATAATTCTGGCGTCCAGACGTGGCATCTCCGTTTATCGAAAATAATTGTACCACACTGTACTATCAGATACAACATACTGACTGTACATACAAATACTTGCATACAAAATTGAAACAATGTGTCAATTAGCAAATCTTGGTCATAAAAACAAGAATTCTACATTAATTTTCATATAAACAACTAAACTCTAGAGAATGGCAGTCGACCACGCATTGCAATAAAATAGACCAATAAAATAACTTCTGCGAATGATTCAGTACGAGGCGCTATTATTAGATAAATATTGATACAAACACTGAAAAGATGGAATTTTATAATTGACAATAAACTTTTTATATTCGTAATGTTGATGTGTCAATGGATGAATGCGTAGAACCATGGGGTATGCAAGGAGAATCTTAATAAATATAGTTATATAGTTGTACATTGCTTAGAACAATCCCACTGTTTTAAATAGTCTATGTGTTAATTCGGCACATAGTATCTCAAGGTACCAAAAATCTAAAACTGTTAGCGACTTTGGTTTTTACTAACAAAGGAACGAAGATCCTAACATTTCTACAAATTTAATGAAACTTGTAAGAAGTAGGCGATTGTAGAAACCAGTGCTAAACATTTTCGAAACATAAACATATTGATGAATATAGGTAGAGATTTCTTTCAGAAGTCAATGACTAATATTTCATATGAGCAAAAATAACCCAATCGCATCATAAACGTTCACAATCCATCCGCTACACTGTTAGCCATTTACAATGTTATCGGTGAGTGCGTTTTTCACGCACATCATACATCTTCGAACAATAGGCGAATGCTTCCAACAACCGGTCAAATGTCATATTGTTTCTTATTTTTTAAGTGGTTTAAAAAATGCTGAAGCCCGGCCACCCCAGTGGCCGACGCATCCCAACATTTCGACACTAAAATTTTGATTTACGACTCTCGCCCGCCGATTGCGCACTAAAACAGCACTTACGTCACTTTCAATTTTAAAAGAGGACGTTTTTACAACGTTGTGTAACAAAGCTGAAAGATGCGTGCAAATTAGACTGCTAAATAAACGCAGCCATGAAAAAAATGTCTATAGAAGTGAACATACTTATTCTTTAAACAATTTTAGTAAATTTTCCTCGCTAATATTACGATATTGTAGTATAAATCGTTAAGGGTTTGCTTTCGTATATGGAAGACATCCACTACTGGTCAGAGGTCTTCAATTTCTAGTGGGATTTGCAAGTTTCGTATCAAATTCATAAGGTCGCCTATGTTGTGGGCTAAAAGGTCTTGCTATTTTAATAATACAAATGTTTTTTAATTATCTACTAGACGTGGCTTGCTAATCTTACTAATATATTATAAACGCGAAAGTTTGTAAGTATGTATGGATGTATGGATGTTTGTTACTCTTTCACGTAAAAACTACTGAACGGATTTCCTTGATATTTGGCACACGGGTAGATCATGTCCTGGATTAACACATAGGCTACATTTTATGCGAATTTTATCCCGGAAAAACTTTTTAACGCGGGCGGAGCCGCGGGCAAAATCTAGTCTGTAATATAAGGTGTGTTTTTTCTGTAGGTCTCACATTGCTGAACATGGTTATTGGGTGTGAAATATACTTATCCCCTCTCTTGTCCTTTTAGCTAAGTTGACTAGTATGCTTTTATAGGCCACCTTAGAGGTAAAAAAGTTTGAAAAGTTTATGTATAAAAGTTTTTTTTTTTTCAATTTCTCCTGAGATATTTTCTGCTTTATAATATTAATATTTTAATATTAAAATTGTTTTATGTTACGTATCGGTGTGACAACAATCCGAGTTAACGTGAAGCTTTTTAACCGCCCTTGTTGTAAAACTCTGCGCGTCGCGATTGTCCGCGTTACGCAGTAAAACGACCCATTCTTGAGCTGACGAATAATATATATTATCTATAATCTAAACATGACTTTATAGGTGCCACAGCCACCGGTAGCTGTAATGACTCCTTTATTTTTATTTCGCATTTGCCAGTCAATAAGAATTTATTTTCATAAATAATATTTATTGCATATTAAACTATACCTATGTAGAGATAAGATGAATATATTAGAGATTTTATTATAGGATTAGCGTAAATAAAATAATTCCGTATATGCAACTCAACTGGTTTCTTTATAGTACTTGAAAGAAATAATACCAAACCGAGATTGATTTACATTATTCTCAACATTAACTTATTACTGGCTGCTCATAAAACCGAGTATTATTAAAAAAAAAAACAAAAGGTTCAAGGTCCATACAGTCGGACGGGTCGAAATAATTTGAATTCGGAATACGAATAAACGAACCCTCCGGATGAACGCACGTCAGGCGTTTGTATCTCATTGTCTTCTTTGTGAGTGGTCAGTTGAAAGAAAATGAGAACATTTCGTTATAACATTAAATGGCTGACAGACGATACGCACTTCCGCTCGGACGCCATATGGCTGATTCTATTTAATTTTCGAACGCGCAAACTGGTTGCCGATTATTGTATTGGGTGAAAAGATTTACTTATTTTGAGGATGTCAGTTATTTACACCGTTGACGTTCTAAAAATCCAAAAGAACGGTAAAAAAGACACGCAACCGTCACATTTATTAACAATTTTATTTACACTTCTACTTCGACTACCGTAAAAATATCACTAATTATTTTATCACAATGGGTATCACTATTAACTTTTCATTTCTATTTGCCAACAATACAACAACAACATACTGATTTTCCAATATTAATTAAAACAGCCCTACTAAAAGTATAATTCGTTTAAAACGATATTACAAAATTATTTAAAAGAAAATCCACAACATTCTACATTTGAATTTGAAATGAATTAAACGTTTATTGAATTTCAATATAATTAATCCTTCGGGATCATTTAATTACTTCCTCCTCAACAGCTCAATCAAACCTCATTCATTTCAATAGTACCATAAACAAAGAGCCCTTTATACGCTAAAACAGATTGGAGAGGAATATTACCGTAGATAGGTTACTCATTGAATGTAAATTTGATCATGGTTTAACATAAATTTTAATAAACAATATGATTTTTTTATGCATTATTAAAAGTTTTGCAAAATATTATTTTTATAGATTTTTGCTAAGTAAATTATTTTACTGGGAAAAAATCGTTTCTGGCACTTTCAGAATAAATGTAATTATAATAGGCAGTTGGTACTTTTATGCTATTAATTGCATTAACAACATTATAGGCGAATTTAAAGAACTACAACCCATTCAACAATCCAAGGAACAACGTTTAAACCCAGGCTAAGTAACCTGTCCAAGGTTTGTGTTATTTAATCACAGGTCGGCAGTTTAAATTGAGCACTGGGCGGAGAACACGGACGTAAGTACAAAACGTAAGTAATAATTAAACCGGCCAACATATAATTAGCGCAAAATGTATGATCGCTTTAGAAAATTTAACAAAAGCCTGTCTTCGTGAGTTGATGAGGGACTCTGCAAATGGCTTCTGGGACTTGGATTTTAGTTGTTTTGGGTGTACTGATTTTGTGTGTATTGATTTTTGGTTGTTGTAGAATAATTGGAATTCATTTTTGCCCCATTTTGCAATCAAAACTAATTGTGTGCGTATTGCCGTGAAGATAGAACTAGAGTTAGTATTAATTCAGCTAAACAACATATTATCGTAAGTGGCTTGATGCAAAAATAGTGTGATCGTAATTTTAAAATAATTTTTCAAAATTTTTACTTTATGAAAACATAAAAATTTTACGATTTACTGTTCTCGAAATATTGAATAATTAATCTATCTGCAACCATATCAATTATCCATCGCATTGTCAATCTCGAAGGTACTGGTACTTACGAAATAAGGGTAAGCTTCGGACATCCCTACTATATCAGATCCATGACGCAGCGACGTCAAAAGTCCATTGACCTACTGACGTTGTTGATATTGTCTCTTTAGTGATGGGACAAGACCTTTATAACTTTTATACCCGTACCGTACCCGTATAAAAGTTATAAAGGTCTTGTCCCATTACTGTAAAGTAATGTCGCTCTACTGCACTTCATGGGAAGTGGAGTAAGATCCAGATAGTGTCAACTGACGAGAGGCAACACGATTGTTTTGGGCTGTTTATTATACACAGGGTGATCCCGGAACGCGACATAATCACGTGACTCAGTATAGAGACACCTGAGTATAGAGACACCTTGAGCACGCTGGTGGCTATCTAGGCAGATTAAATCAATGTCAATGTAGAATGTCTCATCATCAGTAATTTATATTTTTGTTCTATGTAATGTTAAACATTGCCCTAATGTAACCAGTGATTATGCAATTAGACTAAAAATCATGTAATCTGGCATTCCAGTTTTAAGTCGTATTATCGCTATTTATGTATTTACACAATTAATGTTGCTTGAGATAAGAAGTTTTGACCAGTCAGTTTCGCCCGTTATAGCATAGGAAGGGAATAAGGTTTGTGCTAAATAGGTGCATTCATCGTAATGTAATATAGAGTATGGATCTTTGGTTATACCACGATAAACAACGAAACAGAATCACTAGAAACAAACAAAACAGATCCATTTCCCATTTCCACAAAAAACTTCAGCGAAATCCATTCGAGGCACTTGTGTTTACTTCATATCTTGTATCGATACGAGATGAGGCGAAGTGAGATTTATGATTCAGAAAAATCTCTTAATGGACCATCGCGCATGACCGTACCCGTGATAAATGTGCAATTTTAACTTTAGGAATGCAAGCACCAAGTTTTGACTCGCCGATGATATATGTATTTGTGTTGTTCTCACTATTTGTTGATTAATGTTTACACGTACAGTCGAGTTGCTTATAGTTTCACTTCATTCCGTAATACACTTACTTAGTTAACGTGGATTCGCTTGTTGGGTTTATATTTTATATACATTTTCTGTGGATCTTCTTCAAACATTTTGTGTTACTATAGATACATTTAATGTGGTTATGATACTATAGTCTATAGAGTACTGTACCATACCAGCCCCGTATTAAATACTGCCCACTGCTGAGCATGGGCCTCCTCTACAACTGAGATGGTTTAGGCCCTAGTCCATCACGCTGGCCTAGTGCGCGATGGCAGAATACTACAAAACTAGTAGAGTGCTAGTCGGTTTTAAAGGGTTTACTACCTACTAGACGGTAGGAAAAATATAGCCAAATTGTTGCGCAATATGTTTAAAGTCTATTTTTGTAATAGCTTGCGTATTCCTTCTCATATCCTTAGGTTTATAAACAAAGTATGAACAAGCATTACTTTTTTTTATGGCATCGAATGACGAGACGAGCAAGCCGTTCGCCTGATGGTAAGCGATACAACCACCCATAAACAGTAGCAACACTATCCAGCACCTTGAGTTACAAAGTACTGTGTAGCATTCCACTGCGCTCGTCATCCTGAGACATAAGATGTTAAGTCTTATTATGTCCTGTAGTTACACTGGCAACAATGCCCTTCAAACCGTAACACAACAGTGCATGCACACTGCTGCTTGGCGGTAGAAATAGACATTGCGGTGGTACCCACCCAGACGGACTCTTACATATGAGAGTCCTACCACCAGTAAAGTACTATCAAGAGATCTCTTGCTGGTTGCCTGTATTATACAAATCATAATTGGTAGGTTACTCTACTTGATTACGGTATTCATGTGATAATATTATTATATAATCTGCCAAGTATTAGCCTTCGTTGAGTTTGTCGTCTTAGCGGCAATCTGCTGTTCGTTGCTAACATGAATAACCCAGTGGCACAACCTAGTTGTGCTTTTTTGTATAATATATTTTATCATCAAAGTTTATCAGTTTTAACTTATAATGGTGATCATCTGTCAATCTTTAAAGTGGTGTTAATTAAAACAGCAAACATTTTCAGCAATTTTTAGAGGAATAATTAAGACATCCATGCATTATATTTTACAATCAAAACGATGCACATAAATAATACTAAAATTCAGTAACAGACAAAAATTATAGTACAGTGGACAACAGACACTTTTAATTACAGCATTTTGTAAGAAATAATGTATCTCAAGACAAAGCGGTGGGACATTAACGTCCACCACAAATTGGGAGACTTAAGTGCTCCAGAACAAGGACCATAAACAATACGCAACGCCGTTTCAGGCAAAACACTCGACGCTATAATTTTTCCACATTCATACAATAAGGGCCGCAGTCAATGAGTCTAGCCTCGTACTTCCACAAGTAAAGTTTGCACGCACACACGCGCGCGCCCCACTCGTTTAAGCTCGAAGAGATCGCGTGCAGAAAGCTCCACACACGCACACCGCCGTATGGCCGGCGCCCTAAGCTGTGGTCAGTACTAACGCAAACTGTGTGACGGACACACGAAAAACGAGCTGAAAACGCATTATTGGCTAAATCAAAAGAGTTTATATTGACGCGCCACGACTCCGCTCACGCGATCTACCGCCTCGGCTCGCAAACGCGTATGCAAATGTGACTGCGCCTGTGTTACTTCTTTATGATCATCTGTCAAAACTCGGATACTTGTGACGTTTCGTATCTGAAATGTAAACAAAAGTTCTGCCAGCGATCCGCATACGTTTCGACGTTATTTACGATGGTACGACGGTAAGGTTACGTGAGTTATGAACTGAAATGTGTTTAATTGCTCGGCTAAGTGTCGCGCAGGAAGTTTGGATTATTTTTGTATGAGTAAGTAAATGATGTGTTACTTGTTTTAGGTATTTAATACGCGCCGGGACAAATTTGTGTAAACAAAACGGTTTATGTGGAAGCGTTTAGTTCGCTACGGATTGTTTACGTGCGTTTGGTTGCTTGTAAAACTTTATGATATGGCACAGTCGATTCGAAGTAAACTGTTTATGTCTCATACACTTTAAGGGTTCAATAAAGGTGCTCGAAGTGATTCTTTTTCACATAGTGTAGTGAATATTATGTTTGGAAGATTTGTTACGAACTTGCTACAGACTTGCGTCGATATACCTACTGTTAAATACACTTTTTGTTTACTTTGTGATGTTATACAATACGCATATTATTATCTAACAACCCACAATAGATAATCTATATAATTTTTCAAAAGATTCTTTATATTGATAAAATATATTAAAGGTTCATAATTAAAAATTATTTGCTCATTGCAAGTGGTAATTCTCAGTTTGAGGCCAATGTGGTAATCTCATAGCTTCGCCGCACTAATCCTTAGGGGTGACGTCCGGTTACATTTACCCGACAGGGTTGCCACTCTAGTTATTATGACTTTATATGGAAAAAGTTCAACTCTTTTCGTTAAAAGAGGAAATTCAAGAAATACCTTAAGTTTTGCGCTTTTACTTAAGTGTTGTTTGTTTTGAATATGTCGTACCTATATTTAGAGCATACACGTAGGGACTATATGCTCAGTAACGACGTTGTGCGAAGTCGTTTATCTTTTTTCGGTGTCATATGTTCAAATTCATCGTGTTATTTGGCCTCATTGTATGATTTTTGTGGAATCTATCAGTCTTACAAAGCACATTCAGTATTTTTAACTTCATTTTTATTGGATCTAGAAAATAATCAACCGTGTAGTAGGCGTGGTAATCTCAATCGTTACTAACTTGAGTTTTGGCAAAGTATGCAGATAATGTAAACGCACATTACGCATCTATTGACAGCAAGAAAGGCAATTTATACTCCATCTTCTAATCTGTTATGGATGGGAGTGTGTAGAAACACTCGTGGCTGACCATCAGATACCAAACACGTCATTCACTTTTTTCTTGTAAGTGCCAACCCTATACGTCACACAGACATCGTGTATGTCCATACGTACCAATATTTGAATGTACTAGTATGTGAGGCGACAGTGCGCTCCCCTATCGAGTGACACCCCGGTTATAATTGCATTCCACTAAAATATGGCTCTTGAGTTTATCTTGGCGAGGATGTATGTGTACAGATATTTTATACCAGACTAATTTCTTGGAAAATTTGTTGCTCATTTATCAAGGACAAGTGGTGGGAGAGAATATGTTATTTTGAGATATATTTTTATCTCTTTCATAGGTACGTATTATCTGTCATGTTAAACAAATGCGAAATATATTTTCTGCTGAATCCATATACTAATTTTATATTATTTCAATATTCCAGTCAACGCGGGGTGCAATTCAAGTTTTCCAAAATCTAATCAGAAATATTAACAATCTTTTTTAACAAAAAAATACATTCTGCTGTCAATGAGTGTAAAAGTTATTTGTTTAAAATTAACTTAGCAAAAAGTATAATTTACTCGCCTATTGCATTAGATATTGTCTTCAAGTAAAAATTATAGTGATGCCCTTTAATGCCATTGGTATTCAGGCGGAAAAAGCATACAAAAAACCTTTCATTAGAGAAAAACAAACAAACAGAAGAGGTTATTACGTTCATTAACAAACGTTAAGGGTTTTATTAGAACAAAAACCATCCGAGGAGAAGACAATACACTCAGTTAAGGCAGGGGCTCTTAAGTGGCAGACGTTGCCGCATTTTCTTAATTTCTTAACCGCTGCGGCCAGCGGGGTGGAATTAAGAAAACATTCACCACGTTAAGGACAATATCTACATACGTTTTTATGTGGACGTAAAATGTTATGAGAACTTTGTTTAATTAAAGCTTTGATTGGTGTTTGTTTTTTAATTATGGAAATTTCTGTTGTGGTGTCTGGAATTAAGTGATAAGGAGTCAAGCTACTCCGACCAATAATAAGGAAGGTGGAGTGTTGATGTGTAAAACTATCTTAATCATAAATGTGTATTTTTGTAGTAAAGTGCCGTGTGTTGCCAACAATTTCAGAAACTGTCATTTTCATAGTAGTGTCGTGTCGGCAACAAGTTGCTAGGCTAAGACTTGCCATGACGCACATCATGGGTATTACAAACCCTTAAATTTTATGAGATTTAGAACAAATATTTTCAATTATTTTTTGTTTTATGGGGTAATTACGTACAAATGTATTTCAATCAGATCGCGTAATATGCTCTAATATAATACACAATTCGCGACAATGCAATAATATTACATCTTTTTGTTTTATGATAGGCGACAAATTATTATAATCGACCAAAATATAGACAAATCACACCAATTATAACTATATTCTTTAAAACGAATATTAACGAATGGTAAATAAAACCCGAAAGAAATATTCGTTGAATGGACAAGTTATAACCCGGCCGAATCACACGGTCCCTGTAATTCAGCTGGTGTGAAAGTGTTGCGTTAATTTGTATTTTATTCGTATGTTTTATTTTGCGCGTGGTTAAGGATTCAAGTCTTCGTAATGAAATTTACAGAATCTTATTAAGATATTAATAATATAAACCGGGGATTATTTGAATAGATTTTTTGTAAATGACTAAGTAATATAGAAATTACTTTATCATTTACTCTGCCTGCCAGACTGCCTCGGTGGCGCAGTTTTATTGTGGTACGACTGCAATGCTGAGGTCTCGGGTTCGATCCCCGGGTCGGGAAAAGTGATATTGAGTTTTCCTATTCAGTATCAGCTCGGAGTCTGTGCCCGATATAGCGATAAGCTCGCCCCCTATCACATCATGGGACGGAATAATGGCGAAAAGTGGGTGCACTAGTTGCACCTCTGCCTACCCCTTCGGGGATAAAAGGCGTGAGTGTATATGTAACATATATAGGTATCATCATCATCATCATCATCATCAGCCTTTATCAGTCCACTGCTGGACATAGGCCTCCCCTAATGAGCGCCATAGCGCCCTGTCTTCAGCTTGCCGCATCCAGCATCTGCCTGCAGTCTTTCGCAGATCGTCATCCCACCTATAGGTATGTAATATAGAAATTAATTTTCGTCCCTGCAACTAAAATATCCTACTATCCTACTAATATTATAAAGGCGAAAGTTTGTAAGAATGTATGGATGTTTGGATGTTTGGATGTATGGATGTAAGGATGTTTGTTCCTCTTTCACGCAAAAACTACTGAACGGATTTCGATGAAATTTGGCACACGGGTAGATCATATCCTGGATTAACACATAGGCTACTTTTTATCCCGGGAAAATATAAACCGGGACTTTTATCCCGGAAAAACTTTTTAATGCGGGCGGAGCCGCGGGCAAAAGCTAGTAATATATAATGTTAAGGCTCAAAATGTATGAAGTTCACGAACTTGATCCACTACGACTATTTTTAGATAGTCTGCCGAATATTTTTACACAAGTTGAAAACCCTAATAATAACGTTTCAATTCCAATGTTAACCACTCCAACGATATTAAATTTCATTACTGCACTTAATTAAAGCCCGCATTATAACATTAATAAAAACAAACACTATCTTTCCATAGCAGTATTCGAAGGAAAACTCCTTAACCGTCGACGTCTTAGCGTCCAGCCACGAAAGCAATAAAGAGCGCAAGCTTCCACGTTCATTAATTAACCCCCGATATCGCCGTCCTTGTCGCACTCACGCAAACCAGTTGTAAATTAGTGTACCTCTCGCTCGCACCGGCTTTGCGCAAAAATTAACTACTACATGTTCCGCTTTCGTGGCATTCACACACATCGGCGGAAGAATGCATATGCACGCGTCACGACGTTCCCCATAAAGTCACAAGTGGAGTTTTCCTTCTCGGGAAATTAGCGTTAATTACGCGGTTAATAGGGCACAATACCGCGTGCTCTATATCAGTTATACGTTGTTGACTATGGTTGTTTAGGTCACGTGGGCAATTCTCCGAAAAGACAGGTTTTTGTATAATTAACCTGGTCAACTTTTTTTTTGTATATTTGCATGATTTTTCTTATTCATATTAAAGCCATACCTTAAAGAAATATAATGATATTGAAGGCACTTAAATTGATTCACTAGGTGAGGAGATATAGCTTATTGAAAATTTTCATTGGCAGCTTAATGAGATGAAGACAGATAAATGAGAAATAAGGCGCATATAAATTAGTAAAACATGAAAAATATATTACAAAACCATGTTTTATTCACCTTTAATCAATAAATTGCAATGAGTTATCATCAATTATTGATATCAATATTAATAATAACTTACGTCAGTCTGTTTATATTCTCAATATTAGCATTAAATGTAGGTAATCCCGCAATAGTAGTCGTTTCTTCAACATAAATTTTCCATTGGTTCAATAAAATAAATTTCTCATAATTCACTCACCTTAATTTTTTTTTATTTATAAAAATAAGGCTTAAATAAAAAATTGAATTCAACTCTCAATAAAAAATCGAGCATCATATTATGTTTCTATTATAAGACGTACTCATGGCGATTTTGTAAACATGTTTGATAAAATTATGTGCTCTTAAACCATGTCATCACAATAAATAGGAACGATTCATCTGTTCGAGATTATTAGATAACTTTTTGGTCAAATTTAAAAATAATTGTTGCCATAATCAGTTAGCAGTTCTGTTAGCAATTAAATTAGAATACTTAATCAATTAAACATGTTCAAATCACTATCAGTATCGCTGCCCTAAAAACTAATATTTACGAATTCTCAAACATCTCATCATTATATTTTGGCAAGACCAGTTCATTTGCCGTAACATTCTCTTTTCTATCAACACTCTTCTGCTTGGCTTCTTCTTCTAATTTCAATGAATTATCTGTGAAAGTGGCAATAGACGGTTTGACTATATAGACAATACTTTAATATTATTTTTATTTATTTCTAGTCCTAGTTGTGGTGCAGAATCATTAAGTCAATTTTTTCAGAATATTCAGCCTATCTTGTCTCTTTAATAAGCTAATTTATTTTGTTGATTCCGCTAATGGTACAACAGCACCTTTCATCCTATTGCTAGGAGTCAGTGCATAAAAACGTAGATGTTTTCTATGAGGACAGAAAATAGCTTCTTCAACACGGGAATTTTCACAACAGCTCAATTTTAAAACGGCAATTATATTTGAATTGAATTCATCCATACGATTGAATGCATTTTCATACTACTAGGATAAGCATTATTTCATATTCTAATACCGTTCTTATAACTACACTAGGGACGTTCGGAGAAACAGCATTAAAAAAGTCATCAAAGTCAATTATATCCACGAGACACAGCTCGGTCGGCAGTTTGCTTTTTCGTAGCTCCAATACCATCAGGACTTTCTTTTCTGTGGCTTGTTTCATTATAGCTCCATGTAATAGTTCGCAAAAAATATATATTTAGGAAGTGAAGATATAAATATGAAAGAAGCTTGACACCAAATCGGGTATAAAATTAATGCATTGAAGTTTAGGCAGACGTTTTCGGTTATGTAGTCCAAAATAGGAACGATATGGGTCCAGATTGCTGAAATATCGTGACGTGAATATTCGCTGATGGTAAAAACCAATTGATGTTTAAATTCATTCCAATTTACTTCCCCGTAATAGATAACTGCAATGTGTAAGGTTCATTTCAATAGATAATAGTCATTTTGTTTCAATTAATAGTTATTTTCTGTTCCAGTTCCCAAAACTTGGTCTTTTTTGTAACACAAACCACGCTGAACTGAATTTGAATTTGATGCACCTTGTCTATCTTGATTACTGAGTAATACGGCTTTAGGAATATATGTCTCGTTAGATATAATTGAAGGCCATGACAATTACACAACTTCATTCTCCTTATATTTTTGAAAGCTTTCCAATCGTAGAGTATTAGTCGCTAGTGAACTGTTGTTTTCTGTTCATTTTTCCTTAAATAGAAAACCTTGCAATTTAGTCCCCATCTTTTTCCATGAATTTTGTGTCCTCTTGGTAAAAATTTTGAAATATTATGTTGCCTTTTATCTTCTTTACGCTTAATATATATCTATGTTGGACGTTTTCTTGCTTTTCTTTCCATACATTCTCGTAATTCTTTATTCGGTTAAGTACATCTTCTCTCTTCTGCTAGCCGCTTTTCAAGAGTCTTTCTTATCTAGTCTGCTTCCTTACCTTTGTCATATTCTTATTACAAGAAAAGATGAATTAGATTTTCAAGTGTTATTAATTGAAATATCCAATTTTGTATAAAATTCTAATTTACCTGGCCTCTATCTCATTCATGTGACGTAAATTCGCCAGAGAAATCCAGAATAATTAGGCCCAGATGAATGTGATTTATGGACTAAAATTAATTTTCTTGCAAATTTTTACATAGTGCACAAGATACAAATGCATGAAAGAACTTTAAAACGAATATGTTATTTAGTTCTTTGGTATAGAAAGTACTTTGTCAATGTAAAAGCTATAAAATAAGACCATGAAAATTAGACAACTTACCTTACAAAAGCCAGAATCGATTGTATAATCGTGTCTATTTCAATATTTACGGGACATAGAGACATCTTTACTACACGCTAGTATGGCCACAACTGACATCTAAGCAATGCCGAACCACGTTAGCCGATAAGTATTCACAGTTATTGTGGGTAGTTGGCGAAAGCATGAGCCATAGAAATTATGCATGTACGTCTGGACATTTTTTAATCTTCTGTAAATACCATTGGTTCTTACTAATTATCCTACTGTATGTAATAAATAACAGACACATAGTTTAAGTACCGATCCAGCTACTTTAAATTAATGAAAGGGTTGTATCGATTTTATTCTAGGGGTTTAACTTTGTAATTTTGACTTTTGGACGCGCCACATTAATTAGATTTTGCATGTTTAATTTTTTTTTACTCGCAAATTATAATATTGTATAAGAAAATATAGCAAGGCCTTAGTAGGTAACTAGGATTAGGACAGTATGAAATAAAGAAATAATAAAAAAATATCAAAAAACATATGTTATCAGACGAAAAACGTGTTTTTTTGCAGTTCAGAGAATTGCCCACGTGTGGTTTGTTTCCTATCGTCGTGTAATAAATCTTTTACTCGTCGTAATTACAATGTCTTGTCTGTTGTGTGTTTTCATTAACAGAGAGACACATATGTAAGGCTTTGGATATTTCATCGCGATTAGGTGCATTAAGGAAAATGAAGGAAATTGTGTAATATATATATTTACAACTGTTACGTATCGTAAGTTGTAGTATAGCGATTTGTTTACATTTAATTTGTAATTAATAAGTGAGAGCTATAATTGTCACCCAGCTCTGTCTTTAGGACCACGATTATGTTATTATTGTAGTAAAAGTTACATGGATACAGGAAAACATAGGTTAGGGCTAAAGTTACTTCACAGATAAGTACTATAATATATTTACTTCCACAGGTAGGTATACATAAAAGTTAAAACGTTACCCCTGATTTTGATACTTGTCGTGTACAGACAAATATTCACGAGTGTGTAAACAGCTCATTCGCGTGTATTCTTTATTCTCAATTCATAGACACATTAAATCGCCGAATTATTTACCAATAGTCTAAATGATGCATTATAATGGATTTAAATTAAGCAAAGGTTGGTTAAAACGTTTTGTATATCAAAGAATTTATTTTTAATGTTCTATTTTTAAAAACTCAATTTAATTTAGACGTCTCATGTATTTTGATTTAAACCTATTTGTGGGAAATGTCAGTTTCCATAACATATCTTTAAAAAATTATGCAAATTATGTATCAACCATTCCATTTTTAAATATGGCATTTAAATCAGGACAATGTTTTTTTATTTTTTTATATATTATATATTTTTAAAGTTTCAATTCCCATATAATTTAGCATGCTGTAAAAGCTAACTTTAACACACACACACTCACGCCTTTTATCTCCGAAGGGATAGGCAGAGGCGCAACTAGTGCACCCACTTTTCACCGTTATTCCGTCCCATGATGTGATAGGGGGCGAGCCTATCGCCATATCGGGCATAAATTCCAGACTCCGAGCTGATACTGAATAGAAAAACTCAATATCACTTTGCCCGACCCGGGGATCGAACCCGAGACCTCAGCATAGTAGTCGTACCATAATACTACGCCACCGAGGCAGTCAGCTAACTTTAAATAATCTAATAATGTTTTATACTAACAAATAAAATTAGAATGTCTGCCTTTATGGCTTGGTTGTATTGCGTGCGCAGTACCACGCCGCTCTGACGTCCCAGGTTTGAATTTGGATCCTGCAGTGACTTTTTTTTGACTCGGTAATTTGGGGTCGATATGGTGATAGGTTCCACCCCTATCACATCATGGGACTGAAGATGGCGAAAAGTGGGTGCCCTAGTTACACCTCTGTCTACTTCGTCGAAGATACAGGCTGATATGATTTATTTTTTGTTTGTACCATATAGCCCCTGATTTAGATCATGCCAAATAGTGACGAATAGTCACGAATACGAGGGTGTAAAGCTTATTCGGATATATTCATTATCCATAATTCAGAAGTTAGTCATAATTAGTTTCAGTAATTTACGTAGAGTCTTTATACGAATTACTGAATAACATTCATTGCAGTTACTTGACATGATCATAATCTTGTACGTTTAATGTGTCAGGATGTCATCTGCGTTTATAGTATTCCAATTTGGGATGCACACATGATGCAAAAATGTTTTGACTTAGTTATATATTCCCGAGAAAATTATCTCAGAAAAACGAATCGAATTTAAGACCTTCTCGTTCACAGCACATATACGCTGCCACTGTGCCAAGTATACGACTTTAATATGTTTTATACACTTGAATGAAGAGACAAGCATATCGTTTGATGAACTAGTCAGCACTCAGAACTTCCACCATCAAATCAATCTGAGATATTGTGAAGTCTTATGTCACCCAGGAGGTATCCATATTTTCTTGAATTACATGGGCTACAATATCCTGCAATCACGAACGCAACACTGGCTGCACTGCTGCGTGTTGGTAAATATTAAACATACCGATAAAGAGCAGTCTTAAAGTCTTCGTCTATTTTTATACACTGGTGAGTATAGAAGGAAAAAGTATGGTGTCACTTATAAACGCAGGAATCATACTACGATCCCTCGTTTCTTAGCCGAATAATTTCCACTTTTTATGGTCATTATTTGTAACTGGTGCTTATATCAACAAATATATTTTAACAACATTACCGTGTTTATTTTAATGTGGAATAAATTATATTATTCACACACTTAATTAAATTAATAAACTTACTAATACACGTGTTAACGTAGGGCACACGCATACGCCACGAGCCATGATCAATCACGCGAACATCGTCATTAAAGGATTACGGTCGCATCTAAGCTCATTCATGCCTTTCCTCCGTCGCGCGAATTGTCTACCAACTTATCAAGCGTTACATCCGACACGACGACGGCGATAAATTTACTTTCATCCTTTTCACTGCGCACCTCGAATAATTTGCCTACGTGAATAAACGGCTTGCTTTAAAAAATCATGCTGGCAACACAAATTACAAATAAAAAATATTTGAATTGTCAAATTAAAAAAGTTTAAAGATTCAAATTTGGAATTTGTGTAGTGTCAAAAGGTGTCGGGGTCGCGCTCTGTCCCTGTCACTCATGCTGGGCGGCGGCGCGCGCCTGGGCGGGCGGTATGCAAATGCCTAGAGCCGCGGTGGTGAGGGTTGTCTGTGTGTGTAGCTTGTACCATTGGCCGCGCTAGAACGGCCAACTTCGCCACCAGTTACGGTTGTTTTTCGTTCCGTTTCTAATTAACTTCCGTATATTCTTAAAGTAACTTTTCTCATCTCGTTCTTTTAGATTTTTTTGCTACCTTGTTATAGTTACAAGATGCTTTTTATGTGAAATACTTTCGCGAGTGATATGCAAAATTTGCATTTGCGCGTGTGTTTATTTTGTTAGTGGCGGTTAATCGGCTTATGAAACTAATTTACGTATGTAAAATTGGCATTCTCGACTTAACCTAACATAAAGTTGAAGTTATTATCGAGTGAATGACAATGTTTGACGAGTGAAGTATAAATGCAAGCTCTTTTGGCGAACACAACACCAAAATCTTGGCTCGTGTTAGTTACTCCGCTAAAATGTTACTTTTATTGCTTCAAGAGTGAGATTTTACGAGCTTTAAAAATAAATGTTATGACGCAGACGGATAATCGCATATTTCAAGGCTTAGCGAAACAACATTTTACACGATTTGTGGAAACTGAAGGTAAATATGTTGTTTTAATTAGATAAAGGAATGCGGGAATCAAATATACGTGCAAACGACAAAGAATCCAAAATTATTTAAATTACAATTTAAAGTTACATAAATTATAAAACTTAACTGTGCGTTTACTCACTTTGTTACAAACATAAGTATCTTAAACCATATGAATCATAAATTTATGGATTCTTTCACCTTAAATTCTGTTCAAAAAAAATCAAGTGATGTAAATAAAATACGCAAATTACAAACAGTCGCAAATTAAACACAACATACCGCACTCGTACACGTCAGTTATTTTTTAAATAAGGAACAGGGCATTAATCCTTATTTTATGGCAACACACAACACTTTTAATTGCTCCTTTGACAGACGTAAAGGCCAGTGTTGGACAGACAATCGGGTGTGGTCAAAACAAAATTGAACATGGTCCAATATATTTTTATAGTTTTCACAAGGTGTTGTTTTTATTAGCGATTTTATTTGCAACATTCAAACTGCAAATTAGAAAGTTTACGCGCGGATGGAGGACGATATATCGTAAATTATGACGGCGGCATCGCCACTATACTGCATCAAAAAGGGCAGTTTTAATTAGCCTCACAGTGATTTATAAGCCATCAAATAACGTGAATATCACGATGAGTTTATTGGGTCAAAAAGAAAACAACAGTAATTTGTACAACTCAATGCATCCTCTAAAAGCTACAGCATACACATAAGAATATCTTCAAGGATAGCACGTGAAATCTTACTATATTATCAGCTTATAAATTCATCATGAATGAATTCAATTTAATGAATTTAGCCGTCGCAATGAAGTTAAAAATGAAAAGTATCAAAAATTTCGCAAAGCTCTTTCTATTTCACACATAGCATTTACTACAATTTGCCATGACTTGTTAAAATCATGGTTTGCAAAGTCCCAAACGTACACGATAAAAATAACAATATATTTTACCGCCATGTTAGGCAAAAACAACAATCGTGATCAGGCAACACGACGGTTTCATATATAAAAGTTATCAATAAATCGCAAGAGCCCGTATAATGTTCTTTGGATAAAAAACGCAGTGGAAGGCAGGCGACGAAAAGTATTCCGCTCGGAATGCACTTTTGCATACACAATGCCCTTTTGTTTAGAGAAAGTATTTCACATAAAGTTATGAGTGACTTATTTTTATATGATTTATAATGGCGGCTCAGTCTCGAGGTCGTGCTCAGGAGATCTGCTTACTTTAAGACAATCAATGAGTTATCTCACAAAGATTGGTATAATGTAAATTCGCTGTCATGCTTTATTTTAATAATCAATCATGATTTTACAACCATTTTGAGACTACTGATTTTTGTTGGGAAGATACCGTTATATAAACATTGTTGGAATATTGATTTTTATTAATGTTTGATGTCATATGTGAAATAATGACAATAACAAATATATGAATCTTCATAATTAATATCGTAACCCTTTAAAGTAATCTCTCGAATCAAACGAATAACAACTTTAATATTTTATGTGACAAAATACATTTTAATTTGCACTTAATATTTTTTTTTCTATCAACAGACTTATGAACTGACTGTTATGAACTATATTGTTTAAAAGAAGTGAAGTGTATGCATATTAGTGAAGAGACTTTGACAATCCACGGATATGGTATTATGTGCCAACGCATCTGTTACAAAGGTAAGTGATGATTAAAGAGTATCCTTTGTTAAAGATGTGGCTATTTTACTCATTTTTTAATGATGTTTAGCATAAATTTACGTCATTTGAAATCTAGCAAAAACCACGATCAACATCCGGTAAAAATCAACAAGCTTTTGAAATCTGATGGAAGGACTAAATGTCAAAACATGAAACTGAGATCTAATGATATCCAGTAATATCAAGCATTACGATGCGCGCGGAAGAGAGTTAGCGCGACGCTTTCTCCACTACACGCTCATTGCAATATTTGAATTGTTATCCTGTCTTAATCAATATTATTTCAGATTTTATAAAAGGGCTGTTTTCTATAATTTGCTATTACTTATTCTATAATAGAATAATTGTTAGAATCGAACGCACCAGAATATCCTATTGTGGCATCATTTCCATGACACTGGGTTAGTAAAACACAAATTCTAGACTCCGGGCTGATACTAAGTAGAAAACTGAATATTATTTTGCCCAACCCGTATATTGAACCCAAGACCTTAACAGTGCAGTCATACCATTATACAACTACGACACCGATTAGTAGTGCAATATTTGTGCATTAAGTAAGTTCATTTTACCCAACTAAGACAAAGAAAATGTTTTTAGGCACGTTTACGCACTTTTTTTTTTAAATTACTTAGACAACTATAAAGGTAAAAAAATTTAATCAAAGGCTACTTAGTGTAATTGTAAATATTTTCTTTTATGAAACTGAAAAAAACTAGGCGAATTTTTTGAAGTTCTAAGAACACAAACTTTCATTATATTCCCAAAATAAATCAACGACTTCAATAAACTTCAACAAGATTGAAGCTTAATTATAAGTTTATGAAGAACTAACATTAGAATGGTTTACACATAAATCATGAAGAATTTTGTTTAGTCATGGTAAAAGTATCAGACAGCATCGGGTAGTTATGAATTAAATACTAAAAAGGCAAACCAAATAATTGTTTTTTTTTAATAGATAAAATATCATACCCCAATTTTATTGTAATAAAAAAAAGCAAAATAAGATCTTAAAATCTTAAATTCTCTCATGAATAGAGCCAAAGTTTTTTTAATGCTGCACAGTACAGTCAGCCCCATAAGCATTATGGTTGACTATACAATGAAGTGTTAAGTTTAATTGTCATTTTTTTTCTTTATGTGGACTAAATTAAAACAATTTTTCTGTGAAGAGAAAAAAATATTGCTAGAAACACAAAGTTGTATAGAAAAATTTTAGTTTTGAATTTGTTTACTTCTGTGGCTGACTGGCCCAAACTGAGTTAGTAAATGGGTGTTCTATCAAGTACAGAATTAAAAAGAATACAATGTAGGTACACTTTTGGAGACTGCCAGTAAGTAAATCTTTTTAAACTAGTATTGGAGTTAAAAAATGATCAATTTTGGAAGCTACCAGAACCGACAACATGTTACGCGACGTATTGTCCAATTACATACATACATATACACTCACGCCTGTTATTCCCGAAGGGGTAGGCAGAGGCGCAACTAGTGCACCCACTTTTCGCCTTTATTCCGTCCCATGATGTGGTAGGGGGCGAGCCTATCGCCATATCGGGCACAAATTCCAGACTCCGAGCTGATACTGAATAGAAAAACTCAATATCACTTTGCCCGACCCGGGGATCGAACCCGAGACCTCAGCTTTGCAGTCGTACTGTAATACAACTACGCCACCGAGGCAGTCAATATCGAGGCAGTATTGTCCAATTGTAATAAAAAATCCTTAGATACAAATCTGAACTAGTACAATTACATAGACTAGACATTTAAATAAATCAACAAAATTATAAAATAAAGACTTAAGTTTTGCCGTTAAACAAACTACAATAACCTATTCAAATATATAGTCAGTATCTCAAATAATGTTAGAAGGCGCAATTTAACAATTCTAACAAGTAATCACAAACTAAAGCTCTGCCGTTAAATGAACCACAAATTCAAAGATATAGTCATTATTTCTATAAATGTTTAGAGGGTGAAACTTAACAATTCTAACGAGTTATCAGCTGTGAACGATTCGTCTTCAAGACTTCACAGTTGATTCAACATAATTATAGTTAGGAGTAGGGCTGCCATCCGTCCGGATTTTCCCGGATTTGTCCTAGTTTGAAGGGCGTCCGGGGGCCGTCCGGCCGGGGTTTTAAAAATTGGCCGGGCGCAACCCGGACACTTTTGTTGTCAGGGGAAATTGTTTTTTATAGATGAGCGACAAATTGAAATAAATCTTAGTTAAAACTTCATGCATTTCCCCACATTCAAGAAGGAACGGCAAAATATTTTTTCAGAGGTGTCCGGGGAAATACCCATATTTCACCCAAATGTCCAGGTTTTTTGCCGTGTTTATCCGGCATCGGCAATTTAGATGATGGCAGCCCTAGTTAGGAGTCACTCAGACTATTGCTTTCGGTGCACGCGACGTCTCTTCCAGTTACCGCAAGCCTCTTCGTTAATCCACGGGAGAATCGAAGGTCTAGTACACTCAAATTGTTTATTTATACTCAAAGTGTTCACTCGACTGCTTCGGTGGTGTAGTTGTATTATGGCACGACTGCAATGTTAAGGTCTCGGGTTTGATTCCAGGGTCGGGCAAAGTGGTATTGAGTTTTTCTATTCAGTATCAGCTCGGAGTCTGGAATTTGTGCACGATATGGCGATAGGCTCGTCCCCTATCACATCATGGGAATGAATAACGGCGAAAAGTGGGTGCACTAGTTGCGCCTTTGCCTACCCCTTCGGGGATAAAAGGCGTGAGTGTGTGTGTATGTGTGTGTTCAGCGTTAAAATTATTAACAATCATTCCTACCTTGGTTTCGACAAATATGTAAATATTTTAGTAAGTTTGATTAAATGATATTATACGTCGGATTAAGTAGGTTTGGTATCAAAGGAAGGAAGTGTCGTCGATAACCCTGGCTTGTCAATTCAAAAAAGAAGTCTCGAGTACAACCACAACAAATTGGAATTTGAAGTCTCGAGTAAACAAATGGTAAACCTCAGTATTATCTTTATAGTATACATGTAAGCGGCGATAGCCTAGTTGGGAGTGGAACGGACTGCCGAGACGAATGTCCGCAGGTTCAAAACCCAAGAGCACACTCCTTAGTTTTCTTAAAAAATATGTGTCTATTCTTTGGGAATTATCGCTCGCTTTAACGGTGAAGGAAAACATTGTGAGGAAACCTGCATACCTGAGAAGTTCTCTGAATTTCGAAGGCTTGTGAAGTCTGCCAACCCGCACTAGGCCAGCGTGGTGGACTAAGGCCTTAACCCTCTTAGTTGTAGAAGAGCCCGTGCTCAGCATTGGACAGTAAATACAGCGATGGTTATGGTATGGTGTACATGACATTACCTATTATATACTATTTAATTTAAAATACGACTACATCCTACAAGAAAATAAAGCATAATTTTGATTTAATGATTAAAAAAGCTTTTACAATAAGAACACGCAACAAGAAAAAAAATTTAAAACCAACAAATTAACAACCTATTCGTATAATTGATAATTACAAAAATAAACAAATATATAATTAAAGGCGACAATTATGATTATTATTCATAAATCGAACAGACACGATAATCGTCCGCGCGCCATCTTGCCAGCGGCGGCGAGGCCCAAATGTTTCCGCTTTAATTTCTCCTTTAATTTGGTGTTTCCGGTCGCGGCCAATCCGTCCCGTCAGTCGACCGTAATTATATTATTTCGGCAATAAATTAACGAATTTTTGTAATACAAAAGTCGGTTAAAATCATGGCCTCCTTAATTTGGTTGGAGCTTTATAACAGTAGTTTGGATGTACGCATATCCGACTCATAGCTTATTTTCTTTATTTTGCCATGTTATGTCACATTATATGCCTTATTGTATCGCGCATGTGATATTGTCCAGGTTTGTCTCTTGTCTACATGGGGGCGGATAAAAAATATATGTCTATAACATATCTTCGTAAAAAAACTACTAATTAATATTCTGTTTGCTAAACTACGAACCCTGCTGAGGCCTAAGATGAAATCAAGGACAAAATCACCAAACATAATAAGTGATAAAAAATGAGCATCCGCAATAATTAAATTCATACAAAACTTTAACAATTACGCATGAGTTATTAAACAAACGCTAGTGAATCCCAAGTTTATTTCAATCACTCGAATCGATATCGAGCGATCGCCTGATTCGATTAATTTCGTTTGAAATTAACGCGTCGGGCGAGCAACGGGTATCGACACCGACGCCGTCACCATGGCAACGCGCCCCATACTCACAACGCACTAATTATGCCACAGTGATTGCTTTTCACGTTTTTTTCTACCCCACGAGAAGCAGACGCCACCCTTCTCGCGTAGTGTTTGTGGACACGTGATGCTTTTTATCGATTGTTTGGTTATCGTACGTTTCTGCGAGACGTGCTACGACGCAATTTCCAAAATTCGCAATTTCACGACCTTTATTATATTATTAATGTACTAAAATATTTAACACAATGACTTAACATTTAAATTCTGAAACATAAACTGGTGGAAGTATATATTTTTCTAAACCACACTAGACAAAATTCGATAATAGTAATTTAATTTTTATCGATAAAATTGTAATCCTGTACGGGCGCACGGTGACTTTGCATTCACATGTTGATGACGTCACGTCGATCGATTCAAGGAAACGGGTCATTACACTGTTTTTATTCGTCACACTGATTAATCATGTGATTAATTATACAGTTTCTATTAGTACACGACTGGATGCCGCTTTTTGTGTTCGAAACACAAAAAGATAATAAAAAAGTCTTTCAAAACCAAACATGATAAACTTTTTACACACTTCATAATTAATGCTTTAGCAATACACGCTAAATAATAAAACATTGATTGATAACGTCATTGTGTTTATTAAGTCACTTTAATTAGACGTTGATTGCTGATGTTTTTGAAACAAATATTATTTAAAGTATTAGGGTCTATTTTTCAATAATTAGATAGAGTTATTCGTAGCTTAAAGTACATGACAAAGGAATTAAAAATGACAGTTGTGTAATATTATAATATAAAGTTGGCAATTTTTCTCACTTTTATATTAGTCAGGTTATAATTTACTTGGTGGATAAGTTTTATCGGAAGATTGAAAAATCAGCTTTAAGAACAATATATTATGATACCAAAAACTTTACTCTTTTTAAATTACTTTAAAAAATAATACCCTTTGTACAGAAGTGATGTCAGAAATAAATAATCTTCAAGAGACTTAAAGCACAAAAAAAAACAATAAACCGAAAAAAACGTTATTGCAATATAACGGATACACACACACATAAACGCAAGTAGATTACAAATATTGTTAATATAATTAAATAATTGCTCACCGGTTATTATTGTATGAAGCATTTAGAAATAAGGAAGGAACTCTCTCCTGACATACAGGTATGGGAACCTAGTTCAGGAGATTGTACCACAATGGAATTGTATACTTAATTTCTGGTGCTCAATAAAGTTACTATTTTTATTATTATTATAACCGAAAACTTTAACATACAAACTCTACATTGTAGCGAGTTTAGTTAGCGTTAACCTTGATTGTCGACTTCTGCAAAGAAATAAATACTTGACACTATTTTCTTTTCCCATCTCTAGACATTCTTATAACTTGAAACTACTTGTAATGTAATCGAAAAGATGTATTCTCATCGATCGCTATCAGCATAAACCAGTTGATATGAAATGATTTGAACATGTTTTTTTTCGTTATCGAAATTTCTATGAATAGTAAGACATGAGCATACTGATGATATTAGTTTCAAATGCTACCTAGATAAGGTCTTAAGTCGACCCTATTCAAATGCATTCTTATTAAAAAATCCAAGTTAGTTAAATTCTACAAAATGATTATACAACATCATTTTCAATGCTGGCAACATATACCTGCAGGTGTAAAAAGACATGGAATTATGAGTTATAATAATACACAAACTTTTAGCTAGCTTGTTCATAATACGCATACAGCCCCAAGGCCTATTGGCTTAGTATTGCTACTTTACATCGATTTTGTTTTTTTTTTATTAAATAAGTACTAAATAGGTCCATTCCGCCTTGATTCCTCATGGTTCCATCAATCACAATATCATTCATTTAGTAACTCTTATACTATTCGCATAACTAGGCCCAAAGTAAAAAAAGAGTTCCACTTTTAAATTTTACACGGGAACATACAGGTCGGTGTTTTAATCCCGCCATCATCACGTCCCTAGTATTAGGGTTGTGACCGTTCGCGAATGTTTGATCAGATAGCGCAGCCCTGACCTTGCGCAACACGACACGCACGCGATCCGAACTGTTGCACACGGACCTCCGTACTATTGCGTAACTTGTATGCGTAAGTACTTTGTAGTGTTGTGCACTACGTTCAAATTATTAGGGATAGGAAATACTATGAATTCACTCAGCAACAAATCAAATGTAGATAATATTAACAAAAAAAGCGGCGATAGCCTAGTTGGGACTGCCGAGATGAGTATCCGCAGGTTCAAAACACAAAGGCACCTCTGACATTTATTAAAAGTTATGTGTGTATTCTTTGTGAATTATCGTTCGCTTTGCCTGTGAAGGAAAACATCACGAGGAACCTGCACAGTGCATACCTGAGAAGTTCTTTGAATTTCGAAGGTATGTTAAGTCTGCCAACCCGTACTAGGCCGGCGTGTTGGACTATGGCCTTAACCCTCTCGGTTGTAGAGGAGGCCCGTGCTCAGCAGTAGGCAGTATATAATACAGGGCTGGTATGATATAGTATGGTAATGTTTTGAGATGTTTTATTCTGCAAGAAAGGTTCGGATGCGAATAAAACGTGAAGCACTATCATTACCAGCGATGTAGACTAATAGGTATTAGTCTAATATGAAATGAATCATTAGAGAATGACAATTGGTATAATTGACAGTCGACAAAACTATATACGCATACATATGATAAGCACCGCACAATAATATACGCATTTGCAGTAAAATCTAACTAAAGATTAACACAACGTCCTGACAATGTCACGTCAAATTCGCGTCCTTGACTAACTTCGCGTTAAACCCACTCGTCAAATACGATTTTTTCATTTCCAATTCGAAATTCGAGCCTCCTTTAATAAAAATCTCCGAAACTCCAAACACCGATTAACATTTTAGCAATCAAAACAGTCTAGCACGCGATCGCATCCAATCACGAAACAAAATAACTATATTCGACCGTTAATTCCAATAACATTGATTTTTCTTTTAATACTTTTAATGTGAGCCATCATTGTACATTAGGCTGTGAGTGTGCGTTCCTTTCTTATAAGGTTGGAGGGAACGTCGGATTGTCAGTTTGTCTGTTAGGGTAATAATATGTATAGTGACTGCCTCGGTGGCGTAGCTGTATTGCGTATGCGTTACAAGTACGATTTGCGCGCTGAGGTCCTGGGTTCGAATCCCGGGTCGAGCCAAAAATATTGTGACTGGGTTTTTCCGTCTTTAAAGTTACTCAGTCGCAGCTCGGAGTCAGGAAGTTGGCGGTGTGATACCCCCGTGCCTCGGAAAGCACGTAAAGCCGTTGGTCCTGCGCCTAACCTCTCTCCGGTCATGTCGGATTGCCGTCTCATCGGACTATGAGAGTGAAGGAATAGCGAGTGCACCTGTGTATTGCGCACACGCTTGTGCACTATAATATCTCCTGCGTACCTGGCTGATCTCCGTTGAGATTGGCCGCCGTGGCCGAAACTGGCTAGGAGGATTTATTATAATATGTATAGCAGAAATATGAATATGTAATAAAATATATATATAAATAATGGTAATACTATATTAATAGCTTTATTACGAATATAAAATTGTGTACAAAAAGTTTTATTATACTCGAAAATTTTCTTCATATATTAACTACCAGGTGATGCTTGCTGCTTCGCCCGCGGGAAAAGCTTTTCCCGCTACAAAAGTCCCCAGTGTGTTTACAGTATGACGCCAGTGCCATCTATTCAAAAAATAAGATTTAAACATCCGCAATTTCCCATGGGAGCAAACAGGGATAAAAAGTAGCCTTTGTGTTAATCCAGGACATGGTCTACCCGTCTGCCAAATTTCATGCAAACCCGTTCAGCTGTTTCTGTGTTTACTTCTAACACACATCCAAAAAATTTCACAAACATTCGCATTTATTTGAAGACTAGCTTTTGCCAGCGGCTCCGCCCGGGTTAAGAAGTTTTTCCGGGATAAAAGTCCCGGTTTATATTTTTCCGAGATAAAAAGTAGCCTATGTGTTAATCCAGAACATGATCTACCCGTGTGCCAAATTTCATCGAAATCCGTTCAGTAGTTTTTGCGTGAAAGAGGAACAAAACATCCATACATTCTTACAAACTTTCGCCTTTATAATATTAGTAGGATAGTAGGATTTAAAATATTTTTCAAATCTCTAATAAACTTTGATTGAAAGAACACAAAAATCACCAGACAAAACCGCACTCACAGCATAGTTCCTTGTATGCATTCGCAACACATAATTAGTAAATGGGGTCGATATTATTAATGAGGGGGTGTGGGGCTCGGGGAAGGGGTGCAAGACGGGGGTGTGGATTGTTATCACGTCGCGCTTTTGTGCTTTACGAACTATTGATTGCTTGGTCGATACTTTAAGGCGTTTAATTATAAGCCAAGTGACTAACCGATAGCCGACACTTCGGCCGACACTAATTGCAGGGGGACATGCTGGTTATCTGTAATTATTCATGCTGAATTTCATGTTCTTTAGTGTTGTGACGGTGTAAAGGGGAAGTCTTGTTTTGTTTGTTCGACGGTCAAAGTTTTGATACTGTTTGTTTTATTAAATTTGCTTCGTGTATGTATCTTCAAGTAATATTAATTTATTGAATATTACTTGATATTCATTTATTTAATATTAATTTATTATATGTAAAATTAATTCGTCCATATCCAACAATGTTTTGTTTGACAAAATTATGGATAATTCTGGTGTATCCTGAACAATACTGAGTCATAATAGAATCGTGGTCGTCTGATCTATCTATTCTTGAAGTACCATATAACTAAAGATCGATAACCAAATTAATCACAAATAATATATCATTATTATATGCAGTACCAATTGCGTACGAAAAGAAAAATACTCATGGGAAAAACAAAAAAACTGTATTAACATGAATTTATAACCATTAAATATTGTATTACGTCTACTAACATCCAAAATATCGCTCACGACGCAATAAAACACATCTGCAATCGCATCAAAAATGACATAACAAATTCATACCATTGAATTTCTAATAAGAAGTAACGCTTCGTTGTACAAAACAGACATGTGAAGAGACGTCCGGTACTTCACTGATTAATAAGATGGGGTTGCGACGGCAAGGGTATCCTCCACCCCACGGCTCCCTCGCGCCTTACCCACGAAACAAAAAAAAATGTGACTCATCAACACACACCAACAAGCCTTACACTACCACGTAACGGCCAATTATAATTATGAACCTTAATTTAATGCAAAAAGGTCCGTTTTACCAGCGCATCATTTCAAGATACGTCCATTAAGTAAAATAGTTGCGGCATAATCGTTCATTATCGCACACTAGCGCGGCGTACACACATGGAGCGTTAATTATATCGGAAAGTGGGGTTAGTTGATTTGATTAATTCTAGCTTGAGTACACGGTCTAGTTGGATATGCTATAAACATTGGGAATTGGAATATTCCGCCCATTGCAGCACACGCCAGTTAGCAGCTAATTGGTCATTTCTTACAAGACAGAGTGATGTTAAAATATTCAGTAGCATTAAGGCACGCGCAGTTTACGGCGTTTTTTTATCCATTATCAAAATTGCTTGTCGTATTTGATTATGGAAGTACTACGAATTATAATTGACTTCAGTAAAGGGATGGATGGCTTCAAAGCCAGATTGATCAAAAATCTAAATGCCCAAAAATATGATGGATTAAAAAGTTAGTGAGCTGTCCTAAAATTTTTCAAATCTGAAAATATTCTGTTGAATGTCTGTTTGTTTGTTCAGGTTTTACATAAAATGCACTAAACCAAAATTGACTGAACTACCGCAAGGCTCCAGATAAAAGAATATAAGTGATAAAAGTACTCGATATATTTTGTACTACACTGTCTAGCTGATACAGTACAGATGAAAGATTCGCCATAGAGCCTTGTTCCATAAAACCTCGTACCGTAGTCAGCTCGAATGCATCTAGTAGGCCGGCATAATTCTAGCAACTGTCAAACGACACAGTCTGTCGTCATTTAGGATTATATTCATACTACATTATACTTACCATTAGCTTCATTACCATCCACATTCCCTAAATCTAATATGTTAAAGAGGAAAAGTTTGTGAGTTCGTTTGTAGGTTTGTAAGGGCTAATCTCTGGAACTAGTGAATCAACTGGCAAAATTCATTCTCTAATAGGAAGCTACATTACCCCCTGAGTACTATTTTTGTCCTGGGAATATATAAAGACTACTGACGACTGCCTCGGTGGCGTAGTTGTATTATGGTACGACTGCAATGCTGAGGTCTTGGGTTCGATCCCCGGGTCGGGTAAAGTGATATTGAGTTTTTTTATTCAGTATCAGCTTGGAGTCTGGAATTTGTGCCCGATATGGCGATAGGCTCGCCCCTATCACATCATGGGACGGAATAATGGTGAAAAGTGGGTGCACTAGTTGCGCCTCTGCCTACCCCTTCAGGGATAATAGGCGTGAGTGCATATGTATATATGAATATATAGCGGGACTTTTTTCCCGGAGCACTTTTAACTTTTACCCGCGGACAACAGCTAATAAGTAGGTAATAAAGCCATAATAAAAAAAATACTTAAGTGTTAATTTTTACCTATTTTATAATAAATTATTTGCCCACATATTATATGTGAGACACAAGATACTCGATAACGAAAAATCATTATAGTATATTATTCTGATCAAAAAGCTAAATAAAATTAAGACGTCTATAGGCCTAACCTATAAAATGTGATAATCGTTTGACAATTTCTCAAATATAATCTTAAACTTTTCATAAGCCACGAATCCATCGAGGAAGCATTCAAAATGAAGTAATCAAAAGTGCAATTTCCCCAGTAAGGAAAGTATTTGAAGCATTCGTCCATCGGAAGTCGTTCGCTAGTTCGTAAATCGTTCCCAATGCGAGCTATGCCAATTCCATTCTAATGCGCTTTAATTTTCCATAACTGCATGGGTCACATGTGCAAAAATTTTAAAAGATGAATTTCAATTTCTTTACATAGATTCAGAACGCGAATTGTTCCATATATACCTAATAATCCCAATAAGTATTCAAATAAATAATTAAGTATTATTTGTATATGACGGAGGAGAAAGTCTAGAACTCTTTAAAAAGAGGTGACGTCAGCTCTGCCGACGTCACAGGGTTCCACCTCATCATCATAACCCATGATGTGAGAGTAAAATTCCAAATTGTTCTGCATCCTTTATTTCTGGATGTTCCAAACTTATTTTTGGAGCTCCGAACAGTTGGGAGTCTCACAAGAGACTGCTTTTTCAAATGCGAGGCACCCTATTTATACCAACGATTTGACATCTCGACTAGTTTTTTGCACGATTATTATTTCAAAATACCCGCCGCTCCGACATATATCATAATTTTATTTCAAATGTCTCTATATATGATAATTATTGATTGATATTGTAGATAATAAAAACGCGTCAATAATCTCGACACAAACAAACATGAAAGTTATAAGAGTTCAAGTGGTGGTAAAAATGCAATTTGTTTCTACATCGAAAGACAATTCACTTATACAGGCGGGTTCAACGACTGCTGTCGCCGAAACTACAGCCAAAATACGATTGCAGTTTAAAAATTAAATTATGCCATCCGCAACCGAAGTTTGGGCAATTAATATAGTTTTTTGCAACGTTGTTTACTCTGTCATAAGTAAATAATGAAATGTATACCGTCCTGAGGCTTCCAAACGTAGTCCACGAAGCTTCGCGTGTTTAATATTACCAGAAAACGAGAAAAAAAGTTGGGAATTTTTTTATTATTGACTGAACCCGGCCCGATACGGAACACTGACAAATTGCTACGGATTTTAACAATATTTTCTTTCGCCTTTTTTGTTTAATAAAACGGTTCCGGACTTGCAGCGAAACTGTTTATTCATTTATTTGCACGTTCTACGTTTCAATGTACTGTAGTCGGCATCTAACATTTAAGAATAAAAACATAATTCCACATTCACTTCATTTCCACTTATCAGTTACTGAAATTCATATTCCCTTCATTACCATAAAGCAAAAGCCATCGGAATCAATAAGCCGCACACAAACGTTTACACAGCGTAACACCTCACACCAAACATTTTAATATAAACCACGTTTTCGAAGAAGTGTTATCTTCTTATGCAAAAATATTAGCTCGTGCCGGACTTTATGCAAATTCAGTTTACCTTACTTAACACGTACTGGCTTTAAATAAAGTATGACCCGTGCCGTTCGAGGGATGTCTAATGTCGGATATCAAAAGTGGGAATAGTCAATAGATAAATGTAGATTTTGGTCCGGACGAGGTGAGTATGCAAATTCGCGCGTGGACTGTTCATATGCAAAGCGTCTAATGGCTCGTGTCATCTTTGCTGCTTTGTACGCTTTCTTATGCTGATCAGAGGTTTGCTTATGTATATTTACCTGCTTAATAACGACTTGTATTGAAAAGAACATAAAGTGCATCATTGTCATTTTTATCTTGCTCAAATGTTACCCAACGAATTCATTTAACCATATACAAATGAAATGCAAAGACGTATTTGTACAGATGGAAAACCTTGCGCAAATAAGCTATAACATTTCGTAGAGTGCACGATTCCAACCATTTCGCAAATGCACATAGCGTAATTCATGCAAAGTACGTTATTTTCTCAACGCAAAAGTATTACGAAGCGACAGTTGCGTACGTTACGTCTCGGCCCACCTGTCTTCGCTCGAGACGTCGATCGGTAATACCTCGCCATTCTCGAATTTCATATGTATCTCTAATTTCAATAACACCCCTTGCTACCTGTGCCATCTCATCTACATATCAATGTTCGCAACGTCTCCGAAATTTCTTTTCTCTCGCTAAAGTATGCAACGCCCGTGCTCCATATCATTACTGCTATAAGAATTTCACTAAAATTGGATCGCCCTCTTACACGTTGTCATACCCTTTGGTAATAGTAACGGTTTCTTTTCATAACGAACTTTTTTGTAATGCGATATTTGCGTTGTTTTCACTAAGGGTGAGATTTGTTACATGCTTTGATTTCGCTCCGTTGAACTATCAATTTGTGCGAATTCGTGTAGTTTTGTAACCGATATTGAAAAATGTTTTGGATGTTATTCAAAATTATATTAATATAATATCCATCGAAATCCAATCTCCAGATGCAGTAATTCGTAACAATTATCTGATAAGTATCGTTAACCCTTCTTCCCACACGAACTTATCTCGTTCAATAGCCATCTCGATACATCGCTTGTATTATTGTGAGCTTCCTCTCGCTCTACCCTTCAATGTCTACAATAACATGCCTTAAATTTATGCATGCAGTTGACAATAGTCGCATCGGCTGCATAATTTGATTAAAGAACCTTTGTCAGCCACTGCAGGTATCGGATCGTAAAATTAAATTTAGACCTATCGTTGGTTAATTTTAGGATTCTCCCGACCTCAGCGATCGAAGGGTGCTCGCAAGTATCATCGGCAACAATAGCGTTCAATCAATTATTATTTGGTGCACCTTTGATGAAATTTCAAAATGTTGCCATAACGGTCGCGCCATTGTTGCACGGAAGGCGAATAAATGTCTTTTGAAATGCATTTGCATATCAGTTATTGATTGAAAAAATATTTAAATCACTCTGTTTTGATTCCACTCAATCGATCCGTTACGGCTCTCGTAATTTGCGATTATAATAGAATTGAATTTAATGGTTGTGTACGTTTTGCAAATCATTTGCATTGGATGATTTTTGTATACTAGCTTTTGCCCGCGGCTCCGCCCGCTTGAATAAGTTTTCCCGGGATAAAAAGTAGCTTATGTGTTAATCCAGTACGTGATCTACCCGTGTGCCAAATTTCAACGAAATCCATTCATTAGTTTTTCGTGAAAGAGTAACAAACATAATACATCCAGACATCCCTATACATATTTACAAACTTTCGCGTTTATAATATTAGTAGGATTCTGTACCACTAACGTTTTTGCTGCATTCGTTTGATAGACAATGCGCATAGTGCACAAGTCCGGCACAAACTCTACCCTACTCAGTGAGTGAAAACCTAATTGTTGCCACTTGAAAACATTGCTTGAACACACGTCACTGTTTCCTGTGGACGCTCGCGACGCATATTTCTGAATGGCTTTTGTTCTTACTTGTACAATGAGATAGTGAAACTATCAACTTAATAACTAACACAATCGTCACACACTGACATCAAACATTTATTTTGTATCAGTGTATATTCGTAGTTTTGCCAAGTGTCACGTGAGATTCAAACTGTCTAAAACTACTGTATTTCAGGGCTTTCTCCTATCCACCATAGCTTAATTATGTAATATCCATGAACATGATCGGAGTAACATAATATCATTGGTAAAGGCTGCAGGAACGCGCTGGATGCGGGCCGCTTTTGACAGGTCCATCTGGAAATTTTTAGGGGAGGCCTATGCTCAGCAGTGGACGTCATATGGCTGATGATGATGATGATGATGATGATAATATCATTACAATTTAGAATCGGTAGTTTTGTTTCGGAACCTCACAAAAGAACAAAATACATTTAGCCGTTGTAGAAACAATTATTACCAAATACATAATATTTAATTCTAACATTACTTAGGATTGTCTAACATAATAAATATTAAATATTCATATTCCTATCATTCGACATCTAACAAGGAATTTTATCGTTAACACCTCAAATTGATATTTCATAATTTACATAAAACTTTGGCTTATTAATGACATTGTTTTATATTAATAGAAATATCAATGACACAAAAATATGGTAATTTGAATACTTCCAACAATTATCAATGATAGATGGGACTGAGAACTTAAGATGTACACGATAGTCTATAGTTGGTAATAAATATAAATATTTATGATTTGAGACGCGTGGCGGGCGTCGTGCGCGACGGCTCGAGCTACCGGCCAATGTATGTATATCTAGATTAATTCTCACATACATTAACATAAGAATCGGACAATTTAATATTTCTTTTGCACCATTATCTTTTTCCAGGTACTAAGTACTTTGCATACATTTAAATAGCTGAAAAAAGACACGTGCGTGGCTCGAAGTATTTGCATACCGAAATCGAATGTTCCGGATCCCCAAGATATATGCGGTGACTGTCTCTTAATGTTGTCAGATATATGACCGTTTTTGCATATTGTTGCCCTGCTAAATATGATATTATGTCATCAGATAAAAGAACCACGTATGTAAATGGGCTTTGTAGAAGGGCCCGCGTAACTTTTTAGGGAAATTGTCATGAATGTTGTGACGATATGTAATTTAAATGGTTGTCATCCGCTGCGCTTTTAGACAAATTATTGTTTATGTATTTTTTATGTGAGAATAAAGAAGGAAAAATTATATCTATTTTTCTAACAAATGGATTTATACAAAAATTAAGTCTAATAAAACCGAAGCGTAAATTACGTAATATGTTAATTTACTCCGTTAGATACAATGATGCAGCCGCTGTTTCGATTTTTTGGCATACAGCTTAAAGTTGAATTAATATTATGTGTTGACTCATAAAATAATACTGCTCCTAATTGATTTTTCTATTGCAAAACATAATCTATTGCATCATTTCCTTCTATTCTAATAATATTTACGAAATAATAAAAAAAAATTAGGTTGTATACTAAATAGATCACAATCAATTTACCATTCATTCACACTATATTTCAATATGGTTGTACCTGACCAAATTTTCTATTGCATGCCTTATAACCCCTTAAAAGACGATACACGCATCTTTTTTCGTGTTTTTACCCTTATCTCAGGAAGCAGATAAATTTGCATACCCGAATATAATTCAACAGCTCTGAAACCGCGAGGACACGCGACTACACCCATGGCTCGTGTTTAGTACTGAATTTGCATAAGAAGGAAAGTACGACAAAATTTGTACTATGACAATTTGAAGACACGAGTCATATCAGGGTTAAATAATTTGCATGCTTGAGGGTGCCGATGAAGAATTGTGTACATATTAACCTTGACATAATTGTCAAGTATTGTAATAAATTAAACGTTATAAAAATGTTTTTTAAAGTTATATTCTGCTACCGTTAGACGAAGATTATAAGTTAAAACATACCTTGATGGTAAGAAAACAGTTGATTCGTGAGTAAACCCAATCGAAAGTCTTTAAGAAAAAAATCTACAGCGATACATAATTTATGTATCCCGAATTTAAATGAGATATTTAAAAATATTCAATTAAATCATCAATCAATTCACAGTATTTTCTAATGTTCTGAAAACAAACTTCGAAGAAATCTAATATCAAAATAATCACGTCGAAAATTAACGCCACATAGTACCTACCGTGCAATTTAAGCATTGCGGGGTGGTTTCCTCGAACTTAATTAAATAGAGGCATAGACTTCGTGCCGAATGCAATTCTCGAATTAATTACGGCCGTTTAATAGCCCAGGGTTACCGAATTTGAAATGGTTCAGTTTATTTTGCATAAAATTAATTCCGCAAAACCGCATCGCGGAAAAAAGGAACAATTATCGTAGACATTTCTTTGAACAATCGCTTATCGTGAAGTTTGATAAGTTTATTAAGGTAAAAGGAAATTGTTAGATTTCTGTAAGGATTTTTACACTAGTTCGTAAATGTAATCTGGATATAAATGTGGCGACATTATTATTTTATTGAGTTTCAAACATTATTTTGTTACTAAATTGTTTGTATTTTTGTCAACATTCTTCTACGAAAACGGTACCTACGTCTTAGAAAATATTGCCCCAAATAATCGATATATTTATTTTTTTGCAAATTTGCATAGAAGTAGAAAATCGTAGTACAGATAAGCTATGTAGAACACGTGTTAAAAGTGCAGGCCGAGTAAGTGTAAATGAGCGAGGTCGGGAAACCTTACATGGCGCCTCTACACGGCTTCTGTAATTAACTATACTCGTAATTAAATACACATAATTGCTTAATGCAATCAGCTTGCATCGTCTGTGCACGCCATTTGCCTTTGTTCCCTTTGTCTTAGTAACATTTATATCATTTGTTGTCCTAACTTAGCTACATAGTACAATATGTCATTTAATAAAGGTAGCAAGAACATGGATGCACCTTTAGACAGGTCGGTCTGGAAATTTTTATGGGAGGCCTGTTCAGCAGTCGACTACATGTCGCTGATGATGAATATTATGCTTTTATTCTGACGTAACACCACATTCGGTGAGATTTTCCCGCCATTGCGAAGGTATTTGTTACTTGGTGGTGGTGACGATCCCAAAAATATACCTCCGCTCACCTTGGATACAATGAGAAATCCTTAACTGAAGTATATACAGAGTATTATCGATATGAAAACTGTTAACATAATAAATAGGTTAGATTCTTGTTATTTTTAAAATTGTTACAAATATGGCACGGATTTGCAGTATACAGTTGTCAACTTCAATGAAAAGTATATTCATATGTACATTATGATATGGTTGGTATTTGGTTGAAAACAGCTGACCTTGAAAATTAAATAGGCTCTGAACGGTATGGATGTCCTATTGAGTACTTTTGTTTGATTAATGATTAAAGTAACGAGCTTTTTATTAGTCAATATGTCTAGTACAAAAGAAGAAAATTCCACCCTTATTAAAACCTAATGCTGAACAATACTCGGTACCGTTCTAGAATTACAAAGTATCAAAAATAAAATCATAAATCTTGTACCCGAATATTGTAAAATATTTTAATTATGTTCATAAAGACCCGCCTAACACGAATCACTTCCTGCTTACCAAACAAAGACATCGGAATTCCATCTGCACAATTAGGCAGATAAAACATTATAACAAAAATGTTAACGCGACAAATTTTATCGAATTAAGTATCTATAAAATATGTAAATGAGAGAAACAAATCAATTACATAGTATGTCGAAAACAGAGGTACCATAACTTCCAAAAAGCCATAAAATGAATCATTTTCCGTAAAGGAGCGTGTACACTCGCCCACGGATTCGACAGGGCTGGTCAAAACGTCCGTTTAACAAGACCATTATTTTATTATTATAGGAATGTTGTCTTGGAGCTACAAATGTTCATGCAACTTGGTGACTACAATATATAATTTATAACTACCTATAATATTTCCTATGGGATATGAGCATTCTAAATTTTATTTATGGAATGATATAAATATAATAAATAAATGCTCAACGGATATCAGCCACGTACGCAGGAGATATTATAGTGAAAAATTGTGTGCGCAATAAACAGGTGCACTTTCCTTCACTCTCATAGTCCGGTGAGACGGCAATCCGACATGACCGGAGAGAGATCAGGCACATGACCAACGGCTTTACGTACTTAAGGAATGATATACAGAAATAAGCAGACAATTTTAGAAAAAATCACATAAACAGATTTTCTTAAAAAAAATTGTAATTTGCCATTAATATAAATAAAAAATCTGTAATAACTGGCACCGTTAGTAAATCCTCTAAAAGCCAAGGGTCTAGCTTATATGGAAATATTTCTTGGCCTACTTTGGTCTTCGGCAGACTGCGAGAGCTGTAATGAATTTGATTTCTGGACCTACCCATGCAGGTACAGACAGACGTTATAAGTTAAGGTTATCTTCATAGTTTTTTTAAAAAGAATGATAGTTTTGTTTAAATCACTACGATTTTTGTTCACTTCTTAATTATTTTTGTTAATCTACCTTTTAAAATAACTATAGTCCAAATCAACCAAAATTTTCTACTACTTTGCATCTTCCATTTGCCTATATCCCATCCCATTGTAAGGTCAGCGCAGCAGACTTTTTCAAGCATGTTCAATGGTATATCCGTGGTCCAAAACCTATATTAGTTTTATGCTACTGCTAGACTAAACATATTCGCCACTTCCTTACAAAAGGCATCATCATCCGGTAATTCCTAACATGTTCAGCTCTTAATCTTCGTCACTATAGAGAAAACATATTCCTCTAGAACAAATGCACATTTGGAGATTCTCAACATTGTCGGCTCCTGGTAGGACGGTAGGCAGTGACGGACGTGGGTCGCGTCCGACCGGATGCGTCCGACCGTCCGACGCCGGGTCCCGTGTCACTCATTACGCGAATCGATAGTGTAGGTGTCTCGTTTGATTGTTAATTGGCTAACATGTGTTAAGATAAGAAGTCTGCGTCACAACAAATTTCAAAGGTCTGAAGATAACGATAATGAATTTTAAAAATAACACCTCATTTTTTATCATAAATCGTTCAAGGTGGATTTAAGCATGGTCTCTATGTACATAAGTTACTATTCGGTTACAGACTTTCATTTTCAAGTCTGATTTTATAGCATAAAAATCGGATCACTGTAGAAATCGGTCGTCTGCGTTTGACACAAACTCTAATATTAGTTTTACTTAAAAGACTTTTTTTCATTATCGCTTTTTCACAAACAACATAATTATATTACGGTAAAATTAAAGAAATTATATGTGACTGCAAATACTTATGCATCATTCGGATTAAAAAAAATCTAATAATTTTCTCCTAGCCAGTTTCGGCCACGGCGGCCAATCTCAACGGAGATCAGCCAGGTACGCAGGAGATATTATAGTGCACAAGTGTGTGCGCAATACACAGGTGCACTCGCTATTCCTTCACTCTCATAATCCGGTGAGACGGCAATCCGACATGACCGGAGAGAGATCAGGCGCAGGACCAACGGCTTTACGTGCTTTCCGAGGCACGGGGGTATCACACCGCCAACTTCCTTAACTTCCAAAAAAAAATCTAGCGGTCTAGTAAAGACAAAAACCGTCATGCACCCAAAGTTTCTGACAGGATTGGAAGTATTCGGGCCTTCTTCTTTATTTTCATTATTCTTACTGCTCCTGATGGTAGTATGCAGTAAACTAACGATTGCTACGATTGTCAAATCTATGTCTCGTGTATTAACTAGCTTTTCCTCGCGACTCCGCCCGCGTCAAAAAGATTTTCGGGGATGAAACTACACCACATCACTACATATATTATTTCTAGGATAAAGAATAGTATATGTGCTATTCCAGACTATAATCTATCTCTGTGACAAATTTCGTCAAGATCCCTTTAGCCGTTCTGGCGCGATTGAGTAACAAACATCCAAACTTTCGCATTAGTTTAAATAGTAATAGGTGTTGTTCGCGGTTTCGCCCGTGAAAAAAGCTATTCCCGCTACCAAAGTTCCTAAAGCACCGTACGATGCCAGCGCCATCTATTCAAAGAATAAGATAAAACATATCTGACTGGCTTGGTGGCGTAGTTGTATTACGATACATCTGCAAAGCTGAAGTCTTGAGTTCGATTCCCGGGTCGGGTAATTCAATATTGGGTTTTTCTATTCAGTGTCAGCCTGGAGCCTGAATTTTGAGCCCGATATGGCGATAGGCTCGCCCCCTATCGCATCATAGGACGGAATATGGACCGCGAAAGGTGGGTGCACTAGTTGCGCTTCTGCCTAACCCTCCAGGGATAAAAGTGAGCCTATGTGTTAATCAGGACATGATCTACACGTATGTCAAATTTCATCCTAATCCGTTTAGTTGTTTCTGCGTTTCCTTCTAACAAACTTTTTTTATGGCATTGAATGACGAGACGAGCATGCCGTTCGCCTGATGGGAAGCGATTCGACCACCCATAAACAGTACCAACACCATCCAGGTACTGACCTTGAGATACAAAATACTGTGTGGCATTCAACTGCGCTCGTCATTCTTATATCTTGTAGTTACACTGGCTACAATGGCACAGCTGCTTCGCGGTAGTCGGTAGGAATAGAATTTGCGGTGGTACCCACCCAGAGAGACTCTTACATATGAGAGACCTACCACTAGTACCAAACTACGAACATTTTCACAAATTTACGCATTTATAGTAGTATAGATGAATGCACTATGAATGAAAAAGAATACAGGTAAGGCGCAAAACGAAGCCGGAAGTGTGGCGTACGAGTGTCCGCTCGATATATTGATTGCGCAAAACATGTGACTGCGCGTAACTTGTGTGTCAGTCACACTCGTAATGTTTACATTCGTTGCCTTAGAATACGTTTAATTAGAAAAGTTATGTAGTAATTTACTATGCATACTATCAGAAATCAATTGCATGAAATATTTGAGAATGAGAACGTATTTTCTGCAGTTAAAAATATTTTTTTATAAGTAAAAGTACTTATTTTTTCTTGCTACATGAGGTGTTGAAAACTTTCCTGCTCTGCCTAAAATAAAAAAAGAAAGCGTAAAAGAACAGTTCAAACGGCCAGCATTATTATTGCTATAAATAAAATAGACTGCCTCGGTGGCGTAGTTGTATTACAGTACGACTGCAAAGCTGAGGTCTCGGGTTCGATCCCCGGGTCGGGCAAAAGTGATATTGAGTTTTTCTATTCAGTATCAGCTCGGAGTCTGGAATTTGTGCCCGATATGGCGATAGGCTCGCCCTCTATCACATCATGGGACGGAATAATGGCGAAAAGTGGGTGCACTAGTTGCGCCTCTGCCTACCCGTTCGGGGATAACAGGCGTGAGTGTATATGTATATGTATGTTGTGACTGCCTCGGTGGCGTAGTGGTATTGCGTACGCATTACGAGTACGATTTGCGCGCTGAGGTCCTGGGTTCGAAACCCGGGTCGAGCCAAAAAAAAAAATTGTGACTGGGTTTTTCCATCTTAAAAAAATTTACTCAGTCGCAGCTCGGAGTCAGGAAGTTGGCGGTGTGATACCCCCGTGCCTCGGAAAGCACGTAAAGCCGTTGGTCCTGCGCCTGATCTCTCTCCGGTCATGTCGGATTGCCGTCTTATCGGACTATGAGAGTGAAGGAATAGCGAGTGCACCTGTGTATTGCGCACACACTTGTGCACTATAATATCTCCTGCGTACCTGGCTGATCTCCGTTGAGATTGGCCGCCGTGGCCGAAACTGGCTAGGAGGATTTTTTTTTATATGTATGTATATGTAAATAAGATCCGTCAGTGGTCTACCTACCCTATGTCTCTCGAGAATTTCTTCTTCTATTCATCATATTTATTTTAATTACAAGTGAAATACTTTAATCCTTCAAGCCCCGCTTATATATATAGATGTATGGGAAAACCATAGGGTTTTCCCGGTGTCCATATATATAGATATATGGACACCGGTGTCCGTCGCGGGGCTTGAGGAGACAATCAATGTCTTTAATAATGCTTATGGTTTGTATATACAGTCAGCTCCATTGGTAACTGAACAAATTAAATCGCCTGTACACTTTTTTGTCGTAATCATATTTTTTTTTTCTCTTCACACAAATAAAACAAACAGGACTTACTTTACTTCAAACAAAGAAATATATTTTTTTTAATTAAACTAAACGCGTATAAGCGATTTGAAATTTTGAATTTGTGCAGTTACTTATATGATTGACTGTACCTATATACTATAAAAAAACATCAAAACCATAACATACATACATACATACATACATACATATACATATACGTATACACTCACGCCTGTTATCCCCGAAGGGGTAGGCAGAGGCGCAACTAGTGCGCCCACTTTTCGCCGTCATTCCGTCCCATGATGTGATAGGGGGCGAGCCTATCGCCATATCGGGCACAAATTCCAGACTCCGGGCTGATACTGAATAGAAAAACTCAATATCACTTTGCCCGACCCGGGGATCGAACCCGAGACCTCAGTTTTGCAGTCGTACTGTAATACAACTACGCCACCGAGGCAGTAAAAAACCATAACATATCAAAGGGAATTCAGGTGGGGAGAGCTTATCTGCCATCTGGTGACCAATTCGTACGCTTTTTGACATTTGACTGCTGTTTGAACCCCCAAAAATGTAGATGGAAGTAGATAAGACACTACACGTGTTTAAACGGTTAGGGAAACGGAAGTTAGTAGCTATTGACATTTTGACAATTGAAATGGAAACAATCATCAGTCATAGGCTAAATTCTTTTGTTCTTTCTTTTGTAGATATCTGTGTTTTCTATGGTCATGACAAGAGCATATGGCTGATATATGGTAATCCTACTAATATTATAAAGGCGAAAGTTTGTAAGTGTGTATGGATGTATGGATGTTTGTTACTCTTTCACGCAAAAACTACTGAACGGATTTCTATGAAATTTGGCACACGGGTAGAACACGTCCTGAATTAACACATAGGCTACATTTTATACTGGGAAAATGAAAAGCTTGACTTTTATCCCGGAAAAACTTTTTAACGCGGGTGGAGCCGCGGGCAAAATCTACTTGATCATATATTTTACCCAATTTTATTTGTACCGTCAAATTACTAAAGCAATCAGGTCTATTGATAAGGACAAAACTGACCAACCCCTTATTCTCTACTAGATTTTGCCCGCGGCTCCACCCGCGTTAAAAAGTTTTTCCGGGATAAAAGTCCTGGTTTATATTTCCCCGGGATAAAAAGTAGCCTATGTGTTAATCCATGACATGATCTACCCGTGTGCCAAATTTCATCGAAATCCGTTCAGTTGTTTTTGTGTGAAAAAGGAACAAACATCCATACATCCAGACATCCAAACATCCATACATACTTACAAACTTTCGCCTTTATAATATTATAGTAGGATTAGTAGGATGAACCCACAGTAGGTATTTTCATCGCCCGTAACAGGTGAATAAAGTAACTCATCGCGTTTATCACTATGGAAATTGGTATACAGAATACCATTGAACGCTAATTACATGAAGTTAACGTAACGCGCCGCGTTACGGCTTAACACTGTCATAGAGAATTGAAGGGTATATCTACCTATTGATCAAAGTCTACACCCGTTTAAAAATGGAACAAACAAACTTTATTCTTTCTTTTTTTAGACACCTGTTCTTGGCACATTCCTAAGAGTTAAACTATTTAGGAATACCTTATTTCTAATCTATTAAGGTGTTAAATTCAATATCGGTATTGCAACAGTTATTTGTTATACATAATGTATTCATGCAACATAAATAGTTGACTGAACAATTAATCACATGACTGCATTAAATTATATAGTCATGTCATCAACTATATTTCTTGTTTAAATAAGAATTATGGCATTTGTTGACCGATAAATAACCTTTATGTAGTTAGAGTAGAAACAATCGCAAGTTCTTTAAAATATTTTTTTTTTTTTTTCATTTTCTTACGTTAATATGACACTTCTATTTATTTGTTGTTTTTTATTTTTTGTGTAATGCAATGCTGTAGATGCGTAAATCTGTCCTTGAATACTTTATAACGGTTCCCTTCTTGTAAATACAGGGTTATAAATATCTCTAAAGTAAGTTATGTGTGACAATAGAAAGTGCACAATTAAATACAGAGCATTAAACGATCTGCTAATGTCTTATTTATGGGTTCTTACGTGTCGAACATACAGTTTTCACATGCTTATACTGCTCGCTACCTGAATATCAACAGATTTATAGACATAGAGCTACGAATCACAAAACCTCTCAGGATGTGGAGAGTAAAAAAATATCAATTTTGCTACGCTATTTTCTCTTGAATGCTTTGTTAATAAGCACAATAAAATATTTTTATTCATGACAAAGCAATGGTAACAAACTTTTTGTTCTACATATTTTGAATGTTATACTTAATAAATGAATACTGGCTGGCAGTTTACACAGTATTTATATGAAAACAAGTATTTCTTTTTTCCTTTAAATAACTTTAAAGGGATTGCTTACATAGTAGTAAAACAATTATATTATATTTACATTTAAACCGAGTCTTCTGTCAATAAGTCCGCTCTATCCTTTAATAAGTCTATGGTACCAGGTGATTTTTACGGTTTCCATACGAGTAGTTTGTATCGTTGCGATTTTAATACACGTTTTAGATAGCCGTTTAACCCGTACAAAGTGTACATAGGATGTATCTTTTTTACGCGGTCGTATAACACGTTAGGAATGGTTATTTTATGGTGCTCCGATTTGGTCGGGGTGCGTGCCATAACATTGAGAGCTGATACATCATCTTGGTGATAAGGTGTTAGCGTTACCATAGTTGCATCATAAACTTTTACGTACTTTGCGTTTACAGGAACTTCTATGCATTGATATGCAATTTAATTGATATTCAAATTTCTACTGGTGGTAGGACTCATATGTAAGAGTCCGTCTGGATGGGTACCACCGCAATGTCTATTTCTTCCGCCAAACATCAGTGTGCATTCACTTTTGTGTTTCGGTTTGGAGGACATTGTAGCTAGTGTAACTACAGGACTTAATGAGACTTAACATCTTGTCTCAGGATGACGAGCGCAGTGGAATGCCACACAGTACTTTGTAACTCAAGGTGCTGGCTGGTGTTTCTACTGTTTATGAATGGTCGTATCGCTTACCATCTGGCGAACGACATGCTCGTCTCGTCATTCGATGCAATAAAAAAGTTTTAAAAAAGTACCTACTTCAAAACAGGAACACGGTAATTTTAACTTTGATATTATCATTTTTTCTCACAAATTGATATTTAATGATATTTATGCAAGTAAGTTATAAAGTACGAATGTTTTAAGGTACCTTGTTGATATAACGGTAACAAAAATTAATTAAGTACTGGATAATTTTGTTACAGCACTATATCGGCACATGTGGACTAAATTGGTAAACGATCATAACCACCCATAACGAGTAACACCAGGAAAATATAAATAAAATAAAATTAATTATATTTTATTGTGAGCATTAAAATATTTTTTCACAAATAATCAACATTGAAAGCTCGAACGAATTACCAAACATTACGACATAAAGCAAACATTAATATCCTCATAGAAATAACTTAATGTTTGCGAATAAGTCAACCAAATTGCAATTTTTAATACTTAGTTTTTTCCCCTATATACACTGCTATGTGTTGGGGATTACACGCGCATTGTAACGTTAGGGGGCTAAGAAAATAATATAAATATATCACTTTACATTGTAAAAGCAAAGTTTGCTCTTTGTGGTACCAATCAATGGTAACAGTTCCCTTAGATAGACAATGGTTCTCAAATGTGGTTGCTTCCTGTTTGAAAATAAATAACATTAGTTTATATTGGAAGAATTATGTTAAGGAAGGGATATTATACGGCTTTTTATTGAAACTAAGGTGTGTTGATTCCCTTACTATTCCATATGAAATAATTAATTGACATCTTATGGTATTAGCATACTATAAATATAAAATAAGATTAAAAATTATATCAATTGCTTTCAAATGCACTTGCTATTAATAAATCAGAAATTAAAGAAAATGAAATGCAATAAAATAACTAAATCTTTTTTTTTCAATTAACATCAATCTAAGAATGTGTAAAGTTTGAGAAGACGAATTATAAAATACGTTGTCGATCACTCGTCTAAATCCTCGACGAATCTTCACGCTCAGCGAGCACCGTTCAAAACAATTTCTGGCTTATTAAAGCCGACCAGGTAGACACCTCGGCTCATGACTTATCCGTTATGGGCACTTATGTACGGGGGCAACCTTTAACTAACCCTTAAGGCGAACCTCAATCAATATTTGAAGTGCGTTATTTCTGACGAGAAATTCCCTTATGCTACAAATAAATGCTTTTGTTAATTTCGAACGGTGTTTTCGATATGAATTTTTATTCGATTTTTGAACGAGTTATTGAAAGATAATGGTGGATTCGAGTATCAGATATGTTGGTGTGATTCGGAAATTATTTAGCTGGGTGTTGAACTGTTCACTGTAAGATGTTATTAACGAAACCTAGCATTGGGTTAGAAGTATGTGAAGTTTGCATTAAAATATATGCATAATTTATTAGGAATAGTACATATACATATACACTCACGCCTGTTATCCCCGAAGGGGTAGGCAGAGGCGCAACTAGTGCACCCACTTTTCGCCATTATTCCGTCCCATGATGTGATAGGAGGCGAGCCTATCGCCATATCGGGCACAAATTCCAGACTCCGGGCTGATACTGAATAGAAAAACTCAATATCACTTTGCCCGACCCGGGGATCGAACCCGAGACCTCAGCTTTGCAGTCGTACTGTAATACAACTACGCCACCGAGGCAGGAATAGTATAACTGATAAAAAAGCAATATAACAGCTTAAATAACATATCCTAAAAAATAATTAAAATAACATCCCTCCAATTACCGTGAAAGTTTAAAAAAACAGTAAAGGTGCGACACAGCAGCCGATAATTAAGGTACATTCAAAACTTAGATCGGAAACTATGAATAATAGAAATCCGGAACAGAATGGATTTCTTTTGTGATCAAATATGGACCCCGAAAAGAACCCTTTCCGATCGATCGGATTGATTTAATAACATGCTTCGATATTTTCACCTTACGATCACAGGTGTGTGAGAAATGAAGTAATGCGCGGGTCTTAGCGAATTAAAATTGAGCTGGGTTTTTGGACGAAATTAAATTTGATGTTAGATTAGTTGGAAATACTTTAAACCTGGCTGGATAGCGAAATTTAAAAGAAGTTAAATCATGTTCTTTATTTAACTTACAAAGTAAAGCTACCACACGTATTATCTCTACGAAGAAACCGTACAATTTATTACAGAATACATAGTTATAGTTCCCGACAAAGAATTTGAGTTTGAAATTAATTTCTTTTCGTATACCAATTCATCAAGGATGATGCATCCCGACATTAAGCTGCTGTCATTTAAGATACCTACACAAAAAACAGCAATAACAATAAACAGAACAAAATTAAATTACGTGCAGAAATATAAAATTTATTTTTGAAATGAAGGTAGCAATAGAAATGTTCCGGATTACAGATACCTTTCTAGGATACGTGTGTATTGTTTATCAATTTCCGTTCGCTTTAATGGTAAAGGAAAACATCTTGAGGAAACTTGCATATCTGAGAAATTGTCCGTAAGAATTTCGAAGGTATGTGAAGTCTGCCAACCCACACTAGGGACTAGCGTCTTGGACTAAGGTCTAAACCCTCTCAATAGTAAAGGAGGCACGTACCCAGCAGTGGGCAGTATATATCTAATACCCACTAATCAAATAATCTTTTAAATCATTTTATATTAAAACTGAAATGTGCAATATACATCCACAGAAAATAATGTTTCATTATTTTGGTTCCATGGGGTATTATTTTAAAATATTATGAATTATTTATAGTTATGATTGACGCTATCCTATAAGGACACTTTGACTTAAAAACTATTTAAATCGAATATAAAATTTCATGTGCAACCAAATTGTCACAATTAAATTCCAACAATTACGACCCGCTATTTTAACGGTGCACCATAAAAACTAAGACAGTTTCTGACAATAGAAAGAAATAATCGAGCATAAAATCTTAGTACAAAAAACTGTTACAATTAGACGGTTTTTGTTCCACATTCGAAAAAAGTCTTTTAAGTGACAAAAATAGGAAGTACAATGACATGTCACATGGGGTTGATGGATTTTTTTGTGCACCCTACCGAAGTGTTGGGTGACAGTGTGATCGCAATTTTTGACGAAGGCCATTGTGTTCATTCCTTATAAAAACCTTGGTATCGTCTTGCATAAATTAAAACGTGTATTAGAAAGGAACATGAATATTCCCATGTGATTATTATTCTCGCATCATCTTGAGGCCTAAAAAATAATTTAATTATCGAATGAAGATTCGTACGACTTCAATCGAATCAAGTTCTCGCTGAGCTTGATTAGTTGACAACACCTGAATGTAATAGTGTAGAATATTGTGATTTTTTTTTTTTACTTAAGAACTAATATTTTGAAAAATATTTAGCTATCGTTTTTCATAGCATTCCTGTATTTTTACACTAATCAAATTTCTCATACAAATATAATTTTATATATTTTAAATGGCATTATAAGACGAGTATGCCGTTCGCTGATTGTAAGCGATACGACCACCCATAAACAGTAGCAACACCATCCAGCGCCTTGAGTTACAAAGTGCTGTGTGGCATTCTACTGCGCTTGACATCCTGAGACATAAAATGTTAAGTCTCATTATATCCAGTAGTTAGTTAGTGATTGCTACTAAAATATTTTTTCTAAACATAATAATATGGACACGTCTATACCACCAATCAAAACCTTAACCCCGGCTCTATACCGTAACCCAAATATCACCAACCCCCACTGGAATGAATACCATTGGAATATTTATTGCCTCCTTTATTCTAAATCCAAGTGGACAAATTTACGACACTCCATGTCCAATAAATCATTTTCCACGGTGACATTTTAAATACATTTTTATAAGCGAGCCCAATGTTGTACATTCGGCAACGAAGCTCCACTTATAGGGGCATAGTTCAAACTAAACTAGCCTCTATTGTGAAGGTGTAGCGTCTAATATACAGAACAGAGTTTACCAGGAAGTATATACAGAGAAGTTTGATAATTTATAAGTAATTTGCGAATAAATCTTAGGAATTGAGGGGACGTTTTTGCTATCTCTCCTCTTAACAATGTAAGAAGGCTATTAACGTCGTGTACCGATAATTGTCACACATATTTTACAATTTCGAATGTATAAATCTTAACAAAGACGCCGTTATTTCTCTAAAATACAATAAGTAGGGAATCTTTGGTGAATCGAAATTGAAATTATTTGTGAGAATATATTTAATAAGTTTTTGTTTTGTTACAGAAGGTGAGTAATAATAATGAATCAGAAGAATATTTCAAGTGAGTTTCTAAGAATCAGTAAACGAAGTAAATAAATTTGTTCTTCCATAACCATTGTGTAGAAAAACCACATCCAAATCAGATCAGTAGTTTTTGGGAAACTCGCGGCCATACAAATTTACATACATACATAAATACGGATCGAATACAGAACCTCCTTTTTGAAGTCAGTTAAAAAGCAATTAGTCACTTATAATAATGATCTAGAGATTATAAAGCTAGTAAAAATATACAATTATTATTATTTTTCACACACACACACACAAACAGACACACACACCCACTTCGTCTTTCATCCCTGAAGGAGTAGGCAAAGACGCAACTAATGCACCCGCTTTTTGCCGTGCGTATTCTCTTCCATGATGTCATAGGGGGCGAGCCTATCACCATATCGGACACAAATTCAAGGCTCGGGACTGATATGAATAGAAAAATCCAATATCATTTTGCCCAGCCCGGGGATTGAACCCGAGACCTCACTATTGCAATTTTAGCATAATACAACTACGCCATCGAGACAATAGTTATCCATAATTTTTTGGTAGTGGGTATCAGAAAATAACCGATCAGTATAGTAGTAGCGGTATTCTCGTTTCATTACTTTACAACATAAATTCAAAAGCAAACAAAGACATAACATAGACATTATATTTAATACTAGTAGTGCTCGCGGCTCCGCCCGCGTGAAATGTTTTTCCGGGATAAAAATATTTTCCCGGGATAAAAAGTAGCCTATAGCACTCAGGAGTAAAGTAACTTCCTATTAGTGAAAAAAAATTCAAAATCGGTTCAATAGTTCCTGAGATTAGCGCGTTCAAACAAACAAACAAACAAACTCTTCAGCTTTATAATATTAGTATAGATTACCAATCAATATATTACCCACATTTGAATCGACCTATCTGATGCGGCACCATCATGACATACTCCTTTCTAAATTAAATAACCGTAAATGGAGTAAACACAGGAAACTCAATTGTTTTACACACAACCATTTGACATAAAAGTGTGTCGCAGAGCGATCGAGCGTGTCCGTTGCATCCGTGCTATTGTGACATGAATACGCCTCAATAGCCATTGAACTACCAAAATTCACATGACACGAGTTATCAGCCTGGCTAAAGTAAACACCGCATTTGGATGACAATGACGGTTACTGAAGCAATGGCAGTCAGTTTCTGGTAGTGTACGACAAGTTGACAACGTCTGCATGGCATCTTAGGTCGGTGTTTCATCCATGGTCAGGAAAAGTTAAGGCTCTTCCAAACTGGCGTATTGCACCGCGAGTTCATAGCGTAACTATTGTAATAAGACCGTTAACTTGACCATGAATGAAACAACACGAGCATCAAGCTATTTTGACTAGTCGCTAAGTTACTTCCATCTTAAGTTAAATATTTAATTGCAAATTGATAAGGTTGATTATTGATAATAGTATTATGATTATTGTAGAATGCGATGACAATCTATTCATAATGCTACAAATAGATAATCTATCCAATCTCTAAAAAAATTAATTCGATTATCCAGCAATCTGATTATTATAACATAAATGATTCATGTTAATCCGTAAATATTTTCATACAAATCTTAAATGATAATTATCATCAACTTACGTACTCTGATATCATTGTTCGGCAGTCATATACGATATGAATCAAACATAAGATATGTTATCATTCATGTAGACCACTTCAACAGTATTCAAGACAATAAAACGCGCAGTAACATTCATTATCACGATATGAAAGAATACGAAACCAAATAAAACAAGCACATAGCTATTTTTACCCAACTACGGTTAAACAAGGAAGGGTAATGATTATACAATTAATTGACAAGACGAGTAAGTTACTCGTCTGATGGTAAGCGGCAGGAGTGCTCACAGAAAAGAGCATCACCATCCGGACTTTGAATAACAAAATACTGCTTCTCATTACACCGCGCTCATCGCCCTGATACAGGAAATGACAAATCTCCTAATGCCCAGTAACACTGGCTGCAAAGTCTTTCAAGCTAGAACACAACAGTGCTTCCACAATATTGCTTGTAGTTAAAAATAGATATTGGAGTACCTAACCTAGGTACCTACCAACTAGTGAATACGAAAGTGCGTAATGATTGTATATACAGATAAGTTTACGCAGACAGGCCGTGATTACATTAACAAGCGCGACGGTCGTACAGCGAAGCGGAAAACTTCGCCCCGCCTCACTTCTTCAAATCGTCTCTATTTACGCAATCACGACAATGCGTAATGACAATCGTTAGCTGCTACGGGTTTGCCGGCTTTGTGCACGGTAATTGACATATTTTACAATTTCTCTGTACTTTTCTGCAATGAGTTGTGTTTTGCATTTATTGTAATTTGCTAATTGGAAAATGTACTTGAATCAGTTGGTATCACATACCAGACTCTTCTCACCTTAGAGTATGCTTATGCGATACAAAATATCAAGAATTCTTTTTTCACGTCGGTGCAGCTCATGTGCGCAATAACTATCATTACCGGCTCTATTAGATACAAATTTTTCACCAAACTTGAACGTTCGTCTCAAGAACTATGAACCACGATAAATTAATTAAATCATTACATCTATAGTATTGTAATGACTACAGAAATCATCGCCACCAAGACAAAAGAAAGGTACAATAATCTTATGTAATCTGTCACACATTTGCAAATGAAAGTGGTAGTTAACTCTCTCTACATATAATTTAAAGCCATTAAAGACATCTGCAGACCCTAGCAATGAGCGCTTACTTGGGATGCGTAACGTCCCTACGGTGCCCTTTTTTGTGTTTCTACGTGCGGGGGTGAGTTTTTCGAGCAAGGGGTGAACGCGTGGGGTGGTACACTCTTTATGACTCCAATGTTCTTGACTCATATACCTCGTTTTATGAAAAACTCTGCCTTGAATTGCCGTTTTGGAGTCATTATCGTGTGTTAGTATGGGAGGGGACCATGAGAATGAGCGAGAATGTGTTGAATTAGCATTTTATTCTTCATCATTCTTAATATACAAATCTTAGTTGAGATCGGTGATGTCATTGCTATTGTTAAACTTTACATATTTGTGTCGTTTTGTAAGTGAGCTCATTCCGTTTGAATTAATCCATACTACTGTCACGTAAACATTTGTTAAACAGTAGTGCTATTAACATCAACAGAAATAGATGTAGTTAATGTTCTATCCTCATTGAAAAATGAGTCAGTTACGTAAGAAGTTGTGTTATCTTTGACTACGCTGGTAAGCAATAATTCCATGTTATAAGACATGTTTCATTTTAGCAAGTAATATATGACATTGATCGTAGTTATAATAATGACGATGCATGTTGGTGACATAGTAATCGAAAAGTCTGAAAATACTCCCTAAATGATTTAGCTAAAGTTTCGAATTTCTTCTGTTACAATAATACATATCTACGTACATATCATCACGCCTTATTCCCTTTTCAAAGGTAGGTAGAAGTGTATCACACCAACATTTCGCCAGCTATGATAGGTCCCATATAATAGGGACCAGACTATGGACTGATGCTGAGTAGAAAAACCCAATATCACGTTGCCCGACCCGGGAATCGATCCCAAGACCACTGTCATACCGTAATACAACTACGTCCACGAGGCAGTCCAAATATGAATACAGTTTCCAATATAACAAGAGGTGTTCCTGACGATTTAAAAGAAAACATTGGCAAGTTTAATCACAACACCCTGATTAAGGCAGCACCCTTCGCGGCCATAAAAACATTATCGTCGCTTCCCTCCACATAAAAAAACATAAAGAACAAATACAATGGGACAGTGAGTCCTGCCGATGCATCAGATATTGGCAGTTAGTAACACACGACGCCATGCGTCTTCTGCTGATTGGATCCGATAGCCACCGATCTTTAGTGTTATGGGTGCTTTTCAATTGTTCAACCGTTAGATGGCTGTTCTTCTAGTTTAAATTGCATCGACGTGAATTAGATCTTTTATTAGTTCATATTATTATTGAATTGTTACATCGATTTAATATAGGTTTTAATTATTGGGTTTGGTGTGAATTTAGTTCTATTATAAAATTTTTTTGTTAACTATTATAGACACAGCGGTTGGAATAAAGAGTTTCGGACACAAAAACTAGTATAAAATAACCTCAAACATAATTCAAGGGTACATTTTGCTGCGAAATCTTCAACACTTTTAGCACATGTATCTTACAAAATGACTTAAGATCGTAAAATCATCGATGTAGAAAATGTATCAAAGGAAGAATACATAATCAGAGTGTACATAAAAAGAACCGAAACGATTTTCCTTATATTAATAGCAAAGAAGGCCGGCAAAACAAAAATAGCCTTGAGGGTAAAATCTGAAAGCATTGAGAAAAACATTCGTGCACAGTACTCCGATATGCTTAATGCACCCCCACACAAATTATCGATTAGAAGCTTTTTTATGCAAGAGGGAGTGCGTAGGGGAGCAGACCCTGGGGCGAGTGGTTGAAACAAAAAACGCGAGTGAAGAGTGAAAATAAAAAGTTTAAACAAGTAGAAATGCAACGGTGGCCCTCAAGACGTTGAAAAATCAATAGTCGATGCCGCCTGATGCAAATCTCCTTGCATCCAGATTTGAATTTCAATGCGGACGGGAATTTGAGTTACTGTTTTATTTTCTGATAATTTCTTCGTGTTTCGATGGCGAAATGGACCGTAAGCTTACTAGTCTGAGTAATGTGGGTCGTCGTTGTCTTAGATATAATAATGATTATATTTATATTTAGGAGTAAGAGGTTCATTAAAAGTGTATCTAAAATAATGTCTCTCGGATTTGGTGTCAGACTACAGTCTAATTTAGTACTTTTGAAAAGTCATACACTTCATGGCAAATAATCTTAGTATAAGAATTCGAGCATTTGGTGTTATTCATTCTTATTTGTATCTCAATTCTGTGTGAACGTCTTACAAATTTCTATGAATATTTAATTTACAATAAAACTCCGCGACGTGATAAACCCCACACTAGATTGCTTTGAAATAGCACATAGGATTTGCAAGGCGACAGTCTAGTACTAAAATTCGAATATTTACCAACAATTCCACTGAGATTAAGTAGCTTGAGATTCGTAAATTAAATAAAACAATTTGTCTAGATTTTTATCACTGGGATTTTTTTATGTGACTGTTTAATCACAATATTTACAATGGATATTCATTTTGTAATTGAAATAGCATTGATACCAACACTTAGAAAGTCAATGTTTTTGAACAGGATCCAAAAATACTTTTGGATTACCTACCTATTCCTAATTGAGCTTTGAATACTTGGGTAAAATTATTATCTTATCATTTCGTTGTGTTGCCTGAAATAAAATAGACTTATGCAGTTTTTGAGAAACTTGTTTTCGAATACCAAGATAAAATAACACATAGAAATCCGAAGTTTATGTACGCCGTAGGTCAAGTACCTATCATGTAATATCACAACAATAATGTAATTACGTGAACTGTTGTAATATGTACAACTTGGCATTGCTAATAAATAAACTTTAAACATTAACAAGTACATCGAATGTGCCAATCAATCAATAGTTGAAGTAGGTAGAATCGCGCACTCGTCCCAATTAACCACCCTCGGACTCAGATGCGCACTCTGCTTGATCGTTCGAGCGTCATCTTTAAATTTCCGTCGTTAAGATTTAATTTTTATCAAGGTTCCCCTCCCGGGGAGGCAACCTGTCGCGCCAAATATTTTCCTCCGTTTTTTTCCCTCCTTCGATGGCACTTCGCCTCCCCTCTGTACGAATTTTTTTATCATTAAAACTCGTAGGGTCGCCGAACCCGACGTTGGCGATGTCATAACAAAACACAATCATACGGTTCCAAGTTAGCAACGTAATTTTTATAAAGCTGAGCGAAGGAAATCCTTTCATTGCATGTGACTTTTTGTCAGTAGTTTTTTTTTTTTTTTCTAAAAATATCTTAAAAAAATGTTGCTCTATAAGAAAGGAAATAGTCCAGTTATAATTTAGTTCAAAATGTGTTTTTGCAATCAAGATTTCTGACGTTTTTTACGAGGCAATAACTTAAATTCTCTCCTCTCTACAACGGCATTAACAAATTAATTTAAAGCCATCTATAAAACATCTTAACTAATTTTAGTTAATGGCCCCCATTCGTTTTAATTACACATAAAATTAATAGGAAATTGATTATTACATCCGCCTAAACAGAATATTGATGTTATTAATTTACAAACTCTTGTTCTAATCACATAATAATTACGCCGTTAATTAATTTCAACATTAAATTCAAATTGGGATCAATCAAAACTTTCAAAGCACTTAACATTCAAAGTTAACAGTTGATCGCCTTTGCAGAATAATCACAGAATTAATGACATCGCAAACCTGCAGCACATCAATAGCCAATAAAATTTTTATGTGCGGCTTAAGAGAATTAATCAGCCAATTAATTAATCCGCCTTCAATCATACTTACTGGCGATCCAGCGCCTAATAAAACCAGGGATGACACATTTCACTTACCCTCAATACGGGCCTGTAATTAACCCGGCTACGTGTTAATTACACCCACCCCTGAGTCCGCACCTCGCTCCGATTCATTTCCTTTGACGACCTACTTAGTTGTATCTTTGTTTTTCTTTTTCTATTTGCTGGACTGTTCAGCGACTAATGGTCAAGTGTTCGCGCCTTTTCTTGAAAAGGTATTGTTCTACATGAATATCGCTTGGTCATTCTACTGTATGTTTAACAGAAAATTAGCGTGCCTGCCGGCGAAGAACAGTTTGGTTATTATTTTAATTGTGAAGTAACCTATAAACTCCGTTAGGTGTAAAATAAAATAAATAAATAAAATAAAATACTTTATTCATCACGTAGGCGAACATAGTTGCACTTATGATAAGTCGAGACACATTTAATTATTTATTATTAGTCACTTATATAACTGAGTGTTTCCCGGGTAGGCATATATTGATCGTTATATATAAACGCGCTTTCATTATTTTTTATGGCGATCAATTTGATTTTTTCTTCTTATTGGCCTTTAGCAATTAAAACGTCTCGGAGGCGTGCCCGTGGGTTTTGAACCTGCGGATATTCATCTCGGCAGTCCGTTCTACTCTCAACTAGGCTATCGCCCACACGACAAGTCTAGTTGGGAGGCCCGTGCTCAGCAGTGGGCAGTATATAAGTAATATACGACTGATATGGTATGGTATGGTAATTAAACGTCTCAGGTATAGAGTATTTGACTATTTTTTTAACACAATTATGAAAAATTTATGCCATCCAAAATCTAATGGAAAAAGAATTTTCGAACTTGGCGCAATAGTAAGTAAGTTATAAAGCTTTAAAATTTGGTGGAAGGGGCAGCTGTCAAAATAACAGAAATACTAGGCTGTGACGTCACCAAGCGCCATCGGCCATAAAGCTGCCTGCGTGCGAAAGAGATAGCGCGATATCCCCGCCACGCCCCCACTTTGAATATTTCAAAATTGAAGAAGTGCTTTATTTTTCAATCGTTTTTGATGCTGATTTCACAGAATAATTTCTTTTTCGTATAATTTTCGGCTACATCTAAAATAATGTACAAAATAAAACATAAGAAACTACCTTATTAGTGCGTTCACAGTACCCCAGTCAATATGTGCAATAATATTGCACACAAATAGGGCAACAAACTGACTATACCACAACATAACGTGAAAACTGCATTACACTTATAACCTATTCTGGCATTTCTTACAATGTTAGTATCATTATTGACATTCACAGCCCAACGCAGCAAACTTTTCAATAATTTAATGAAATATGTCTGTAACGTTTAGCGTTCAGCTAAATATAGCTAAAACGGTCACAAACAACATTAACGTAAGTAAAGATGAAAACTTGTGGAAACAGAACTCTTATAATCTTATTAGAGCGCAGTCGCAGCGTCTAATCCACCGGCCATCAGCTAATTAATCTCGCCAAGTTTATTTCTCAAAAAGTTTCAACTTGCCCGGAAGTAATTTCACGCCGAGGCATTAGTGGGGCCGAACTTCACACTTAGCTCTCTCGGTAAACACTCATGACGTTTCCTAATTAACGAACGCAATTAGTGGTTGAGCTCGATGGACCAGGGGATGTGGAGGCGGGGAGGCAGGGTTGATAAGTGGCCCCGAGCGGAAAAAGTTAGAAGAAAATTCGAGGGCATAACACGGGAAACTTGCGCCCGACGCTCCCTGTATGTACGTTTGTAGACTTGGTGACCTTGGGTGAAGACTTGCCGGCTGTGCGTAAAGCAGTTTGATTGAACAACAAATATTTTTAATGCTTTGAAAATTAGTTTAAAACCAATTTTGTTCTTAGTGTTTAATTTATAACAATCTTTCAACAATACGCTATACTGAAAGTAGAAATATTAACAGTTTAAAACAGAACGTGTTAAACTTGCTCGAAGTAATATTTAAGTGCAAATTCTTCATAGGTAATGCTAAAAAAAACCAAGAGCTATGACATTTACATCTTAATTACGAATTCGTGAATGTCCGAACAGGGCAAATGAAAAATAGCTCTCCATAGTCTCGTCTTATTAACATTCCTCCCTCGTGCGTTTTCCGATGAGTAATTGCTTTCTTAATTCGCGTCATCCATCCTCAAAATAGGGCAATTTTTCATTCTACTTCACGGGCCTTGTGTGTACTTAATGTCAATAAAATGCCACTCGTATCGTTTACAAGCTTCAGTGTTACTGGATGTCGGTGAACGCTTACACTATTTTTTGACAATTTATTTCATAGAAACGCAGTCAAAATTATAGTTTTCATTTTCAATAATTTACACGTTAAATATTGATATAATTTCGATATGTAACACTGGGATGTAGTTATAACTCAAAGATGGATACGTGGATGCCGGATGTATAGCGTCTGTACCGGAACGCGACACATCAGCCCCCTTATTCTCTATGACACGCGTTATTTTCACCGTTCGTAACAAGCGCGTAACGTAACTCGTCGCGTTTATCACTATGGAAATTGGCATACAGAATACCATTTTACGCACATTACACGAAGTGAACGTGACGCGGCCGCGTTACGAGTTAACAATGTCATAGAGAATCATGCCTCAGAAATAGACTGTAATACCCTAATACCTTAGTCAATATATAGTACAATATGTCTAACAGAACCCACCTTCTTTCAGTATGTATGTATTTAGAAACACAACGGTATGCTAGACGTGAAATTGTTTTTTAAACCAACTCAAAAAATGTTTCGAAATAATTCTACATTTTCGAAATAATTCTAATCTATGCAATTCTTAAACGGGGACGAATAAAACATCTCTCCTCTCAATCGGTCGAGTTTGTTCACAAATCCAATGTAAATGGTACAGCCAAATCGCCTAACGATATCCCATTAATTCGAATACTACCGCTTTGTTGAAAAGGGAAGAAAGAAGAAAATTTTTAATATTCAACAATAAACGTATCATTAAAGTCTTACAACGAAAAAACTGTTCGTTGTTTGCCGTATCGCAACTTTCTTTTTCCATTTCTATGGCTTAATTTATTCCTAAATATAAAAGGATTCTGGGGAGACGGCGTTCGTCGTTAGCGATATTGTAATTTGATTATTTGTATTTTTTTCGAATACTTTTAATCACCAAGGCGCGCCCGGCGCCATAGGAGGGGGGAAAATCAGATTTCAATTTCAATTAGTGAAAGATCTTCGTGGAAATATCCGAATGAAGTGAATGAGTATTGATGAGTTTGGTCGTTAATATAAATGAGTCATTACATCGGGAGTGCTCAATCAGCCTTTTTATTTATTCTCTTGTTTGATGTACGAAAATGTTTATTTGATTTTCTCTTTTAATTTATTTTTCTCGGTATACAATTACCAGACGAGTGTTTAGGTACAGTTAACAAATATGTATATTTGTGTTCATTGGAACGATTTTAATATAAGACAACTTAATATAGGACAGATGTTTGTTAAAAGTAATTATATAAACATTACGTCATAGAAGAAGAAGAAGACTGCCTCGGTCGTGTAGTTGTATTACAGTACGACTGCAAAGCTGAGGTCTCGGGTTCGATCCCCGGGTCGGGCAAAGTGATATTGAGTTTTTCTATTCAGTATCAGCCCGGAGTCTGGAATTTGTGCCCGATATGGCGATAGGCTCGCCTCCTATCACATCATGGGACGAAATAACGGCGAAAGTGGGTGCACTAGTTGCGCCTCTGCCTACCCCTTCGAGGGATAACAGGCGTGAGTGCATGTATGTGTATGTGTGTGTACGTCATAGAAAGACTTGGCAAAAACGTTAAGGGACACCACCTTCATAGAATTAATTGAGTGAGCAAGAAATATAGAGATATTTGTACACTATTCAGAAATCATAGCACCCTAACCGCAATATAATGCTGAGCAGGCATAATTAGAAAGAGTCTCAATTTGTGCACGCGACTCAAATAATTCATTAATGGCGTCCTACTCCACCGCATACAATCACTTAGACTGTCATGCCTCAGTTTAAACTTACAAAGTGGAGTAATTACAGCTGCACTGAAGCGGCCCATGCTGAAAGGTTAGAAATAATTGGATAATAGCACCGTGTTATATGCTCCCTAATGACATGTGGCTGCTTTTCATAGCACCGCGACAACTCATGGAAAATAACAACAAAATAACACAGTTGAAACGACAAATCCAATTTAATCAGAGTTATTCGTTGACACGAACCAATTAGAAAGCCGGATGTTAAGGAAGCCGCAATTAAAAGGAATCCTCGAATATCTTCCGACTTAATGACTTCTTTGCTTGTTAATTCCTTGTCGCGGAGGAAAAAAACCCGGAGTCGGATTAATTCCAAGTGCGACTCGATTGTTTGCATAAGCCTCGGCACTGGGGAAACATCACCTCGCCGCCACCGACTTAAAAAAATAATTAAAATTCGTAATCACTCTTGACTCGATTCCCCTAGGGGAGCCGAGTCTCGGTTTCGTCGAGCGGTTTCAGAGAACCACGACTGCGCAAGGCGCACGTTTACACGCCACCAGTACCATTCGCAAATTCGTTTATTGTGACGTTTTAACAATTTGTTCAACTTTGAACGTTATAAAAATGTCTATTTCGAGGAACGGTATCACTTTGTTGTTCAAACCTTGTCTGAATGTTTATGGTCGTCTTAAAAAACTCGAGCGACATACACGGCAGGCAAGTTTCGGAGCCACTTCGTTACGGATTGCCGCAAAATATGAAAGCTCAGTTCATCCCTTGCATGTTCGCCGGTAGTTTTCTACCCTCTTAACAACATATTTCGGCATATTTCGATTACCATAAAGCATTTCGTGTGATGTATATTTACGTTTCATTATAACGTATTTGCCTCGGTGGTTACATGCACTAATTTTTTCGCCGTTCGCTCCGTGCACGCTTAGTTAAACGCTTTCACCTAACGTCTGAATGTTCATGGAGGAAACATTATTGGAATAATTTGGACAAGTCGCTCATATTCGAGTGGGATTTAAAATAATTCATGACAATGGGGCAGACATTTCGTTCATTCATTCAAAAGAATCCGAGCTTATTACGGCCTTAAATTAATAAGCATTCAAGTCGAGCCAAGTAAAAATGAATAAAGCTCGTAACACCGAACAATGGCGTAATAAGGATGGTGCATTTTGTCTCTGAGAGCTCGCTTGCAAAACAACAATAATTCTTGTTCCCGTGAAAAGATTTTCAGCGTTATTCCACTTGAAATTATTATTATTTTTTTCATGTCGTCGTCTTGCCATTGTCTCGGACGGGAGGTAAGTAATGAAGGAAATTGGGGGTTCTTGTTCGCGGTGCGGAGGGACGGCAAGATTTGCGTGGCCGACCGCCGGCTAATGCCGAATAATGAAACAGCTTTGAGATATTCTCTGCTCAGCGGTCGGGATTTATTAGATTCACCCAAACGGAATTAACCACTTAAATGCACACATACATAGGGCAATACTCTTAATTACTGCCATATACACATATAAAAATCATAAAAGATGATCATAATTAATATTATTATTCTATTTAGATCGAAGTGCCTTTTTTACTCTAGAATGTCAAAGCTTATGAGATTTTTCAACAACGTTAATGAGAAATCAACAGTATAAACTTGTAAGGTTAGAATATTCATTAAAATCCTGCCAATTTACTTGTAGCGAGCGTTTTAGTTGTGGTCACCAGCGCGTACAGCAAGTGCCGTCTGCAGTCCACATCTTGATCCCCGCTGCAAAGCATTCAAGAAAACTTGAGACTTTTTCTAAGAGTTGTCATTAGACGTCGCGTCTTGCGATTTTGAGTTCGACTTTATGCATCTCATTTGTATACTTAAATAAGTTGTGTTTTTGATAAATATAGACTTCAAGGTAATGAATTATATTATATGTACTTTCTTGTAATCATCAAAGTTCTTTACTCCTAATCATAATCATTATTTACGTGCAATAATTTAATGGTAAAGAGACTTCTATACTTTTTATAGGTAAGAGACATACTTCTAAATATATTTTAATATTTCTAAATATATTTAATATAGTTCGTTCATCCACACGCTATATTAAAACCTTTATCAAACACCAACTCGCAAATCAAATTGGATCCACTTTTACAATTTGGCGGCGGCAATAATCCGGCGGCCACTCACGCGACGTCCCCAAACTCAAACATTACTTTTGTAGTTTCCTATTTACATATCCCCAAAGCGGCTTTCTTGGTAAACTCCAATATTTCTTCTCATACTCGACCCTGCTAACGGCGGTCTACCATCCAGCATTTTTAATCTCGTTGGTCGGATCTCGGGGCACACGTGAGCTCCGACCCCTATGTTTACCTTCCGAAATAGTTTAACGGGAACAATTTGCATCTGCTTATACGAGAGCCGTCCTGAGTAGTTAACTACATGTCTTCCTTGTTTTGGATTTTGCGATTGGGATGTGTTTGTGCCGGCATTGCTATTTCGATTCTTTGGTTGTTGATTACTGAATGTTAAGATTTTAATTTGCATGTTAATATGAAGTAGAAAATGCAATCTGTAGCGTCATGTGGATGAAGAAATGTGTCCATATTGTGTATTTACAAACTCTAAAATTTTCCGGTTATCTGAGAATATCACCTCATCTTCGAAGATAAAATACCAATGTTTATCTCAATATGACAATAAGAGTTTGCGTGTTAAATAATTGGAAACATGTATCAAATGTTATCGTAAACCTTCCAAAACATGTTATTCGTTTTATAGGACCATAAAATAAAATTATAATAGTTTGCCAAAAAAACAGTCCTATGTACACACGAGTGTTCCACAAAGATATGGGCAGGTTAGAGACGTGCCCTTAATCGATATCCTTATAATGATTGCCGGAGGAGCTCGCATACGAAATAAGGAGGGCGCTTGATGTCGAGGTGTCCGGGGGTGGCGGGAGGGGCCGCGAGGGGGAGAGATATGAGACGATTTAGATTTTTTCCCTCTTCTATTCTTTCGTTTTTTTGGGGTAGCCCCCCTCAAAAAGGGTGAGGAATTTAAGACGGCATCGCGCGATCGATTTTTCGCGCATGCATTGGTATTCTCGTAATGTCTTACTTGAGATTAGAGTTATGCTTTTTGTAGCGTTACGCTACTCTGGATGTGTTGTGTGATTTTTTTACGATCTTTGCTACCGTCAGGGAGAGAGCGTGTATTTTGTTCTTTCTTACGCATATTTTTCTAAGTCTCAAAATTTCCACTCAGTATAATCTTACATTTAAATTAATAAACCTAACCACAAAATAAAAACAGTAAAAATATTATTCTTCATTAGTAGATCACCGGCGAAGCATCACAAAAGGTAAGTCACGTCAAAGGGGCTAAAAGCCTTTCGGCCAACAAAAAAGTCTCAATTAAAAACCTGACGGAAGCTTTTAGAAGGTAATCCTTCAAATTGTTTCCAACGCCCCCTCATTAGCACCGAAAGTGTTAAAAAATAAACTTTTTAATCTTTATTACTCGTCGACTGCGCTAAACGGGTTAAAATTATTATAGGACACAGAGCTGTTTTTCATATTTTTTATTTAACCCTTCCCCGTCTCAATTTATTAGTGGGAGAGATCCTTTGAAACGTTCCGTCTATGTTTTAATTTGGTGTTATAATTACGGGTTGATTTTAACGCGATTTATCATTTCTTTAGTCTGCAAGACTTTTGTTGAGAAATGTTAAGGTCTGGCTTTGATTAATGAAATAAATTAACACTTTTTAAAGGTTTTGTTGAGTGATGCAGTAATTTGGGTTTTGGTGTGGTTTGTAGCATCTTTGTGGATATGCCTCATTGCAAAACATTTTATACATTCTGAAGCTAAATAATGTTTAATATTGAAAATTCTAACTTTCATTCTTTTAAGAATTCAGCTGCTTAGTTTAATGTATTCTCTCTAGAAATAAACAACACGAAGTTACATGCAAATTGCAATTTAAATAAAACAAACCGACCCCAAATCAAATTCTCCAATTTGTGTAACAAAACAAAACAAAAAAAAAATAATCCAAACGGAACAAACTTCGCTAATTACACAAATAAATCCAAACAATAGGCCGCAAAACCCGTGGCCCCAACACTGAGCGAATTAAAAAGAAAAGAAACGACAGATTGACAAAAAACAGCATTTCCTTCAGAACTTTTATTTACAAACATTGTTACCAGGAAAAGTTCATTTGGATCGTTAATTAATTCAAATGAAACCGCGACAAAACATTTACATTTTGCCCGAAGGAGAGTCGCTAAACCATCCGCGGAAAAACTGGCCACTGAATAAAAATTAACCGTTTAATGGACCGATCGCGGTTGGAATTAATTAATACTTGTCTAAGTTTACCCTCAGAGGGTCGAGGGAGTGACTTCACTCTATAATGGTGTAATAATTAAGACTGAGACCCTTGTTTTGGAGATAACTCGGCTAATTATTCATTTCAAATGTTCAACATCGAGATTTTATGGGGTGACGACTTGTAATGTTTGTAAATGGAGTTAAAACGTCTTGATTGCGTTTTGTCTTATAATGAATGGCTGAAATTATGTGGACAATTTTTTTGTTGACAATATTTTTTTTCGGCAGTTTGAGGATAACAAAATAGGATTTAGCTTTTATTCTTGGATTGGTTGCTTTAAGCAAAATCTTAGGACGATTGTAATGATAAGTTGCATCGATAGATGGCGTTGGAACTGACACATAAACCTTCAATATTTTCTTAGGTAAAATTAAAGTTGTTATGTTTTTCGAACTAGGCATTTATATTAGTGATAAAAAAATCGAACAAACAAAATGGATCACTTTCCTTTCAAACCGTCTATCTCATTTTATCTTATCAGTGGATAACGAATCTTGAATTTTAGACACTTACAGAGAATCTAAATAAATTGGTACAATTGTAATGCTGATTTATAAATGAATTTAAAAATATAATCAGTACATTTCAGGTACATTGTAATAGACATTTTGACACTTGTAAAGTAGAAGTACTAAATACAGGAACTACTAACAAGAAATACATAAATGGGTTGGAAATTAGTCAAAATCACGCCTCCGGTGTTACGTGCGGTGAAGTTACAAAGCTGTTAATTCGTGCACCAGATATTTTAACATATGAGTACAAATATTTTCTAAGCATCGTCAACAATGTAGCCGGTCGGAGATAACATGTAAAAGTCTTTATTTGTCAATTATATTACAGCAGCGCGCGCGCCTCCAAAGTGCCTCAAAATTGGTTTACCGCTCCCATAAGGAATTTCATGGCTATTGGTCGGCTGTTTAGTTTCTTAATTAGTGTCCCAAAACCGTTTTTGAATGTGGAATGTCGTCGGATTAGGGTTTTCCTGCCAGTAAAGTAATTTTGTTTTAAGACTGCATTTTATGACGCTTCATTGTTTTACAACCACGCTTTTTCTTACAATGAAAGCTGACGTTGGGGCTCGCTAATTTAATTTCCATTTGTGGTGTGATTTAGCTATTTGTCGTTCAGTCTTGAATAAAATATGTAGGCAGCTATTAGTATTGCTAATATAATCGGTGTCTTCATCATCGTTTCTATCTATCGTTGCTTTCCGTGCTCGACGCTACGTCACTCATTAAAACATGTTCTAAATCGTAGTTCAAATCTGTTTCAATTGTATCACGAAGCCATTCATTTCATTCATCACGAGCTATTATAATTAAATCAACTCGACTCCATATTTGTACAACGGTAACAATATACTAAATCCGCTTTGTTGTGACTCATATTCCTTCAGGGTAGTCAATGCGAAACGACACTCTGTAAGTGTGGTTTATGTAAAGTTTATCCAAATAAATAAGATGTCTTCGCTCGAGAATCGCAAATCGGCGTGTTTTAAACCGTTAGTCGCTCTAACAAATGATCTACTTAAGCAGAACTGATCGATACAGTTTACTTTTTAGTTTCTCGGCGCCTACACTCGTGCTTACATCCAACAACCCACGACGACAAGCGCGAAGGAATTAAAAAAAATTAACATCCACACAAAATTATCTCCGCATAAACGCCATGTACGAGGGTCGATCTGATAATGCCGCCCATTAATTTGAACAAAGTTCGCGTCGACACCGCCGTTCGCCTTATAAAGGTGAGACGACAAAATTTATAAGTTCGATTACTTTAATCTCGTTTAACTTATGCGAGTACAATTTCAAAGCTGACAAAAGAAATGCAAGCAATAAATCGCAACTCTCTTATCTGTTTTGTGTATTCGTATTGTTGTGTGGGGGTGTCGCAATAGAACTAACGTTGGGTAATTAATTTAATGAAGCGGTTTGTAAGGCAGCGGGCGGAGTCACGCGATATTTGCTCGCTTGTGACGTTACATGCAACTAACCGCTTCCGACGCCAGCTATTTCGGACAATAAGTTATGCACCTCGCTTTTTAATACCTTTTTACCATTTTGTCCGTGCGCCAGTAAACAAACAAGGACTAACGTGTTCATTGCTTGCCATATTACATTCCGTACGACGCTCTCTATCCTTTTACTGGTTTTAAGACAAGTCCATTTACGTACTAAAATATCAATAAGCTGGAATTTTTTATATATAATGCGGATACAGTTACTGTGTCCTTGTGAGACGCTAAAGAATGGAAAGATTGTCTTATTATTATCGATCATTAATTCTTCATTATACTCCAGGTAGTAATTACTTCGGTTTTATATAAACACAATCTCCCATACATAACCATCACCAAATACTAACCTAATCTTCAAAACCGCTCCATTTAAATCTGTACACTTTTCAAAAAGGTCCTGCATATTTCGCTTTCAAGTAGGAAAGCACGCAAAATCACATGCACAATCATAAACCTTACATGACGAAAGGCCACACTAATCAATTTAGACGCACTAATGAGGACAGTATAAATCGATGTTCTTAATCCCTCGCAGGCCGTGTAATAAATAAAGGCATAAGAGCACGCGCCATATTTCTCGATTAAGTGCGAAAGTGAGGCGGTCGTGGTACTGTTGCGCCGCGATTGGGTGAACGAGCGGAGCGGTTTTGCTTAGATTTGGCTGACTTTGAAGTGATATATATTTTTGATTTTTGAGAGTAAATTTTGATGTAGAATTATATCATGCAACATGTTATATAATGATCTATTGCCTTACTTAACATTCTCAATTTTAGATATTACGTGAATCGACGAATCGCCTGTAAATTATGGCTGAAAATAAATTCTAATATAGTTGTAATAATAACTAAAACATATGTATTAAAGCCAAAATTATTGTTTATCAATTATCGTTCGCTTTAACTGTGAAGAAAAACATCGTGAGGAAACCTGCATACCTGAGAAGTTCTTTGAATTTTTAAGGTATGTAAAGTCTGCCAACCTGCACTAGGCCAGCGTGGTGGACTAAGGCCTAAAATCCTCTCAGTAGTAGAGGAGGCCCGTGCTCAGCAGTGGGCAGTATATAATACAGGGCTGGTATTATTATTATTATTATTAAAACCAAAATTAGTAGCTTAGACTTTTGAAACTCATATAAAAATATTAAATAATTCACATCACTACATCACCATCAACTATATTGTGACCATTATATTTCCAAATAAGAAATAACAAACTACTTACTACTCAGTTACAAAGGTCCTTATTACGTTCATTGACTTAACAATGTGTATGCAAACACACTTAATAACACTTGGTAACAGCGTAACTAACGTGTGTGCATCCTTATGCGCAAGCGCAGCGATACCGGTGGTAGGCGCGCGTCATTACCTGCGCAGGATTGGTCACGCAAATCAGATCCAAGCTGTCCGCGCAATTATAATCAAGTACGGCACGACACTCGTAATTCTAATGTAATCAAAGGTGTGCTCATCTATACGATTTGTTTTGTTACGGGACTTATCGACGTTTGTCATGTCCCTGGACATGTTTGACAGTAGCTCGGAGACTGATTCGATTTAGGTATAAATTTCATAGGATAGGTCCACGGGATTTACTTATATTTAAGACGAGATCAAAAATCTAGTTGTTTAATGCTTTAATGCTTCTAAGGATATGTTGCCAGGTAAATATGTTTTGTTGATTGGGTATGTAGAGTAATTATTCGACCAATAACTACTTACTTTTTATTTTAATACTCTTAGCACAGCACTATACACTACACTAATCTTTAGCACAGGCATCCCACATCACTAGCTTTATTTGACCTTACAAAGACAGATCCTATTGCGTTAGTTAAAATACATAATCCCATAGTGGAATGATCTGTGCATCTTAAACTTGGTGAAATATTAAAACAGTTCAAACAAATAGAAAGGATACCATCTCTAGCCAATGTTTACATATACAAAGGTAGGTGTAGAAAAAAATGAGCTCCATTGTTGACGGGATCTACATAATCCTTCGGAAATCTTCTTACCATAAATAATGCGTGTAGCCGCTAGCAGTAATAGTGCGCGTGCGTAGGCGCTGCAGATCGACAACGCCATCCTGATTGTAAATCAGTGCGGGACTGTTCAGTACTCGGGTTCAGTCGTCAGCAAATCAGACCTCTACTGTTTTGGCATAGGTTATTGAAAATGTTATAGCATATGGACTTGGCTATAGGGAGTTCAGCGTGCTGTTGGAAAAAAAATTGGCTTGCTCGGGGATACGATATTTGATTTTAATGGTATTTCATGTAGGTACTAAATATTATAATATCGTAACTAGAATTATTGGATCACACTGCAACAACATTATAGAATAATAATAGAGTCAAAACTTCTGTGGCTACTCCTTAGTTGACTCCCAATATTCTGATGATTTTACCGACATTATGTTTGGCTCGAAATATAACCTCGTCTAGATGCGTACCCAATCAATCAGACATGTCTGTGGCATTGCATGGCGAATTTTCCAAACCCAAAGGCCGTTGCCCATTACGGGCTGGTTTAAAAAAAATGACTTCGTTCCAAATTCAAAAATAGACAAACCGAATTAAATCAACACTGACACCAGCCCGTCCCGCCCATTGCTTGTACCCGCTCGGCGCGACACCGCGACCGCACCGCGCGGATGTTTCGACACCGCCCGCGTCTGTATACACACCTCTGAATCATACATTGTTTAAACGTAATGTTTAAGCTAATGGCTTTCTAGTTGTCGCTATTTATCTAGGTTTAGAACGACTTTCAATACCTAATTTCGTGTTTTTAATTCAGATAGACTGCCATTTGAAAACATTATGTTGCAAGCAAATTCTGTTCAGTGCATCGCAAGCCGAATAATGTTGGGGTAATAAACTACCACACCATACCAGCCCTCTATTGTATGCTGCCCACTGCTAAGCACGGGCCTCCTCTACAACTGAGAGGTTTAAGGCCTTAGTCCACCACGCTGGTCTAGTGCGGGTTGGCAGACTTCACATACCTACGAAATTCAGAGAACTTCTCAGGTATGCAGGCTTCCTCACGATGTTTTCCTTCACCTTTAAAGCGAGCGATAATTCATAGAGAATATACACATAATTTTAGAAAAGTCAGAGGTGCTTGCCCTTGGGTTTTGGACCTGCGGACATTCGTCTCCGCAGTCGCTTCCACTTCCAACTAGGCTATCGCCGTTCTCTACAGTTCATATAAACTACATTCTGACATAAATTATGCATTTGTGAGCTTCCTCGCAATATCAGTAATTTGTTATTTAATGACTTAAAATGGATAATCATCAAAATGAAATACTCTACATAAATTAATAAAACCGCGTTAAAATCCGTTTAGCACTTATATTATAAATGGCGTTCGTATTTATGACTTCCTTATAATCTCTGTAATTAAAAGCACGAATTAATCTTCGCTATTTTTGTTACCAGTTGATTAATTTAAATTAAAACAAGTGACATTCAAATAACGGATAAATTAGGATTTGACAACTTTTTAATTACACTTATCTTGAATATATTATGTTTTTCTGCGTCATAAAGAATTGGAAAAGGAATAATTATGCATCAAATATTATGTTACTTGATTATTTTTTGGATATTTTTTATTGTGTTAAGAAAAAAACAAACATGAAAAAATAGGATTATTTAGTCAGTGTTTAAATGACGTCGATTTAAATACAATTAGTTAGTAAATTATTGTAGCACTAGCACCTTCTAAAGCAAAATTGCACGTTCCAACTATCAAACTAAATAAACAAAAAAGCAAAACCACCCAAGAAAACATCAACGTACAAAATATAAACAAATAAAGACTTTCTAGTTATCTTTTACGGTTTAAAATATAAACAACGGGCGAGATAGGGGTCTAATAGAGAAATTACTCGGTACAAAGTAAACACAACGTGTATGTAAGTGTAAATTGATAGGAGTAGGGCCGGTACTCCCCGTCCCGGACCGCGAACCCCGGACCTCTCGCTCCGGACCGTCCGGTCCCCACGTGCGAACATGTCCAACGTGTTGATTGTAATTTGTAGTGCGCGAGCGCATGTCCGGACGAGGTGGCGTATTCTGCAACGGAATCGCGTTCTTACTTTAAAAATAATTCACATGTAACATTATTTTCCTTTAAATATTCATTATATAAAACGTATTCATTAATCCAAATTAGCATACAGATAAGTGTAATAAAAACACAAACAAGAACAAAGTTAAATTAGGCAGTGACAGATCAAATCACAGTCAACACCCCCAAAATATTCCTTAAAGGTTTCCAAGGCTTAAGCCGTCATGAATATGCGCAGAATACTCCTACAGCTTTGTCTCCGCCGCAGACGATCGCGTAATTTATAACGTGCCCGCAGCGTGTTTCTTGCTGAGGATTAGTCCATCACGGGATTGTGTAATGCCGCGAATTATTGCACCTCCTTAATTGGAACACGCAATTCTACTTAATTATTAATAAATGGATTGCTGAGAAAACTTATGTTCGAGTTTTGTGAGGCTTGAAGTGCAGAGTAACTATTACGAAGTTTCCGCAGAGATAAAGTTTTCAAAATTACATATTAATAGTACGGAAGTAATTAATTATGGTGTAATTAATTAATTGGGGTCATATACTTGCAATGGTACATTTTGTGTTGGAGCAGTTCCTACGTTAATTGTATTTCTTATTTTAAATAGACTAAAAAAAAAAAAATATACATTAGCTATAAATAAAAAAAAATTATACATTAGCAACTTCAATTACAGATATTTGTCAGAAGGTCAAACAACTTTCCTTGAAAATATCCATCGCGTTAATAAAATTAACGAAACCCCAAACATCGAACACAATGTTTACAAAACAACTCTTTCATTTTACAAACCCGTCAAAGTAGTTTGTGTAGTTTTTGTGTTTCTAAGCTAATTTGCTCCCGGTCGAACGTCTCAATCGAGCTTCCTTTACAAATGAACTTACAAATCAAGCGAGCAAACAGTCAGTGGCTCGCTTTAGAACAAATCGTGGTCATATATCACTGTGTAAACGTTGTGCTTTACCTTTTATGATGTATTTTACGCTTTGACTCGCTCGGTCAAGACATATTCACTAGTCGTTTAAGAGTTAACTACTTCGGCATTAACGCTACAATGTGGGCGTGTGTTAACTTTAATATATCCTAATTAGTATGCGGAAGTTACGGTCTGCATATAACCAATACATTAACAAAATCCCATTGACATAAACAGAATGCGTAAGACCTGAATTCTTCATCGTTTACAAAGCAATTAAGATAATAATAGCAATACGTATTCTGGATTAGCATTTGTATTATTAACTAGCTTTTGCCCGCGGCTCCGCCCGCATTAAAAAGTTTTTCCGGGATAAAAGTCCCGGTTTATATTTTCCCGGGATAAAAAGTAGCCTATGTGTTAATTCAGGACATGATCTACCCGTGTGCCAAATTTCATCGAAATCCGTTCAGTAGTTTTTGCGTGAAAGAGGAACAAACATCCTTACATCCTTACATCCATACATCCAAACATCCAAACATCCATACATTCTTACAAACTTTCGCCTTTATAATATTAGTAGGATATATGCAAAAATATTTAAAACCTATCGAACAAAGCAGTCGACATAAATAGTGAGAAAGTTAAGAGACAACATGAGAAAAGAAGAGGACAGAGATATCGTGATAGCCACGATATTATGTAAATCGAGTAGTACCAGCTGTTATTCGCTTAAGATATTAAGCAAATTTTAATGTAGATGACAATATACAAATAACGTTACTTTATCGGTACTTATTGATCGGTCATAGATTGCACACATATCAAAATATTAATCTTGTGTACTGCATTCTTAAACCGGTCTTTCTTTGAAGAAAGAATTGTGCACTGCAAGAATTTTGCACACATTTGCGGATGGACAAAATTCTTACTGACACTTTTTCTCAGTATTGATAAACACAAAAATCGCCTACGAACTAAACAAGTGCAATAAATCACCATATTATATTTTCAATGGACGGCTGCTTTTTATTTATAATCCCGTGGCTCGTCCGTGCGCATTTCACTTTATTTCGAAACTAAACACTTGCACACAGTTTTGACATGAAGCCCGACGTATTAAAGAGTAAAATTTATCGTTCTTACATTAAAACAAGTATTAAAAAATCACGCACGAACGGCACAAAACATCTTTTTCGTACACTGACAAGACTTATTGGCGTTATAAAATATAGGGCTACCACATAATTCTATCGATGATAGTACGCCTACATAAGAATTAATTAACACATGACGATACAAAGAACAAGTTCTTGATAGCCAGTGTCAACGTTCCGACAAAATAGAATGGAACTATAAAAGCTACATCGACATTTTTATTACATTGGATTAGACTTCAATGAGTCATCTGGCGCGCGAGAGTGTTCTTAGGTTTAAAATGTCTGCGAACGGCATTCTATAATTAATTGAAACATGGGTATAACGCAAATTCAACGATGCGTACGCAATTAAACTTGTCGATGATCTCAGTAAGCGTTGCTTTTCCATTTTTCTTGATATTTCTTATTGATATCAAGATACGCTTGACTGTATTATATTAGATAGTATTACGGCGGATGTTGTGCAGCATTTCCGCGTCTATTGTCAAATTATTTATAAATTAAAAATAAATGCTCATCGATACAATGTGACAACTAATTCACCGTATTCTTTCCACAAAAAAGGAAATTATTGCGTATACAAATAAACAGTGAATTCAGCGGAGAAATTGCAGAAATCAAAAAATACTATTTCTAACATCCAACTAAATTATATGCTAAACTGGACGAGCTTATAAAAATGAAGATGTTAGATAATCAAGATTTTTATCGACCGCACAATTTTAATTGCTCGGACTATAAAATCTAAAATTAACATGTGACTTTGAAAGAATTCGTGTATGAATAGAGCTGTAGCGACGGCAACGCGGCTCGACGGCTCAACGGCTCGACGGCTCGACGGCTCGACGGCTCGGCGGTATATTACACCCGTTGTAAAAGTACTATTGGTCATGAATGGAGCGGTGCCGTTGCGTGTGTTACATTACTACTCGTGTATACACAGCGCGCGTGTGTGCGTGTTGTTTTTTGTGAATGGCCGGCGATATCCGGTCCTACAGTATTGACTGGCCTACAGGTTTCGTTATCAACCTCTCGGACACTGTCTAAACACAAGATATAAAAATTGTGTTTTATTACGTTTTACAGCTCTCCCCGTCCATGAATATCGATGAGATGTATCGAATAATGGCATTTTTTTTAACAAAAAATATAAGCACGTAGGTGTCAATGCGACGCGGCCGATTTCTAAACAATTTAAGGACGGAGTTAAATTTTTACATAACAAAAAGTCCGAATCGAGAGTGGAGATTTGGGATATGTTAATTCGCTTTTATTCTCCGTCGGATAACGTATTCAAACCGCGTGGCCGGCTCGCTCGGCAAAAACCGAATAACCGAATATTTGGAATTGTGTCGAGGCGCTTTTACTGGTGTAAAACGAATTAACACACGCGCACGATTGAGACAAATATATGACATATTCCGTCTGCTTTTTCACTGACATATTTTCCTGACATGTACGCATTGTTCCTGGTATGGACTTTTTACAGGGTACTAGTACTTTAAATCAATGTTACATAATATAAAAAAACTCATATGATATTTTCATAATATGTCAAAGATGCAGATTTTTTAAATAATTTACTAATTTACTTAATGTGATATTATAATCGTGTAAACATATTTAATGAATCTAAATTGATTTCCGTTACATTAAATTTCAAATGTCAATAATTCGTTTTGATAAGTGTTTTAAATTTTATCATTCATAGTATGTAAATTCAGTGCTTCATCCGTATTACTCCTGCATAAAATAAGGCAATCCATATAATTTATTGCGTGAATGTCAAAGATCACAAATAAATTTACAATAATGTATCTAACTTAGTTTTGAACACAATGTCGTTCTTAAAATACAACAAGGTCACTTTCGTAAAAACAAAACATTTTTACCGCAAAGTAAATTTGTTACTTTGAAGATAAACAATTTATTAATGTTTCTTTTTGTACAAATATATTTTCATGCACCTATCAGAATATAAAATGCCCATAGTTTTTAAGGAGTCTATAGGCAGGCATTTATAATAATTTCCCGTTACATCAACTGATTAATATCATCCCAACACCACAACAAAAACACAGACGGAAAATAGAAAACAAAAACCCACCCTCTCACGAGACAGAGTTAGGAGTGCAAAACAGGGTCTTGCCTTATCAAAATTTAAATTTGGAAAAAAGCGGGGGCCTCGACTCGTTTCAATAACCGTTATTCGGGCCCCTGCTACTGTCGGGCCTCTGGACGCCCGAACAAGCCCGATGCCCGAACCATAGGTTGATTGATGGCGGTAGAGAAACAATGGCCGGTCCGCAGTCGCCCCGACGCGAATCCTAATAAATGCTTTATTTTATTTGTATCGTATAACGAGAATCGATAATAAATGTCGATATATCGAGTTAGATTCGGGATTATCGCAGCCTCTGTGAATTTTAAAACATGTTTAACGATACCCATGCTCTGATACAGTTTTGATTGTGAAACAATGTACCATTCACACTAAGCTCGTTTTGGTCAGACAATGAGATTTATATGAATCGCGAATGGAACCATTATCGAGTAATAGGAAGCGATAGCCTTCAGACTGCTTTGTGTGGTTTTATTATGGTGATGACGGCAATGAATATTCAGTTTATCTGCTGAATACGAATATGAAGTTAAAGGTATAATTTTGTAACTATATTCGACGGTGTTTATACTCGACAAGGTTTTTTTTTATTTGCCGGTATAGGCAGACGAGCTAGCGGCCCGCCTGATGGTAAGGGGCCAGCGCTGTTCATGGACTCGGCAATGCCGGGGACACAGACAAGCCGCTGCCTATCGTAGGGACAATACACTTTTTTTTTAAGTGCGTGATATCTCTTAAAACTGCCATCAAAATTGCTAGAGTATTTGAAAATTAATCATTCACCCCTAATCCTTTGCCATAAATTTCGATGGCTAACTTCTTCAACAAAAAAACTCATTAAAAAACCATCACAAAATTCCTCACATCTTTAACAGAATTAATACCCATACTTGCAAGCAAATACCAAGTTATAGAGCGCAATCATCGCGCGTGACACACGGTCGTTGCGTTCACACAACACTTCACTGTAAACCAACTACTCAACCATTCGTCATCAACTTTCAAAAGGTATGTAGAGGCATTACTTACATTACCAATTACGCCAATTTTCCTACTCGCTTGCTATTAAAGTGTGGTGTAAAAACAAGTAACAAGTGGCCTCATGCGTGTAATTTCACCTCGTCCTCACTATGATTATTCGAGCATGTCATTAGATGGTTGGGAGCTTTTACTTGTTAGACGCTAGTGCAAAATGAATACGACATTAATGTTAAAAGCATTAACGCCAAAATCGTTTAATTGAATGCGATGGATTGTTATGATGTTACTGTTTTTATAGCCGTCGAGCAATTGAATCACTTAGGTTCTATATATAAGAAGTTACTATGGTACTCCAATAAATGGAATTGTTATATATACGATCACATTAACTCAATTTGATTGCTAATTATTATAATTTATAAGTCACTGCGTCCATTGGATAATAATGCGTCATAAAAAGAAATTTACTTAAAAGTATGATAATCCAGATATGTAATATTTTTTCATGATCTATTCACAATTATTATAACATTGAAAACTTATATCATTGGCGTAAGGAACAAAATTACTACGGTAGTTAATGTATGTAACTTTTATTCAGCAAAAGACAATAGGTGGGTGCATCACCATCCATTATATTGGCTCTTACTTTTGTATATCAGGCATCCTATTTACATTTTTTTTTAATATTTAAGGATATTGCCTTCGAAATCTATTAATGCATGGTCTACTTACCGTGCCAACTTAAAAGTATAAATTTGTTTGCTTTATTTTTATTGTTTTGAATGACGAGACGAGTATTCTGTTCGCCTGATGGTAAGTGATATGACCACCCATAAACGGTAGAAATGCCATCTAGCGTCTTGAGTTATAAAGAACTGTGTTGCTTCTACGGCGCTCGTCATCCTGAGACATGAAATGTTAAGCCTCATTATGTCCAGTAGTTATACTGGCTACAATGTCCTTCAAATCGAAACACAACAGTGCATGAACACTGCTGCTTGGCAGTAGAAAAAGACACTGTGGTAGTACCCACCCAGACCGACTCTTACATGAGAGACCTACCACCAGTAATAATAATATTCACAGTGATTTAATATTCACTCCCACACTTATACGAAAAACGTGAATAAAGTTCCATAAAGTTGGTCCATTATTCCAACCGTGTGTGAGCAGTACATTTGTGCGAAAGCGTCTCCGGTATAATTGCGTGTTGACAACTAAGTCCCGTCACTATCACGCGCTGGCCTATCACGCTGACATGTTAATTTATATAGAAATTACATTTATTTTTTATTCTTTCACGCCATTAGAACATCCGTCGGCGTGTTAGATTCAATGCTGATTGTTACTTTTCTCTTTTAGTTACCCTAGTAGTGTATGAAATGTTATTTATTTTCTGATTGGTGCAATGTTTGCCTCTAAATTTAAATAGCAGGATATAACTAAAATATTAAGTTCGCATAAAACTTGGATGATACTTCCAGCTGATACCAGTAGATGGCGTTATAACATGAATATTATGAAATGTATAGTGTAGCCTTTTTGAGTTGCCATAAGTAATGAAAGAGATGTTTTGTAACCAAGCCTACAATGTATAAATTTAGGTAAAGCATTATTGAGTGGACGATAGCCTAGTTGAGAATAGAACGATCTGCCAAGACAAAGTCCGGAGGTTCGAAACCCAAGGCACACACCTCTGACTTTCGAAGTTATGTGTGTATTATTTATCAATTATCATTCGCTTTAACGGTGAAGGAAAACATCGTGAGTAAACCTATATACCTGAGAATTCTCCATAAGAATTTCGAGGATATGTGAAGTCTGCCAATCCGCACTAGGCCAGCGTGGTAGACAAAGGCCTAAAACCCTCTCCATAGCGGAGGCCCGTGCTCAGCATTTGGTAGTATATAATATAGGGCTGGTAGTATTATATTCTTAATTAATGACCCTACGACCTATTTTAACTCTACAGTCGATAAATCTACATAACCATTATTATTCTTAAATCTAAAACCACACTAAATGGTAAAATCAAAGCCGTTCGGCTTCTTAATAGCGTCGTGACATTCTTGTCACCAAAATAGGAATAAACATGCATATTTTAGTACAGTTAAGTTATTAATTTGAATATCTTTATCCGAATTAATTGGCCATAAACGATGCTTTGTTAATTATCTTTGGAATTTTTCACTGTATCCACAATATTGTTATTGATAATCAATTCCATGAGATGGCAATTAAAATTTTTATGTTAATATCTAAAGTTCGTCGCAGCGCGACCGGTCGGACTTGATTTTTTCCACACAATAATTAATTAATCAATATAAATGGTTATAGATGATTTTCTCGTCTACACAATGGAATTGTATCGGGTGTTAGACCTTTTGTGTATTTTAAAATTTTGAATTAATTTTGTTCATACAGTTTAGAAAGAAATCCTTTTTTGTTAGTGAAGAATGACGTCGCCAGTGTTAAGATTTTAAGTCTAGCGTTTTTGGTAATATACACCTACATACAGCATTTCCACAATAGCGGCTTATATCCTCCCAATTTATCCCTATAGGCACATCATGTATAATCTATTTATTGATACCTATTCTATGTCATGCCTTGATGTACAAACTAGTATCAGACCAGGAAGTGGAACAATATGAAAAATTACCCGGAGTAATTTCATACCGTAACTATCTAATGATTTAAACAAGTACACAAAATTGCCGCTAATCAACGATAATCATTTCAAGCCGCTTCTAAAATTGAGCCCTCCTCACGGTTATTAAAGTAATCACCAGGGCGGTACACACAAACAAACAAAAATTATGTTCAGGTAATTAAAGAAAGGGGTTTCATTTCATAATGACCCGATAATTTTGTTCCGGGCAGCGTATCGAGCAATTTTCTCGTATTATTAAATCTAAATGGCGCACTGATTACTTTTGGATGCTCGAAACTATGATGGATTACTTAACGTTCTTCTAATTTTGAAATAATTCGAAAATGGAACATTTGAAACGATTACGTTCCAAATTCGAATCATGAAATGCCACTGAGAAGGAACAAATAAAATTAATTCATTACTTCGTCAAACAATTAGGGCACGGTCCGAGGCGTGCGAACAAAGGGAACGACTGCGATACTGAAAATTTCATTTAGCCCCCAATTAAGTCGTTCTAAAATTGAATTTTCTGACAATTATACCCGGGTATCCGGATACGGGCCGGTCCGCACAGCCTCCGCGGGAGCGGGACACAGGATGAGCGACAAGGACCGCATACTAGCAACAGGTGGGCTATCGAGCAATTAAAAGTGGGTTTTAATTAGTGGGGGAGTTTCATTATTAGCAAATCTCGCAGTGCTTTGAGGCTTTTCAGCGGTATGCAAACCACTTAAACGTTAAACTTAGGGCGGCGAGACATGGCGCCAGTTGTTTAATTTAAATTGAGCGTTGATTATTTTGATTGAATAATTAAGACGAGACAATACATAAAAAGACTATTAAGGTTTTCCCTCCATATTTCATCGAGAATCTATTAACATTTAATAAAGACGCATAAAATTCGGCGATAAAGTATTAATTGGCATGAGTTTGACATTTTTATCATTATGACCATTAGAACTGGTTGAATAAAAACGCATGTATTTTCTTTTATTTGCCATATTCGTCCAAAAGTAATGTAACAAGAACATTTAAGAGATCGTATTACAGTGTTTGGATGACCAAATTTTTTTATTACGTAGGCACTGGCCGTAAATAAATGAACCATAAAATGAAATCTACTTCAGTGCATTCTAAATTTGAATTTTATTAGAACGCAGCCAGATGGAGTAAATACACCGTGGCGCACAAAAGAGTTCGTAATCTAACAAAACTCTATCGACAGATATACACCAGCCCACGCATATTATGTCATTCCTTCGTAAATACCGACACTCAACCTCTCAATGCTTATTCGATACTTAGCTTTCTTTCTTGAAATGTCTGCATTTCCTTATCAAAAGACTCCCGGGGGTGTGGGGGTGCTTTTTAAAGGAAAGCCCGAGAGTGTGGGGGCGGGAGGTGTGCCCATGTGTGTGTGCCCTGCTTACCATGTGTGACTACTCATCTATATGTGTTAATGCGTTTTCTTTTTACCAATTTTTAGGGTGACCATAATTTTGGATTTATCATTTTGAATTCGCGGTCGAAACGTACCTAAGTTGCTAATTCCGTCATTTTTTTTATTTATTCGAGTAACGAAAAACCCATGGTGTTAATAGAGAGTACATTAATATTATACTCAACTGGATAAATGCCGAGATATTCTATAAATATTTGAACGCAATTGTTTACATTACTGATCCCAATTACGTAGAATAATAAAACAATTATTCTATTTATTCGTAACACAAGCATCACAATCAGTAGCCACTAACAGCCAGTCACCAATAATTATTAACAACAAAAAACCATCAATAAAAATTATTGACAGCAATAAAGTCCTCAAAACGTGATCGGCATAGCCACCCCGCCGAACGTCTTCGCTTCACACTACGCTTGCATATTATTTGAACACACATACACTCGCGACATGTGTGTGCGTGTCACGACGCTATTCACGATTTTCGCATCGATGGTGTTGGTATTGATTTCGTATTGTCGTTAGCCGGCGACATGTAAAAAGAAAAGGGGTTTTAGGGAGCGGTCACACTTAGCACTTTTTTGTAATGGTATTTCTTCGCCAACTTAGTGTCTAGTGACGTCATAAATATACTATCATACGTTATACGTTATACGTTTATAAATATACGTCATAAGACTGCCTCGGTGGCGTAGTGGTATTGCGTACGCATTACGAGTACGATTTGCGCGCTGAGGTCCTGGGTTCGAATCCCGGGTCGAGCCAAAAAAATTGTGACTGGGTTTTCCATCTTAAAATTTACTCAGTCGCAGCTCGGAGTCAGGAAGTTGGCGGTGTGATACCCCCGTGCCTCGGAAAGCACGTAAAGCCGTTGGTCCTGCGCCTGATCTCTCTCCGGTCATGTCGGATTGCCATCTCACCGGACTATGAGAGTGAAGGAATAGCGAGTGCACCTGTGTATTACGCACACACTTGTGCACTATAATATCTCCTGCGTACCTGGCTGATCTCCGTTGAGATTGGCCGCCGTAGCCGAAACTGGCTAGGAGGATTTCAAATATACTATACTATAAACAACAAAGGTAAAATGTAAACAAATAATATCATTTTAAATGTTTTGTTCAGATTCGTTCCGAATATTATAAGTCATGTGATTTGAAAATTAGATACATTTATGAAATTTTTTACATTTTATTATTGCGTTCTTGAATACGGTTCAATTTTTATATAAAAGTTCATATTGAGTACTTTGTTTAGCTAAACAGAAATTAATAGTTATAATAATCATACTTATAACTAAGGTTCACTACTATCGCATAAATTAATACATTTTATAGTAACAATCATGCTTAAATACATCGCGTATGTACAAAATATGACTTCAAAGAACCAACAGTCAAAACACTTTTTTAAAATAGCGTCGCGACCGTGTGTGAACGTTTCCTTAAAAAGAAAAAGGGTCTCAAACACGGGCCGCCATTAGAAAAATGTCGCGATAGGATGTTCAATCATTTCGATACCAATAAGGGGCGCTATCGATTTTGCGAAAATGTCAAGCGAACATTATAGAATATCGGGAATATATAAAGTTTGGGGTGACGTTTCTTAACTATATTTATAGTCATGTTTTAGTATAGTTAACTAACTTCTTGGTTATGTATGTTTGTATGTCCGGGATTTTCTCAAAAACTACTGAAGCGATTTGTATGGGGTTTTGTTTATTTTGTGTTCCACGAGTCACATCAATCTGGCATCAGTTTTATCTTGGTATGATTAACATTTCTTGACTATAGGTACTTACAGTGTGATGTAGTTTTACTATTTTATTTTCGCGAGTTACATCAATCTAGCATCAGTTTTATGAGTGATCTTATGATTGAGATCAGATTGACCGTGTACGGTATGGACTGATGAATTAGATCATGTGGTATGTACTTAAATATTTAATTTTGAACCTTGATGCAAAGAGATTGAATTGATTCTGGGCAGATCGTGTAATAGCCCTCCATAAATACAATATCAGATCTAGCATACATCCGAACATAATATTCAGAAATTTCCACACTTTTTCATTTAAGGAATTAAGAATACTCAGAGATTGAAAACACAAATATTTTAGACAAGCATGGACACTTAAAATATAACAAACAAAACTTCGCCCAATAACATCTCCTTAGTTCTATATTTCATTATTAACGTTTCAATATTATAACATATACCCACATACAATTTCTGTATAATGGATACATTTAGATAACCTATCTGTAGTGTTACTCCGTTTTTTGTAACTGTAGTAATTTTATGTTAATAAATAAAATATTATTTAACACACAATTATTATTTTTATGCCTACAATATAGCCTATCAAATATAATATATCACTAAAGTAATTATAGTTCTATCAGAATTAAAAATTAAACGGTGCTTGAATATTTTCCCAGTTCACATCAAAAGCCGTCGGGAATAAGTACAAATAAGTGCATTCTTTCTTTTATTTACTTTTGTAGTGGAAAATGTTTTACACCTATATTTTTGATAACACTCTTTTGACAAGGATTAATTACCATCGTCAATCGAATTTAATAGACGAATCACTTAGTAACTAATCTACAAATATAAAATCCTAGATTGAGAAGCTATCACTCTCTCGTGAAAAAAACATCAAGTATTTGCATTGCAGTTTCATTTTACAGGTTAATACTTTATGGAATACAGAAAAATAATCCTCAAAGCTCCAGTTAATTACTTGCGAAGCGTCCAAAACTCCTTTATCGGTGATTATGAAACACTTACTCAAGCCAGGGTAATTTCTTTACACGTGCCTATTAAATAAATAAATCTAACACCTTCATGCTTCACCCGGTATTACAACCCACGACACTAAAAACATTGTTCGCGTGTTACTTACTAAGCTTGGCCTATTTTTACTAAGGTTTACGTATTGTACTAATTTAAGAGTCATAAATATCACCCTATTAATTTAAGCATTATAAACATACAATAATGTTTGGTATTTCAAATTTAGAACTGAATGCAGAAAACAATACAGACTTAAGACGTAAGCGCCATCTATGCAGACAATACGGTTCAAGCATTTAGTTTTCCCCGTACACATTTTTTATGTTAATTTTCTATTACTTACGAAGCCGAATTATTTTTAACACAACATAATTTTTATCATAAATAATAATAAGGAGAATTAAATAAAAAAGGAATCAAACAATAAAATAAAATTTCCAAGTCATTAACGTCATTAGACGCAACGCATCACAGTGTTTTGTTTGGGTTTGTTAATTAAATTAAATTAGATAAAGAAGTAATAAAAGAGCTACAAAATAAATATGCATATTTGCATTGTTTGCGATCCCTAATTTAAATGTGACTATTATAATATTAATTAATTAATACATTTATGTCCTATCATCCAAATTAATCTTAAAACAAAATAATATAGGTACTTACTAACACATTATATTGAAACCTTATGTTTACTCTCAACAAATCTGTACATAAAACCGTCAAATTGGGAACTCTGCGCATTATAAGATGTTATATACGTAAATTAATAATAAAATCTAAGCTTAACATAATACTTTGTAATCATTGAAACATTATTGAAGGTTGTTCTGCCAAATAATATTAATTATTAAATCATATACATTTATTTATCATTTATAAATCGAATATGCAAAATATAGTAAAAAAAAACCTTCTTTAAAGCATCACTGATTCCATATAACTTCTTAATTCTTCTTATAAATTTATAAATTCTTTTTCATTTCAGGTAAGAACTCGGAAACTGGCCAGTCATGAATGACGCGTGACGTAAGCAGTAGCCACTATTCGCCGCTAGGTGGCATCACACGTACGATTCTATTGCAGCGCTCATGTAAAGGGTAAGTATTTCCACAGTTTTTCCTCGTATGTAATAAAGGGTGGTGTGGTTTTAGTTCCGCAACTTGCGCATAGGGGGCGGTATGTGATGCGTACTGGGAATCACAAGTATAAATAAAACTGTGTTCAGGTATTGTATCTGTTACTTTTCGACTGAAATATTTTAAAAATTTGGTTCAGTTTAGGATGAAGCAGCACTCTTAAAAAGATAGGGAAATTAAGTATTTTTTTACTTTATGAGCCCTTGATAAGCTAACTTGAAATTTTGACCGTTGGTGGATAAGATATCCTCCATTCTTACAATTAATTCCCACGAGATTAGGACCAGCGTCAAGCCCACGCAGTCAATATCCAAAGCTTATAGATAAATAAATTTATTGCACCTCGCACGAGGACGTTGACCCCAACAGTTGTAAATACGTAGAGTACGTGAAACACATGTGCGTTTAGTAGGAAAAGAGTCACGGTTACGTCAGATGAGTTTACGATACGCCAAGGTCAGGGGTTGGCCACGCGCGGGTCAACGCCCGCACCGCTTTTGTGAGTGAATAGGCTTAAGGTCAACGTGGCTGACGGTTCGCCGGCGATTTTTGAATTTGGAACGTGTTCCATTAAATTTGAATTTTTTCGGCACTGCGGTGAAAGAAATTGCATTATTTGTAATTTTATGTTGAAACTGGCTATAATTATGTATTTTTATCGATTTTATAATATTATCTACAAGATATTGTCTTCTATAATTTATATAGATTGATTTATGAATTTCTAATTCAATCGTAGTAATCGATTATTTGGCTATTTATCTATAAACTAAAGAATTTATATTATAAAGACCACACGACTAAATAAACAAACATATTTTTAAATGACAGAAAGCAGAAAACCTACTATAGTTTAAAATTCACATAACATTTACATCACATAAAGGCGGACCAAACTTGTAACATCAACATAATATTAGACATTGAAACATTTTAATTCTAAATTATGGAACTTAAGACTAAAAGCCGTCAGCTGTTGCCACACCCAAAATATAACAAATGGTTATGGGTTTTAAAATTTCAATCATATTATAATATATGCTAGATATTCTTATTTTGATGAAAGTACCCATACAATGCAATTCTAAAAGTTACAAGATTGCGAAAGTATTTATCACTGCCTCGAACCTCGAACAGTAAAATCACAGAATCAGAATCATCAGAATATTTTGCAAATTCAAAATCTCACAACCCTACAAAAAATCTAAATTCTAAGCTAATACATTTAAATTACCGCCATTTCGCGCGTTTCCATTAACATTTTTATCTAGTGGCCACACTATCAAACACTCAAAGTTGACAGGTCCACTTGAATTCATTATCGCGGGAACAATTAACTTCGCCTATCCAAACAGCACAGGTAAGTGCGCGGGCGCGTAATCAGGAGCGATAGCGTGCGCCAAATGTTTGCGAATACAACAAATTCGAAGATTTGGTAGATTAACTTGTGTTGAGTTGAGTATGAAACTAAAGTTTTAGTTCAGGGTATTAGGAATTGAGAGAAATTAATGTCTTAAAAAGCAAGAATAGGTTTATTATATTAGGTGTATTCACTGAATTACTTTACAAATACGACTTACTTTTGCTACTAGCGTAAGTACCAACAAGTATATTAATGCCTAATTTGGCAAATTCAGGCAGTTTTGAAAAGTTCTTCCCGTTATAAGCGCGATAGACAGCAGACATATTTTAATATCAATTGTGTCACAATAATCTTTGACAGACATATAGTTAACAACTTCTATTATGTTATCTTAACTTCTTTTATTTCCTTCCTTCTCAGGAACATCTGTTACTAAACTGATGTTTCTACGACTTAGCCTTTAGCTTGACTTCTACCTATAGACAGGACAACACACCACAAAGCCTAATACCACCCTGTCTTCATTTTTCCCAGACATTGCCTACGCTCGAATCGTTTATTTGCCACAAGTGGGTTACGACCCACAATAGCCCCTATTCCCTCCCTGTCTGGTAGGCAGATATAATTTTTTGCATGCGCGCCGCGGGTGGTCCAGCCACATTGGACCACAACTGAGGGAAACGTTTATTTATTGTCTCGCTACCGTCTCTTGTCACAACTGTGCAAGGTGCTACTTTTTTATACAATGTAACAGTCTGTGTTAAACAGATTTGGCAGAAATGCCTAATCGTGAAGTGTGTTTGAAAATTTGACTTTTACATAGTTACATACATACATTGCCAGTTAAATAAAAGTTTCTAAAAAGAACGATAATTAAGCAAACAGCTCAAAAAGCGTTTGCTTGACATAAGTAAATATGAAAGTCAATGGTCTTTATGAGGAGCATATGACAGATCGAAGAGTAGGGACGTCAAAATAGAAAGGCAGTTGGCAGTATACCGGGATAATTAGCTATCTAGCAGATAAATTATAAAGAGTTTGTTCTTTTTTATACCAGCATGCTGCAGCTGATGGTTAGTGGAGTAGAGTTCTCTCCTTCCTACAATCCTGAGTCCTTCCACCGTAGCGTGAAGAAGCAGCTGGTCAGGCCGGCATGATTGTGTCGAATGGCATGTGATAATCGTCCAATGCCATACGATTCTCTATTTGGACTGCACCGTGCTACTATAAAAAAAAGATAGTTTTGATTGACGATTGGTGTTGATCACTCGCTAGGCGATACTGATATTTCAATATCTAAACGGGCATGGAACAAAAATACCGTTTCTTAATTTTTCTATTCTCAGTAAGATTGTATTTTAAATTTTTTCAATACTTAATTTTGGAAAAAAAACTGAAAAATGATTGATGAATCATACATATGGTCGAATGAAATAGTTTCCTGGCTATTCATAATATTTACTGATGGTAGGCCTCTCATATGTAGGTAAGAGTCTGTCTGTTACCCACACAGACGGACTCCAACGCAGTGCCTATTTCTACCGCTAAGCAACAGTGTGCAAGCACTGTTGTGTTTCGGTTTGCAGGACATTGTAGCCAGTGTAACTACTGGACATAATGAGACTTAACATCTTGTGTCTCGCGATGACGAGCGCGGTGGAATGCCACACAGATCTTTGTAACTCAAGGTGCTGGATGGTGTTTCTACTGTTTATGGTCGTATCGCTTACCATCAGGCGAACGGCATGCTCGTCTCGTCATTCGATCCCATAAAAAAAAACATTTAAAAAAATTTGATAAAATGAAAGGGTATGACTAAAGAAAAGTAAACAAATCAGCAGTTTTTATAATTCTTTTCTGTGTTTTTCTGTTTGTTTGTTACCGCACATCACCGAAACCGCTGAACGGATTTCGTTGAAATTTGGTACAAGGGAGACCATGTCCTGGACTAACACATAGGCTACTTTTTAACGGAAAATATAAAGCGGGACTTCTATCCCGGAATAACTTTTCACGCGGGTAGAGCCGCGAGCTAAAGCTAGTAATTAATAAAAGTACTGTTAATAAGAGGCTAGCCTGTCATCATATCGGCCACAAGTTCCATACTACGGGCTGATACTGAGCCGGAAAACCTGATCTCACTTTACGCGACTCGGCATTCGAACTCGAGTACTCAGAATACTAGTTTGTCAATTTCACTGTATGCCCGGGGTAGATCTTCGTATAACTAAAGATAAACTTGATAAAGGTCTCAGGAACACGCTGTATGAAGGCCGCTTTTGACAGGTCCATCTGGAAATCTTTAGGGGAGGTCTATGTTCAGTAGTTTATGGGGTAAACGTGTTCTTGAGTGGAGACCGCGACTGGCCAAACGTAGTGTAAGACACCCTCCGGCCAGGTGGGATGACGATCTGCGAAAGACTGCAGGCAGATGCTGGGTGCGGCAAGCTGAAGACAGGGCGCTATGGCGCTCATTAGGGGAGGCCTACGTCCAGCAGTGGACGTCGTGTAGCTGATGATGATGATGAGATCCTCGAAAGCGGTTTAACTTTAAGCAATAACAGCTAATTAAAGCGCTTTCGGAAGAACGTTTGTAAATTTGGATGTTTGTTAGAAATCAATTTTGTATTTGGATGAAATGACACACAGACCAACTCCCGAAATAACGTTTTTACTTATTCCAACATAAATTCGCCACATTTCTTCTCATCTTTATTCTATAACGTTTCAAAAACGCCGTCAAGTATATCAAAACTTATGTTACTAGAAAAATGATTTTAAAACATCGAGAACCAAAATTTCGAGAAATCCGATCGAAATTTAGATCAAACGAAACAACAGTAAGAACTACAATACTTACAAATAAACGAAACATAACTCTACACGTATTATTTTAAGGTCCAAATTGATTTAATTATGTATGAACTACCTACGAAATATTCAGAACTAAGCTAAAGGGAACCTAAACATGAAAATGTAAGCATAGCTATTAATTTATTCCTTAAGTAGCGAACTTACTGCTACAATAGATGGATCACTTTGCAAATAGAAAGTAACGTAGCATCACGCCTTTCGGTTTTCAGGGGTAGGTAGATGCGTAAAATATATGACAGAAGACAGTTGCAAATCTAAACTCCTAAAAAAACAAAACGATTATATAAATAATATATTATGCGGTGCCGCTAGTTTGAGTTTAAATATATTATACATGTTTAGAATTGAATATATCTTCATTCATGTCGCGTTCTAGAGATATTTTCTATAGCGCAAGGCCGGCAAACGTGTTAGTGTGTTAAGTAAAGGTGACCAATGCGAATGATCACCCGAAATGCATTCCTTATCTTTTTTTATAAAAAGCAATAGTTGTTTTTGTTTAAATTGAAAGGTTTGAGTGTAAGCTATCGCCTCCTTAGTGAACGTTTATGAGGTCTAGACTGGATATCGTGGGTTTGAATTCCAGGCGGGCTAGCAATTTGTGTAGGTAATTCCAATACGATTTGGCTCGCGAATGGATTTTTCAAAGGGTTAAGGGATGGTTCTAAAAACTAAGCGAACTTGCTTCAAAATATTCGATAATGTGTGTTGTGCCGACTTCACACAAAAACAGCTAGTGAAAAAGGCATTTTTTATCACCTTATTAATTCTATGAACTGTGAAGAGTACATTCCCAAGCTAGTAAAAAACTAGCTCAAATTTATTTGTTCGAAAAAAGCACAGAGTTCTCAGGATTTTCATTTTAAACTAATAGATATAATATGGCCATATACGTACCTCGGTTACCTACATTATGAAATTGAACTAACGGCGAAGTGTGGGTGCACCCTTTGCGCCTCTGCCTACGCCCTAAGATGAAAGGCGTAAGCTTATGTTATCTTTAGAAGCGTACTTCACTTTCAACACTGTAATATTAAAAAGAGGATGCGAAACATATTGACGGCTCCGAAGAACAAAGTCGTATATGCAAAATGTTAGCTTTTCAGTAGAGCGCTTTGAAAGTCGTTAGTTTGTATTCATGTGCGAATTAGTGCTATTTTCACACATTAAGTTCAAAGTTGTTACTGAACCCTATAGAATATAATGTTTTGTTCACTATAACTTGTGATTTTCACAATTAACTTAGTCTTTCAAAGCGCTCTACTGAAAAGCTTCATTTTGCATATACGACTTTGTTCTTCGGAGCCGTCGATATTCGTTTTCGCGGCGGATTCATAGGCACATACGCATGCGTAACGGACTGATTTTAAAGTAACAAGTGATTCTGTTATGAATGAGATGCCTTTAAAAAAGAGCCTCTAAAAAGAAATATAGACCCATAAAAACTGCTTTGACTCTTCTAATATTGTTGATGTTTACGCGGTGATCGACTTCTTGTTTTTGGATGGCTTTACCTTCAATATATTTCACGTGTAACATATAGATACGTGTAGTTATAACAAATTTTTCATCAAACATCTGTAGGTATCGCGCGAATTTTATGTTATATTCGCCAGCATTATAATCTATTTATGTTTAAGCAATACCAAACTTTGTTAATTGCGTAATGGAAAGGATGGGATAGAGTTGCAAATAATTAAATATTATTTAAAAAAAATATAAATTCTAATAGCAATATTCAATTATAATTAAACCTTGTACGTCTGTTTATAAGATATGGTGAGTATGTGGTTATTAAAGTTGATGGAAAAATAGACAGAAAGAAAAAGTACCTATACTAATAGATATATATATAAAATAAAAAACGCTCATATCGAAGGAGACCAATGTGGCCATATGGAGGGCAATTCAATCGTTTCAAAGAGAATTTAAGTTATAGTATTTTTTACCTCCAAAATATTACATAGATGGATTTATTATTGTTGTAAGCTTCAGTCTTGAGTGTTGATTAAAAACGAATCGAACGTAGAGTCGGTAAATACAACTCTCATGTCGAAGGAGACCAATGTGGCTGTAAGGAAGCCAATTCAAAGAGAATTTAAGTTGTAGTTTTTACCTCCAAAATATTACATAGATGGATTTATTATTGTTGTAAGCTTCAGTCTTGAGTGTTGATTAAAAACGAATCTAATGAAGAGTCGGTCGCATTTGCAGTGTCGGCCTGAGTGATTGCACTGTTAATATAAATATGTAGTTAAGTTAAATCGCGACTCACGGGTATAAGTTGCTATCACCATATTATTTGCTATTTATTATATTGTTTTTATATTATTTACTGTATTGTTTTTTCCATCGGTCAAAAACGTTCGCCTCTCATCGCACTTATAACTTCATTGCCTTTTTCCTTTGAATGTTTGAGTACCTATGTAAGAAAGGATAATTTATTGATCAGTACATTATTATATATAATTGCAGTATATAATTCATTAAAATCTTATTTTCATTATTAGGAAATTGTTATTTAGGTACTTTTTATCTGTGTTGTTTATATTATTTTACTATCTTAAGTAGTACCTAGATATTCTATTGAATTAAGTTGGCAGATATATATTTTTTTGTTTGTTTAAAACCATTTGGATGTGCATTTTTAAATAACGTACCTACTTTCTTTGTTCATGTTCATAAAAAAAAATCGTCGATCTGTCCGTCACACAGACAATTATAATTTCATTAAGACATAAAATAATCGTTTTCATAGACATCAGGAACTATAGATACTATAAAATACTAAGACTTAGAACTAAGTCATAAATAGCAGCTCATGAAAGTTCCTTAGCAAAAAAAGTTGCGATTTTATACTGATAAAATAAAATAATTATTGGGTATGTATTTTCGTTAATTTCTTTCCTACATTATATTAAATAGATGCCTAGAATTTAGAATTATTAGAAGGAACATTTTGTGAGGTTGTTTCATTTTTTACCTAGTTGGTTTAGAATTTTATTTGCAATTAAATTCATAGAAAGGAAAGTACGTTATCAATTTTCTATTCATACAACCTATCAGGTCAACAGTTTTACCAGCTGTGGGAAGTAATGGCAAGATGAAAATGTAACAAGATTAAAACGTAATTGACCATCGTACCTAATTAAGGAAGCAGTTGTTCAGAAAAATATGACAGAGGTGTAAGGCTTGCGTTATGAATATTATATACTTAATTATAGTATGAAAGCATTTTATGTTAATGTTTCTTAATTGTATGGCAATTACATTAAATAATACTGCAAAATAAAACACAGAATACGTGGAATATTAAGTGGGCATGCTTTATTGTGATTATTGTGTTTTAATGTTAAAGATAACATTTAAATTCAGCTAAAGTTATATGAAGTACGAAATATCCACCTACAGGTGCCCATTATGTTCCCAATAACATAATTTAAGCAAATTGAGTTGGAGGCGAATGTTATAGAGGCGGAAAAATTACGGCTTTCGGTCGGGTCTGGTGCGCACGTCCGATTAAAAACATACAAACGTCAGGTGGCGCGGCGTGCGCTTCTATATAGCCATTTGCGCTATCTCATTAAATCTGGCGAGTGCAGGACGCGCCTACACCGCGACCAATTAACAACCTGTGACGAGACAATCACACCGCCGCTCCAGCGCGCCGAGCAAAACAAACAGCCTCCGCCGGCCATCCGCGCAAAAACAACCCGCGACCGACATCGCAGCGGCAATTAAACCATCGCGTAATTAAATCGAGGCGGGGCCGGCGTTAATGAGGGACGGAGAGGCGCGGCGGCGGTGGCGGCGGCGGCAGCGGCGGTCGCAATCAACATTAAAGATTGGCGGGAGATGCGCCTCGCCTCTCATTACTTATACAAAATACTTAAGACGAGCGTCGTCCCGCTCTCCGCGCTAATAGCTCGCGCCCACTCGCTATCGCCGTCCCGCTTCGGCCCCGCTGCGTAATTAAGCTTCGGCATCGGCGCGACTCGCTCGGGCGGCCGCGGCCCCGCCTCCGGGCGCGCGCGGGGTGCGTGCGCGGCGGGCGGCGCGGCGCGGGCGCGCGGGGCCGGCCGGGGCGGGGGGCGGCCGCGGCGCCGGGCGGGGGGCCGCCGCGCCGGCCGCGCAGTGTGCCGGTGACCGTCGAGTGTGCTGTGTCGCGCCGCTCGCCACGACAACATCCCACAACACAACTCCGGTCCGCCAACAGTAACAGTTGCAGTGCGTGTTTATTCGGTGTGCACGACGCAGTTATATGTGCTCTGACTGACTCCTGTTCAAGTGTTACGTATTGTTTGAGCGAGTTTTGGATACTGGACAAGTGGTATAGTGTCTGCGTGCTATGCCGCTAATGCGAGTTTAGCTGCGTTCCGCAGGCGATGCTCACAGGTTACACATTTTTCTTTCATATTTTTCTAATAGGAAACTATCTGTATTGTGTTTAAATTATGTGCTAATAGAATTCTTATTGTTTGAGTGGAAATTGTTTGCTGATTCCGCCAACAAAGTTGGTAGAGTCGTTCTGTAGAGCGCCGCGAGATTGTCACAAAGATTGACACAAAACAAACTTTGTTTGATGCCTAAACACTGTTTCTCAACTAGAAATCGGTTATAAAATCAGTGCTAATTACTAATTATAATTTTCTTGAGGTGTTGAAGTTATCGGTAATCTGGTTATTAATATTTCTTACAAGTCAACAACAAGGGTTAGAAATTTTTAAAGATCTTCAAAACAAGCACCTTTTAGGATATTCTCTAGAACTTGTTTCATCGGGTGTTATCGTCAACAACCCGGTAAGAGCACACTATGATGTCTCCAAAGTGTCATCTCCTTAAAAATGTATTCAAAACAAACTGTCTTATTAGACCTCAAAAACTTGTTACATTACCCTAATATGTATTTAATTCCTTTTCAAATACGCAGTTCAGATATTGTTTATATTCCTAGGCACCTACCGCAAGTCCTAAATAGATTAGATAAACTTAGAAATATATGAGCCGCGTCCGTGAACCTTATTAACTCTATAAGATAACTTATAGACAAAACAAAAATAAATAAAAGCTTTTCTCGCCTTAGTAGGTACGTCCGATTTAGGCTTTACGCAGACAAAAACCAAATATGACTGAGATACGACATAGGTACTTAATTTTAAAGTTATATGTAGAATTAAAATATTTTAACATCAATGAAAAACAGTTAAGTTATTTGAAAAATTATGGGTGTTCTATCAATAAAATCTTGTTCGGCAGAATTAATATACCTAAAGATTTTAAACTCAAACAAATCATGACTTCTATATTTGTGTTCGGATTCGAATTTCGAAAAGCATTCCTTGTCCGTTATTGGAATTTGTGTCTGGGTTAGCGATATGCACGTCACTAATCATAGGTACTATTACATAGAATTAAGTTTGGTGAAAACACACATACACTAGCTGACTACGCTTTATGTAGGTATACAGACGAGTTATCTTGTATTTGTTCATTTAGTTTAAAGTACTTGCGTAGAGTTTGTCTTAGTGACAGTTTTCTATTGCTAAGCTATAACGATAACAATATAGGATAAGTATCAAGTATCGTTTTTCCACCAAAATTTCAAATTTCGATCAAATAACTGTGACGTAATGTGCGGATTTTCTTATTGGTCTTACAATAGTGCTCATAAAGTATCAATGTAGTTAAATTTAGTTTTAGATACATATTTCCTGTGTGTTTTAATAAAGGGCCTTGTTTATAAACAGTTTATAAAGCTTTTTTATATGAAGAATGTTTTGTCTTCTTTCAACGAATTCTGAATTGAGTTTAAAGGAAGAAGACAAAATATATAATATAATAGGCATAGTAAATCTCTTTCAATAAGGTCGTAAATGGTTATTGGACGCAATGCAAATCTTATAGGAACGGTACTAGTCATAACAAGATAGGTAGATAAACAATTTCAATAGGTGCCTACGGAAATTAATAATTTCATTTACTTTGCCCCGGTTGGACTTCCTTTAAACCCTTTAGTATCCTATTACAATGCGGATATGATTCATAATAAGTTAATTTAGACCAAGAAATATTTGAAAAGGAAACTAATATAAATAGGTAGGTAATATGTACGTAGGTATGTTGTTTTCGTCTAAACTAGATCAACCTATTTGGTATTATATCTTTAAAATTTTTGTAAAATAAACAACTGCTTTAAACAGAGGTACGGAATAGTCAAAATACAAAAGCATTACGTAATTTCTGAAAATATAAATATTCAGTGTCACGAAAATACTGAATAAAATAGGGCGCGTAAATTATTCAGCAAGTCAATATTGACAGATGGTGTTTGTCAGGTGTAGGAATTAAAAAAAAACCTAAACAAACGCTAATAGCATTACATTTATCTTATGCGGGTTAATACAGATAATACCTGCATTGCTATTAACGCCATCTATTAGACACTTAGCTTAACTTACGTTTACATAATAATATAATTCAGGTTCTCAATATAAAAGTTCATAAAATAATTGCAGATAAACGAATATTCTGTCAATATATTGCATGCAATAATAAAAGATAAGACACTGTAAATGGTTGTAGGTATGTTTGTAGGAATACGCTCACAAAGGTTACATACGGAATACTCGTAAAAATATAATTTAATTTTCAACATGAAAATTATTGTTAAACCTGTGAAAATGTTTAAAAAAAAAGGATTTTTATGCACCAAAACACCTATGTAGACGGAAGTTGGTTTAATCATTATTAAATTCTTAAGGTCTCTAGATTAACCAAGTTTTTATCATAACTATAACACAACGTATATCGTAACGTTTATTGCGCCAATAGTTATAAAAAATCAATTTCACAAAGGAATATTTTAACTTAACACATTTAAACGATACTTTAGATACGGCGCCTACATCGAAATATAAAAAAGGTTACCAATGATATATAAATTTGTCGAAAACATGTTCTTTTTACATTAAAACATAAACAAATAATGTCTCAACCTTTTTTAAGTTAAACAAATAATATATTTTTTGTTAAAGGATGTTCAACATATTAATGTCAATTGTTTTTTACGAATGTGGTTTATTAATCCTGTAACCATAATTTAGATTGCAAAAAGATTGTGCATTAACGAATAAATAACTACATGGAAAAGATTTGAATATTGAATACATTTATCTATTAATATTCTGTCACTATAAGTGTTTGCTTAAAAAAGAATTAGGTATAATTAGGCAGATTGGATGAGCAATGTTTGTTATCGTGGAAAATGGAAAATGGCTAGTTCTATAATTAGATATATCTTGCTGGTTTTATTAACTAAATAAATTCTAAGTTCTACCGGTTTTAGAAATACAAATAATGCAAGTCCATTTTTGCGCTTATTTATAGCATTTTTTACATTTGTTAACTGCCTTTTTATGTTTATTTTAAAAATATTCGTCGGCCATCTTGAAAATTTTCCCGCCCAATTTGCTCTAAATTTTAGTGATGTGATCATAACATATCGATTACTAACAGTTAATATCAATAATTGATTTAGGTGCGTGGGTGCGAATAACATTTACAATGGCGCCACCGACGATGTTATGGTAATGTGCTCCCTTAGAGGCATAATGCTTAATTATGAATAGAAAGCACGTTGACAACGATTGTTTTGTGTTTCTGTATGGATATCTAGTTTAACTTGTCATGTTTTCGAATATGTTGCATAACAAGTTTGATACAGTACCTATATATTTATCGAATGTTTGTATATTCGAAAGAATGTAGAAGTAGAGATACCCACAAATCTATATTTGGCAAACTTTTTGGTTTGTACGGTATTGGAAAGGGTATTTTTTTTTCTCATTAGTAGTTTAAATGTGACAATATATCAAAATATAAAGCTTTACCCGCAAAATACTCTACCTACAATATAGTTTTATGATAATAATTATTAAATGTTTCATTCAAATTTTGTGACGTACTTACTTTTTTTTATTTGTTTTCGAATCAGTTCACCTTTATTCTGCGTCGTCATATAAACTGTATTCGAACAAATATGTCACGATTAATATTTCCTCCATTTACTCAGTGAAGTTCATAAAGCTATAAAAAGGAACAATTTATTAAAATAAAAAAAATCGATTGAAATCGTACCGTCTTATTGTATTTAAGTAGCTACTTTCAATATAATCGCAATATTATTTATAGAGTAAAAAGTATCTACACCACAACTACTCGACTCTTCTGACAAACCTCATTCCTAATTATTTGTAATGTCAAAAATTCGCCTATACCTCCACTGGAAAACGCAATGTTCTAACCTCCCACTACATTATTTAGGTGTGTGCCTCACCGTTGTTTAATTCACGACGTCGACATGTGATCTAAAACCAAACAGACGAGACGATTAGCAATTTTAATGCGTTCAAAACATTGTGCTTAATACGCCCCGTGTGGCTTTTATCACATTTTACAATCTTTAGAATTGTCTATGAGTTGTTGTTGGTTGGGAGCGTGTATTTCGTATTGACTTACAAGATGGGCTTACGAAGGTTTGAAGTTATTTATTTTTATCACAAAACATGTAAAAGTCGTAACTACATATAATGTAATTAAATTGCTTTTCATTCATTAAAATTATAAATGATAAATAATTCGCCTCCCAAATCCTATATTATTATACAAATAGATGCAAACGAGAACGTTGCTAGCGCCATCTGTCAGTAGGTAGGGGAACTAAAGCTTATCGCTATGAGAAAACCCGCGCGATTCATCAACCGCTCCACATAGATAAGCCTCGGTGACGGAACGTTGAGATGTACTGATAAATTAAGCTTCTATACTATCTTACTACTTATGAATATACCTACGTACCTATACACCTACTCTTTTAACTAGGTATTGATTTCAATAAGTATATTACTGTTTTTTTAAGTTTAACTAGACGTGTCTTTTTTATGTACGAGTATTTTTAGCTTAATCATTTAATTGTCTATTTCTGCCGCAAATCATAATGCATGCACTGTGATTTTCCAGTTTAAATGGCATTGTAGTCAAGTACAGTTCAAGGATTTGAGACTCTACATTTTCTATCCTGTGCTTGTAACTCAAAGTTGTGGATCATACGGCTACTGTAAATGGAAAGTCATATAAATTACCACCATATGATCGGTTGCCTCGTTATTCATTTATATGAAACTAGTGCTCGCGGCTCTGCCCGCGTGAAAAAGTTTTTCCGGGACAAAAATATTTTCCCGGGATAAAAAGTCTACAGCACTCAGGAGTTATGTAGCTTCCTATTAGTGAAAGAATTTTCAAAATCGGTTCAGTAGTTCCTGAGATTAGCGCGTTCAAACAAACAAACTCTTCAGCTTTATAATATTAGTATAGATTTATAAAAATTCTGACATTTACGCTGACGTGCAGAAAAATTGGTATTTATCTCGATCGTTTGTATTCATCCTACTAATTATTCTATTAAAATACCAGTCTGATATTCGTTCTAGAATTTCACACAGCTTATTTATATTTTTATCAAGTTTTCCAGACTTAATTAACACTACGATTACAATTTGTATTCATCCCAACAATGATTCTGTTAAAATACCAGTTATGTAATTGTTCTATAATTTAACGCAGTTAATGATGAAAAACTTGCAAAAAATCAAAGTTATGACTAGCGTCTGTTGTGAATTTGCGGCGTAAATCACTTCTTTGATGTTTTTTTTTCGGATATTAAATTTACACATGAGAAAACTTTATCAAGCAAAGAGATTTCTGCGAACGCATTAACACTAATGAGTTATAATGCATACGAAATTCCTTTGAATTTTTAGGTATTGATTTGGAACATACTGAGTAATGCATATCGTAAAAGATAACCCACATTGCGAATCATGTTGATTCATTTCATACAATATTAATATCTACTCATATTGATTAACGTCTCTATACGACTCTATTTTTTTGTAGTAATGCAATTTAGCGTAACAATTTTGATCATTTGATATACTTATTTAAAAATTATCTTTATGGTTATAATAAACATATTTTGGAATTTACTTTGAGCTCATTTAATTCTAATACGAACTCATCCTAAACTAAGCTGAAAGCTTTTCTAAGGGCCGATTTCAGCGTTTGCTGATAAATGATACTCGTCACATAAATTTATAAGTTGACTAAATACAAGTGACACACATCTATACTCGCAAGAAAACGGTAATAGAATGAGTTCTATCGACATTAGCCGTTTAAACTAAACTGTCAAATAAAATTTACTTGAAATCTGTGAATCAAGCCCTAAGTGAACAATTACTGAATCAATAAAGGTACTAAAATTAAATACTCCAGTCTGGTATGCGCTAATCACATTAGATACCACACAGAACACAGAAAGTGGAATAAATCAGCAATGGAATAAAAATTTGAAAACAATCCGTTTCAAGTCAGCGACCCGCGGGACGATGGCGTTTCGCCTAAATACATACCATTACGCGACAATAGCGCCTTAACATTCAACTGATTCCAGATACTGAAAGGCTTGTTATAGATAGATTGCTAGGTATTTCAGACTTTTTGTGCAGATAAAGTACAGTAATGATCTTGATGCTAAGGACAGTATAATGTATTAAACTTAACTTGAACTTGGTGTACTTTATTGGTTAGCCCACGAGCATTTGATAGCTACTCTTGCCAATTCATAAACGTTTTCTAGATTCACATCAACATAGTTCATTTAAAATCAGTGCGTAGAGAAATCTATTTATAATTAAATAATTCGTTTATTATAATAATTATTATTCAATATGTTATTTTTAGGCTAAAACAAATAACGTTCATACACGTTTTACGCTCTTTAGGCCATCTAATGATAAAAAGATTTATTATCTCTTATTAGACTTTCATTATAAACCTATCACGAATTAAAGAAACAGTCGTTTTACTTTCTGAACAAAGCATTTTGTTAGCAATGATTATGTGAACCACATCACTACGCAGGTTTGCGGTCTGTGATCCATGTCACATACAAAGGTTCTAATTTGGGGTCAAACATAATTGTCTGCTGTAGTTAATGTTCATTTATCCGTTGTAAAACTGACGGAAAGGTCATTCGACTTAAAATGACGCAAATAACGTAACTGTTTCTATTATAACTGTTCCCCAAATTCATAAATTAGTCATTGATTCGATAACATTTGTGAATTCGAGCAATAAAATCGTTTGAACAATCTAATCGAATTCGCCCGACCCACCACCGTCAGAATAAGAGCGATGGACCTCATATCGTTTTTGTCATCACTTTTTAGGCCACCCGTTGTTATTCAGTCTACGGGTGCAAATTCGAAAACAGGTCTGTAAATCCATCCAAGCTAAAAAAAAACAAAGCGACACCGTTAGAGATTTGCACGTGCCGTCCATTCAAGAATGACCCGAATCATTCACCTATATTCAATAATCCCGCGTCCGTTATATCATTTTTCAAATTCATAGTGTTGTTCCATAAATTTCCGCTCCACATCAGTTCGGGTTTAAATCGAATGTCAACAAACACGGCGGCGGCAAACAAATCGATTTCCGAATTTTCAACGCTACGTCCGACAATGACGAGTCGGTACGTGCCTTTCTGTCGCCGGTAGAATATTATTTTTATGACAAATTAATAAATACAAAACGATGTAATGGGAAACGTCGTCGACCGTTACCATTCGAGAATGGTATCGCATAAAAATTACTATGGCGGTGGCGAGCGACGACCAAATGTTCCGACTTGTTTATTGATGTACAAACTGGCGGCTGTGTGCTCAACAGATTACAACGTCTACTTTCTAGTTCCATTTTCTCGTTTAGCGCAATTTATCAGTGTTGAGTGACATCAATAAGTTTTTCGTAGATTTCGTACGTGCTTTATATGGGTATGATAATTTGTTTCCGGTGTCGGCGCGTGCGCAGGCCACGACAAACTATTACATTCATAGTGCTGGCACGATTTGCATTTGAAATATTCGGCTCGCGCTTCCAACACGCACAATGCCTTCGGGAGAGTCGATGAGTACTACAAAGGATTTACCATATGTCATATCAAATTTCGTGGTACATTTTTCAGCGACGCGGCGCGCCTCTCTTTAGTTTGATAATAGGGCTCATTTTGTTGCGCACGTGCGTTTATAATACAGTGAGTTTGAGTGTATATGTAAAGTCGTTTGGCTTATCTAACTCATGTTACATGCCCATAAATAATGCATATACTTAACACGTATCTAAAACGAGCGTGTGCTTAACGAAAAACAGTTATTTATTAAATGTATCACTCGCTTTTATGTGCGTTTGAATGGATTATTTAAATATATAATAAATAATGATCACTTAGATTGTATACAGTTCCGTCCGCATACATTTAATGCCGTCCCTTTAATTTAAATATCTCGAAATTAATTCTCCAGAATGTTTTATAAAGTCTCCGGCGATCGCAAGCGATTTCCTGGAAATCTTATGTAGAAAGTATAAAAATATCAATATAAAGTTTGGAAGCATCAATTTGAGCGCAGGTGAAATTCGCTAATTACATTGAAAAATTAATTTCGGCGAGCATATCCATCGGTGTGGCGTAAACTTGGCGCGTTGGGTGCTTTTGTTTTATTGAATAATTGCCCAGAGGTGTTTCGGACGAGACCGACTGGTTCCTTCAAGGCCAGACGTCGAACTTGCCCCGTACCATTGTCCTTATTACGTAGTACGACCGACTGAGCGAAACTCGTTCGCACTTCGCGTGTCGATGGAAAAACGGCTCGAAAAACTTAAGGAAATTATAACTCCTTTTAGCGAGTTTGATAATCGCGATAAATTCAAACCGTCGATGATTAATGTAATCGTTAATTATACCTATGCACCATTGAGTAATAAATTTCTAGGTATCAATTAAAATCTTGAGTTTAGATGTGTAATTAAATATCAAGTATTACGCATAGTATGTATCATCGTTTTATAAGAAACATAATGATAAAATCTTCCTACACTGCAACTAACTAATCGAAACTTAACTACTACGTTTCCTAGATTCATTTTTATGTCGACCGCGTCCTGGATACCTCGCTTTTAACACCTAATAAACACGAAGAAAATATTTACTCCATGCATGAATAGAATTTATTTGAACACAGCGTTCATGATTCTGCGGTTTAATATATATTAATGACTAGATATTGTCTTAGATAACATCATAATCCGTTGTATATTGCTCATTTATCTATATCTACTGATATGTAATATAAACATATAATGCAATTTCCAATGCGGTCGTAGGGCTATTCATAATTTGAAATTTTGTTTTTATTTTTTGTTTTAGCCAATAACAACATAAAGCCGTCATATTTTTAAGGAAAATTGTGGGCGATCCGTTACGTTATTCATTCATAAAACACCTACATTATTGACCGCATTTTAATGAAATTCTGATTAATATAATGTTTATAAATATAATTTAATTTACATTTTTTCACATATTTAGTCTGTGCTAAAACACATTTGAAATATATTTTCCATACTGAGGTAGATGACGCTTAGATGGCATTTATGAATAATGACATGTCATAGACAGTTTAAGCCCACTCTACCAAAAATGTCGTTTAGTTTTTTCTCAACTTAGCACACATGTATCTTAAATGAAATAGTAAAAAAATAAAAAATATATTTGCTATTTAAAAAAAATTGATTAAAATATTATGAAGCCAAACTTGCCGTCAATGAATTCCCCGCCATATCTATGGCCAGTTAGATTAACTATATTGTCGACCCACTCCAGTTCAGTAATAAACCTTGTTATCTTCCAATAATTAGCGATAGCACCCCAAATCGTTATCTACAATATTTGCTATTAAATAATCGATAGGCACTTGAGCGATAAACGGTCATTGGCTACAAGACAACACTTCCCTTGTTCAGATGTAGCAAACGCGCGAAGATAGACGCGTGTAACATCATTCGATGCAATTGAATAAAAAAAAATATGAAGACAGCAAAAGGACATGTCCAAAACGGGCTTAAAATTTTAATCAAGACACTTTATACAGGGTCATTTTGACATTGCGTTACTAAATGAAACCACATACTTATCTCCTTGAAAACAACACTTTCCATTCAGTTATTTTAACTATAGATGTAAAATAAAAATGTATAAGTTTCGAACAAAATAAATATCAATAAAAAGTAACTTTAAGTTTACACGCCCTAATGACACTACTACTACTCTAAGAGGATTCGTCGCATCGGCAACATCATACTTTCAGTCAGAAATATACTCACGTACACGCCATATTCGCACTAAATTAAAAAATGTAAAAAAATCAGGAAATAAAATATCTATTTTTGGGCAAAATATTCGTTTCTCATGGATGGTTTTTGGCATAATGTTAGCAGAGGCAAAGACGAGTATGTGGTTTCATTTATTAACGCAATGTCAAAATGACTCTGTATATCTTTGGGTAGTACTCCCAAAATCTAGCCCTTTGCAATAATCTTTGAGATTAATGTAATTTTATTTGGCTTAAAAACTACACTTAAAATGAACGTTTATAAAAAAGTTAGTTCTAAATAGAAGGGTCTAAAAATATTTTTTTAATGGATCCAAGGTCCATATATTTGGCCCTTTAATATCCATAAAGTTTGAACCTGGTTTGGCTGTCGCACAGCAGTTTAGTTTTCTAACTTTTGTAGATAAAAAGCAGTACAACGGTCGCAGTGCAGGCGAGTTTTCTGGCTAATTTAAAAGCACCCTTATTGTCAGTAGGTTAATGCGCTAAACGCGAGCGAACTATCGCCCCACGTAGCATACGACTTCGCCTCATCTGAACAAGGTCTAGATCATTTTTACGGACACATTGTGGATTTATAAGTAGCGTCATTAAAATTTCGCAGCATCTATTATGCAAGGATTACGCAGGCGTGACGTCAAGCGATAACATACCTATTCGAGTGATGTAATTTTATTTATAAGTTTATTTTTGCGAGCATTTTTGAACGGAATATATTTGACTTTGTTTAAATTTCGAACTTTAAAATCTATGCCGTTACGTTTCTCTTCTACATGTACTATTTCATAAATATAGTTTGTTTGTTCGTGCTTATAACTGAAATCAATGTTTCGATGCTAAGAATGATTTCTCTAATAATTATTCCGGGTTTCTTTTCTCTCTATCCCAGAAAGAGCCAAGCCGCAGGACAAAAATAGACTATCAACGAAAATGTAAATTTAAATTGAGCAATACAACAATTTGATTACTGAACTTGTACATTTGCAAAACAATCTAGCTCTTAACAAATGGAATTTCAGTTTATGACAACGTCCCACGCATTTTGCACCGAGACCTAACTGTGACGGAAAGAGATATTTACATTCCAGCGAGAAATATTTGCATGATTTACAAGATTTTGTCGTCAAGTGGACTATACACATTCCTTTTCATGTATTATATGTAAGCTTACTTATAAATGTAGATATTGTTTAGCAATATAGGTACTATTATTTGGTGCTAAATGAAATTACGGAAAAATCATGAATCTCTTATTGTGGATAATAAAGGATTCTCTTGACATAACCTAAGTCACGAATTTAAAAACCAAGTTGAACATGTTTACGTTACGACGTTTGCTATTAAGAAATCACGTTATGTACTTAGTGAAACATATGACGGAATCGTCTTGCAGCAGTAATGCTAGAATTAGACGCTTTAGTACTTTGAATGCATGTCTTAATAACTATAATTTGTCAAGTCCTGTGCAGTCAACAAGCCAGTGCAAGGGTATCGCTAATGCAATGCAATCAGCCCTGTATTATACTGCCCACTGCTGAGCACGGGCCTCCTCTACTACTGAGAGGGTTAAGGCTTTAGTCCACCACGCTGGCCTAGTGCGGGTTGGCAGGCTTCACATACCTTCGAGATTCTTATAGAGAGTTCTCAGGTTTGTAGGTTTCCTCACGATGTTTTCCTTCACCGTTATAAACTATAATTGAAATCAATACACACGTAACTTCGAACAGCAAGAGCTGTGTGCCTTGGGTTTTGAACCTCTGAACATTGTCTCGGCAGACCGTTCCGTTCCCAACAAGACTATCGTCGCTGGTAAAAGTTTTGAATTTTTCTAAAACAATGTAGAAGTCGAAAAGAGTTTAGAACTAGAGTTTTAAGTATAAGTTTTACACTAAATTGGCATAATATGAATAAATAAATGTTTTACTACAGTCAAAATAGATGGCGCTGATATTTAGTGTGTTATTTAATATTGGTTGATATACTTACCTTAAATATAATTTATATGAAAAATCTAGAGTCACGTCACTAACAACGTCACGTCACTGGCGACGTCACGTCACTGACGCCGTCACGTCACGACGTTAACACGTCACTGATATTTTTAATCCTCATTATCGTAATATTTAACTAAAAAAATGTGTGAATATGGAAATTTTCTTTAGTATCAAAATTGATTCTATGTTTAGTTAATATCAGTAGGTATAAATAACATACTATAAAAGACGCGTATCAAAACAAAATGAAATATGACATATCTTCGTCATACATTTTTACTTTAATATCGATGGTCCCTACGTAAGGTATCGAATCTGCAAAATTGATTTTTTTTATTATTACTGTTTTGAGCTTAGCATATAGGCATATACACTATTTTGTAACCTTGACACAAGCATAAATATGTTTTTTTTATATTTTTATGATAATTTATGGTAAAGTATGCCAAAAATAAACTTCAAATAGCTCTCCCGTAAAGTAAGCACTTTTCACTTTCATTACTTTACGTAGGGACCGTCGATATGTTGATTTACCTAAAACTTCTGGGCATTATGTATCAAAACTGCATCGTTCAGATGGCGCCATAGAGTAGCGAAATCCAAAAACTTGATAATGAAATGCATCCTTGGTTTAAAAGTCGCTAGCTTGGCTTCAAACCAGTATTGGAATGCGCCAATTGACATTTTGAAAACATATTGAAGAAACATTGTCTAGATAAAAGGTAGCCTTATCAATAATTCTTGCATAGTAATGTTACATATTAGTTTTTCTTTACATCAATACTATGTTAACTTGCAGTCACTAAAGTGACTATCAACGTTGACTTATATTACAGTTTATGACAAAAATGACAACTTTACGTCACTGTAACTTTCATGTACAAGATTTAAGCTGTTAGTATTTTAGTAAATATATATACCAAATACATGGTATGGTTTTTCAGATCATAAATTCTTTGCCATAGGTTGTGCATTCAGCTTAATTTCATGTCTCGATTGCGTATGAATCATTTCATTATGCATGCGCAGTGTCACTTTAATTAAGTTTTGTGTTTGCTGCAATTGTGGTGGACGTTTGTAAGGCTTGTTATAAATGGTCTCTTTTATTGTTGTGTACAGAAATAACTATGATGCAGCACAAAACACAATCTCAACGTGTTAAGGGCCAATGTACATTGAAAACCCATTGATGTCATCGTCACTGATAAATTGGTCAAGTATTCCATTTTAATTAATCATTTCTTGAATGTTAAATATATGAAAAAGTCATGGTTTAATTAAATTTATCGGTTATGTTGAATTGTGTAATGAAATGTAATGAAAGTCAATCAAACGTCTGACGTTACAGTAAAACGTGTCGGGATTTATTTATAATACAATTGTATTTTTACGTGCAATTTAAACATTCGGTAATAAAATCACATAAGAGAAACTTTTTGTTACAAAACAAAACCAAGTTTGCGTATATCCTTGGCACTGCTGCAAAATTGCAATCGCACAGAACCTTATCATCAAAATTGCATTATGCAAATAAATTTCTACTCGTAAAACCCACATCATATTGCGCAACAATACGCGCTAGTTTCATACAAAAATTACATTACAATCTATAATTTCTAGAACAATAAATGTAATCAGTATTAATTTGTTGTGTGCGAAAGATGCCATAAATCGAACGAACAATTCCTTCTTATTGATAATTAAAATTGCCGCAATTAACATCGACAAACATACGAAGCCACCTGAAATATACAGAATTACATAATCATAAAGGTTCTTGATTAAATAGTCGTGTTGGTAATACTATAATTACGAGTAATTGTAAATCACCATAGATTAGCGTGCGGAGCGGTGTTTTTGTAGACGATCTTTATCTTTGTTTATGGTTTAATTACATATTAATATTAGGCCTCGTTACGTATCGAAGCGAATGGTGTAAAATAAAATTCCCGATGTAATTAAGGAGTGGCCGTGAGGCATCTGGTTTTAATATCAAAAGTAGTGTATGTTCATCCTTACTTGTCTAATAGCTGAAGCTGCATAATTGGCCTTCATCTTAAATCTGAAAGTTTCTTTACAAAAATTTATGCGACTAGTCCGAGTGCGCCATAGTTATTACACATATTTTTTTTTCTAAGAGTAATTGTATGATAAAAAGCCTTATATAGACATGTAAATGATAAAATCATGCACTTAAAACTCATTCCTTATAAGATACTCGCACTTAGGCGTGCGTTTAGAATTCCAGCTAGTAAATTGACAATTTGTTTGCTTTAATTCGAGTTTTTACAGTAGCAGTTTTGCGCTGAACGCACATAAGGGTTAGTGTACACGAAACTTATCTATATCTTAATTATGTAAAATTATTCACTGCAAAATCAAAATAAAAAATGTAATAAAGCACAAAAAAGGCATATGCACATGTCCTTCGGGTTCATGCGAGCGCAGCATCCTCACGAAATTACCCTCCCGGCGTCCATTGTTCAGGGTTGCCAAAAGCAATAAAAATTTGCTTAAAACAATAGCACCCCCGGGCGTCGACTGCCGCTAAAGATATCCAAGATAATTATTTTAGAAAATATTCCCGCCTTGAAACGCACCTTTTTTGTTGGGAACAGGTGTGGTTACTTATTTAATGGGCTATATAAAAGTGAGGCAGATTTTTTGAGCAAGATCTACTTAAGTTGTGTGGGGTGTTTTTTTTTTATTCGCAATCTGCTTTTCTTAATACAGTAATGATCTACATATGAAGTCAATCCTACTTTAGTGTTAAAAAGCTATTGATTTCCACACACAACAATTATAAAAACTTCATCTCTTTTTAACGTCTTTCATTTCCTTTTATTACTGTAAATATTGATAGGGACGTGACATTTTGATATGATAACAGAAGTAATATAACTATATTCCTGATGCGTTATACGTGTACTCTTCGCTTAAAAATGTTCTTGACTTTACAACTCTTAAATTGTTCACAAATGTCTATGTTTATCAAAATTATGATAGTTTGAAGTCACAACGCATCACGGAAATTATAAAAAAATTACATGTAATAAATATATTTATACCGTTCAGGTATTTAACTGACCCACGAAGCGCATGTTAATCGCATTTTAATAACATTTTTGAAGGCGGAGGTAAGTAATTATTGTCGTGCCGTCAACACTGGCCGACACAATTAAATAACATTATTTGGAAGCGACAATCACGTTTTGATTATGGTAGGCTGAATGTGGATATGGCTGTTGCCTGTTACATTTATTTTTAAGCGTTGCGTCAAATCATGAGAAATTTCAATCGCCAGTATTTATGTCTTGATAAATACTGAGGAATGAGTTGAATTTAAATTTCGAACGTAAATTGTCTCCAAATTTATGACGTCACATACCGCGAGAAGTTCAAACTGAATTTGCATACTAACTATCACTCGACAAAAACATGAAAGTCACATAGTGATAGTATCATCATAAAAAGTTGAAGAATGTCAAACGAAACGTCACCGATCACACCACTGATCTAAGGTATTAACGTCACTATCTTAATTACACCGAATTTATCGTATCCTAATTGGTGTAATATTGTTTTATTATTCATTATTAATTACACACACCCGAAAGATAAATTCGTATTTTTTATGCCCTTCTGTTTTATCTTTATTTAACATAATTAGGCGTATTACTTTTAATTTGGATACTAAATTATGTTAATCAGGGTGGACTTGAGACTTTATGGAAAGTCGTTATAGACCAATTATTACAAGAAAAACTAAGTAATTTTAATAGTAGTTGCATAAGTAGCCGATAAACTTCATGCTAGTGCCACGGTCTAAAGCGTAACTTATACGCAAATAATAAAAATATAAAGTAACAAATCCTTTTTAGTATCAAACTGCTTCATTAGACATTTAAAAATAAAAAGGCTATGTCGTCTAGATGTCAGTTTAATTGTCACATCCACGTAATGCCACACAGCCGGCACGACAATTATATACGTAACAACTAATGCTCGTCCGTATGTTGTTTTTGACCACATTAATGCGTCATTTAAATGATGTTGAAAAAACTAATAATCTCGTGTCTCACGGAAAACTTGGCTCTTAGATCATATCATGTAAACTACACTTTATATTAAGCCGTGCCTATTGTTAGATGTCATTTAATTTTCAAGTATTCTCTCATAGTTAAAGCTTTTGTAAGCGAAAAATAGCTTCGAATTAAGTGGACCTCACACTATGACGGTCTTCATAACGATTCTTGAGACTAAACATACACAAAGGAAATTGGTCTCTATGCGACATCATATAAGATAGAGTTTGAAACGATGTCGATACACAGCCGCTAATTGATGTGAAATGCCATCAAGAGATTAATTAGTGCTGTCCCGAGACACTTTGGGTACTATTAATTTAGAGGCGAATTATTCAATCGGATTGAATTTGCAAACTCGTTCTGCACAAACATATTTGACATGAGCCCACAATCAATGCATATTTATTGCCATTTTCGTGTTAATAGTGGTATCAATAGGCGGCTGACCATATCATTATTGTGATAGTCACATTTATGGTATCTAATAGAAATAAGTACCGAGTTTTAACGAACACTACTGCGTTTGATGGCTATTAATCAATTTTAATGGCGGTTAGTTTAACTCACTAAACAGTTGGCACTTGAAACTTTCTTCCATAGCATAAGGTAACGCTTTACAGACGGAAAGCGCGGGTAAGTATTGAAAATATTTATAAATATTCATATTTTATCGACATATTTTATCGATACTTATTAAAGATCGGCTACCACTCGCATCGCGAGGTGAGAACGATGGCGCCCCCTGCTGCGCGCATTCAGCCTCAGACGGGAACAAACCGAACGGAATTCAAAATGAAGTTATGGCTTCACGTAACTTTTTTCTCTCGTTTTGCCTTATTATTTTATTTTAAAAGCGTTCCCGGTCAAGTTATACCCGTTTGGTCTGTACATTTTATGCGTGCGAGTAGCTAATTTGTTAATACTGATTCTAACGCTGTGTAATATATCGCCCGTAAATATCCAGTCGATTACAGTAGCTTTGTCGTGTGAATTTTACAACGGCAAACACGGTGTCGGATACCTCACGCCATTAGCTCGCGAGTTGGACAAATATCGAGTGTCAGTGTTTACAGTGGCCGAGTCACCGAGTTGGCGGGCAAACATCGACATGGTAGTTTGCGTTACGCATCACTAGTGCTTGTTTGAGGAGCGCGCGTTGCCCGGGCGCGAGCGCGTAGAGGGAAGCCCACTCGAGCGCCGCGCCACTGTGCGACCATAAATAAATAGCCCTGTTTACCTTTTTGCCTTAACAAAATATTGTCAGTACTTCATTTGGCAGCGGCCGCGACGGCGCTCGGTTCTGCACGCGTTTAGTTATGCCCATTAATAGCATCACCTCGTCATTTACATTTATTCATGATTTTATTGTCAGTTATTAACATAAATAACGCTCAGCGTCCAACGTTTTCGACAATTAAACTATTGTTGTTATATTTAACATAAATTCCTAATACGTTACCCATTAGATTGAACTATCTTGTTATGTTTTATGCATGAGACGCCCATATTGTTTCCAAAATAAAATGTGTCGTATCTTTTATGCAATAACTCAGATTAAAATTGTATTAAGCATTATGTCATCCGTTTAATATATAAAATTCAAATGGGAGTCGTGTCCAAGTTTAATGTGCTTAATCAATCATAAGTTACGATTAATTACTTAGATAGGCGCGTCTGTCCGTCCGTGCGATTGTTCGTTTGTGTAAGTAAAGATACATAACGAGCGCTATTGTCCACTGGCGTGTAATCAAAGTTCAAGGCTCTGTTATGAGATGTATATTAATTAGTTGTGTAGAAATAAACCGGCCTTTTAATCCGTACAAAATTACCATTGTGGAGATAACAATAACGTGACTTGAAATTAAGTGGTATATTATTGAAATTGGAAGAAGCGCGGTGCGATTGGCCGCCAACGTCACCAACGTTTGGTACTAAGAAAAGTCTAGTGTCCGTCCTTGCGACTCTTGGTCAACCTAGAACCACCTTCCGCACAGAATTGCTCACTCGAATGACATCATTTATAATCTCTGGTGACGAAAAACACATTTAAATCTATCAACGTTAATTTATTAATTAAAATCTGTGATGGCGTTCACTCCGAAACTATTCCATGTCTTAACCAATCATAATTAAGTCCGTCCGGTTGATTATTATGACTGGCCGGTAGAAGTGGATGATATACCGTCCATAATCTCGTAGAAAATTAATTAAATGTTGTTGTCGATTGAAAACAGTGTTACCGCATCGTTTATAAAGCAGAATGTGCCAAGTAACGGTGAGAGATGGGCCTTACTACCGGTTTTACACGACCCACTTGGTAGTCATTATCGCTACTGAGTACTCATTTGTCGAAACTCATGTACGCTTTCTTTCATAGTGAAATTGACCGCTGGATTATTTTGGTATTGTTTACTCGATACTGAAACGTTTTTGTTTTCAAGTTGTGTGGTAAGGGATGTTACGACTAAAGGTTTTTTTTTTTAGTAAGTTCTAAGGAGAACTCATTGTAACTTGAATTCCAAATATGAACTTTATTTATTTGGAATAAAACCTATAACAAAGTAAACAAAGATCACGTGGTAAAAAATCTGAAATAAATTCAATGTTCACGAACTTCTATACTTTGGGCACACAATATTTATGTATTCACTTATAGGTATGTGATCTAAAATAGACAGATCATCTAAATTATCTCAAGAAGGACATCAAGACTCTGATTTAGACAAAAACGCCCACACAAATCGCTTAATTTGCCCATAGATTACGATTATAGGATTGAACAAACATTTTAATTAATTAATTAAACTAGTTTGTATGTTGAAGAATGTCAATGATATTATAACAAGTCACGTTTAAGTTATGAAATACGGATAAACTAAGTTATTGAACCGTAAATCATGCGTCAAAACTAAATACTGATTTACATTAAGTAAACATACATGAAGCTTAATGGTAACTTTATACTTACTATTCAACAGCAAACTGTTACTTCACACTGCTTTTCTTCAGTAGCCCGCCCGTTCATGCTGTAGTCGAAAATGTCTTCAAAACTGCTTTAATACCGTCTTAGTTCGTATTATTATTAGAAACGCCATTTTCTGAAGATTTTTTTTTTGCATCGAATCACGAGACGAGAATGCCGTTCGCCTGATGGTAAGCGATACGACCACCCATAAACAGTAGAAATACCATCCAGCACCTTGAGTTACAAAGTACTGTGTGGCATTCCACCGCGCTCGTCATCCTGAGACATAAGATGTTAAGTCTCATTATGTCTTGTCACACTGGCTACAATGTCCTTCAAACCGAAACACAACAGTGCATGCACACTGTTACTTGGCGGTAGAAATAGACATTGTGGTGGTACCCACCCAGACGGACTCTTACATATGAGAGTCCTACCATCAGCAATGATAATGAATATGTGGGAATGTTTGTTAGTAGAAGACACCGTTGAACAGATTATGATGAAACTTAGCATAATGATGGGACTGCCTCGATGGCGTATTTGTATCACATTTGTGGGACGGAACATGTGTCGCAAAGCAGGCGCCATGAAGAAAAATACACTTCTGCCGGAGTAGGTGGAGGGATTCGGGGATAAAAGCGTAATATGCTGAGCACAACTTATGAGCACAACTTATGCTGAGTTGGTCACCTAATTGTCGCGGCGTGGACATGGGATTCACGTGGTGTTTACTTTTATTAAGCATTATTATTTTGTGTTTTTTTTTAATTCTTTGCTCACTGCTGCGACAATAAATGATTTTTCTTCTTTCTTTCTTTATTCTTTCTAATATGGTGCTGTTTTTATATGAGTGGAAACGTGAGCAGAAGCTATTGTACTACACAGTAAGATTACATGTAAATGTATCTTGCAATCGAAAGCATTGCCCATTCATATTCAAGTGATCCATTCATAAAATACATGTGGTGACCCAAGGTTAGATATTATCGATACAATTGCCCTCGTTGCTTTTCGGCTACCGGTTCTACGCCATTATCGAATATTTTTTTCTTATCGAAATCCTAATGGTTTGTGTTTTTTGAGGTGTGATTTATTTCCTATTTATAGAATTGCTGTAGTACAGGAGTTGTGTATATGTTTATTTGCCTTAATTCTGGGATGGGAAAGTGACTAGGTTCGATAAGTATAGATAGTCCAATTATGACTACTGACATTGCATAGGAAGTGTCATTTTGCGTGTACATTCATATTCCTTTGCTTAATAAAATTACAACAAAACTATCAATTTCTTTATTGTGAATCTTTATGGGCAAGGAATTTAATGCCCATAGCTTCCTTGTCACTTTAAAAAATACTTTTATCTTGTTTATGACACATTTTTTGCCTGATGATTAAATTAAATGTCATACAATACTCATGTTATTATCACTGATAACATAATCTTCATCTTACACTATCATTGGAAAAATCTTTGTGAGCAGTCGCAAGTACACATTATATTTACTGGTGGTAGGTCTCTCACATGTAAGAGTCCGTCCGGGTGGGTACCACCGCAATGTATATTTCTACCGCCAAGCAACAGCGTGCATGCACCATTGTGTTTCAGTTTGAAAGACGTTGTAGCCAGTGTAACTACTGGACATAATGAGACTGAACATCTTATGTCTGAGGACGACGAGTGCAGTGGAATGCCACACAGTACTTTATAACTCAAGGTGCTGGATGGTGTTGCTACTGTTTATGGGTGGTCGCATTGCTTACCATCAGGCGAACGGCATGCTCATCTCGGCGATCAAAGCAATAAAAAAAACTTATAGATAGACATAATCATCTGAAACTTTTTATTTAGTTACCATCAATTTTCGTATGCCTTAACACTTAATTACAGCAAAGGCAATTAATTTTTAACGGTTTAATCGCTTGTTCTATTTTTAATAATTTACGTTCCGTAATAATAGTTACCATGGTCCATGACATTATAATTAAGGAATTTAAAAAATAACAAACTTAAAAGTATGCCATTTGAGTTAGAAATTTGATTATTTTAGTTACGTGTTCACAGAGAAATTAATAGTTTCTTACGTCTAAATATTTAAAAATAAACATGTCACATACTGCATAATGAACATTTGACGTCACTCTTAAGATTTATGTGCCAGTCGCTAAAACTTCATACACAAAGCAGTCGAACTTGCAATTGTGTCCGAACTCACTTCCTATTAAACACAAATCAGAAAAATTAAATTCGTTTTTCTTGATATATTAAATCGGCTACAAATTGGTCTAATGCCTTTGTTATTTCATTTAGTTGGCCTTGATTCAGTAATTAAGAAATTAATGTCGGTACGTTGCAGGCGAACGAAATGCCAAAAATCGCCTCTTATTTACGCCACTTGAAAACGCAATATACGTTGACAAACGTTTGAGTTGTGACGTCACCGAATGGTTGAGTGATTAGTAAATTAGACGCAAAAAATTTACTCAAATTACTTGATAAAGATTTACGTGTTTTTATAAGTGTTTTTACGAACGATTTATAATTATGGCATTATAAAACAATGGTGAGACCACCGACAGGTATAGAATTTGTCTGTTTCTGACTCCAATATTTTAGTAATCGATATGGTATCATAGTCCATTATGTTAAAGCTCTTCTTATCTTCAATCAGAATGTCTCTTTATTCAATTTATTCATTGCATAAGATTTAGTGTTATCTATTTCAACATAATCGCGAGCACGTGACCTCAACTTAAAGAAATGTCCAAACGTCTGCAAATATAGCCGCCAGCATCTTGGTATTTTTGGCCGCGATCAATAAAGACTCGGTACATGTCGTTAACCTATTAAACAAAAAGGTGCGCGTTTGTAAGGCAGGCCATGCACGGCAATAAACCATGTCCACGTGTGCCCAGAATAATTACTGGCCACTCGAATCGTTTTGACGGAGCTGAATCACGGGTGACGCAACGCACCTCCGACACCATAAACATGAACAAAAACTAATAACATTAGACATACCCGAGATAAAACACTTAATTTAGCCATTCTGATAATTGCCGCGGTGAATAAAATTGATTTAATTAACAATGAGGCCGCTGAGCGCAGTACACGCGAAACAGTAGCGCGTCGAGTTAGCGCGTCCATCCGTTTATGTATTTAAATAAGTTCAAATTCTACCGACGGAAGTATCACGCGGCGATAAGTTATTTACGACCTTTATAAACACTTAAAATACCAAAAACCATTTCCATTCATAAGACCGTCCGAAACGGACTCTTACCGACGCACGAGCGATACTCATAAAACCTGTTTAGATTTTGATAATTTTATTAACGATCGAATGCACGGAACGCCGAATGCGAGGGTCTCGACTCATATATTACGGCTTTAACACAAATTATACAAGTTTAAAGCCACAACATAGACGGCGCGTGGGTGTCTTAATGTTAAAATGTGTCATCTGTAATTATACGATCCGGAGAATTTTAATGTGTTCGGAATATCGTCTTCTTTATTACAATAGAGGTTTTAGTGAACTGGATCTTTCGGAGCTATTGTCGCTAGAGCGTTTATCTGGCTCGCGTCGCCGTCGCGCCCGCGGAGATATGAAATCGTTTATTTTTTGGAAATACAATGCCGTAAATAACCCGACATTATAGCATCGGGTTTGACAATAATTAGTGTGATGTCGATACGCACCAAGGAATCACCGCTGCACACTGTAATTACCGTTGTCCATTCACTTTACGTCATTGCAAAAATTTCCACATCTTTTATGTCTATCCACATTGGTAGCATCGCGCTGTGGCGTAAATAATTTCTTTTACTTGTCCCAGCATTCATTAGGGGCACATTGTCTCATTCCGAAACATTTTAATGGCGCTACCTTCAAAATTTTATTACAACAATTTAGTCCAATTGCGTTCTAACGATATGAATGATGGCTCAGTGAAATCTCCTTTGACTTAATGTTCGCTTTCGTTGTGTAAATAAACTGCAATCTCAATTAAGGCGCGTTTGCAGTCCTTGGACATAAAGACGTGCTAAAACCTACATCACAATTCATCGCACAACACCATTAGTACTCGATTATGTAACTACAATCGCCACAAGTCATTTACTAATCAACCGTCTATCTAAACGTTAACACTTCAAATTCTTAGCACAAATAGAGAGACGGAGGTTGTTTACTGCGCGCCAAATCAATTGGGTAAACCGCTTTCCGATACTAATAGAAAGAAAACGATCAGCCTTTGCGTTAGCGCGCTGATTAATTAAACTCCTTACGATCGCACATACAATCTTCCATTTAAGTTTGTGCAGTAAAGTACGAACTTTAATTAGTAGTTTTCCATTTGCCGGACACCTGGAAAAAGCTATTTGACTTGCCACTTGAATGTCGCCCGCGCGCGACGCCAATGCAATTCAAACCCTAAGTGGCATTAGCAAAGTGCAAATTACCTAGCGCCACTTAACTGTCCAGAATGTGGTATGAAGAAGCGAAGTTCCAGGCCAATCGCATTGGCCGAGCGAGTGTTAACTCTACAATCACGAGCCATACATTTTCAAATAGTTGTAGCCATAATTTGATAGTCTTTACGTCGTTGCCCACTTGTGAATTGGCTTTTATTATTTGTCTTTGAACACTCGTGCTAATTTATTTTTTAGGTTTAACGGTTTCATCATGTTGTTTAAATATCACGAATGTAGTTAGTGATTCGTGCGTGTAGGTACTTATTAGGTTTCCAAATTTAAATGTTATTACAATATGTTTACAATGTTCAAGGCTCGAGCAAGATGGCCGGCGTATGTGTTATAATTTATTATAGGTATGTCAAAATGATAGAGTTAGGACCATATTAAAGATGTTTTGTCAGAGACCGCGGTCCGGCCATTGAGTTGGGAACGCATGTGTATCGTCTATAGGACAAATGTGGGAGATCATCGTTCATATTTGACGTCTGAACGCACGGTCATAATGTCATCCATTTAGCGACCCCATGCACTATTATTGTCAACTCGTACGGACGAGTCATTAGTGTAAAATCAAATCCATCATGCGCCTCTTTGTATTTCAATTTTAACGTTCTCTCGTCCGACAATTATCGACTTTCTACAAATTGAAACGAAATTCCAGCAACTCGATGAACAGTTTTGCAAACAACTTCATATATAATGGTTCACGTAGCTAATTTTTGTGTGGACCGTTTTCGGTGTCAACCTAATGTTGATAATTAAATTTTGAGAAAAAGGCGCGCCACTTAATAAGTGTTACACGAAACGACGAGTTTTTGTCGCAACATTCGACAATTAGCATTAGAACGTGTTAATGACACAAATTTGAAATCTCGAAATGTTTTTTACGTAAATGGCCATCGACACTTATAATACGATTTCAATACTAGAACTGTAATTGATGTTTGAGGCCACATTAATAAACTAAATGTTGGTCTGATTTGGGCTGCAGTACGCGCACAAAGACGACTCTATAAAAGAGATGATATTTGGTAATTTACAATTGGCAAAATAAATAAGCCCAGATCACGTTTCTCATTGTGACTTCTATAAATAATTTCACCGTATATACATTGAAAACGTATACAATAACGGTACAGCTAATTATAGTTTCAGTAACGAATCGCAGCACTCACGACTCGGTTAAGTAAGTGCACTGTGGTAATACACAAAAAATCGATCGTGACGTGAACACATTCAAAATAAATGCTATGAAAAAACATAATTTGACAAAGTGTCAAGCGGCACTATGCAGCTCTGATGAGTCTAACAAGCAGATATTGGATTTTGTCGCTGCATCAATCGAACATTCTGAATGCATGCAATTACTTTACATTGTCGACGGGATGTCGAACCTAAGTGTTCTGCTTTTTGTGCATCACCACAAAAACTATATTTGACACAAAAATAATTTTGAAGAGACAAATAAACTGATTGTGACATTCATAGGCAAGTTGAATGTATTTTGAAGTTATTTATATTATTCAAATCATAAAAGCACATTTGAAAATAGAATCTGGAATGTTCAATGTCTACTGAAACACTGAGGTAATCAGATTTCTCGTTAAAACTCTCGGTAGTAGCTTCTTAGTGTTGCGAAGACGTGACAAGATGCAGGGCTACCTGGGCCATACGACAAAAAACCATCTCGTTTTACCGTACCAACAGAACGTGAAACGTAATTTCATGCATTTTCCGTTTAACACGCCTCTAGGGGCACTTTGCCCTTTCCACCTTCATTGTTTTTTGCCGGTCCCTCAAATTAACTGTTACCGTTTGAGAATTATTTTCTTGTTGCAATCGTACCAGTACTGGAGGCATCACAATCACTTAATGTATTGTTGTTGACAGAGCTTCGTGTGGACAGATGTTACGTTCTATAATTGCAATATTATGAAATATTCACAATTAGTTCCAAAAGCGTTAAACTCAATGCACATGTGACATTATCACGATTTCTGCTCATTGTTGAGTGCAAATATGAACCCACACAATTTGGGGAATTTGTTATAATCCGCGCCAACTCTATTGTTATGCATTGTTACCGCGGACGCAGGGATCATCGAAGCGTAGGGGAGATACCAGAGGGACAGCGTCGCCGCAATCTGGGAATATTCGAAGACAGAAAATAAATGTTAATGAAATAATATCCGCTCATTGGTAAACCATAATGGATTGGAGTTGGGAAATTTATAAAACAATATTTTGCTATAGGTACCAAGACTTATGTCGATAGACCAAGCTCGATCCATATTGAAACAATAAAAAAGCCGATAAAATTGTTGCACTTATATTTAAAAGGGCAGTATGTATAAATAAATTTTGGATTTGGAATGTGTCAATGCAGTCATTAAGAGAGTCGTGGATGGCAGTAAGGTTCCGATGCAGGTGGAGGCGGCGGAGGCTCGAGGCGCGCGCGGATGGCAGCGCTCGCTCGCGGCTCCACGCCGATCGTGCCCAACCGGAGCGAGTTATTAATAATCCGCATTCACGGGTCGCACGAGCGCGAGCGCCGACGCCGAGCGACCGGCCCGCGACGACATTCCACACCATTGTACCGTCGCCGCTCCGCCCGCGACACTTTTGTCTATTCACACCGATAAATCACCGCGAACCTTCATTACCCAGGCATTATTTACCTCTGACCGCGACCACCTGAGAAGCTCGATTAATTAGTACAACACTACAGATAAGATACGGCCGGGAAAGCGATCGCTTTCAATTTCCTCTCGAGGGGCACTTCGGTTAAAGTGTGCGTTAAGTGCGGACAATCGGAGATAAAACGTGTCAGACGAGACTCCCTTAATCCGGTGATCGAAGATTGCGAGAAAACGTTTTGTTGTGGGGTTGCACGCTCCGCTCGGTCCTATTGTCCGCCGGTTCTAATTCGATAGCCCACACGTCGACATGCCGACACGCGGCCCGTTGACGTGGGCGAGCGGCCGATGCGTCGAACCCTAATTAAACCTATGAGATGCTAATGGGAGTCATTCATCGCGAGGTCAGATCGGGCGAGCCGAGTCGCCGCGACACGTCTCGAGTGCAGCGGCACCGCACTACTCGTTAACAAACGATCAATACTAAACATCAACAAGCGAGTACGTACAGTTTTCTCTTATCGAATTATTCGATAAACAAACGGTCGCGCCACACGCAGTGGAAACTTGTCCAGACGCAATGTCATAGCGCTCGTACACATCGAGTGTTTTTAAATTGATTGTAATACGAATGAGCTCTGCTGAACAACTGTGATTCGAGTGAGAAGCGTCTTCTGGCTTTCATTACGCGTTTACATGGTCATTCCTCTTTGACCTCGCGACAACGCGCTCCGTGTGTGTCTTTGTGCGTACCGTTTTCTTTATAAACGTATATTAACAACATTATAAAGGTATTAGTGAGAACCGCTCGAGGCCGCTCACCTATCTATGGTATCGGACTGGTTAATATTATTATTAAATTATGTTGTTGGCAAAAACCGAGTGCGCTCGTTCGTTTAGCTTTAGGGAGTAATTAGCGGAATGAGGCTTATCTCGTATCTAATCACTGCCGGTAATTATTGGGTCTGATCCGGACCACACTCGTACGCTCCGCGCAGCCTCGATACTCGATACCGCTCTATAACACCGTTCATACTCGTCGCACGAAACGATACTCTCGTTAACATTTGAACGGTTTAAAAACGTTCGTGTATAAACGAACCGATCGAGACAAATTGAAAATTAGCAACGGCTAAACAAATGAACAAGGTCCATTGTGAGCGAACATTGTTACCGCAGTTGAATAGTTATACGAATTAGGGTTAAATCTTATTGATTAGCGAACAAAATTTTGTGAATAAACCATGGGCCCGCCGGGCCACCGCCCGCATCGCTAATGAAACAACTTTGCATATCAATACACCTATTTTAATATCGACATGCATCATTTCATTTAATTGCATTTCCTGAATCATGCGTCGAGGGTCAATCCGACTGATAGTGCGTTGCAATGAACCGCGTGCTACTGTTCAATATTTATAATCGCATGAACATGTTACACGTCAATTAATATAGAAAAATAATTGACGTAAAAACGTGCGCAACTATGCAATAAATTAATGCAGCGCGCCTTATATGCGCCAACAGTGTACAAATTCCCGGGCGGCTAACAAAAGTATCGCAGCGATTTTTTTGTCGGCGCCCACTACGAACTGGTCTCGCGAACAGTTTATTTACTTTGTATCGAAAAGTACTGCGTGCACAATGAGACCTGGGGCCGTAATTAGAAATCTGATGTGACCTGGCCTTATTTCCACGGCTCCCGTATTAATCTCCGCAACGTGACCAAAGAGAGCATTTTATAGGCTCGGTCACAAATCGTTACCTAACATGGACGCTCCAGTTTGACATTAATCGATAAATCTCTCGGAACGATTCATCATCAATTCCATATTGTCTGCTCGGGTCGTATTAGAATAAATTTAATATCGTTTGATGCTGTTTACATTCAATCAAAGCAAGGCGCGGTTAACAGTCAACCTCTTTAACTGTGTCTCAACTTTGCGCCTGTACTTCAATATACTACGTAGTGTTGTAAATATGTTGTCTCAAACATAGTTGGTTTACAATTGTTTTTTTATTCGTTATTATTATAAACCAGATTTGCGGTTTAGGGCTGTTTAACTTGTCGTCTCACATCGTACAAAATTGTGAAAAACTTGCAAACAAGTCACAATACTTGGCAAAAATAAAATCAAACAAGAAAGCGGTTGTAACATCTGCTTGAGAACTCATAATTAGTAATTTTACACGAAATAAAGCTGGCAATGAATAAGGACTCGAGATTGCACATTATGTGGCACAGCCGTCACGTTAATATGTTCAAAAGTGTTAAATCGGTTAATATAACGATGATGAATGCGGTCCCAACCAAACAGCCCGCAGCGGGGGTGTTTTACCCCACTGTACAAATAAAATATTTTTATTATTAACTACTTTTTGTCCTTTTCGCACTCACCAATGTCCCATCCAACCGTCGCGCTCGCACCATTTAATCGAAATCATTTTTCTGTTTTGTCATTATGGTATCACGTTTAGAGTTCCAATCTTTTGTCGAGAGTTTCGATTCGTCGGTTTCTTGTTTCCATTGCTTTGGTTAGTTTTTTTTTAATCACGAGAGGTAAAGAAATTGTACACCATTCGAAATAAAGATATTTATGCGTAATCTTTGTCGTGAAGCGGTGACATGACGAAAGGCAGTAAGCGGCGCATGTCGGAGGCGACACGCGCGCCATCTCTCGTCCAGTAGCCGAGCGCGCCGCTGATTATGATTTTTTATACGTGTTTACTGTAAAGGTGCTTCCTATGAATGAAGCCGGTTCTCATAAAAAGGTGCAACCGTGTCAAAATCGAACAACATTGTTTAAAATGTAAGACAGGCACATATGAGCATCTTTCATCATGGCTGGCTTACCTGTGGGGGCTCACAAAAAACGCGGCAGGTAGCCCATTTGTTTGTTATTAATTCTCGCGTCAAATCTCATTTTTTTATCACCAGCGACCACTCTAATGCTGTGAGAATATTAATTATAATTATAAACGGGGCTCGTCGGGTTCGTTACGAAGTGCATCGCTCCGAGTTTTGATTTCAAAATTTAAATCTGATCATTTATCATGCGACAATGTCGGTTTTATCTTGATTCTGTAGTTTGTTTAATTTATTGTTTTCTATTATTGTGAATATATTTTTCTTTGTTATGAATAACATTAACATTTTATGTGAACTTAAAGGTCTACTGAACTAAGAAGAAAGACGTTATAAAGTATAATTGTTACATAACATTCATGAGCGGAATTCGTGCAGAACCTCACTAATCTCCTAAATATCTCATATCAATATGCCAGAATTAATATATTTGGACGTGTATACATTATGCAGATAAGCAATAAATTCCAGTGATCTATCATAGCAGTTACGTCATTTCCTCTCATATAAGTGACACATGGTGATTTAAAAAATCTCCTTACGTGGAATTATTTAGGTACCCGTTGTTTCATCTTTTGAAATGCCAGTCTTTGTGTTTCAATTTTATTCTGTGCGATTAATGATCTTTGGTATATTTAATTAGTTACATTATATTTGTTAGCTATTTTGTTTAACTCTTGAGAGACGTGTCAAATTAATTGCATAAAAAAATACTTAATTATTTATCGTGTTTTTAATGCTCAAGATATTCAATCCGTTACTAAACTAGTTGCCTCCTGCCTCTCCGTTCATACAACTGTAAGTTTGTATGTAATGTTTGTAAGTAATAAAAGATACTAATGTCCCCTGGGCGTATAATAGGGCGGGGGGGGGGGTCAGGAGTCCCCCCCTAGCTTACAATAAACCACGCTACGCCACTGACCGCTGACATTTTGGGGATCCGGACTCCTCCTTAGCTTCATGTCACGGTGTCATACAAGAACCCACACCACCATAATTTGTATATCGTAACACCCCCCCCCCCCCTCCCCCTATGTGAAAGCTATAGCTACACCCGTGGAATGTCCTCACATTGCCCATCAAATTGACACGGGGCCGCGATAAGTGTGACCAAGACGGAAAATTATCAGGAAACGCCCGCACACGCTTTCTGCACACACTAACTGACTAAAAATCATACTTAACGAGTCAGCGATGGCCGGCTAGTGCTACAATACTTGCATTATTACACGGCAGGTAATTGAGCAAGGCTTACATTGATCTTAAGTGTCTCATCTACCTGTCATTACGTGCGTACTGTGTGATCAAGACGTTTTGCTCACTACGCACTTGTTTATATAATATAAGTAGTCTACTTAGTGTACTCAAAACTGGAATATTAAGTATTTTTCATAGCAAATGTAGTGACATTATAGTTAGTATTTTATTTTATTAGCCTCGGTAGTAGTTACAGTAATGAGAACAGGAGTACATGCATGGTGGTGCATCGATAGAGCCCCCATGCGGTTACCTTGCACGACTCGTTCATCTTTATTGCGATCGTGTCTACAAATCGTTCGAACCTTGCACATCAGTCACAGTTAAAACAATAATTCATCTCGCCAACCTTGACATCCGGAAAGATTAAAAACCGACCTGTGACCTTACTGCACATATTTTGATTCATGCAAATTCGTGATCGTGACAAATTTAAATTGTAGAATCTATTGACATCCTTGGCATTCGCTCTATTTTAAACAATAGTTCGATTTCGACATTTAGTCTAGAAAGTACGGCGGTGCGCCGTCCGTTAGCGTGTGTACGTAAGGTGTGGCATGTTAAGAGGTCACCATTAGCTCCTTGCCTAATACATCACGACTCGAGCATTAGGCGTCTATCGCCCCCCGTTTATACGCGAATTGTCTGAGGAAAGCACCCATTGTGACCGGTGAAATTTATTTTCTTCTTGTCGTGGGAATGAAGCAATTATCTCCCGCCGTTATATTGAGATATCGAAACGAATTTAGTGTCCTTTGTCGAGGAGCACGCTGGACGCCCGTCTATGGGCATGTCAATTAACTATTTCAACCGAAAAGTGATAGGTGTGCAGGCGACAAAGCGTCACGTGGATATCGCACATTAACATAACTCTCATGTTTTTATGATCTGTGAAACCAAGGAAAAAGCTAGCTGAGTAAAATAAATAAAAGATGGCGGGCGGAGCTCGCGATACTTCTCAAATTGAATATTAGATTGAAATTACGCGCTCGGGCGGCTCTCTCCTCCGGCTTTTGTTACGCGAATGATACATAAAGCGCTCGCGCACACAAACACAGCAATAAGAATTTTAAATTAGCATTCTTTTTGTGCTCCGCGCCACCCCTGCACGGCCCTCTACCCGCGCGCCCCACCGTCTTAATAATATGGAGAAATTGAGTTGTTATACACCCTTTTCGGAGGAAGTGCGGGTGCAGCGTACACCTCTCGGGGAAGCCTTTTTGTAATTGAATTTAGATATTCCTTCGGTGGATATAACTACGGGGAGGCCGGAGCCGCTAGTTCCGCGCGTCGAATACATGCAAATGTGACGATATGAAATTCTCTACTCGTCGCTGTGTCGCCGTATCGCGTGCCATTATTGCTTACGTTACTCCCTTTTGCGTGTGTGTATTTTGGGGAACACAATCCTTGTTTATAATATTTTTTTCTCTCTTGGATATCCGTTTAAATAGTTTAGTTTTATTTTCAATAGAATATACATTATGTACTATTCGTATAGAGTAGTTTACACCCACACCTAACAAGGGTAAACAAACTGTAGTTACATGCGGGTTGATGGTCGTTGACGTTTATTTGTTACTTTATTAAACTTGAATAAGTTAATTCTTTTCATAAAACATATTATTGAAAAATAACAAATTAGTAAAAATATTAAGTATCAAATTTTCCGTTCAGAATATTATTTATTTGTTATTAATGTAAACTACTCCCCAGCCTGCATGCCTCATCTCGTGCTAACACTATCAAGAATTATGATACATGCCACACCAAAAATAGGTTCCATTAATTTGATCAGCCTTCCGAGAAGCTCCATGCCATGAGCCGATGTGTAATTACTGATGGCTATTAACATCGTCCGTGTACAAACATGGCGGCTGATTGTGGGTTTCGTTTTAATTGCGCACACGCATCCACAGACTTAGCTATGCAACTTCGGGATGAAATCGTGAGAACTTCATGATTTATTGACTTTTCGGATTGTTACAATATAGTTTTTATGGGAAACAATCAGTAATAAAACCTGGAGGGTCCACTTTCCCCATTATACTCTTTTTTATCCTATCGATTGCGAGCGATAATTAACCATACGTAGTTTGGCGGCATTTAACGTACCAAAAAATATTAAAACAAAAAAATTAAAAAAATGTAGGTATATTAAAAAGGATTATGTGATTAAATTAAATGGATTATGTGATCTGAATTAAATAAATAAATAATAATAATAAAAAAAATATCCAGACCAGTCACCAGCACTTATAATCATGATATGGACCCCAAAAAATACGCTATTCGCTAGAACTACAATTAAAAATAATATCATATGTTACAAACCTATTATTTTCCGTAACGTCTCGTGGCATATCACGTTTAAATATAGCTCGTATTTACTTCCGCTACACATACAACCTTCGTATACTCATTTCATACTGTGAATTTCGATGATTTCGATGTGACAATGAATTCATGAAAATAATTGTCCGTCGTATTTTGGACGTTCCCACTATTGTGAGAGTAACCCGGTTCCCATCCCGAAAACACATTAAATAATAGTTAAAGCGAGCTAATTTTATAGTCGCCACTGCCCTCCTTGTCTCAACCTCTTCAGGTAATTTCAAATTGTCCATTACTCAGTCAACACATTACGAGACATGAATGGATTTAGCGTTTAAGCCGCGGCTCCGTTGACGGCGATTTGGTAAATTGTTCGTAAACAATGCTGGGTTATTCTTATGTTGTGTGTGAAGATTTGTAATTGGAACATAATGTTGAATTGAAATAATTTGACTAAAATATAAATCGTTAATAAATGCCCTAAACTTACCAACAACTACATTTTAAAGTTGCTTTTGCGATTTTATTAACGCATAACGCATACTCACGCCTTTTCGCAGCTAATGCACCCACTTTTCGCCGTGCGTATTCCGTCCCATGATGTGATAGGGGGCGATTTTATTAACATCAGTTGTTACATAAATAATCACATGCACAGAGTTGTGAGCGGTGGCGACGCGTTACAGAGCGTCAGCCGCTGCCGCCCGCAGGCTGGCCGCGCCCTAATACTCTTCCACGTAATTGTTCCAACATTACGATTCGTCGTCACCGGTAATTATCGCCGACAACGCAGAACACTTCGCTCTGAGAAACTTTGTACCATAGTCGTAAAACATGGCCACCATTTTTATTTTCTTTTGTCTCCCGAAAGGACCAGACGAGTTGATGCCCTTTTGTTTATCCACCGTAATGATTCCAAATTATAATCATTCAAATTAACGCTAATGACACATTCTCGAGAAATTGAAGATGGCGTCACGGTCGAGTTTGAGAAATAAGATTGAAACTAATTCGGGGCCTTCCAAATTATAGACGTAGAGCGGCGGATGTCGCCGCGGCGGCAGCGGCAGCGGCGCCGGCACCGCCGAAACCGCACGTCATTGTTTTTTGTGAAGCGGCCCGGGGCGCCCTCAGCCGATCCCGCTCCGGCCACTAATTAATTATTTCACATGTATCGATCATTAATTACGGACGACCGATACCGTCCGTACCGTCCACCCGTTATCTTCTTAATGACACTCGGTAATTTGTCCAACGTAATTATCTCACAAATCACACACACAAAAACGAATAATGATTTGAAATTTTAACATGAGCGAGGCATTAAACCGCGTAGGCATTAATAGCATAAAGCATCGGGATCGAATCAATCTTAATCTCGTACAGAAACGTAATCCAGATTTATTTATGACGGAGGAGAACGCGTGTGCTATTATGTTCGTCTGCGGCAATTTGCCTCGGAAATTGTCTTAATCGGCCGCTCAAGGGACTATTTATGTATAATTATTTCCAAATTCGACGCTGCGTTTGATGCCTTTCCGCTCTCTTTGAGTTGGTTCGACAAAAAAGTCATCTGTTGCAACAATTAAGCCGGAGAAAAAATAGAAATAAGTATCGAAGGGTCCGCAATAATTACAGGCGCAAATTGTCGGCTCCTAATAGGCACATCGGTTGAGTGGCGCCTGGCAGGTAACCTACGCGGTTCACGCGATGCCTGCGCTGGCTTCCTCTCACGAGCCTCCAATGCATACTTAGAATACTAATATTACCCTCTAACGCTAGATTTTCCTCCTATTCAATTGAATCACGAGAATTGAGTAAAAGTAATCTTTATTAAAATGGATTTTTACAATAACATCACCCATGCTTTAAGAATGCGTCGTAGAAGCTGTTCGAAAAGTTTCACGTTCCAAGAAATGTGATGATAGTATTATCAAAATATTTTCATTAAACATACTTGATACTCCATACAAGCCCTGTATTATGTACTGCCCACTGCTGAGCACGGGCCTCCTGTACAATTGAGAGGGTTCAGGCCTTAAGTCCACCACGCTGGCCTAGTGCGGGTTGGCAGGCTTCATATTATACCTTCGAAATTCAGAGAACTTCTCAGGTATGCAGGTTTTTTCACGATGTTTTCCTTCACCGTTATTACAAAGAATACACACATATTTTTTACATAAACATACGTTCAATTGTAATTTTACATCAGCCAAAAATAGTACATTGGTACTACGTAAATTAGAGAGTTGTTTCTTCGCGTTCATCATTGTTGGCGTTAATTAAAATGACAAATTAATGGGAAAGTATTTGAGATAATAATAAACAAGTTTCACATTTCACGTAACGTGAATGCCTTGTAATTATATACACATTCGCCAAGTTACGAATTTGCGTTGTCACTTTACCAACACGCGAAATGAGAGAGCTGTTTTAATTAAAAGCTTTCTCCGATGAATGTATCTACTATTGTATTGTTGTTTGTGAGTGGAAATCAAATCGGTAAGTGCCGAATAATTTTTGTTATTAAATGTATCGAGATCTTTCAGCTATTTGGTATCACACAAACACACACTATTTGGTATCATGCACTAGAATTCTAAGTGTTTAGGTTAACCCTTTTTAACCAGCACATTTCTGATCTCTATTTTTTTCTCTTGTGTAATTGTATAGTTTAATGTTGTATGCGCTAATAGGCGATTCACTCTTTTAACATTGTATCACTGTAATGTACAGAGATAAGCCAAGCTGTCATAATCACCAGTCACGTGACGTCCACTGCTGAACATAAGCCTCCGCCAAAGATTTCCAGATGGACCTGTCAAAAGCGGCCTGCATCCAGCGCGTTCCTGCGGCCTTTACCAAGTCATCGGTCCATCTTGCAGCCAATGCTGTATCTTTCAATAAATAAATAAATCAACTGTATACAGTTTTCTTTACAAAATGAATGGACATGATAATACTGATGAACAATTATGTCGCTGAAAACTGATTTAGAATAATTTGCCGTTGTGTGTCATATGTGACGTAGATAAGACGATTGCAATACTATGAGGTGACCAAATTACACTCCTTTGCCCATCTATTCTAAATAAAAATATTATTTAAAAATTAGTTTGATTCATATTTGTCAATACTTTATTATTTACGAAATCATTGTTCTTTCATAACGGAAACCACAAAAACATCAAGCAATAAGTTTGTTAATACTTATTTACTTTGCTAACTTTACTCAATTACAGTTGTGTTGGCTAAAATTTCCTATAAGATTGCGATATACCCATTATTTTTTATCGACTGCATTCTTATCTGCTTCCCTTCTTCTAAGATTGATACCTCGATCTGCGCATTCTTGCCCTCTCGAGACTTCGAGTGTTGTTTTACACGACTATTATCGTGAGGCGTCTCGCTCGCCGGGCAAAAAGAGCCATTCCCATCGTCCATGTTCAGAACTATTACCATTAATGAAGGTTTGAAACTTAAGCCCTAACGGTGGACATTGTCGGGCGATCCTTACCGTGTAGGAGCGCTCCAATCGGCCCGTCGCCACTGACGTTCCCACGTCTAACGAGACTACCTCCATTACGTACAACATTTTACATACATTCCCTCCACTTATTATCAATGTATTAAGTAAATCGTTCCCTCGGAATTCGCTCAATTTTATTTCCATTAATCGCTTTTCGACATTTTGGCCGCGCCGGCTGACAACGTCGGCTTAATACCTTATTTATTGTAATTCCTCGCGCTGGACTTAGTAGATGTTATTTAATGCGCCTTTACGATGTTTTCGTGAAGAAAGCACTCGGTGGGTAATTATTTAGCAGTGTTCTGCGGTTTCGTGGGCCGAGGCCGCCGGTTAATGAGCGCCTCTGTAATAACATACGATTATTAATATGGACGTAGTTTGCCGCGGCTCATTCCTTACTGGTTTATCCTAATTTTTTTAACCCCTTTGTTTGCTTTATTTTTAACTTTTAGCAATATTATTTTCATTGTTAGATACATTATTTTTCAAACTGGTGGGTGAAATTTCCTTTCATACGTATTTTTTAATGTGAGCTTCACGAAAATCTTTTAAATTTCTAATTATTTTCAAAAGTTTAAAAATTCTATGTTAATAATGAATTCCAACAAACAAAAACATAAATCAAGACAGTTAAGAGTTTTCTTATTCCAGTACAGTACATTCCTTTCCAAGCTTCCGGCATATGGTTTGCCCGACAACCTGTGTGCGTGGATTTCTGGCTTTCTGCATGAGCGTAGAATACGTGTCGTCGTTGATGGGCACGCTTCGAAGCTCATGTCAGTAAATGCCGGGGTTCCACAGGGCTCGGTGCTGTCGCCCACCCTGTTTCTTCTGCATATCAATGATTTGTTATCGCTTGGCAACATTCATTGTTATGCAGACGACAGCACGGTTCACGGGCGATACTACCATGAGCCCCCTGGTTTGCGGGTGGACACTGTGAGGAGGCGCAATGATCTTGTCATTGGGCTCAACCGGACTCTGGATCTCATTTCCACGTGGGGTTCCATGAACCTGGTTGAGTTCAATGCCAAGAAAACGCAGGTGTGTGCGTTCACGTGCAAAAAATCCCCGTTTTCTCCTCTCCCCAATCTTCAGGGTGTTCCACTCTTAATGCGGAATGACCTGAATATCCTTGGTATGGATATCCGCTGTGATCTGAATCCAAGGAATCACATCGAAGGCGTTATATCTGCCACATCACGCAGGGTTGGAATCCTGAACAAGGTGCGTCGGTTCTTCACGCCCGGTCAAATCTTCCGCTTGTATAAAGCACAGGTACGGCCGGGTATGGAATACTGTTCGCACCTCTGGGACGGTTCCGCCCAATACTTGCTCGATGCCTTGGATGGATTGCAGCGGCGGGCCATCCGCATTGTGGATGATGCAGACGTGACGAGCAACTTGGAGTCGCTACAATTGCGGAGGGATGTCGCTTCTCTAAGCGTGTTCTACCGTCTGTATCATGGCGAATGCTCTGAAGAGTTGTTTAATCTGATCCCCTCCTCTCCTTTCCTCAGCAGAACCACGCGTGCCGGCAACCGAAGCCACAGCTTGATGGTTAAAACCATCTCGGCCCGAACCAATAGGTTCGCCAATTCTTTTATTTGCCGCACCATCAAGCTTTGGAATAGTTTGCCGGCGCACGTGTTCCCTCCTTCCTATAATCCTGGGTCCTTCCGCCGTAGCGTGAAGAAGCAGCTCAGTAGGCCGGCATGATTGTGTCGAATGGCATGAGATAACTATCTGCTGCCATTCGATACTCTATCTGGACTGCATCGCGCTTACCATCAGGTGAGGTGCAGTCACTTTGCCGTGCCCGAATAAAAAAAAAAAAAAAAAAAAAAAAAAAAAACATTAGACGGCCATTGAAAAATCACTATTTCTAACTACAATATTACATTCTTATACGAATACCAAGATCGGAATCTGTTACAACGGGCTGCATAATGAGTTTGCTGATTGACTTTTCACGTGAAGAGTTCTATTAATTACGAACGTAGTTTATTGTTTTTCAGCTGTTCAACGTTTCAATTGCAAGTCTTATCTTTGTTAATTGCGTCTCTATTGATCGTACTTTCTCTAAAAGTCGGATTAATACCTACATGCTGTACGTTATTATCGCGCTCACAAAGCCGTCATTCGGTACGTATCAATAATATGGGAGACTCATTAATGAATTGAAAAGCGCGTCTTCATTACTACAACCGCTGTAACCATTATCCGAGTCTAGTTAGATGCGGGCTGTGCGTTTGTGTGCGTGGAACGTTTACACTGGTTACGTCAGCGGCGCACACATACAACTCCGTTTCCGCCGTACATTTCTCACGCTCACACACTCATGCACACATAATTTGCACTCGCTGTACTCGCTTCGTGTGTGTGCGTGTTTATCGGAAATTAGTTCTGCTGCAAGCATCGCGGTATTTATTGGTTAAAATTGACAACACCACTGATTGTGAACGATGGGAATCTGAGCACGTGCGACCACATCAAACATTCATGTCATTGAATACCACTTTAGGAACACTTGCAAAACAGAAATTATAGAATCATTTTTATTCCTACCTTTTAATTTAGCGTTTGTATCATTATAATGATACGTCTAAGCGTGAATTGTGTGTATGGCTTTTATTGCAATATCAATACTAAAATAGGTTCTATGAGTGTCTTATTAGAAATGTACGCTACTCTAGTATCAGAGAGCAAAAATTAAGTTAGAAACAAATTATAGCACCACCGAGCGTTCACCTCAACTATAATTACAAACTAGCTGTTTGCATAATTTCCATAGACATTAGCAGTGCGAAATGATCTACAAATTGCTACGGCGAGAAGAACCAACGATAATTATACATCTAATTGCTCTTTTTTACTTTGTCACCTGATAGATGTTAATTACGCCATTGGTACAATTCTATTAGGCCAAACGGATGCGAGATTACGTGTGCTTTAGAAGACTCATGTCTAATTTCACCAATTTCTTATTTAACGGGCGTTAGTTAATAGGGCATTAAAATTAACGTTAGTGTTAAAGTTTCGCGCGTCCCATGAAAGAACGCCTAGTTAAGGAAGATAATCACCTGTTACGGCATGATGGGACACTCAAAAACCTTAACAGGAAGATTTAAACAGATTTAAAGTATATTGCACGGAAAACAAATTATATCTAAATGTATCAAAATACTACGTATGTTCGTTCTCTCCTAAACCTGAATTGATACCATATGATTACAAACAAAAAAATGTAATAGTACACAGAGTCAAGTCAATCCGGGACTTAGGGGTCGTTTTTGACTCTAAATTACTCTTCAATTACCACATTAACCAAATAATAACTAAAGCCTCTAAATCTTTAGGTTTTGTCCTACGCATGTCAACCAATTGTACTTCCATGAAAACATTCAAAATCTTTATTGTTCATTTGTCAGACCTCACCTTGAATATGCGTCACAAGTCTGGAACCCAACATATAATATTTAAGTTTCGCGTATTGAATGTATCCAAAAACGCTTTCTACGGTATCTACAATATAGAACAAAATCTTATGTGCGGACCTATATAAAGCGTTATCAAAAATTTCACACCTTACCACTATATGAACGAAGACATATAACTCGCACCTTTAGAACGAAAACGACACAATTCAAAAAATAAAAAATTGAGTTGTCATTTTTAAATTACTAAAAACTAGTCCTTTATTTATAAAAATATTATAAAAAAGGGACCGATTTAACAGTTTTGTCCTATTCCTGCTCGAATACGGCTATGTTTAAACTATTATTGTATTGAGAACTTCGTTATAAGTAATTTTATGACGATAACTCAATTTCCTCTCTTTTTGAATTGTGTCGTTTTCATCCTAAAGGTGCGAACTGACCTAGTGTACTTAATGAATATTGCAAGTGATTTAATAGACTGTCCCGAGTTACTAGAGAGTATTGGTCTACGTGTGCCGTAAGCCGTCCTTCGAACACCTTGCACATTAAACGTGCCAGCAGCAAGAACAAACTATAGACAAAACTCGTACTTATTGCGAGCGAGCAGGTCTTTCAATAACGTTATGTTTCTCTTGGATATAGATTTATTTACTATCTTCTCGACAAAATGAAGCAGCTACTTGCAAATTGTTTTTTCAAGAACTAATAATCTTACTTCTATTTAATTGCTTGTCGACCGCAGTATTTTTTATTTCGCATTGTAAAATTTAGTAGTGGAAACTTGTAATTGGCCCTCTTTGACTGTATCCTTTACTATGAATTATACTAGCTGTAAGTTTCCCAATAATAATTAAAATAAAATAAACAGTCCGTTAAAACAGTTAACAGGCTGTTAACGTAAGTAACAGAGCATGGTGGAATTAGGCCTCTACATTGGATACAAGATAGCGTATAGAGTTATTATATGGGGTTTTGCAATCAATTCATTTATACATACATATATGATTGGATAATTAGATATAATAGAATACATAATCGTGTTTCATAATAACCTAATAACTGTTTATAGATGGTTGTATCGCTTACCACCAGGCGAACGGCATGCTCGTCTCGTCATTCCATCCAATAAAAAAAAGTGCTTACTCATAGCATCGTAGAGCTATGAGGAAAATTTGCGCAAAAATACTTACAGTTGAAAAAAGACGATAAAAGTCTAAAAATAGACATACTTTTTGAGCAATAAAATTAATCAATTTTACTGCCCAAAAAGTGTCTTAAACAAACTTTTCGTAGTCTTTCTAAGTCATTTAACAGTATAATGATGCATTACATGTATAATTTCTGGAAATACTTATATATACGTTTATGTAAATGCAATATTATGGCATGTTCACTATATTATGGTTTTACATTTAAACTTATAATGGAACCTCAGTACCTCCTGATTGGAGCGCGTCTTGGTTATCTATAGACTCTTATTTTTCATATAGACAACACTGCGATAGCAAAAACTTTGTTCTGAATTGTTCACTTTTATGACAACTGACCAATCATTGTGCTGCGCTTGCCTTTAAACTTATAAATTATTTAAATTGTGCGTATTGATATTAAAATTGGAAAAATAAATCAACAAAATTTTTTTTTTTGTAAATATAGGTGTATGCACTTTGTACACCGTTTAATTATAATTATTTGTTTGTGTTCTCTCATTTTATTATAAAGGTGTAGTGTTTAGTGCTTGTTAAATTCCTTCAATTGGATTTTATTCATATTTAACAGTGATGTGTGCGCATTAGCTTATATAAATAATCTGACTTTGTATGCAAAAGGCTTGAAAAAAAAATATATAAAGATTCGATGGACAATTTATGACAAAAAATTAAGCCTGGAGTTTCTTTCTGCCTTTCTTCTTCGGGTAGTCGTCGCTTAGCTAGCTAGTGAAAGGCTAGTAGGTTAGCTAGGTTAGGGTGTGTATTGTCCTCACCAGTGAGGATCGCGACGCGCTCCTCCCATTAATTTCAAAAATATATAACTTTTTTTTATCTCCTCTTTCCTGCCAGCCCGAGCTTGACTTCTTTATATTTATTTTTCATTGATTTTGCTCCCAATAAAAATGTATGTACTTAAATAAGTTAATGTTTTTAATAATTATTATTACTAATCTAATGTTTCTTTACTTATCATAAGTGCAACTATGTTCGCCTACGTGATGAATAAAGTATTTTATTTTTGTTTATTTTATGCCAAAATATTTCGAATTTCACACAAATACACCTTACATGACATAAACGTGTTTTATAACAGCATCATGTAAACCAGTCCTAGCTGAAGACTGGATGCTTTCAGTGCGTTCACACCGCACATCCTTATTTGGTCTCATTTCTGAATAATTCCGCATGGTTTGAATTTTTATTTCTCTTGAATTAAACATAAAATGTTTTTTTTCCTCATTTACTTTTTTCCTAAGGGTCTTTTTAATTCGGCAACTTTTTTATTATTATTTTGTTTAGTGATTTGTGATATTTTGAGCCTCTAAATTGACGCTCGAAGCGAAAATAAGAAACCTCTGTTCAGTAATCATTCTAGATTTCACAAATACTCTGGGAATATAAAGTTTTCTCATCTTATTATTAAGAAGATATTTTTTGAAATGATTACTAATATTATGTATTTTAAAATAATGTTTCGATAGATATTAACTGATTCGAAAAGTACTGTTTTTAAGCCACACAGCGCACGGCTAGGTGCATACGCTCTTAATACATTGCAAGATTAAATTTAATCGATGTGTAATTCTCAACTGCCTCGGTGGCGTAGTTGTATTACAGTATGACTGCAAAGCTGAGGTCTCGGGTTCGATCCCCGGGTCGGGCAAAGCGATATTGAGTTTTTCTATTCAGTATCAGCTCGGAGTCTGGAATTTGTGCCCGATATGGCGATAGGCTCGCCCCCTATCACATCATGGGACGGAATAATGACGAAAAGTGAGTGCACTGGTTGCGCCTCTGCCTACCCCTTCGGGGATAACAGGCGTGAGTGTATATGTAATTCTCAACTGAAGCTCAGCTGTCAGGTACTATCGGCCTGTCTACGATATGAAATAACGTTGCTATAATACGTTACAAATTAAACCGTACGTTTGTATGGAACAAGGAAATTCTTTCATACAAAACGGCTATCGTCTTAACAAATATTGACTCGAGGTGTCCTCGCGATACATTATCGAACATTTCAAGGGCCACACTCCACCGTTAATAAAATAAACAGAGCTAAAGGTGCGGCCCAATAATAAATTATAGAAATACCCAAGGTTATAAAGAAATATTATCTGTTGACATCCTGTGAAATCGGTTTGCGGTAATTATATATTATCTAGTCACATCCTGGATTATTCATAACTGTTAATGAGAAATGCGTCATATACGCGGCAATTAGGATAATAAATGATTTTCGATATGTTTATTATCTATACTTATACTAGTGTTTGCCCGCGGCGTCGCTCACGTCAAAGACGTTTTCCGGTATAAAAGTCACTTTATATACAAACTACACATTTTTGAGCGGTCCGAATTCCAAATCTGAACCATTTTCGAGTCCGCCTGAATACACATAAAAACATGAAGTGCTGTAGTGCGAAGCACGGCCTTCGACGCGCTATTTGTAGTGACGCGACGCCGGCCCCCCGGCCGGTACCGCCGCAACCGCTATGTCCCTGCATTTTAAATCTGTAATATCTTCGAAAATATTTATGTAAATTACATGCTGTAAAGGGCCATATTGATCTATACTAAATGCACAATGTATTTAAGGTACTTCATTGGATAAAGATTAATGCTGTATTGCTTAAAATCGCTTCGTAAATAAGCCATTATTTCTCGTAAAAAGTAAAGCATACAAAATCGTCATTATGGGTTATCCCTGAGAGATAGACAGATACCATCATGGACTTTTTTGTTGACCTTTTTAAGGTGTACAATAGTGTTGAAAGTATATTATTTTGAACTATTTCGTAGGGTTTAGCCAGCGTTTGCAGTCTACGCGCAAAAAAAATGTGTTTATTTATGACATCACATTAGAGACCTCTAAAATTATCAGTGTTTCTCGACTAGATTATGCATGTATTATACATATAAACCTTCCTCTTGAATCACTCTACTATTAAAAAAGTTGCATCAAAATACGTTGTGTAGTTTTAAAGATCTAAGCATACATAAGGATATAGGGAACGACAATGGGAAGCGACTTTGTTTATACTAAGTTTAAGATTATAAAGAGGAAATATTTTATTGTTTGTTTACATTGAATAGAGTCCGAAACTACTGGACCGATTTGAAAAAATCTTTCACCAACATGAACCTAAATTATCATCGAGTCACGTAGGCTACTTTTTATCCCGGGGAAATATAAAGCGGGACTTTTATCCCGGAAAAACTCAAACACGCGGGCGGAGCCGCGAGGAGGTTAGTGTCTAATAAGTACGTTGTTGTAGACATCATCAGGTATAGGTGCGTCTATATTTAATTTTATCATTATTTTGAATAGCCAATAGTTATTCATATCTATACGATTTTTTGTGTATGGGCAGTTATGTTACTTGTCGTGTTATAAGTCATATTCATCATAAATAAAGATATTATGTTTCGTTAATTCATACAAAATGTTTGTCAGTAAGTAATTTGTGTTTTTAATAAAATCTAGCGCTAGTCATGTTTCATATTGCGTACTCGCCTATGAATTACGACGACAACAATCCACAATAACAATCAATTATTTTCCTTTTCACGTGACAGTTTTCATTGATTATCTTGATGCTGTCAACTAAATCAATATATTATTTTATTCCTCGTTAGGTATTTGTAGGACAAGTACCGATAAAACCATAGATAACGCAGATGATGGCTTAATCTCGTTTTTAACGAATTTTTATTCTAGATTACGTGTTTATTTGTATCGGAATGGATCTTTGTTTGCAAGCCAACTGTGTACACCTTATCTCGGCGGCGTAAGGAGTGTTTTCTCTTGAATTAATTCTTGATGTAGATTTGGTGAGATCTACGTCTGTTGGTTGCTTAATTGTAATAGTGTCAACAGTGACAGCGTTGACAGGCTGTCATACGGATAAATTGATCGCAGTTGTTTGCGCAAATGTCAGTTAGATAACGATTACCGTGTATTTTAATTTGAGTAGGCATTCAGCTTGTATATTCATGGGAAATACGTGTTATCACGTCTCCTTAGGAACACACTTGCGCGATAAGTCGGTCTGGACGTTAAATACGGACCATCCTTATATCAGATAATTTAAATTATTTTCATTCGAATAATTTGTTGATAATTTAAATTCAGATCTACGTCAGGTAAGAATTATTCTTATGCTGATGATCAAACTATTTTTATTCGAATAATTCATAATTTAAATTCAGAATTACGTGTTCGATTCGTTCAAATGCAAAATAAGTATATTACGGCACATTAGGAAAACAACTAACGGTGACACAACGGTTGCCCTACCTACTTCCGGCTTCGGGACGGCCGATACAAATCTATTGAACAGTCACCTTCAGCGGGCTAGTGAAACTGGTCCGTGAGAAATAGGTGATTGATTACAGATAGGGTGTATCTGGAACGGCCTGGGTGGGCCGGCATTGTCTAACTAACGAGCTTTACACTAAGTAATTGTTGATAGTGCCAAACTGAATCGACCTCTTTAACGTTGCAGTGGCGGTACAGTTAGATTAAGACTATTAAATTAAAGTTCCTGGTGTTTATGTGGGATATTTGGTGCAAAGATGGCAAATACCACCTTAATTAGAAAGGGTTAGATTAAATCATATAACAATTTTATTAAAATGACAATATTATTAGAAGTTATGGCAAAATATATTAATGTGTATGATGTTTGTTACAGGAGAGCATGTGATGCCGGCCTTTGACGCCCGGCGCCATGCCCACGCCGCTGCAGCCCGGCGGCCCCGCTAGCGGCCCGCCTCCGGAGCGCAAGCGGCGCCGTAAACGCGACGATCCGCAGAGTTCCGCCGCGCTCGAGCCCGACGACGACGACGGCGACATGAGCCCCGAGGAGGAACCGCGCAACGCACCAGCGGCTCCCGCGGCGCCCACCCCGGCGCCCTCCTCCGCCCCAGCGCCCACCTCGCCGCCTGCAGCGCCCGACGCGGTCGACCTCACCTCGCGCCGTGACTCGCCCCCGCTCTCCTCCGACGTCGAGAGATTCGACGGCAAGATCGTCTACAACCCCGACGGATCAGCGTATATCATCGAGGACCCTGAGCTGTCAGAGGGGGAGACGAGTCTATCAGAGCTGCCCAAGATAGAGCCGGGGTGTATCGTCGACAGCCGAGACAGCAACGTCGTGGAAAAGCAGCTCGAGTTCCCCCAGATCGCGAGTGCGTTTTACGTATCGAGAAACCCCTCGTTGTATGGCGCATTGTACGGTAGACTGGCGGCAGAGAGAGCGCGAGCGAGACCCGACGCCCCCGTCATGCACAGTTATAGGGTGTTCAGCTTTCGGGGAGGCAAGGACGTTCCGAGACCACCATCACCACCTGCCGATTGCCCAGTCAGCGTGCCGGTGAAACCGATCCTTATGTGTTTTATGTGTAAATTGAGTTTTGGATACGCCAAATCATTTGTGGCGCATGCCCAATCAGACCACAGTTTATCATTACTCGAATCAGAAAGAGATGCGTTATCAAGGGAGAACGCGTCAGCCATCATTCAGTGTGTTGGGAAAGATAAAGAACCACTAGTCTCGTTTTTAGAACCCGTGGGTGCGGCAGCGCCGCCACGCGTTTCTACATCTGGCAGTCCCGCAAACATGTCAGAGTTATCAAGCCCCTCAATGGATAAACGACAAGACTTGACAACACCAGACCGAGACAATGATTCTATGCTACCTAATGGGACCTGTGAAGATCGAAGGCCGAGTCCGAATGCGTGGAGACCGCCGAGATCAATAGCCGAATCTTTGGTGCCACAGCACTCCTTGATCTCCGTAGCACACCCTCATACAATAAATGCCTCAATTCAACCTCGAGCCAGTCCCAATTCATCCCCACCGTTCCAGGCGACACCGCCCGCGTTCCTGTCAGGGACTACGATAGGCGTCTGTCCAGATCACCTCGGAGGCCGGCCGTCTGGTGCCGACTGCCCGAAATGCGAACTTATACTAAATTCAGGAAGATTAGGCGGTCCGCTGGCCGGAATGCATAGTCGAAATTCCTGCAAAACATTGAAGTGTCCTAAGTGCAACTGGCATTATAAATATCAAGAGACGCTAGAAATTCATATGAAAGAAAAACATCCAGAAGCTGAGACGAGCTGCATATACTGCATTGCAGGCCAACCGCACCCGCGGCTCGCACGAGGTGAGACCTACACCTGCGGCTACAAACCGTATCGGTGTGAGGTGTGCAACTATTCTACTACGACCAAAGGGAACCTCAGTATACACATGCAGTCTGACAAGCATTTAAACAATATGCAAGAATTGCAAAACGGCGGAAATCCTGGAGAAGGCAGCTTACCACCAGCGCCACAACATACCCCTCCTGGCAGTCACAAACCGCCTCTACCGCATCATTCACCATTAGGACAAAAACCAAAACCAACATTTCGATGCGATGTTTGCAATTATGAAACCAATGTTGCGCGAAATCTAAGAATACATATGACTTCCGAGAAACATACGCATAATATGCTGGTACTACAACAGAATGTTAAGCACATGCAGACTTTATCAGCATTACACCACAGGCAGCAAAGCCAACAGCAGCTAGAAAGCCTCTTACACTTCCATGGAGGAGACGCACCACCACCAAATCCTGAAGCGGCTCTAGCTGACATGGCCTATAACCAAGCATTAATGATTCAACTGATGACTGGCGGCCCTGGACCTTCGCCGCCCGAGCTTGGAGCCCACCTAGACGTCGGTCTGAACCCAGAAGCAATGGAACCTCCTCCAGAACCAGCTGATCCCGAGCCAGAAAGAACGTTCCACTGTTGCATCTGCAATTGTTTTTCAACAGACTCGTTGGAAGCACTCGGTCACCATCTAGCTCAAGATCGTACTAAAATAAGAGAACAAGAGATTCTAGCACTGGTTGCAGGTCACTACGTGTGCAAACTGTGCACGTACAAAACCAACCTAAAAGCGAACTTCCAATTACATTGCAAGACGGACAAGCACTTGCAGAGACTACAGCACGTTAACCACGTTAAGGAAGGTGGACCTCGAAACGAATGGAAATTAAAGTTTTGTGGTGGTGTTGGTACTGGTGGGGCAGGTGTTGGTGGAGTGCAGGTTCGATGCTGCGCTTGTGACTACTATACTAACTCCGCGCATAAGTTGCAATTGCACGCTGCGGGAGCGCGGCACGAAGCAGCCACTTTGTTACTAAGACACCTTCGGGAGTGTGCGTCGCGTATCCCGAGGGAACGTCCGCGCGTGTACCGCTGTGCTTTGTGTGGTTTCAACGCGCCGCACCGACTACCTCTGCTGCAGCACGTGCGGTCCGTGAAACATTTGCAAATGGAGCAAATTCACCAGCTCCAACGTCGGTCGGAAGGCAAGGATCCCACGCCTGACGTCGCCGAGCTATTCCAAGTCATCCCACAACCGCCAGAGCTGCCGAGTCCATACGATCAACATGAAAATGGTAAGTTATTTTCTATGTATAAATTATTGTACCGCGAAGAACCCGGAACTTGTGGAATTACCCGCTTGTCCAGCCGTAAATCTATAACGAATCTAATTTCAGTTAGCCAAAAGAATCTGAAGCTAGAATCTCGATTGAGTTATGAGCCGGTTGAAATAATTTGCAGTCTTTTTTTAATCGATTAATCAATTGTTTACACCGGCATTGTATTTATTAAATTTTTTTGGGTTTACTTGTCTATTCATGATTATCGGACAGGGAAATCAATTCTTTATTTAAGTATTTTTTCAACCATGACTAGTCTATTGTTATTTTGCTAACTTCCACCAGACGCCTTTGTCTGATATAATTGATAGTAATTAGCTGTTTGAAAGCAAAGCCAGGTGCGTCACAGATCGCCGATCTATTAAAAAACTGTTAAAAGGTAAAAAATAATCAAATGCGCACGCGCATAATCTTTTTACGCTACATACCTACTAGAGGGCGCTTTCCACAATTCGATATACCAAATCAATATAGCCAATTCCATATTATTATTTATTACACTCGTGCTAAAAACATTTCCTAACATTTTTATTCTATAAACCGTGAAAATTCCATTAAAATTAATTCAACCAAAACCATTACCTTCGTTTGTATCGATAAAGTAATACTGAGTCGACTTATGAATGTGATTTCGAAACGTCACTATCGGTTTCCAATTTAAACCGATTCGTTCCTTAATCAATTTTGTTCTGCGTTTTTCCAAACTGAACTCCTTTTTTGTAGATCGTGTCAGTATACATGTTCGACATTTTGTTTATTGTTAATTCGAGTATGTGCTAAATACCTTGCTATTGAGAACATGCTTTTCTAAACCGCAAATTGTTAGCGATAGACTCAAGGTGTTTCCAACTGGTCTTGGAAAGTAGAATTCAACCTTATTGCAACATTAATATGAAGATCCAAAATACAATGCACGGCAGACATGGCGCAACATTTTCGTCACCATTAACTGACGGCCGGTCCTACTCGAATCCATGTAAACCGTTGAGCATTTAGCGGAGAATTCGTAATCACAATAATGAGATAATTACACACGAACAAAATTTAATTTAAAGCGTGCAACATTAGAACAGGTTTCTTTAATAACGTACGCCTTACACGGTGTCGCCACGGTCGGGTGCCGTCATTGGTTGGAGGCGGCTCCGCCCCGCGAGTGAAGGAGACGGAATGAAGATTTGAATTGAGAACGCGAATTTTCCATAAGTACCGCACCGGGACAATGACTCGCATTACGTATGTGCTGGTCGCACATTAAGAGCCTATGTGAAAAACATATGGAATCGTGATGGGCGTGACTTAGCGTATTTCAAATGCGAGGCGCCGCACGGCTCCGCTGAGATAGATCGCGCGCCTCGGCCCTCGTCGCATCGCGTCGTTGCGACAGGTCGTTGCACTCAAGCCCGCGAAAAGATCGTCATTGCAAATGCATGTCTGTGTTGTAAATATTATAGTTATTATAATTTCTAATAAATTTATAACTTATAAAACATAGAATTTATTTTAATTCGTTTATAGAACCATTATTATGTTACTATTATCTACCTAATTACTTGAACATTATGTAAAATGACATTGTAAGTTATCTAAACTCATCGAAAGTATTATTCACTTATAGTTGACTTTTGTTGACAAGATAAAATTTGGTGTGGTGGTAGGTTCGAGTCTTACCCCTACGTAGGTCTGTATATAGGTAAAAAGCAAAGCAGCATGAAACTTCTATAATATGTTTTAAATTATATTTTGCTTTGCTTTGATTTATTCTTGTGGACTTTCCTAACTTTGGTGGACATAAAATAAATAATAATACAATAAATGGCGTCACTATTTTTCGGCCTGACTCGGGATTCGAACCCGGGACCTCAGCACAATAGGCGTATCGTGTGTGCAACTACGCCTTGGAGGCAGTCAAACATAGCATCACACCTTTTCTCCTCACATTTCGTTAGCTATTTTAGGTCTTATCAAATAGGAGACGAGCTTATTGCCACATACCGGGCCCAATTCAACAGACCGAGTTGATACTGGACAGAAAAAAATAGTATTTGCCCGACGCGGGATTCGAACTCGAGACCTGAGCGTGGAGGCCGTACCGGGCACGTAATACAACTACGAGTTGCGACATCAAGGTAGTTGCGACAAGTCATTCACGATGAAACTTCTTCCCTGGAATGTCAGGTCTATTTTACGTAAATGATGCGTCACTCTAGTGCCACCATGCAATTTAAAAATCGAATTTTGTATGTAAAGGATGTTCGAAATTTATGCAATGCAATAAAATTACATAGCTTGATATGAAGATTGATTACATTATTATGGTTGAATAGTCACTATATAGGATATAAATGTTACAAATGTTGAAGGCGGCCGCTACCTATCTAGATAATTTTTAATTTGAACTGTATGTAATGTGGGGTAAGAAAAATATAGCAAAGTCATTCTTACAACGCGGGAACTTATGCTTAAAGAAAATTTGAAATGTTAATTACTTACAATTTTTTAAATATTTTTGATATTTTGTACAGAAGAATAGACTGATGTTTACTGCAACAGCTACTTCTTCAATTCTAAGGCATTTGTTTTTGTTTTGCAATATAATAAAGCTTCGATATCCTTATTGAATTGAATGAAAAATAATGATGGCCATATTTTAAAAGGAGACGGGAAAAACTTCATAGAACTTTGGGCTTAGTGTTACAGAGATAATTTATGCATTATTTTATAGTTATATTAGAACTATTTCCAAATGAGAAAGAAAAATCTGTCTGTCCAATGCGAGTAAAGAAAGAACCGCTGTAGAGTAGAGCTTCTAAATCATTTTTCGGTGAATAACTTTTTTTTACCTGATGACATAAGATGTTCACAGTACCTAACCATTGGATTGCCCTATTGAATAGTGAACAGAGCTAGCTTAGACAATAACCAGAATTGAAAATATCACATGGAATCGACGAGGACTAATATAAATATATAATGGCTCATTTACACTCTCGCGCGAGTGGTACGCCGAACACAATACGAGCCACGACGCGAGGTGTGAAGCTAGAGTGTTAGTGAGTCAATAATGTATTTCCAATTGACATTACGTCGGGAGCGCTGAACAAAGTTCCCAGTAAAATTAAATAATATCGACCAATATTAAATATCCCAAAAAGTGAAAATGTCTTTTTAGTTTAATTTCTAAAATACCTATAGATTTTAATTCTTATTCTTTTTCAGCCTTCAAAAGGCTACTTTTGCACATAGGTCTCCCCCAAAGAATTATTAATACTATTATGTCAATATTATTCTTGTTATACATGCTTGGTATTCTTTGAGTATGTAACCAACGCTCTAAGTTGGTGCCAGCGCCGTGTGTAACATTACACGAACCACTTGGTGCCACTTTTCACCTTTCTATAACTCAAAACCTATTTAAAGTAAACACATAAAACTGTGTGAGTTTAATTATATCTATAAGGACATCTAGAAGCCCAAATTTCATGAAGCTAGCTCAAACGGTTATAAAGATATGAAGGTCAAAATCGTAAATTTTTGTACTGACTGACAGACTTATAGTATCTAAACCTAACCTACTTCCAGATGACCTAGAAGGATGAAATTTGGAATCCAGCTCGGTAATTATGTGTAAGCGTAAGAAAAAATCTAAAAATAAAAAAAGTTAAAAATACAGGGGTCGACATAAAAAAAAATATATTTTTAATGGTAGCGTTGGAACCGTTACAAGCAAATATTTGAAACAATCCCAATATATGTTTTATTATATTTGCTTTATAACAGAAATATAAAGATAAAGTTAAGCCAAAACATTTGTGGTGTCCCCATAAAAAACACTTGTAATACGCGCTAAACAGCCGGCCAACGGTGTGTCGTCGGCGGCGCGCGGCACCACACAACTCAATACCTACCTAGTTTTCTTTACAAAAAGTAATGATATCCCACCAAAAACATAAATGTAAAAGATCTCACATTTGTAAATACCAGCAACTATTATAGGTATTCAATAAAGCAAACAAATAGAATTTAATACTTGTTCATAATGTTATTTTGTTCCTATAAATACATATTTAGATTTTGCATAAAACTTGGCACACATTTAGATCTCCATTCTTTTTGCGGCGAAGCCCACAGCTAAGCAAAATTTTGGTATTGAACTTGGCTATCCTTTTTTACATTTATGTTTTTGGTGGGATATTTTTAAATGGAAGACATAAAAATAGAAGAATATTGATACATGCTTCAAAAGTGTAAGGTCAAGCCCAATTTAGGCCGTCTCCTTTATACCTATTAGAGTTTGTGGCCAGTCATGTCCAGCGGATTTTGAGTTCGATTGGCCTTAATACAAAAAACTTCAAAATGGTGGCTACTTTTTTCAATTCTCACATTGGATCACTCTTTTGTTAATAATGTTACACCCAGATATCGATTTTGCGGTCGATTAACCTTAAAACAAAGAAATTCAAAATGGCGGCCACTTTTTTCAGTTCTGACGGTGGATCTGCCTTTAGTAACTAAAGTGGTACTCAGATACCGATTTTGAGGTCAATTGGACTTAAAATAAAGAAATTCAAAATGGCGGCCAATTTTTTCAGATCTGACATTGGATCCGTCTTTTGTACCTACAGGCCTGCCCAGATGTCGATTTTGAGATCGAATGGCCTTAAAACAAAGGAATTCAAAATGGCGGTCATTTTTTTGAATTCTAACATTGGATCCGTATTTTGTACCTACAGGCTTGCCCAGATATAGATTTTGAGGTCGATTAGCCTTAAAACAACGAAATTCAAAATGGCGGCCACTTTTTTCAAGTCTAACATTGGATCCGTCTTTTATACCTAAAGGCCTGCCCAGATATCGATTTTGAGGTCGAATGGCCTTAAAACAAAGGAATTCAAAATGGCGGTCACTTTTTTAAATTCTAACATTGGATCCATCTTTTTTACCTACAGGCTTGCCAAGATATCAATTTTGAGTTCGATTGGCCTTAAAACAAAGAAATTCAAAATGGCGGCCACTTTTTTCAATTCTAAAATTGGATCCGTCTTTTGTACTTATAGGCCTGCACAGATATCGATTTTGAGGTCAATTAGCCTTACAACAAGGAAATTCAAAATGGCGGCCACTTTTTTCAAGTCTAACATTGGATCCGTCTTTTATACCTAAAGGCCTGCCCAGATATCGATTTTGAGGTCGATTGGCCTTAAAACAAAGGAATTCAAAATGGCGGTCACTTTTTTAAATTCTAACATTGGATCCATCTTTTTTACCTACAGGCTTGCCAAGATATCGATTTTGAGTTCGATTGGCCTTAAAACAAAGAAATTCAAAATGGCGGCCACTTTTTTCAATTCTAAAATTGGATCCGTCTTTTGTACTTAAAGGCCTGCACAGATATCGATTTTGAGGTCAATTAGCCTTACAACAAGGAAATTCAAAATGGCGGCCACTTTTTTCAAGTCTAACATTGGATCCGTCTTTTATACCTAAAGGCCTGCCCAGATATCGATTTTGAGGTCGATTGGCCTTAAAACAAAGAAATTCAAAATGGCCGCCATGTATACCAATTCTAACATTGGCTCTTAACATTTTAGTTATTATTGATTCATAATGTATAAATAAATGAGTATTACAAAAAATCATACTAAAATAATTTTATGGTGTAAAAATTTGAACAGCCTTTACATGCATAATACGAATTTTTTAAATGTATGAGCGGCACGCAAGCGTCATTTACGCAAAATTGGGCCAGCATTCCAGGGCGTCCCTAGCTATGAATTACCCAATATAAATAATACATACATATACTCTCACGTCTTTTATCCCCGAAGGGGTAGGCAGAGGCGCAACTAGTGCACTCACTTTCCGTCGTGCGTATTCCGTCCTATGATGTGATAGGGGGTGAGCCTATCACCATTTCGGGCTCAAAATCCAGACTTCTGGCTGAAAAGAAAAAAATCCAATATCACTCTGCCCGACTCGGGGATCGAACCCGAGACCTCAGCATTGCAGTCATAACGTAATACAACTACACCACTGAGGCAGAATAAATAACAAAAAAAAAGCAGTGACTATTGTTTTTCAATCAGGGATTCGAACCCGGCACCTCAGCGTACCGATCACTAAATATAACTAAAGCAGGTCTCCGACTAGAAACAATTTACAAAGGTGAAAGGATGTAATAATTACGCTTGCTGCCTATCTTATAGACCTAATAGAGCCTATAATTTTATATTGATACACGGACGTGAGCTGGATACACTATAAAACAGAATTTCCAGGGCACCTTCAAATTTGCCGCGCGGTAGCGCGGACCAATCCCTACACTAGACGGCCAATTCGAACTTTGAAGGCGTCCGAAAATTTCGAGCGCACGTCCGTCGTCAGTAAAGATTCCGGACGACTGAAGCCGGCACGGGCCACTCCCATAACAGCGATGGCGTATTTGGACGTCGCGGATGAGAGAAAGTGACGGGAGGCGCACGCGTATGCTGAAATGAAATGGCGTAAGCGCCAAAACAATTTTCTTTTAATTGTGATTATACTATTTAATTCGTTTTAATTGTGTATTGATAGAACTTTGAAAAAATTGTTGTATTGTATTTAAATAAAGTTACGAATGTACATATTCCACCATTTAGAGATAAAGCGTGTTTAAAGAAAATATCAGAGGTAACTTTGAATTTTTTTTCGATCGAGAAAATTTATAGCAAGTGTGTTTTGGCTTTGACATATTATTGAGTTATACGTTCAATTTACACATATCCAAAAATCTAACTTCTGATCTTAGTAGTTTACGAGAAATTTGAATTTGAAAGTCCTTAAAGTTCCTGACATAGGCTCTTAAGGATGATTGGGCTCTTGTGATGAGCCGCAGCGTCTGATCGCAACAGCCGCCGCACCACGCGCTCGCGACCCACTGCTTTATCAATAGATTGTACCGGACGCCTAACAATGCTGTCATAGTATATTAAACTATGACTACTGCTTATTATCATGTTGATCATGATTCGACATATTATTTACAAAGACTTTTCCATTTATTCTTGAATGATATGCAACAGGTGCGTTCGAAAATTAAAATGTGATCACTAAATAGCCAGTACAGATTTCTTAACTATGTTTCATATTTGTACGTACCAGAGCCGTAAATCACTTGCACCGTTGCTTATTTTCACTTCATCAAGAGAAAGGGCGATTTCGGCTTTAGGTTACCTCGCCTAGCCTTCGTTAAACAATACCGTGGTAATACGAATAGATTAGATTCGCATGTAGCAATAAAGAATATTCGCGTCTTTGGGACTGCTCTCCGAGAATCACATGACATTACCCTTCTAGTATCTATTATAAACCGCCCCTGTTGTCAAAACAATTAAAACCAGATATAAACCGGTCTTTAATTCATTTTGCACACCCTTCGCATTACAATTTGTAAAGACGTAATCAACAAATAAGTTGAGTAATCAGTTTTATTACGATTTAGAACTTTGTGAAACTGGCTTTATATTTATCTCGAAATAAAAATATTTAAAGTAGGTCATATTATTATAATATGTTTTGCTGCGAACTATTTTTAACAGACTTCATAATATTGAACAAATGTTCCAAATGTAAGCAGATACAAAAACTATATTAATTTCAATGAAACTCATACGTTACATTGAACCAAAGACAAATACATTGTCTTGCTCCATTTTTTTAATTTTACAATTTCTAAAATACTTCACGCTAAATCAAAAAAATAATGAAATATAATATTGTTAAAATTATTGAAAAAATTGATGAAATGTATTACATTCCCGTGAATTACTCAACTTAAAATTTTATACGAGTAGAGCATATTTCAATTGCGTTTTACCCCTCTCGTGCCCGCTAAAACATTAATCCATTGTATCCCTGACGCCACATTGTAAAAATTCTGACCTAAATCTCGCAAAACAAAACTGGCTCAGCACAATGGTTACTTTACGACGCTATAACGATGTGGTGTTTCCTTAGAAAAGGCCTTTTGTCCATTGACAAAAAGCGTTGGAGATCGCGTTTATGCAGAGTCCCTTTACCTGACCATTGTTCTATGCTCCTACCAGACTGTGGGACGGCGAGTGGCGACGCAGGCCCAACATAAATAATTACGTCCACCGGTCATCCAGCTCTGAATTAGGGTCACTCGTATGATTATTATTACGGATTTATTTATACCCTCTCCCCATCATTAGATGTAACGGTTGCGACTGCTTAAAACTATAGAACGGGTTCCCGGACAAGGGGCAGACTGGTTTCATGTTCGCTGGACTGTGAGATAATTTCAAGTTTTTAATTAAGTGAAAAATCGTGCTCCCTCATGGCGTTTTTGTTCCGTGCATTCGCTGTTTTATTCTTATTCAATGTTTGCGAAATTTCAATAAATTAATATTCTTGCGGAATTCACGTTTTGTTTACGGGATTTGTTCCGGATTAAAGAGTGTTTTTTTTTTCTTCTTTTCATCCCAAAATAAGCACAAAAGCGCGCAGCTTGTCAGTTGTCCATCTAATAAAGTATAATAATTGTAACTTAACATTAGCGAATTTGTGCGCTCCCCGTATCGGCTGTTTCTTTCTCGTACCTTATTTGAGCGTAAACAATGCGATCCAGCGTCTTTCACACGCGGACCTCGGCCGACTTATCCTTGGTCAAAATAATAATTGCACTCTCTCACATGTCGCATGCGTCGTCTCGCTCGCACCCACCGTCACATACGACGTCCCGATGCATTTGATCCGATGCGAAACGAAATATTCGAAACCTTTTGTAATAATGAACAATGATTGTTTGCTCGTCCTGTATCTCCTTTGTGTGCGAAATTACAATATACTTGTTACGTTAGCATTAAATGCAACTGTGAATGTGTGCGTACGGGATGGATAGAGCGTTACCTTTGTCTTGCCGGGATCTCGCAAACAAAACGAGTCCTACTAATAATAAAAGAGAAGAATTTTATTTTTAACTTCAATTCAGAAAAGTAACAAACGATCGCACCGAACAATAGTCAGCTTCATTTATAGAAATAATCTTTTTTGTAGATAAATCTCACGTAGATGTAGGTAGACGTTGTGGATTTACGGCGTGCGGACCGACACCCATTCTAGTCGCAGATTCCGTAGCGAGAGGTGCGCGCGTAATTATTGCAATTTATATTGTTCTTTGTCAACAGATAACAAAGAGCCCATCGATCAGAAGCCCGAGTTGACGCAAGAGCAGAAGATGATGCGATTTTTGGAACAACATCAACAACAACAGCAGCAACAACAACAACAACAGCAGCAACAAGTGCAACAACAACCGCAGCAAGGGTCGAGTGAAAGAGACGATGAACGCGAGACTCCTGGGCCACATGCATGTCCTTACTGCAACTTCAGTTGCACGAACGAAGCGCGGTTGCACGCCCACGTTAACTCCGTACATGCCGATAATGTCCGACACTTCATATGCCCGCTGTGCCAAGACGCATTCAAAGAAAGGCCGGCTTTAGAAAGGCACGTTATGCAAATACACTCGGTGAACTCCGAAGGATTGCAAAGATTATTGCTTTTGGTAGACCAAAGTCATTGGCTGAACGGTGGCGCTCAGCAAAGGGACGAATCTCGACAGGATGAGGATCGCGAGATCTCGTCGCCACGATCAGAAGGTAGTGCGGACGGCGAGACCGAACGGTGTTCGACTTGTAGTCGCACTTTCCGCAATGTCGACGAGCTCTGCCAACACCAAAACGAGACCGGGCATTTAGAACTCAAACAAACACCTCAAGGGCCTGGCTTCGTTTGCTGGAAGAAAGGATGTAATAGATACTTTGATTCAGCCCACGCCTTGCAAAACCATTTCCGAGAAGCACACGCTCGTAATTCCATCGCAAACATGTCCGTTTCTGAGAAACACGTTTACAAGTATCGATGCAATCAATGCAGCTTAGCTTTTAAAACGATAGAAAAATTACAGCTTCATTCTCAGTATCACATGATTCGAGACGCCACCAAATGCGTATTATGTGGAAGGAGTTTCAGGTCTGTCTTGGCGCTTCAAAAACACGTCGAAACATCGCATCCTGAACTTTCAGAAGAGGAATTGTCTGCATTTAAACGGAGTCTGGCTTCAAATCCATTGATGCAAGCCGGCCAAGGGACCGCACTTGACGCTGCAACGGCCGAGCTCCTACGCAAAGAAGCTTTGAGAACACCGGACGATGACTTGGCCGACATGGAAGATCGCGATTCTAGTGCTACAGTCGCCGACGAGTCCGGTCACAATGACGCAGAAAACTCGGACGATTCAATCATATACAAAGATCAACAGTTCTTAGAAGATTACTTAAATTCGCAAGCAATGGCAGAGGACTCGTACAATGATCCTAATAGAAAGTACAAATGTCATCGATGCAAAGTAGCTTTCACTCGTCAATCATATTTAACGGCACATAACAAAACCTTGCTACATAGGAAAGGAGAGAAATTAACGTACCCTATGGAAAAGTATCTTGACCCAAACAGACCGTTCAAATGTGATGTATGCAAAGAATCATTCACGCAAAAGAATATATTACTGGTGCATTATAATAGTGTGAGCCATTTACATAAACTGAAACGAGCCATGCAAGAACAACAAAATAATAACAACCCTCCTGTATCGCCCGGAGCTGGCACTGCGCCGTCTAACCTAACATTGACACCTAAAAGTACTTCGAGCGAAGAGGACGATCGAAAACGCTACAAATGCAACATTTGCAAAGTGGCATACACACAGGGTAGCAATCTCGATATTCATATGAGATCAGTCCTGCATCAAACGCGAGCGGGAAAGTTACAGGAGCTCGCCGCAGCGGGACAAGTGGATTTGACACGGCCTTTAGTTGAACAACCGGACAGAAAGGACCCCGCAAAAATTTTACAAGACGTCTTGTCGCCGAAAAATACATCCCCTTCGTCAACTAGCAGTGGGGGACCGCGCTCGTCACCCCCCGCGCGCCCTAGTAGCCCTCGGTCCCCGCGCGCAGGTAGCGCCGCGTGCGATCGGTGTCACGCGTCATTTCCTACCGGAGAGCTACTCGACACACATCGCGCGACCTCATGCCCATTTAGCGATGCGCGAGCGCACTCGCCGCTAGGTGAAGCCGAGGCAGCCGCATTAGACGAGATGGTTGCGAAGGGAAACCCACCTAAGAGGAACTCGCAGATGTATAAACAACTATTAGAAACGTTTGGCTTCGATCTCGTCATGCAATATAATGAAAACCAACGAAGAAAATTGCAAGAGCGCGAAATAGCGCGTGCTCCCAGCCCGCCTCCGCCACCTCCGGAGGAAAAACCGCCTGACGGGGAATCAAAATCAACGTGTCAACATTGCAACAAGGAGTTTTCTAGTGTATTCGTGTTAAAAACTCACTGTGAAGAAGTGCATAAAGACAAAGTTCCTCTGGAGTTTTTGGAACAGTTCGCGGAGCAGTTCAAATCGGAATATGAAAGGAAATCGGGCGCGCCAAATTCACCTCGCGCCGCCTCTCCGGCGCCTCAGGATGAGAGGTCGCCTTCACCGCGCGGTGAGAACATTGGCAACTTCAACGAAAACACGAACGGCGCGGGTGACGCGCAGGCCGGTGCGCTCCTCGCCGCCCAGGTCCAAGAGATGCAGGCGGCACTAAACATGATCCAGCTACAACAACAGCTGGGCACGATACACCCGATGGTTGCACAGATGTTGTCGCTAGGCCTGCCGCTGGGTCTGAACGTGGGCGCGCTTGCGGCGATGAATCTGCAACCACCGCTTGTACCGCTCATGATGCCGCCCCCGCCCTTCGACGCGATGTCGTTCGCGCACGACGCGCAGCTCAAGCAACAACAACTACTCCAGCAACAACAGCAGGTTAGTTATGTGGCCTTGTTTCTAAATACTTATTACACGTTATATACAATTAACGAAGTTGTTGAAAGTTACGTATATGTAATATTAATATTGGCATCTATTAATATAGGTAGGTAGGTAGGTTAGCTAGGCTAGGGCCTGTAGTGTCCTCACCGGTGAGGATCCCGACGCGTTCCTCCCATTATTTTTAGTAAAATTAATTCATAGTTTTTTTTTTAACATCTCTTTCCTGCCAGCCCGAGCTTGGCTTCTTGATTTATTTGTCATTGCTTTTGCTCCCTATGAGAATAACAGTAGTTACATAAGTGATTTTTTATAATAATTATTATTAGTAATTGAATGTATCTTGACTTATCATAAGTGCAACTATGTTCGCCTACATGATGAATAAAGTATTTTATTTTATTTTTATAAATTTATTTAAGAGAAACACCAAAAGGTTTAATTATTTTAATAATAACTTGTGTGATTAATGAAATAATTTAATGTAATATATTTAAGTAAATGAACTTCTGATTATATGCAACTTAAAACCAATAACATTAACATAATAATGGGCTATTTAAATAGTTAATGGTCATTTTAATGTTCGAGAATATAATTTGAATCAATTATACGTACAAACAACTTGCAAAATTACCAAAATTTATATTCAAAATAGTTATTTCTTATTGCCTATGAGATCATAGGTACATAAATATTACGATAACATCATTAAGGGTTTTATAAAAAGTTATAAGTGTATTTAATGAAATATAAAACATATAACATAAATCTGAAATATACATACAAGACTCACCCTTTTAAGATTACTGATTACTGCTATATTAAGGATTACTGCTATGTAATTAAATCTTGTTTAAATATCGCCTAATTATAATTAAGTTCAAATAAAATACATTCTGTTACACTATTTCATAGTTCATTTACTTCGATAACCATAATAATGTACATAATTTCATACAATTTAGATCCACACACACACACACTCACACCTATTATCCCCGAAGGGGTAGGCAGAGGCGCAACTAGTGCACCCACTTTTCGCCGTTATTCCGTCCCATGATGTGATAAGGGGCGAGCCTATCGCCATGTCGGGCACAAATTCCAAACTCCGAGCTGAAATTGAGTAGAAAAACTCAATTTCACTTTGCCCGACCCGGGAATCGAACCCGAGACCTCAGCATTGCAGTACCATAATACAACTACGCCACCGAGGCAGTAAATTTTAGATCCAGTTTATCAATATTACATGTATCTCTTACGTCTACACACATAAAATATAATATATGTTTAAAATCAATTCATAACTATTTTAAACTCGGATACAGACTAAAGTTGTATGTTTCTTGCACTCTTAAATTTATGTACCCAATAGACATAATTTGGCTTCTTAAAAAACCAACGTTTCTAAGGATTGGAGTGGCATACCTACTCGAAAGCTCGGTGTGATAAAATACTTTAGGATCCGCTTGTATGAATACTAAGCGCGTACAACACACGTGAATCAATAACGACATGATGTAATTATATCTGTGAGTTTTTGTATGTAAATTTGGTCGCGAACAAGGACATTTCAGACATACGAGATAAGCGAGGCGTTTAACGTTGGTTATCTGTTTGCACAAAGCAACAGAGCGTCTATTGTTAAATGTCTGAGTTTGAACGTTATTATTAACCATTCCTGTTGTTATTCAAAGTTACCTGTGTACAATAAGGGCCAATATGGCTCTAGACAAATGAGCCCTTTTGTGTTTTATCCTTAGGGATACGTAAATGTAGGTACGGCTCTACGATTATGAGTTTTTTACACGTTCTATCAATAATTATATTAATATTCTCCTATCTTTGCAGGCAAACGCTGCAGCTGGTCAAAAGAGAGCTCGAACACGCATCACCGACGAGCAGCTCAAAATTTTACGAGCGCATTTTGACATTAACAACTCACCGAGTGACGAGGCCATTGCGAAAATGGCTCAACAGTCGGGTTTAGCGACCAAAGTTATCAAACATTGGTTCAGAAATACACTCTTTAAGGAACGTCAACGTAATAAGGATTCTCCTTATAATTTCAATAACCCACCATCAACAACGCTTAACCTAGAGGAGTACGAGAAGACGGGTGAAGCTAAAGTTACGCCACTGGATTCATCAGTAAGCTCCGATGAAGGTAAGCCACCTCCAGAGAAAAAAGCTAAAACTGAAGATCTTTCTATGATGAACCAACAGGAGGTAAAATCCGAACCAAGTGACGAGCCTACCATGGAGGAGAAATATAATTCGTATGATGACCGACACCAAGAGGACAAAAATTTTTTATTTCCTCAAGCGCCGTCTCAGAGCCCTGCTTTAAACCCAGGACACCATGACAGCCAACAAAACATATCGCGGCCGCAATCTCCAACGCATATGTCGTTAAACTCGCTGATCCAGTCACAATTGGACTCTATTCCAGCCACGAGCATACCGCAGCCGCCACATCCGTCGATGCTACCACCGAAATTGAATCCCAATTTCACGTCCCCAAACTCCGCGCCCCCGAACGTCCTACCTTTGACCCCAAATCGCAGCCTCAGTCCTGGCAGAGGACCGGCCGATTTCGGACTTTCCGGGGGCAACTCGAACGGATCCAACAGCTCGGGGTCTTCTGGCAAACGCGCCAACAGAACTAGATTCACAGACTATCAAATTAAAGTTCTACAAGAGTTTTTTGAAAACAATGCCTATCCCAAAGATGACGATCTCGAATATCTCTCGAAGTTACTGGGGCTGAGTCCTAGAGTCATTGTTGTTTGGTTTCAAAACGCGCGACAAAAAGCAAGAAAAGTGTATGAGAATCAACCGGCAGCCGATCCACCCGCGGGCGCCACAGACGATGCCAACAGATTTCAACGCACTCCTGGACTTAACTATCAATGCAAAAAGTGCCAGTTAGTATTCCAAAGATACTATGAATTGATAAGGCACCAGAAAACGCACTGTTTTAAGGAAGAAGATGCTAAACGATCAGCCCAGGCGCAAGCGGCTGCGGCACAAGTGGCAGCTACATTGAGTAGTGAAGATTCAAACTCAAGCACGGTGGAACATCATAATCCACACGTGCCTGTCTCACCTGCCCCACCTCGCACCCCAACCCCAGCTGCTCCTAACTACCCTGTGTCTCCAGCACCCCCAAACCCTTTAACACCAGTCACCCCTTTATCACACCAGACACGAGAAGAAAAAGATGGAAATTTTCAGTGTGACAAATGTAACTTAGTCTTCCCACGCTTTGATCTATGGCGAGAACATCAACTAGTACACATAATGAACCCGAATTTATTTCCCACTTATCCTCCAGATTCCCCTTTTGGGATACTTCAACAACATGCCCAACTTCAACAACTAAATGCCACTCTTGGAAACGAAGAAGCTCGTCACCCTTTAGTGGCAGCTCTAAATCAACAAGTGACGAAGCGAAAATTTGATGAATACGATGAGACAGATACTGGGGAACAACCGAAAGACAAACGTCTAAGAACGACAATTTTACCTGAACAGTTGGATTATTTGTACCAAAAATATCAAATTGAATCGAATCCATCGCGTAAAATGTTAGAGAACATAGCACGCGAAGTTGGGTTAAAAAAAAGAGTGGTCCAAGTTTGGTTTCAGAACACTCGAGCACGTGAACGAAAAGGGCAATTTCGTGCTCACGCGCAAGTAATAAACAAGCGTTGTCCCTTTTGTCCAGCTTTATTCAAAGTAAAAAGCGCATTAGAAAGTCACCTAAGTACAAAACATGCAGATCAATGCGCACGCGGAGAAATCAATGTCGATGCGCTACCGGATGAAGAACTCAGCACAGAATCAACACCAAGTTTTGGCTCTCAACAAAGTGACAGGCAGCAAAATTTTTCCCAAGCGGGGGCTCCCATGTTGCCCCCTATTTTCCCGCCTTTTCACTCAGACATGGAGAAATTTATCAAACAGTACAGTGAAGAGTCAATGAAACGTTACGTAAGTGAACTTCAGGCTCACGCCGCCGCTCAACAAAACGGCGCAATCAACACTGATCCATCTGAGAGACGTACAGAACATGGAAAACCGGAGATACCCCTAGATCTCAGCAAGCCTGTGGATCTATCAAGGCCTGGATCGGACGCGGACGAACGTTCCGATACTGCTTCTGAAACAATGGAGTTTTACGAAGAGGACGAACCGACATCACCTGTCACTACTGGACAGCAAACACCGCGTCCTCCCGGCAAACGATACCGCACACAAATGTCATCTCTACAAGTGAAAATAATGAAATCATTATTCGGTGATTACAAAACGCCGACAATGGCCGAGTGTGAGGCGCTAGGCCGCGAGATATGCCTTCCGAAACGTGTGGTACAAGTCTGGTTTCAAAACGCCCGTGCCAAAGAGAAGAAGGCACGGCTGGCGGCCGGCTTATCAGAAGTTTCTGACGCAGCTCCGCCGGAGGAGTGCCGTGTGTGTGATTTCAAGTACAGTCACAAGTACTCGGTGCAAGACCACGTGTTCACGCGCGGACACATTGCGACGGTGCGTGAGCGGCTCCAGAGCAGCAGCGGCGGCGGCGAGGACAGCACGCTCGCGCTCATGCAGATGGCGGCGCGCCTCGACGGTGGCATCGGCGGCGATCTGCACAACGCGTTCCTGCGGCCACAGCTCGCCGGAAACGGTGAGTGCACCACTTGACCGCGATCCGCGTAGACTGGCGCTGTACAGCGTCCAGCGCATTTGGATCTCTTTTCGTAGAACCTCGCAGCGGCGAGCTTCGTTCTGGCAGACGATTGTGTGCTCGGCACCGTGTGGTCGCTGAGATCAGAGCGAAGCTCAATTGGTGCCGTGACGGTCGTTGCTATTTTCCTACTAGTGAGTCCTTTTTGTGTATAAAGTTTAGACGTAACTGAACAATTTTATATAATACCTATGTGGCGTTGGCATTTCACTCGCATTGTTCTGTTAATATTATGGATGAGCTTCCCGCGTCATTTACTTCGATCATGTTGTAAACAAATATGTGCTAAGTCGGTTGTTGGGATGCGAAAGCTAATGGCAGCACGTACAGAACCAATTCAATCTCGGATATCATTTCGTAATTCAAATAATTACCAAGTATCGTTCGAGGTGTAGCAATGTAATCGAAATAGCAAAATTATTGCGCAATCCTCAAATAATAACTTGAGGTTTAATAGATTTATTAGTGTTGTTATGATTCTGTTGGTTGTTGTGATGGGTGACAGGCCCGCGGCGGCGTGAAGTCTCGCGCCCGCTGCTTGTCATCGAGCCGCCAGAGGCGGGCCGCTGGCGGCCGGTGGGCGGCTCGCTCTAACCCGCCACTATTCAAATGCAAACGAAACACAACAATGGTAGGAGTTAGGACGCGTGAAGGACGTCGTATATCTAATGGGACCGATCTGGTGCACATGCATTTCTCTCCACATGAATAATCAATTATTTAAATGACGCCAATCAAAGACTTTCTCAGAAATAGTGCATCAGTGTTCGATTGTTTGTTTTGTCTGAGGTCGCGTCGCGTGTGCCGCGGGATCTGGTCCAGCAACTGAGAGCCAACGCCACCTAGTGATATAGACTAGTAATCTGTTGCATAATATTATTCTTCCTAGTTGTTCATATTTAAAACTCCTATTAGGTATTAGCGACTTGTGGATTGTTGTAGGATTGTAATGAAAACCAAATTATATATTTTAGAGAATTTAAACGTTTTAGTTATTATGTAAAGTCATAGCGAAGCCTGAAGTCTATATAACTATTTAAATAAGGTGCCTTGTAGGATTCAAGTGTTTTGTAAATTATTACTTCCGAGCTTCACTGTAAATATTTACGTGTAAAAGTATACTACTAGTTGTAACGATAGTGCACTGTAAAATTGTCTCTGACACTACGTGATGCGTGTTGCGATGTATCGTACCCATACGTATATGTATAAATAAATATATTGTTTGTTTCGTAGAGGCATCTTGGAACTTGTGATATAACTGTATCTAATTAGTTTACTTCGCATATCCTTCACAAACGTTGCGCCGCAGGGCGGGACGCGGAAAGAACAAAAATACATACAGACATAACATTAGGAGTTTGTGGACTTTACATAATAATGAAGTCTTGGGTATCGTGTGGGGTCTCGCCGGCTGCACTTTTTTTGCTATTCTCCCGATGCATTTACATATAAGTTGTTCGGGATCAGGGCGTTAGACGATATGCAAATATTTAGTTCAAATTTGAATGTCGCCACCAATATGAGTGCGCTCGTGCGGCTGAGAGTGCGCTCGCGCACGCGCCCCACGCGCCGCGGGACTGCCTTTATTCTATTATTTATTATGTGAAAAGTTTCGCCTTCGTCTCCGCTCCGCGTCTAGCTCTTCGATACGTCTCTATTGATCTTTCAAATGCAAATATCAACCGTGGCAAATATAAAGCAACGCTATTTACTCCCCAATAGGTGTGCGACGGTTCGTGCCTCCGTTCTGACGTGCTTATTTGCATATCGTTTTTTTTTTGTTATTATTTTCTTTTTATGTTATGTTTGTATTTATTTTTGTCCTTTTTAGTTTTACTATTATTATTTTGTTTTGTCGTGTAGATAATTTGCGTGCGTCTTGATTGACGTGCGATATTGATATTGAATTTGCCTCCAATACGACTTCCAATAATTTTATTTTAATTTGTATAATTTAATTTTAAAATAATTATGTGCGATCTGCATTTACTGTTATTCAGAAGTTATTGCTAAATAGTTATTTGAAACAAAACCTGTGCCAGCCAGTGATCGAATTCTTTGGTATACTTTAGACTTAAACTATCGTCTAGATAGAAAGATTGAAAGTCTTGTAAACTGAATAGTATTATTATAATTATTATCTACAGTTATTATATTTGCAAAATTCGTTGAAATAAATGCAATATTTATATTATTGATTTATGTTTTTTTGTTTTTTGTTTCCTTGGTTCCTTTATCCTGAGTTTTTTTCTTTTGTTCTTATTATAATTATATGGAATGCAACATGAGGCAACAAAGAGGCTCAAACAAACCTAATTTTTTGTACATAGAAAAGTATCCAGCTAAGTCTCGGAGAATTATCGAATTACTTAAGGGCAGGTGAGCATAGACGGTAATTGAAAACGTTGAAGCGATCCTCGACACCATTGTGTAAACCTGTCTTCTTAAAACAATAACAGCTCTTTGTCTTTATTCATTTGAATGTGACGGACGCCCCGACAAGCGAAATATAAATTAACGTTAAATCTATAGATTTCCGCTTCGTGGGAGGTGATCTTCACAAAACTTTCTTCAAGTATTGTACGCTACAGATTGCTAGTTGTTTTTCTCTATACACAAACTTAATATAACGATCGTTACGGCACACCTCTGTGATGGTAATTTATCTAGAAAAACTAGAAATATAAAACAATTTGCTATTACCTTCATCAACTTATAAGATAGATATATAATATATTAATTATATTTAATTGGAATTAAATTCCTAAACCTGATGGTCAGAAGTAAAATTCCACTGTAAAAATTCTTAATATTTCATGATGCGCTGGTAAGTCTCAAAACAACTTTGTCACTGCAGATTTGAAATTGAATTAAATGACACACCTAACATGCAGTTCCTTAAGAGTAATGATTTTGCGCTCATGTACAAAATCACGATGAATTCCTCAGCAGGAGATAAGAGTCTGTCCTGTATGAAACTGAAACGAAGAACTAACAATAAGCAAATGTTTAATGAATAAGAACTATTTACGTCGACAAAAAATTATAATATTCTTAAATTATAAAGACAATGTCTTAAACAAGCACTCTATCTATCTGATTATATTAACTTAAGTATTCAAATACCAGTTATCTGTCGTAACGATTGTATTAAGTAATTTCCAAAATTTGTGTCGAAGTTTTAAAGCTTGATAAAATAATATTATCAGAAAACAATTACATAACTGAGCACAAAATGTGTTAGCGGATATAGTTTACTGAATAAGTATAAAAAAGGTTGCAACAATAGAACTACTTAATTCAAAACAATCGCCTTTGAATATTGACAACATAACCTCTGCTTGACCACTCATAGGGATTATTTACTTAGTTTTTTCTTTTACTTTTGTTTTTATTTTTTATATTATTTACATCATCTATTGCTAAATATGTAGAATATCGAGACACAAACAGCCAAGCAAATTACTTTTCTTAGGTTTTAAAACTGTGTAGAAATATGGTTGACACTAAAAAATGTTTAGTTGTACCACGATTCATTTCTTATTTATAATTATGATTAATTAGAACTCGAAAAATATAAAACAGTTCGTCGACTCATGTATATCATAAATCAAAAGATCTTCATGGCGTATGCAGATACTTCAACTTGAAAAAGTAAATAGGAGACGAGCCTTCAACTTCCCTCAAGGGAACAGGAAAAGTAGGTATATACAAATATCTGAGGCGGTTTCGAACTCAAAACCCAATAGAAGTTACAGTAAATTAGATTTTTCAGCAAAAGTAACCCCTGGGGTGATTAATCACACATAAATCAATACTAGGGGCGGAGCCAAGAAGCCTGTCCTCGGGGATGATACAATAATTGCTTTTTTTATAATATTATTAATACTCTGATTAGTATAGACTACCATCTGGACCCTAAAACCAACAGAAAAGCTATTCGCTTCAGTATATAAGTGTCAGTTATGATATACAAGGGCATTTCGATATCGCGTTAATAAATGAAACCACATACAATTACCTCTGCTAACTTTGTACCAAAAATCATTATGATTATTTGATTTTTTTGTCATTTTATATTCTAGTACAAAAATGGCGTGTGAGTGTATTTCTGCCCGCAAGTAAGATGTACCTCTGTGACCAATTCTCTTAATATAGTAGAAATTACATTAGGGCTTGTAAAATTAAAATAACCTTGATATTTATTTTGTTCCAAACTTGCGCTTTTTTATATTACATCTGCAGTTCGACTAACTTGTTGTAGTGTTATTTTCAAGCAGAGACGTGTGTGGTCTCATTTAGTAAAGCAATGTCAAAATGATCCTGTACAATAGTATCAAATACAAGTCTATCCCGAAGGTTGTACATGACTGTAACCGCCTTACATCACTCAACTACAAATTTCGATTGAATCTCTTTTTTTTTTGTCCCTGACATTACTCTTTCTAGCCCGACGAGGGTCGGCTCGGTCTTTTGGGTGAGTGCAGAAGGCGCTCGCAACCCTTAAAATTAAGCGACCACGCTGAGGGCGACCCACTAACGGGCCACGAACCTCGGCTCAGGGCGGCCACTGAGAGGATAAGACATCAGCGTTTGGGGAAGATGGTTTTTAACCTAATCCTATTTAGTGGTATCGTACCTAGTAGTCTTCGGCACGCGGGCCGGAACTGCTAAGAGAGGTCAGGGTAGAATGAATCTCAACTGCGTAGTTTTGTTTCTCCAAAAGTTCCTGAGTACAGTCAGCATAAGTACCTGAATAAAATCAAAATTTCAAATCGCCTGTATACGCGTTAACTGAAAAAAAATTTTCTTCGTTTGAAGTAAAAATAATCTCTTTTATTTTATTTTTGTGAAGAGAAATAATGATTAGTAAGAACACAAAAGTATGTAGGCAATTTGAAATTTTGAATTTGTTTAGTGACTTATGCTGGTGTGGTCTGTACTGTGTAATCAGAGTGAAGTCAAAATAATATAATAAGTATAATAATTTCTCCTAGCCAGTTTCGCCCACGGCGGCCAATTTCAACGGAGATCAGCCAGGTACGCAGGAGATATTATAGTGCACAAGTGTGTGCGCAATACACAGGTGCACTCGCTATTCCTTCACTCTCATAGTCCGGTGAGACGGCAATCCGACATGACCGGAGAGAGATCAGGCGCAGGACCAACGGCTTTACGTGCTTTCCGAGGCACGGGGGTATCACACCGCCAACTTCCTGACTCCGAGCTGCGACTGAGTAAATTTTAAGATGGAGAAACCCAGTCACAATGTTTTGGCTCGACCCGGGATTCGAACCCAGGACCTCAGCGCGCAAATCGTACTCGTAATGCGTACGCAATACAACTACGCCACCGAGGCAGTCAAAATAATATAGACTTTAGACAAGGGGCAAAATTCTCTAAGCACAGTTTCACAATTTCAAGAACATTTTATTTGTCAGTTATCGTATTAAACTACTACTGTACCGTACCTACTTACTTTATTTCTTTAGGATCAAAGATTAGACTTGTGTTGTGACTTTTGTATTGGTTCTGATTATACCTACATTTATGTGACAAATAGCAATCAACAAGTAGTGAAATGGCCACTTAATTTAATTTTAATAATCTGTTTTTGTTGAGGTTAGTGAGAATGTCATTCAATATTTATAAAGTTCTCTTGTGATTACGGTATCACAAGATTGCAATGGGCAGCATTACCCATCTTAAGTAACAAGATATTTCAACTTCAATAACCAAAACAGTAAACCAATTTTATGCAAATGTGTAAAACAAATCTTATAAAGGCTATAAAGGAAACCAGAAATGTAAACGATACGGCATCGATATCGAACCTTTTTCATAATTTACAATACTTTTTTACAAACACCCACTCGAAGGCTCATTACAAAAAATATTAAATTACCGACGCACAATGAGGTAAACCTGACGGCATAAAAAATGTTCCCGTTAGTGAACCGACTAATTATCCCATTGTTAAACACAATATATACGACGTGTTCACCTCAAAATAAGGCTTTTTGTTTGTTAACAAAAGGGATTTTTTCTTGAATCAATATCATGATAATAAGCCGATCATTGGAGATCTTGGTTAACGCGACTAGGGTTATTGATGCCTACGACACTGTATATATTTGAACGCTACTCACTTTGTAAGTTAGAATTAGGTAATGGACAACCAATCAAATAAACTCATGATCTTTTAGGATTTTGCGGCAGCTATCTTGACACTTGTCATAATAAAAAAATCCTGTCTAATCTATATCTAAACTTTGGAATTATAATTAGAAAAGCAAAAGATTAGTTAGTCTCTCAAATGCTTAGGCAAATACTTTAGAGTCTAACTCAAATTTCAATAAAAATGTAGTCAATCTGGAATAGTTATACTTATATAATAACACCACACCAAATTAATGTAGTCAACTTTAAAAACTTGCTGAATATATTCAAACTTCAAAACGCATCTACACATTAATTTCAATCGGCATATTATTTTTTCTTGGTCTACAATAAAGTTAACCCCTTGAAGTTTATTTTAGTGAAGAAAAATAATTATTGATAAGGAAACAAAAGTTTAAAGGCGATTTTATTTGTTTCAGCTATTTTTGTGGCTAACTGTACATAGGACATATTTTGTTTAATCCCTTTCCGATGCCATAATATGACATCATTCTCAATATGTCTAAAAAAATATATTTCACCACGCTGCGGACATGTAAGTAGAGCATGAAAATAAAAGCAATAGATTTAGGACTGAATCCTCTAGCAGGAAACATCACTGTTTTAACTAATCATTAAGCCTCATTTAGACTTATCTATAATTGGTAGCAATTATAATCATTAATAACAATACTCGTCCCTCGTCAAATACTCGCATACTTCATCGCGGACGAGACTTGTCTCGCCATTGCATATGTACAGATGGTTTCAATAATTACGTACGATACTTCCAAATGAGGTTTTATTGTGTAATGTTCTATAAACAAACTAAAAGCCAAAGAGACAAAACAATTAGGTTAATCACTAATTAAATAGGTTCATTATTAGCATGGCCCTTAATCAAGCCACATTATATAGGAATTTAGTCATCGATATTCTGTTGATAGGATTAGGCTTAGAAACCAATCATTCTAATCGTTGATGTCTCATCCTCTCTCAGTGACCGTCTTGAGCCAAGGATCGTAACCCGTTAGTGGGCTGCCCTCGGCATGGTCACTTAATTTAAAGGGTTGCGAACGCCTTGAGCGTTCACCCTAAAGTCCGGTGTGTTTGTATAAGCCGACTCTCGTCAGGCTAAAAAACGAATAGCCAAGCCAAAAAAAAACGATCTTCTAGGGTCTAAGTTACGCGTCATTACTCTGTGACACCGATAAACCTCATTTAATTAACCTCTGGGTAAAGTTATAATTTTATAAATGAAGACATTTATTTACACTGGGATCAAATAGAAAATACTTTAATCTATGTTAATTTTACCTCTGAATCGTATTATAATTAGAAGTGATTTAAAGAAATAGAATTCAATATAGAACTTGCCTCGCCATAATACGAGCTAAAATCCAAGGTTTACGAGGGTCACTATACAACAAATTAAAGATATAAGCAAAACTTCCACACGGCATTAAGAGAGTAAATTATAGTTAGTAGTTACCTATTATAGTTATTAGAATATATGTCTTAGTTATTACTTAGCGATATAATATTTAAAACTTCATGTAGGTCCCGTAGGGGCAGGCGAAGTTGCAACTAATGGGGCCTCAAAAGATCCAACTTTGGAATCAATATCCACGGATCACACAAATGTTTGTCCCGCTGCGGAAATCTGACCTACGATCTCTCGTGTCTCACCCGCTGCGCACAGAAGTCATCAAATATTTATTTTATGATATTAATATGACATATTGTAGCTAGGTTATATTTTACATTGACTAATAAATATCATAAATGACTGAGTCGGTGGCGTAGTTGTGTTACGGTACCACTGCAAAGCTGAGGTCTCGGGTTCAATCCCCGGATCGGGTAAAGTGATATTGGGTTTTTCTATTTAGTATCAGCCGGAGTCTGGAATTTATGCCCGATATGGCAATAGGCGCGAGCCTATCGCTATATCGGGCATAAATTCCCGATATAGCGATAGGCTCGCTCGATAAGGAGCGATCCTTATCACATCATGGGACGGAGTACGCACGTAAAAGGTGGGTGCTCTAGTTGCACCTCTGCCTACCCCTTTCAGGGATAATAGGCGTGAGATTGTGTGTGTGTATAAATGTCATAAAAAATAATGTTGAATCATTTTCACGGCTTTAACAAAATTTTGGAATACTAGTCAATCGTACTAGCATATATTAAATATCATATACATATTATATACATAAACAATAATAATGATCGAACAATTCTAAAAGATAGGTATTTCGTATGCGACAGGTAGTGAAACAACGTAGGTACTTACTGTATTTCAGCCACCAAAGTCAAAGTTACGGGTAGTGTTGCTAAATTGCTTTTACAACAAATGTTGTACGAAGGAATAAATATTCAACAGATAGTCAATAGTAGAAAATACTATTTAATATAACTTGGTAATAGTAATTGTCATTTTGATAACAAGCAAACTCTTCTGGTATCCTTACCCAAGGTGCAATAAAGCCGTTATTATTGGGTAGTTACCTATGTTTGATTTTGTACATTATTTTATATGTAACAGAAAATAATACGAAAACGAAATTCTTCTGTGAAATCAGCATCAAGATCGATTGAAAAATGAAGCAGTTATTAAATATTCTTGTGAGCAAAGTCGGCGCGTGGCAGGGTTATCGCGCTATCTCTTTCACACGCACGCAGCGTTATGGCCGACGGCGCTTGGTGACGTCATAGCCTAGTATTGCTGTTATTTGACAGCTACCCCTTCCATCAAATTTCAAAGGTTTATAACTTACTTACTATTTTGCCAATTTTGAAAATTCTTTTTCAATTAGATTTTTGATAACATACATACATACATACATATACACTCACGCCTGTTATCCCCGAAGGGGTAGGCATAGGCGCAACTAGTGCACCCACTTTTCGCCATTATTCCGTCCCATGATGTGATAGGGGGCGAGCCTATCGCCATATCGAGCACAAATTCCAGACTCCGAGCTGATACTGAATAGAAAAACTCAATATCACTTTGCCCGACCCGGGGATCGAACCCGAGACCTCAGCTTTGCGGTTGTACTGTAATACAACTACGCCACCGAGTTGATAACATACCTTTTTCATAATTGTATTTAAAAAAAAGTAGTCAACTACCCTATTGTCCCGATCATTAAAGGGTACCTCTTGTTAGTCTATATTTTTCTTGGGCTTCAGTTAACATCGGCTTAACTTAGCTTTTCATATCGAGCAAAGTAGCAGTTATTGGGTTTTTCTTCTCAGTATCATCACGGAGTCTGGAATTTGAGCCCGATGTAACGATAGGCTATGACATCATGGGACGGAAAACATAGCGAAAAACTCTACAGATGGTAGGTCAGTGTAAGAGACCGTCTGGGTGGGTACCACCACGATGTCTATTTCTACCGCCAAGCAGCAGTGTGCATGCACTGTTTTGTTTCAGTTTAAAAGACATTATAGCCAGTGTAACTACTGGACATAACGAGACTTGACGTCTTATGTCTCAGGATGACGAGTGCAGTGGAATGCCACACGGTACATTGTAACTCAAGGTGCTGGATGGTGTTACAACTGTTTATGGGTGGTCGTATCGCTTACTATCAGGCAAACGGCATGCTTGTCTCGTCATTCAATGCAATACCAAAAAAAGGGTGATATGTATTTTTTTCATCTGGCAAAGCGAAGTCCCTTTGCGACGCTGGGATAAAAAATCCAAACATTAATATTATTTAGCATATTATTAAGAATACATCAACGGCATTAACGTCAGTTACAGTCTAATAAAGCAGCGTCTGCACAACCCAACGAGCAATCTGCGTAAGACATTCCCTGATAACTATAAAGGTCAACACGAGTTATTTCCACGGTTTGCTCCACTTAAAACGATTCATAGTGGATATTAAATAATAAAAGGCACTTTCACTCAAAATGTACAGTTTAGGCATGGAATGAATCTGGATTTAGGGGGTATAAAATGAGTTCCCAAAATCTCACTGACAAGTCATAAATCACGCGAAGTAGCAAAAAATATAATATTTGGGTCAAACCTTGGTAATATACATACAATAATCAACACGATCAAAAAAGCGGACATGAGAAACAAATCAAGGCCCTAAAGGATAGAATCAAAACCGCACGTAGATATTGTATTTTTAGATAAAGCATCCCACGCTGACCTCAGAAAGTACGTGTAAAGTAGTTTTTTAGACGTAAATCTGAAATCGGGTTATCGAGAACCTTTATCGGACTTCACGCTCGTACGGTTATCTGTCGATTTATGTTAAAAAACTGAATTCCATTGAATTGGTTTCTCGTTGAATAGCAGTTTACGCAAATTTTGAACCGTTGCTTAGCAGCTCACTAAAAAAACATGTCCCAGTATAGCTACCGGGACATTTTTTTAGTGAATCGAACACCATAAATATCTAACTAGTGCGAAAGTTTGTCAAGATGTTTGTACGTTTATAAGAAGTTAACACAAAAACTGCTTAACGGATTTGGATACAATTTGATAAATCAAAGACTTCATCCTGGATTAACATTTTATAGGCTACGTTTTATTCTGAAAAGCGTATCGGGATTTTTTTTTTCTAATTATTTACAATTTACACGCAGTCAAAGCCACGAGCAAGACCTAGTATTAATAATAGTCACTTGCCATTTGCCAATGATGACACGGAATTAAACCGATATCAAATCTGTTAATGCTCCAAATGAGTTGTTTTGTAAAAGATTTTAACGCGATCACGAATTTTGGACATCGATTAAATTTGAGTTTATTATAACGATAATACCGAAAATTTCGTGATTAAAACTTTTTGTTTGGTGATTTTTTACCGTTGTTTAGCTGTAACGGAGAAGGTGTACCTCTAGTACGTGACCTATTGCAGAATATATTCCATAACTTTCGACATTACAGTCAGTCAACATTTCTTATTATTAATAAGTGACATTAATTATATCTTATAGATTAGTGTATAAACAAATATGCATGTTTTAATATGCAAATTTTGTATATACATATTTTGAAAGCTGCACGTATTTCGTAATCAAAATTAGTTTGAAATAACCAGGGCGCCAAAATTCAACCATGCCGTGTCGCAGCATGTAAGTAACCGCAGATTTGATCTCCAAATGAATCAATCCAATGTACTATTAATTAACCTGGAAATATATGTGCGTGTACCTGCGGATACATATTTATTGATCATAATCATTATATAAATCAGATTTGATAACACTTAAACCACAGCCCGAGCTGGCTCCTTACTTTTTATTTTTCATCAGTTATTTTACTCCTAATAAAAATGTCTGTAGTTATATAAAGTACATATACATACATACATATACACTCACGCCTGTTATCCCCGAAGGGGTAGGCAGAGGCGCAACTAGTGCACCCACTTTTCGCCGTCATTCCGTCCCATGATGTGATAGGGGACGAGCCTATCACCATATCGGGCACAAATTCCAGACTCCGGGCTGATACTGAATAGAAAAACTCAATATCACTTTGCCCGACCCGGGGATCGAACCCGAGACCTCAGCTTTGCAGTCGTACTGTAATACAACTACGCCACCGAGGCAGTAATTTTTAGTCAGTAATTATATAAAGTGACTAATAATAATTAATTAAATGTGTCTCGACTTGTCATAAGTACAACTATGTTCGCCTACATGATGAATAAAGTATTATTTTGTTTTACTCATGTTTTTGTAGACTATGATGAATGATATAAATTGACGCCTTTATTCTGTAATTGCAATATTATCTACGAGCTGTAACGGTCGAACACTAAAACTTAATGTGAGCCATATTGGCAGTGTAGAATCTAGACGTAAGTTGCTATAAATTGTGCTAAAGTGCAATCAGTCGCAGGGCTCAGTATGGGACAGTAAGCCCTGCAGTCACGTCGGCTCGTCCCAACCCATTACCCGCTCCAAACCGTATCGACAAATAACCGCCAATTATTGGATCGCTCTACAATCTTTTTACAATTTCTTCTCCGTCGAGTGTTATTATATTTCTATTAAGCCTTTTTTGTAATCAAACTACTAATGATTCGATTCCATTTCCTAGACGGACGTGCCGTCCCCGCAATGTTAATGACACTACGTAATTAGATCCGGATGGTTTGAGGGCGTTGACTTGAATGCGGTGCCCGACCACTACATAATGGCGAAGTGTCAATTTTACTAAAAATATGGTAATTTACACGGGCCGCCATTTTGTACAATCTCAAATTGTTTGAGACAACGCACCCGCGCCCGCGCCTTAATGAGGTTACCGTTAATGGTACGTGCTGGCCTGTCATGTGATGCCGTGGAATAAAAAAAAATTTTAGACGAAAATCAATTTATATTATTTATATATAATACAGTTACGTTCGAAAATACATTGTGGCGATAACATTCCCCAACGTTAGCCGGTTTTACATAATTGCTTGAATGCAAACATTCCTGATTTATTCCTTAAATTCACAAATCATTTCAATCTCCTAATCTGTAATTACATTTGAAATAGATGCTGAGATAAATGGTTACTTTTATCTGCTTTGTTTTGTTGGATTCGAGTTTGTTTTTCTACAGAATTGAAATGTAGAACCTAACGACCTCTTCAACACTCCGTCACTCCACTTTCCTCAATTGCTTTGGCTAATCTAAAAGGTGATCAATTTGTTTTGTCGTTTTCTTATTATACGTCTTATCAAAACAAACGAATCAACCCTAACAAAGGAATTAAGCAAGTTGAAATCGAGTCCAGTCGGCAGAATCTTCAGTAGTCACAGCCAAGCGCCACTTTGACACATAAATGTTTTGAATCATAGAGTAACATCGTGACTGTAGTAAACAGCGTATCCGATGACAGTTCTCATTGCCAATTAGAAGTTCAATCACCTACGTCAATGGGGAGGCGAGAGAGATGAAAAAACCAGCATTGTGCCCTCAGTCATGTTTCAATTTGTAAAATTGATTTGTGATGCGAGCAACGTCGTAACTTATAGGTAGACGCATTTTTAATCAACGCGACATCACGATGTGCCGACAACAATAGACGGTTCTTGCGAGTGTTTCAACATCGGAGGTCATTTGGAGCTCATTTTGTTTGCTTCATAGAGCGTTAAAATGATAGCATCGTCACATTGTTGGTTACGTGATGACCGTCTCTTATCTGACAAATTACTCCGCATCCATTGCTATTAATTAAACCGTCATATGCGCTCGCTAACAAGCAGTTTACAGTTGCATCAGTATCGTACGTTGTACACGCACAGACATAATTAAAATCGCAGCAATTTTTATTTATTTACCTAGATTCGTCACTCACACTATTGCTAATAATGTTTTAAACCATGCTAAGTAATGCTGCAAACCTCAAAGGATTAGTCTGTCTCCAATATTTTAACCAGCATGAAGTTTGCCACGTCCAATATACCTCCAGTTATGTCACTGATTTTTTTAAGATGCAACATTATTAAATACACAATTCATATAAGAGACACTTACAAGTACTTATTTTTACCACACGAAACTGCTTTCCCCCACAAACAAGGCTTTTACAATACGTTTTCTAACGATAAACAATTATCTCATTCACCTTCATAACGATAAGCCCCGTATATAATTTGTTTGCACAACAGTGTCGCAAACAAAATAAAATCAAGGGAAAATCAACTATACTGCAGGTTGACTCGTTAAGCCCCGCTACGGACGCCGGCGTCAGAGTATATAGGGTTTCCCCATACATCTATATATATAAGCGGGGTTTGTGGGGTTAAATATCATCATCATCATCACAAGCCACATGACGTCCACTGCTGAACATACGCCTCCCTCAAAGATTTCCAGATGGACCTGTCAAAAGCGGCCCGCATCCAGCGCGTTCCTGCGGGGTTAAATATGCTCTAAGTTATTAACTTTCCCTATGAATGATGGTCACATTTACCTTATAAATTATTATCATACCTTTATTGATACAAATACTTCGCTAAAATTGCTCCAATCAGATCAATTGAAAACTCCAATATTTTTTTAAGACAGGACGATGTTCACCCCTAGTAGCTACAAAGAGCCAAAATTCTAGAGATAACGAATTCGTTGTGTGTTTTTGAGGATATGAATAGATTACTCAGTTGTAAATCGATAATGAATGAACATAATAATTTCCATCAATGCATATAAAAGTAACAATAACTCAGTGTAAACTTTAAATGTTACCATGAAACTACATGTCAACATATTTCATAGTAAACATTTCATAAACCAAGCTATTAGGTAAATGTTCACTGAACTGGTCGCCAACATTGTAAAATCCGTTAAGCCATTAGATACCCGTTTATTAGCGTTGATACCTGATTACAACAACAGGGAAGAAAACGTCTCATTACTGTGTATTAAAGTCGTGATTATTATTTTAATCGTTTCACTAACAAAGCGAAACAACGGAGATTAAAGATAATTATCCTGCGGTACCGCCGTGACACTACGTTGTGACTTGTGCCGTATGGGTCCAGCAATTCCACAAGGGTTTAATAAAAATGAAGATTCTAAACTAGCCATTCAAAAAAAAATATTTTTTTTTATCGATAGTTACAATGACAATATATATGAAGTCGGTTAAAAAGGTTGTAAGACGAATACTCTACAATAATATTTTTTTTTATTATGGGGTAAGGGACACCAAACCCTTAACATTCAAAAAAATGACCACATTTTGTTTGCGAATTCGATTAGGCAAATTAATATATGAAATCTAAACTCATGAATCTAACCTTCAATCAGAGAGGTCACTTAATTTTAATGAACAGTAAGCTTTTTATTTGATTATTTCTCCCAAAGATCAACAAATTAAAAAATCCGAAGCTTCCGCTTTTATAACTTTTCTTCAGAATTCAGTAAAAATGTTAGGTAAATACGCTCTGGATATGAAAATAACCAAATTACAGAAACTTGAGTAACTTAATAAGGCGATAAAGGAGTGAGATACGAAGTTAGAAGCGGCACACATCAGTAACAAGCGATGGTTAGAGTAGCTCGTGCCGCGCCCGCCCCGATATTTTCATTACCTTCATAAATCCGCGAGGAACGAACCCATCTACCCACAGCCTATTGAGGTTGCAGCTTAATCACACAACACTTTCTACATTGTTCTTCAAATGCCTTCGTTACCTGTCTTTTCTTTTAAATCAATTTCAATGTTCAATGTCAATTGATTTAAAGTTTTACGAAAAATAGCAATAGTTGAGTGCTGTATTGTTTCGCAGTTAAAACCAAAGCCCTAACAAGGCGTTTGCTTATTTATTCCAGCAAAGAATAACAAGTGGCTTTTCAAAGAACAATAATCCCAATCAGATAATCCGTGAATCCACTAAATATAAACACATTGTGGAATCATGCGTTTGTAAATTCCACAAGCGAGCCACACTTATCGATAACTTTAATCAAAGGTAATAAAAAGACTACATAAATAACGACTTTTGTACATATGTGAAGGTTTGTACTATAATTCATCACTACGTGTATAGAAAATATTTGATGTCACGTCCCAACTATGGATCTTGATAAGTTTATTCGCTTTGTACGATGATAATTAACGGTCAACCTGTTGGGAAATGCCGGTGTTTTGTGATATAATTGTAACTAGCTTTTGGGAGTTTTTGAGTTTTCGCCCCCGTGAAAAACTTTTTTCCCGAATAATAGTCCCGCTGTATATTTCCCTGGGATACTAAGTAGCCTCTTCCAGACTGTAATCTATCTCTGTGTCAAATGCAGACGATCCGTTCAGACGATCCGTTCAGACGATCTGTAGTGATTGAGTAACAAACATCCATCAAAACTTTTGCATTTATAATATTAGCATCGATTTGTGTACATAGTACCCATTGCTCAATGTCCAACATTCGCATAAATATAAGAAGTCATTAAACATAATGCCTTAAGCACTACCTAGACCGGTGTGGCCAGAAAAGCCAACTCGCGTCAGGGTACTGGCAGTAGGGACAAAAAAAAAAAAATAGTACCCATCATATTGTTCCTAATAAATTATTATTTAATTTACTCGCACGTGCGAGTAACAACATGATATAACCATCAGTACCACACTGTTAAATTAATAATACCAAACATTCACATACAATAGAGAAGTTACTTTTAAAAATAACAACTACTGTTGTTATTTTTAAAAGCGGCGATAGCCTTTTTGGGGGTGGAACGGACTGCCGGGACGAATGTCCGCAGGTTCAAAACCCAAGGGCACACACCTCTGACTTTTCTAAAAACTTATGTGTGTCATCTTTGTGAATTATCGCTCGCTTTAACGGTGAAGGAAAACATCGCGAGGAAACCTGCATACCTGAGAAGTTCTCTGAATTTCGAAGGTTCTGAAGTTTGCCAAACCGCACTAGGCCAGCGTGGTGGACTAAGGCATAAAACCCTCTCAGTAGTAGAGGAGGCCCGTGCTCAGCAGTGGGCAGTATATGATACAGGGCTGGTATGGTATGGTATGGTATGGATATTTATATACGAACACGGCGTCTCCACAACACCTGATGCAAAGTGGAATATCGTAAAAATACAGTTCTGACTGATGATGGTTTTCCCTCTTCAGTTGGCACTACGAGTTTTGACTAATTATGATTTTCCCTCTCTAGTTAACAATACGAGCCTATATAGTCGCTAGGGCACGATAGCCTAGTTGGGAATGGAACGAACTGCCGAGACGAAGGTCCACAGGTTCGAAAACCAAGACACAGATCTCAAGGTGGACACGGCACGGTGTTTCGGGGGCTTCTGAGCCCCCGCAACAGGAAAAGGACCGCAACAGCGGTACGTGCAGGGGCGGTTGCGGATGACAACTTAGACGTGAGTCGGAGGAAGCCCGCAGCCGTCCCTAATGCGCCGAAGATGGCCTTTAAAAAAAAAAAAAAAAAAAAAAAAAAAAAAAAAAAAAAAAAAGACACAGATCTCTGACTTTTCGAAGTTACGCGTGCATTGTTAATCAATTATTGTTCGCTTTAACGGTGTAAGAAACGTACGTGCCTGAGATTTCTTCATTAGAATTTGGAAGTTATGTGAAGTCTACCAACCTGCACCAGCATGGTGGAATAAGACCTAAACCGTCTCAGTAGTAGAGAAGACCTGAGCTCAGCAGTGGGCAATATACTTATTATATCTACCGGCGTACACGTACGTCATATGTTAAAGCAGTTGGCAACCCACCCATGAACATTAATGGCGACCGATATATATCTTATTTTTTTTTTGTTAAACTTATCAGTATTGGTTATCGTAATCGATCGTCCAGTCTTAAATACAAAGTGGTATAAGATTCCTATTGCATACGTAATAAAGACATTATCCCCAGTTTTGTCTATGTATCGAGCTCGATAGACCAATGCTACTATCTCAAACTGTTTGCATTTCTACTTCGAATTCCCCAGATTCAGTACTAGGGTTGGCGTTTCGAATAAACTTGAAGCGACTTAGGATCGTCCGAGAAATCATCACAAGCTTAAATTAGCCGTTTTGTTAGTGGGGACTGATAACTGATTTATCAGCTACTAGTCTTCTGCTCGCGGCTTCGCCCGCGTGAATGATTTTTTCCGGGATAAAAGTGTCGCTGTGTATTTCCCCGGGACAAATTATATATAATATAAACCTTCCTCTTGAATCACTCTATCTATTAAAAAAACCGCATCAAAATCCGTTACGTAGTTTTAAGGATCTAACCATACATAGGAACAGACAGCGGGAAGTGACTTTGTTTTAAACTATGTAGTGATATTCACGAAGACCAAAACATATAATACCGCTGCTTCGTGGGTTTTATAAGCGATCACTTACCATTGCGTCATCCATTTTTTTTATGGCATTGAATGACGAGACGAGCATGCCGTACGCCTGATGGTAAGCGAAACGACCGCCCATAAACAGTAGCAACACCATACAGCATCTTGAGTTACAAAGTAGGTAATGTGTGGTATTCCACTGTGCTCGTCATCCTGAGACATGAGATGTTTAGTCTCATTATGTCCAGTAGTTACACTGGCTACAATATCCTTCAAACCGAAACACAACAGTGCGTGCACACTGTTGTTTGGTGGTAGAAACAGACATTGTGTTGGTACCCACCCAGACGGACTCTTACATATGAGACTTACCACCATCCATTTCCTAGTTCGATATTTGCAAAAAAAAACTTTATGTTAGTACAGTTATCAGTAATTTGTAATCATTTATAAATACTGTGAATTACTAAAATACATATAAGATGTAAGTAGTGAGACTGCCTCGGTGGCTAGCTGTATTATGGTGCAACTGCAATGCTGAGGTCTCGGGTTCGATCCCCGGGTCGTGTAAAGTGATATTTGACTTTTCTATTCAGTATCAGCCCGGAGTCTGAAATTTGTGCCCTATATGGCGATAGGCTCGCCTATCTCATCATGGGACGGAATACGCACGACGAAGTGGGTGCACTAGTTGCGCCTCTGTCTACCCCTTGGGGATAAAAGGCGTGAGTGTGTAGTAGTGAGACTGTAATTAAAACAAAAGAATAATATTATATACTCAACCTTTATTGCAAATGGTCCAATAAAACTGCTATTACTATTCTACTACTGACATAAACCATAAACTTTATCTTAATTGATGCGCAAAATCAAATACAGCAGGTTGAAAGCGTACTGAAAATATACTGAATGGTCGCCGAATTGGTCTAGAACACTCAACTTTACCATTCGAACGTTTATTATGTAAACAACACACTTGTCGATGTTAATTTTGCCAATAATGCAAAGTTACGTACATAATAGATACAAATATATACACTACCATAACTTACATACAGCGCTAATAATTAGAAGACTAGGGATTGTACAATATTCTTCGGCTAGCCATTGGAGAGACGAAATTTGTTTTACTAACAACCAGATCATATAATATCCTATGGTAATAATAATGTAATTGAAACTGAAATCCCTCCTAGCCAGTTTCGGCCACGGCGGCCAATCTCAACAGAGATCAGCCAGGTACGCAGGAGATATTATAGTGCACAAGTGTGTGCGCAATACACAGGTGCACTCGCTATTCCTTCACTCTCATAGTCCGGTGAGACGGCAATCCGACATGACCGGAGAGAGATTAGGCGCAGGACCAACGGCTTTACGTGCTTTCCGAGACACGGGGGTATCACACCGCCAACTTCCTGACTCCGAGCTGCGACTGAGTAATTTTAAAGATGGAAAAACCCAGTCACAATATTTTTGGCTCGACCCGGGATTCGAACCCAGGACCTCAGCGCGCAAATCGTACTCGTAACGCATACGCAATACAACTACGCCACCGAGGCAGTCAATTGAAACTAATCATTTTAGTACCTACTACAATCATCATCTATATAAATATAATATAGTTGTAGAAGCTGTGTGTCTGTGCATTTAAAAAAATGTGATAAAATAGAAAGGGAGTGACTAAAGAAGAGTAATGGAAAACAAATCAACGATTTTTATACTTAATTATTCTTTTCTGTCTGTTTTTTTTGCTTGTTACTGCACATCTCCGAAACTATTGAACGGATTTCGATGAAATTGGTATGGAGATATTTAGACACCCTAGAAATGACATACATAAGCTACTTTTTGTCCAGGGAAAATATGTAGCGGGACTTTTATCCCGGAAAAACTTTTTTACGGAGGAGCCGTGAACCTAATGTAGTATAATAACACCGGTGCAACAATATTTTTATCATTGTCCATTCAAAAAATTTGTAAAACATAAAATATAGAGCACCGCAACATGCTTCTTTCAGTTGCCGCAGGCATTCGTACCAATATCTCGGTTTCTTCTCCCCACATCTCTATCAAGAAGCATTCACATGGTACCTCTAACACAACCATGTTAGACATGCTTTCGGCTTCGGCCGACCGAAATGCCATCGGGGTCATGCCGTCCCGCCTCTAATTTTGATGAATAAACAGCAAAGTATTTACGGGCGACATGACGCCAATATGTCCGCACTTTGATAGTCAGATGATCTTTATCCGCAGCTGTCACCATTATTTCTCAACGATTCCACTGTACTTTATATTCCTTGCATATTAAATGAGCTACGAAATCGTCACAAATTACCTTAAGATTTGACTGTGAGATGTATTTATGACTGCTGTTTTCAAACGATATCACATTTACACTATTCATAGTGGAAATATACTTGATTTTCTGTTACACAAATCATAGAACCCTTTGTCGACATACCTATGATGAATACATTTTTGTATTCATAGTGTTTGAATGTACGATTGAAATTCAATACTTCGTTATAAAACAGATAGGATATGATTAAAATACAGCCGAATTGCTCTTAAAAATCAAATATAAACAGTTTGTACCTGTATTAAGGAACATACGCACCAACATAACAATAACTAAAATATATAAGTGCACATATCTGCAATACAGTCTGTATTGCGCGTCAAGTCGCTCGGTATACATTTTGGGTACAAAATATATTTAAATTTTAATCTTAACTGTAAAAATAGTGTCAATATAGTATTTCACTCAGTAAAAGTCAAATAAAGCCATTGTTTACACTGTAATTCTTTAATAAAGTACTTAAATAACTTCAAAATTCTTACGCGTAAACACGTCATAATAAATTACCTACAATAAATTAATTAATTGCACCACGAAATAAAAACAATATCTAGATCATGTCAATTCGATAAGTGAAGTTAACTCACGAAACACTCAGTGAATTTAACTAAAAATAACAACGATCTCTAAAGCTCATGTTTTATATTCAGTAACGTAAAAAAGTTATTGTAAATGCACCTCATTTGCGCATTACTTCAAGAATTTAAAATCTACGACACGTTTTGTTCCACATAAAACATATTTAGGTGCTCATCACGTAGTAAGCGTTTGGACACAAATATGCGGCGTTTTAAAATGTATTTAGCTTATAAATTATATCCAAACATGTATTTACGTATGTACGGCCTGTTTACTGCTGTTTGTTAGCTTTAATAAATGCATTTTATTTTTATTGTTAATAGGCACGTCATAGTGTCTGCAACGCCTTATATTCAATTAACAGGATGGAATATTGTCTGTGATTTCTCTTTATTTTTTTGACTACATCCTTCCTTATACGTTATAAATCCGCGTCATTGGTCGCCCTGACGATTTCGACTAGTGAATATCCTTTGATTAATATAATAAATTCTACTGAATCTTATGAGAATAATGCTATAGAACTTCAGTTAATAAAGATCTGTTTCGCAAACACTCATCATTTATCAAAATTTTCAGCTTAAGTCTTAACATTTTTTTTATTTATTTCCCAAAAAATATTTTAACATAACAAAGTTTTGGTAGTCTGGCACCCAAACTACGTTTAATCTGTATTTTGGGCGACAGTGTTCCTCTGCAAGTATAATATTAACTTAAATATATTAGTGACATGATTTGGGATTTATATTAGGTCATGCAAGCATTCCAAATATCACCTCAAAACAAAATCTCAGCGCAATTCACCAACAAAACCGTTGCCTAAAATGCCACTTCCAGCACTCAACAGCATATTATCGTCCCCGGTCACCCACAAGGAAGGGGCCCGCATACCCGACATATCCTAATTGAGCACATCGTGTCGCGTTAAATAGTCGAGATTAGTCGAGATTGGGCCGGGAACGAGATTGTTATCTGATTGAACGATTCCTCTAGGCGATCGCTGTTAATGCAATAAGGAAGTCCACGTCTAGTCCTACCCTTCACCACGAGGATATTGGGTATTACCATTGCATTAATTCTATTGTTTTATACGACATTTGACGTTTGTCTTCGTTCCGTGTGAAAATTGAAATTGATGGGTGAGACGAGTTTGATGAATCAAGTAATACTTCGTAATCTATACTAATATTATAAAGCTGAAGAGTTTGTTTATTTGAACGCGCTAATCTCAGGAACTACTGAACCGATTTTGAAAATTCTTTCACTAATAGGAAGCTACATAACTCCTGAGTGCTATAGGCTACTTTTTATCCCGGGAAAATATTTTTGTCCCGGAAAAACTTTTTCACGCGGGCGGAGCCGCGAGCACTAGTACTATGTTTTAATATTTGTGCCTATTGCATCCGATTGAATAGAAGGTCGCATATTCCAACCTGTAGTAATAGGTAATTCACAAAATTACTTAGACAAAGAGTTTTGCTTAACCTTGAAATACTCACTATTGTCATAAAGTTCCCAAATTAAAACAGCAACTTTAAATCTTAAAACGACTAACGAAGTGTTATAAGTCTTAGCAAAATTGCTCTCATTATAAAAAAGCATATTGCTGCTACATTATCGGAGCTGGTTTCCAGGGTCCTTTACACAATATGCTGGTCTCATTATGAGGGTCCTTTGTCCTTAGAACCAGTCCTTTTCATTCTCTTTATTTAGCAAGCAACGGGACTTACAATAAGTGTATCAAATCAAATGCCCCCTCTAGGCGATTTCTTTATTCGTGACCTCATCACGTGCAATGGGGACTTAACTTCATTTTTTAATTCATAACTTTGTGTCATTTATTTTTTTGAAAAGAGAGATTTTTGAATCGGGGTAAAGGTAAATCAGCCATTATGGTTAAAGAATTTAAAAGATTTTTCACCCGACTAATTAGAAAGGGAGTAAATTTTTGACATAGCTGTCATCTTGGTCTATCCAACAGAATGTTGGATAACAAAGCAGTCAAGCAAGCAATTGCTAAATGATCAGCAATCACTAAAATATGAAACTTAAAGTGCCATTAAAATCGTATGTAGTATGTTCGATAGCGTAGATAGTAAAATGATTATGTGAGGTGTGAGAAACGACAGGGATATTTTGGATCGCCAACAATCTCATACATCAGATTTCCGTGAGAGATTGGTCATATAAATCGTGCTAAATGCTCTAGACAGAATTGTTCACAACGCGACTCTGACACAAATACAACGTCCTAAACTAATACTTATTTGTATGAACTATAGACCTGTCTATCTTTCAGCAATTAAAGGAAAAACCTAGCCTCATCGGACATAATGGCGTCATGTCATTCGCATCAATACAAAAATGGAATAACCATAAAAACTCTGTCCACTGTCGTTTAATTATACATCGTACTTCCCAACAGTAATATCATAATTGTAGGTTTACTTACTTCACTTTCACAAACGGTTAGTTCGCAGGTAGAGGATGGTGGTCGTGCAAGTCACCGTCGCGTGATTCCACTGCATTGTTTACACAACCATTACTCACTTAATGAGTACTCTAATGGAAACGTGGCGGTATAATTAATGCTTCGATACCAATATTGTTGCAACGAAGTTGAACGTTAGCGTTTGATATACATTGCTGCATTTCTTCACGAAAGTGGTTAGTCTCAGATACTGTCCGCGCAATGTTTTGTGGTGTTTGTTTACATTGTTGTCGTGGTAAGGGTTTATTTTAGCTAATAAATTATACAGATATAAATTGATTGAATTTATTACTAATTTTTCAAGTTTGGTATTGTAATACATTAATGTAAGTTCTTGTTATTCAATTTCAAGTTATTTAATTAATATCTGCAGTTCAATGTCTCATACTTATAATTGTTTGGTAGTACCAAATCACATTTGAATTATTAAAACACTTTTCAAATGGCTCAATGAGGGCGTCCTAGAGGCCTCGATTTGAGTTGTTTCATCAAATCTTACTAATATTATAAACACAGAAATCTGTCAATTTAATCTGGATGTTAGTATATTTCAATGTTTCGATGTTAGAAGTAAACGCAGAAACTACGGAACCGATTTGAATGACATTTGACAAACGGGTAGACTATGTCTTGGATTAACATATAGGCCACTTATTGTCCCGCTAATTTACTCCCATGGAAAACAATGGATATGTTGAAGTAGATGGCGCTGGGAAGGTATTGTGTTTTATGGACTTTAGTAGCGGGAAAGACTTTAACGCAGGCGAAGTCACGAGAAACACCTAGATAAACAATATCCCGCGCATTGTTGTGGGACATTACCACATCGCACCTTTAGAACGAAAACGCCACAAATAAAAAAAAATCGAAAATTAATGATTTTATATTTTTATAGAATCCTGAAAAACACTAAAAAAAAACTAAACTAAAACTATTAACTTAAACTATTAACCAGGCACTACATGGGCATTGACATGTATAAAAAATCATAATATTAAATCGAAAATTAAATTATCGTCACAAAATGGCTTAAAACTGGTTCTTATTTTACAAAAATACAATAAAAAGGGACCAATATAATAGTTTGGTCCTGTTCCCGCCTGAATATGGCCGTGTTTGAACTATTGTTGTGTTGAGAATTTCGTTTTAAATAATTTTATGATCATAACTCAATTTTCGATTTTTTGAATTGTCTCGTTTTCGTTCTAAAGTTGCGACATGTTGCGCCACACTTGTTGCATTACGACAGCGATGGGAAACATCACACATTACAAAGTAGTTTGTAGGACACTAACGGCTACTAATTACCGTGCCTCGTCCGTTTCGGAACTCTCGTTTAATGACTGTTGCGTCAGGCGAACGTTTTAATTACTGTGTTTATCGCAATTACACGCGTCCACGGTTTGAGGGCGATTCGCCCGATAAGATTTCACTTGTGACCCGAACTAGATGATTGAAAAATTAAAATCTTTGTTTGTTCTACGACCTTCGCTGTCACCGATGCTTTGTTCGTTATGATTTCGTTCTTGCACGGTCTATGATCGATTAATTTCGTGTTTCGTATCATTGTCTATATTCAGGTAGGCAGTTTTTTTCATAATTAATACGAATAAATTGTGCTATTGGCACGTTCGTATTGTTACTCAAAACGAGAACCTTGGCCGTTGAAAAAATCCTCAGCAAACAACAATGGTAGCGAATTTGTCATTACCTCCGAACGTGACTGTAGCACAAACATTGGCCGCGCCACGCATGTCTCGTTTATTTTAATATCACCCACATTTTTTTAGTTTTTTCCGTCAATTCCATGTTTTTGTACAAAAACCTTTTTGTGCTTCGCAACGTGACGGTTTTGACTCATATTTTATGTATATTTTATTTATTCAATCGTATTGGAAGTGTGAGGGTGATCTTCGCACGACAAAAATTATTTGTGGGTATGAACTAATTTCACTTAAGTATTTATTATCGCTAACAAAAGCGACATCTAAGTATTTTCGAAAGACTTGAAATACATACAAGTATTTTTGAAATTATCTTTCCTTTTTTATGTAAATTAATAGTAAAACTTTTAATGCGATCCACACGTAAGCTTTACATAGCTTTACCGATTCCATTTTCAACATAAATCAATCTTCTTATATTAGATCAAAGTAATTTAGAACTTAGTTTATGACTTATCTTTTGAATTTATTTCTACCTCACTTGTGATAACACTTCTAGAACTTTCCTTTTCCATATGTATGCCCGCGACATATTCTAATCGTTTATGTAATTTATACAGGTATATAAGAATAATGTTCTGTTTGTTTCATGTACTCTTCCCTGATGCCATTCGTAGTATGAGTAGGTATCTATATTTACATTACCTATATAAACACTATGTTAAGTTACATTACAAATCAATAACATCCCATTTGTTTAATCTTAAATATGGCAAGACATTCAAATCGGGAACTCAATGTGGCCTTCTCTTCACGGGAAACAGATTTAAAATAAGATGGAATATTTTTAATTTACATCACGGTACGTTTCAAGAGCGTATTATCATTATTCACTATTCAATTGTACGTTACATTGTAATGAAAACGCTCTAGAACACAGGCACGCATATGATGAAGGAAAAATTCCTCGCAATAAGTTAGACGGAGGTTTGCATTCGGTAGGCGCTGGGCGGCGGCGGCGCGGCGTAGTGGCAGCGTTGTATCGCCGCACCGCGCGTCCACCTGTTAACTCGTACATATTTCTAAGAACATTGAACAATTTTTTTTTCACATGCTAAATACACATCGCCGCCACAACTTTGATGTCATTTAGCGAAAACAATGGAAAGATCCGCGCGCGCACTAGCATGCTAATTCTTACATTTTATTTAAATTAACTTATTCCTATTATAAACGTGTCTTATGTCCAACTGCTGTTAAAATTTATTATGCTATTTTTACGTTTAAATGAGTCATGTGGGATCTTTGAATGGGTTCTTTACACTTGGCTCGGCGATTCATTACTTATGGTTTGATTCGACATCGCACAAGTGAGACGTTATGAAGTCATTTACCTTTGGAGTGATCGGGCGGCGCGGTGAGCGAGCGCGGCTGCGCGCGGTCACGGCGCGGCGCGGCGGCGAGGCCGGGAGGTGCGTCTGCGTGTGTTTTGTCGCCTCCTCACGGTTGTTAAAGATTTCTATTCCGTTAGAAGCACGCAGGGTGTCCGAGTCCGTAGGTTCGTCACGCGTATGTAACAGTCGCCACCGCCCGTTACCTCCGCCTTAATACGCGCCATTTGCATCAGCGCACCTTATGAGCTTTCCTGGCACTTTTCGCCATCATAAAGTGATCAAATAAGTTATCAAACGCAGTTATAAATCAGTGGCCGCGCGGCTTTCCCTTATTCGTCGTTACGATTCTCCACGCCGCCTTACGATGCGTAGTTTCTGACATTTTGCCAGCTTTTTGTTAGGTGCTGTTATGCTAATACCTAATGATCGGTTGCGGACTCACGGTGGTAAACCATTAATGCGCAGCTCGATGTAACATGAACACGACCTTACTCAGCGAATTATACTCGGCCGATAGGTACTACGCACCGTGACCACAACATCGCTTTCTTATACGCGACGACATAGCTTTTTGGTGTGAAAAACAAACATATCGACGTGATAAGAATATGAGAGTAATTCCGACACTTCAAGGGGTAAACATTTGCACGCGCGAGCCAATCAGCGACACGTTTTTTTAAGTTTATAAGTATCGGAGGTGCTGTTAAGTGCTCTGGAGTAATCAAAAAACTTTATTAAAACCTCGGATAATGCAATCGAAAAAAATGTAGGTATGTATATTAAGCCGTGAGATCATTGGTATGCAAGTTACGAAGAGTCGAACAAAAGACATTATAACATCCTGTTCCCGCGACAACACTCAGACTCTTATTATTATCCTAATGACAAAAATTTATAGCTCCTTAAATTCGCCGTGCTGCAAATATTAAACTTTTTTAAAGGGAAATGTAGAGTGTTCGGAACGGTCCGCTGTCGTTTTGGGGGGCACTGTCGCATCCGTACGGGCGTGAGTTCATACCTTTTGTTCTTTTCGGTTTGAGGTTTATTCATAAAAACCGAGGTGGGTTTTAAAGGTGATGCTTGCCCCAAATATATAAATATACAATGTTATGGACGATCGATTTATTTTTAGTACTGTTACATTGTATTTCGTTTAGTTACTTTGATTCACTGTTATGTGGTTCGCTTGATCTTAATCATTGATATTTATGTCCAAACAATGATAAATATTCCAAATTGCTTTGAAAAGCATTGTTTTTAGGCTTACAATTTTTGGATAGCGACAAATATAATTTAACTAGCCAATGAGTTAGTTTGCGAACCGTAATTCTCTACCAGCCATCTTACAATGCCGTAGACTGCACATATCGATTGCACTAATGAGAATGCCTCATTAATTACTGTCCTTTCAAACATCTGTTGTTCAGGTTTTGTCACTTTAAAAAATATATGTCACATCAAGATACCTTTACATAGTAGCATTATCATTATTACCTGACACAGTTAAAAACTATTGATTATATAATTCAGTTTTTTTTCAGGTAACATCGTTTTCTTACACTTTGAGTTTAAACTCAATAAATTACTGCAGGTGCCGCGACATAATTTCTATGGGCGTTTATCTGTTAAGTTAAATATAGTAATGCATATTATTATAAGCAACAAAGGTTTTGAGATATTGGTCACTTGCACTACGAATATCTAAATGTCGAAAGTACTATTTATATCAGAGGCAATTCAATTGAAATTCAAATCATTTATTAAGTAATTAGGCCCCTAAGGGACTTGACACGTAATTTTTTACAATGTTTTTATCAACTAAAATTTTCTACCAGTTCTTCGGAAAAGCCCACTGACCTAAGTAGAAGCACCAAGAAACTCAGCGTAGGTCTTTTATGGTTGTCTTATTTTTTTATATACATATACTTTACAAATTGCAAGTAACAATATAAATTCAATTTCAAAGATGGATATTAAATGCGAAAATGAACGGAGAGTACCTAATCACCACCTACATGTTTAATTTTAAGTAAACAATAGAGGCAACCATCAAACAGAGCAGACCAGTCCACGCAAGCTTCACCCGTTCACGAGGCGATTGGTTGGCTATACAAGGTTTATTGCTCAATAACAATAAGCATGTTTTGATAATAACACTTTAATCCGGTTTTTGATGCTCTTCGTGTAGGTATTTGCAAAATACCGGTAAAATTATATTTTAATTGGTCACACTTTTTACATCACGAATAATAATGGCCTAGTACAACAATTCTAAGTTAGCTTTCGAAATTCTATTATCTAAATAAATCAAGATGAGTTTCGACTCTAGACTGTAAAAGGCATAATAAACAATTAAATAATCAATACTAAGTGTTACAGTTTTAAATTATTCTTACATATTATAAAACAAAGTCCCCCGCATCGTCTGCATGTCTGACTGAACGCAATAAACTCAAAAACTACCCAACGAATTTCGATGAAATTTTGTATGGCGATATTGTCAGATCGTAAGAAGGACTTTATGCCGGGAAAATATAAGGCAGGACTTCTATGCCAGAGAGACTTTCATGCAGGTGAATCCGCGAGTAAAAACTAGTCCTAAATAAAAGCAAATGTCCCTTTCCCACTTTGTTTCAAATAGATATACTTAACAATTCGTAACCCATATAGAATATCTTTATACATTCATGATATACGAAATTGGTACATGTTTATATAATTTATACGCTTTAGGACATCTATTTTAAATATAGGACACGCATTTTGATACATTTATCACCATAGATGAATAGACATTATTTTGCATAAAATTGCACGTAGGCATTCAAAGAAAAACGTTATTTCATTTGTCAATACTTTTAAGACGCTATAATATCTTACAATTACATGTGTACCTAAGCATTTTGCGACTCCTTAATTAAAATAGTCTCAATTGATTGATTGAGTCTCAGAACTACCATTTCTATTTGTGCCCATAATAAAAATAAATAAACTCAATCCGGTCTACAATAATTGCATGTAGTTTATGCAGGATACAGGATGTATATCTTTACCAACTACAACATAGTAATGAATAAAAAAACAGCGTACTAATTCGAAATTCAAATAAAATATACTTAAAATATACTTTAGAATGCATAACTGAAGCCCCTTTTTTCAATAGCATATATCTTAAAACTCTGATTAAATTCAACGTGAAACGTGACAAGTTCTAATATATCTTAAATAGTAGCAAATGTATAACCTAGTCAGACAATAATTTTAAACGTTTAAAATATAGTATGAATGTACTAAACAGGTGCTCGTGAACTTTAACACATGAACTGTTCATATTTTAAAGGTCACCTCGTCGCGTCCCTTCCCATTATGTGGTGCCTACTAATTCCGATTGCAGACCAAGAGTTATGCTAAGTTAGTTTAGCTTAGCTCGCATAGCTAAGATATTTTTTCCATACCACTGTGCAAACTGCAAACTATGTAAAGTAAGCGACGTCCTATCTGTGATTTATCCAGCTATGCGAGCTAAGCTAAACTAAGTTAGCTTAGTTCTTGGTGTGCAACCGGCTTAAATATGTCGATAGACTAACGACCACTTTCAATCTATAATAAAACCTATTTTCCTTTGGGGTAAACAGTGACTACCATATTTCAAAAATCCCAATAAAAGCAATTTACTTTTTCATCACAATAGCAATTTAAGCGTGATATTTAGTTTCGTCTTACTAAATGGTACTTACCGTCCAATGTTCATTAATACTCGAAGAACTACTCCCAACATGCCTTCTTTAAGAATTTTTCATTAAAATCGCCTCAATTTATTAGGTCATGCAGCGCATAGCTGAATAAGATGCCCGTCATAAAGTAGGTACCTAACGTACATTTATTAAAAGGTAACAGACTGCCTCGGTGGCGTAGTGGTATTGCGTACGCATTACGAGTACGATTTGCGCGCTGAGGTCCTGGGTTCGAATCCCGGGTCGAGCCAAAAAAATTGTGACTGGGTTTTTCCATCTTAAAATTTACTCAGTCGCAGCTCGGAGTCAGGAAGTTGGCGGTGTGATACCCCCGTGCCTCGGAAAGCACGTAAAGCCGTTGGTCCTGCGCCTGATCTCTCTCCGGTCATGTCGGATTGCCGTCTCACCGGACTATGAGAGTGAAGGAATAGCGAGTGCACCTGTGTATTGCGCACACACTTGTGCACCATAATATCTCCTGCGTACCTGGCTGATCTCCGTTGAGATTGGCCGCCGTGGCCGAAACTAGCTAGGAGGATTTCATTATAAGGTTGACATTATACAAAAATGTCTTTCTTCTTTTCTTGTTATTCATTAATCCACAAACTGGCTGTCCTAAACACGGATAGAATTCAAAATCCTATTACAAACTGAAACCCACCGTTGCCAACTCAATACGCCAATACACTTTCTAGATAATACATCGTATTTATCTCAAATGCAATCCTGTATGCATCAAATCCGGTCGGACTCGATCCGTGGATTTTTATGCAAATACCACACAATACAGATGGCATGTCCATCACACGTCGTGGTCCTTTTCGTCTAATTTGAATGGGTAATGGAACGTCCCATCATTTTGTATCACAAATATGGTTAAATATGCGTGTGGTGATTTGATATAGGCAGGAACAAAAGTTGATTAGAGTGCGTTTAACACACAAAAGACGCGATGTCGCGATCTTTATCTAGTATTTACATAATTGGATCCGTACCTTTTTTATAATACTATATGATTTTTTGAATTATATTCATCAACTAGCTTTTGTTCGCGGCGCCGCCCGCGTTAAAAAGATTTTTCCGGGATAAAAGTCCCGTTTTTTATTTTCCTGGGATAAAAAGTAGCCTATGTCCTTTCTACTGAACCGAATTTAAATCGGTTCAATAGCTTTGACGTGAAAGCGTGACAGACAGACAGAGTTACTTTCGCATTTATAATATTACTACTACTGCTGCTTGTGTGGACTGGTCTGCTCTGTTTGATGGTTGACTTTATTTTTTACTTAAAATTAAAGATGTAGGTGGTTGCTTCACTTAGGTACTCTCCGTTAATTTTCGCATTTAATATCCATCTTTGAAGTTGAAGTTGTATTGTGATTTGAAAATTGTAAAATATGTATTTAAAAAAAAATTATAATAAAAGACCTACGCTGAGTTTCTTGGTGCTTCTTCTCAGGTCAGTGGGCTTTTCCGAAGCACTAGTAGAATCTTTTAGTTAAAAAAAAAACAACATTGTTTAAAATGACGTGTAAAAGTGCTCTTAGGGGCCTAATTACTGAATGAATATTTTGAATTTGAATTTACTAGCTTTTGCCCGCGGCTTCGCCCGCACTAAAGAGTTTTTCCTGTATAAAAGTCACTTCATAACATACAAACTAAACACTGTCCGGACCGAATTGTTAATCTGAACCATTTTCAAATC